>JASKOS020000004.1:20000000-21200000 GCA_030770465.2 Perdita meconis
ACCCTTTCAGCTCCTTTCGTTGAATATTCAGTGGAGCCTCAGAAACGTAATTCAAACGATTCATTCAACTTCCTCTAAACTCTGAAAGATCATGGAACGTTCATTTGAATAATTTTCTTCTGTCTAATAATATCCGTATTAAAATGATGTCGAAGGGGGAAAATTTTGGACGAACAGTTCCCTTTTAAACAAAAAAATATTTTATTGCTTTCCAATAATGCTTCTAAAATCAAGACGGGTGATCGAAATTGGCTATTTTTGGCTCCATGTGGAAACAAAAAATATTTTTGTGGAATATTTAGAAATTTTTACCATTTTAACACTTTTTCTGGTAATGCCTCGCTGGCAATGACTACAATGTCTGTTTGAAAAATGATTAATCAAAAATGATTAATCAATTAGGTATAAATTAATCTACTGCCTCTTGATATCAAAAGCGATACTCTTGTCTGTACGTTCAGGTTTATCAAAATTGCTTCATCCACGTTTGAAAGGAAAAATTTAACAGAACCAGTCAAAGTGTTATTACTCATTGCACGTTGCCCATTCTGCGTTTCCTTTACGAAATCACGGTTGTTCGCGGAAGGAACTAATGAAAGAGGATTTAGTTGCGCAGGTCCGCAAAAATCTATGTTCTCTGAACGGCCCGGTCGTACATACATTACACTCATTTCTCATGGTGTTACGTGTTCATCCGTCCACACTTGTGATTTACTCCCAGTGTACGTAATAAACGAATGATAAGTAAATGTGCGTGTGTCTCTGTGTTGTTTCGCTTTTGTTGCGTGGAATTCTCACGATCCGCGATTATTGGTTCAAAAATGAGAGCAAATAAAAAAATGTATATTCTCTGCTTTCTGCATTCGCACCTGTATATCATTGTCGTTGCATACTTTGGGCATATTGCAATCGTTAAAAACACGCAGTAACAGATTTAAACATTTCATTAACAACAGCACAATAATTTCAGAAAACTCTCTAATAGCAATGAAGATACTCGGTAATCTTTGAAGTTGCATTTCAACCCTTCCTTTCCCATTATTTTTAAGAACATCATAGCTTCGCGCATTTTCCCGGCTCCATAATCCTCGCTCCCATTACCAAACACGCCATTGCGTTTTCGCGGTCATACGGAGAAAGGAAAACACGGGTAGGTGTTCCCGTTCGATCGCGAGACGAAAAAGAAAAAATGCTCTCTCGTCGAGCGTGAAATTCCTCGGAAGGTTTCCGCGATCGTTCATGGTTTCGTGGCGATGAAAAAGAGACACGATGCACTTTGATGCCCGTCGTGAGCGAGAAGATATAAGCGTCGTCCTTGAATCGGCGATTAGATCGAGCGACAATCGCCGCTCCATTGGTTTTTGCCTCGATTATTCCATGCACGCGAGACTCCGATGTCCACAGTCTGCGCGGACTATCGATGCGTGTTTCGACAGCAGAAACATGCCTCGTTACACGTTCCCGCCGTGTGTTTCGGCGTTCGTCTTCGATGCGCGGACAAACATCACGAATTATGGGGAAAAAGTCGTCGTTATTTGCTTCGATAACGACGCAACACCCAGATATCAGTTGCGCTCTGTTGATTTCGCGATTTTGATACGGGTTTGCAAAAGTTCCTTTAATGGTGACTTATACAGAGGATGTTTTGCAAAAGTTTTCTGAAATTATTTTGCGCAAGTTGGGTACTAAATACTTTATCCGTATTATTACATCATACAAATTTTAGTAGTGCAAATAAAAATATATTTTGGATATACTTATTAATTACATTATTGCCATATACTTTGATATTTTGGACAAAAGTAAAAAGTATCAGCAAGTGCAATTAAAAATATGATTATTAGTTGACATAATGATACGTATGTTTCTTGGACAGAAACCAGTTTCTTTATTTCTAGTTCTATTCTACTTAATTTGAAATGTAAATTTGGTTCCAAGTCGAGTTTTATTCTACATTTGTTTCCTTAGTACATTGAAGAAAATTCTCCTTTATTTAAATACTTACGTCAAACAAAATGATGTTAAAATTATAATTGCTCCTTCTGAAATGCCTTTAAAATTCTATTTAATTACGAAATTAACTAACACTTTTTTTTTCTTAATCGTGCATTAATTCTTTTATGTCAGAGACTTTTACTTTTCTCTCAGAAGGAAGAATGTATAGTGTTATATTATGAGTAAAAACTTTTTACATATAATTTTAATTCATTTATAAAGCGAGTTGTAGGAGTTGCACTACTGGTACTTTTTGTTAAAAACCTCTGCCTTTGTAATTTCTGTTGGAGGATTGATGTAGGACTTCAGAAAGGTCGTGCTGCATATTAAAAGCGTAGTAGGGTTTCCAATAGAGTCACAAAGAACAAAGCAAAGCATATCTCGTTTTCCTTAGAACTAAAACAAAACCAATAGAATTTAGCTGCTCTTTGACTCTGTATTTTAACGATTTCTTTGTTCAGTTCTTTGTCGCACTCTTAACTCTTAACGAACAGCTCACTATAATTATCCATTATTTTACAAAATGAAAAATCATTCTATGTACCAAACTGCAAGCTCAAGATATCAGCCTCCAAAGTTCGTTAAAGGTTAATCAAGCATATAACGTGAACGGTGTACCTGGGAGGCACAGTTGGACCACAAAATCGAACATTCGACGTCAGTGGATCATTCAATTCCGTTCACCAATGCTCGGTCATCCGCACCACTAATTGCACCATCTCTCTGTGCACCAATTAACCATCATCTCACATATTACTGAATCGATCCATCGAACTCCGAATGCATGTAGCTAATTAAACGAGGTCCTTCTAAAAGCACCTCAAAAAGACTGGCAAAAGTCTTGTCATTTAATTCTGCAACTGAAAATCGTTGACAATGTATGGTATTGTTGCCTGCAGTTCATAATGAGGAAAAGACAAACGAGGTTCAACTACGGTGAACGGTGTCGTCCAGTATCCTTGGATGCCTACAGTCTTGACAGTGTCTCCGCTTACAACAGCGTCAGGCGCAAAGGAATCGCCAGGTCCTCGAAAAGAAGCTATGGAAATCCGACTTTCGAAGATTCGGTAAGCCTCATCGAAGCTTTCTGAACTTTAATGCCGTCCGAATGATAGCGATAGGATTCTTATTGGCGTGGACAAGGATCGAGGCAAAAGGGAAACGAGGGACATGTTACTGATAAAAAGCCAGAACTGATGCGATGCCGGCGTCTTTTGCCGGGAAAAAGATTTTCGTTTGATCTCCGCGCGGAATGCTCTCAGAGTACATCCGTCTTCCAAGGAGGATATCCCCTAAGGAAATTGTGGCGAAACGTTTGTGCCCTCCGCATTACGTGTTAAAAAGGGACCGGTTTGTTTCCCTATATTTCAACTTTCTTCTAGGCAGATCAGACGGAATAAAGACAAAGCTCCGCTCGAGATGTAATGCGAAACATGGGACAAAGAGAGTCTGGCTTCAGCTCGTTTCTTTTTTGCTTTTGTAGACGCGAAATAATGATACGTGGTTCAGGAAATGCGAAATAGCTTGATACAAAGTTTGAATATAATATTGAAGTTGATTTTTATTCGTGAAAGGAAGCAATCTCTTTTGATGCGAGTAGCACAAGTAAATCAGTGGATTTTAATTAACGGCAATGAGTTGAGAATTTAGTGGTTTTTTAAATTCACTCAAATTTGAAGAAAAATTAGTTAATTAAAATAGTGTTGGGGAAAATTTTGAACTTTTTTAAATAATTATTTCATCTTTCATGGTTAGTAATATTTTGCTTCTCAATATAATTTCGTTTTATAGGAAGCAAACATTTTCTTCTGTTTATAGCACACATACTATAACACGTACATATAAATATTACGTAAACGTTCAGGTAAATTATACAGAATTTTATTTTTTGTAGTATTTGAGCTAAATCCCCTGCTTTTCAAAAAACATACATTTTTTTTAATCTATTCTTTCAAGTGCGTTAAATTATCTGCTAGTACTTTAAAGCCGTCAAATTAACTGAGGCACTTGATATATTTCGTATAAAGTATTTTTAATGCTTGATAATGCAATTTTCAACTTCTCACTCGTAAAAATCTCCAAAAATTTAATTATCCCTTCTAATTATAATGTATGCATTAGAAGCTTGCAAGCGAAAAAGTATGTTAAACTAGGACCCATGTTCTCTACTGTGTGATAAAATTCAATGGAATTTAAGTCAATGGTTCCCAACTTTCTCTGTTACGACTAACAAGAACGATATTAAAATTCCTGAATGAAATAAATTTTGCTACCATTTAACAATTGAAATATTCCTTGCAAATAATATAATTTTCAAATTCTCATACTCAATTGTTCAATTCTAGAAACGTTTAACTACATTTTATATTTTAAATATTTTAAATGAATTAGTAAAAAAAATTCAGACATACATGGAAATTCCTAAAGCAACAAAAATATGAAAATCGAGTTTTAAAGGCAACCACAGTAATTATAAAAGAGAACTAATTATTCGCTCGCAATTTCATATCCGGGAGGCTGCGACGAAAGCGATTAAATTGCCTCGAAGGAAGAGCATCTTCTCGAATGACGAACCACTGCTTTAAATTGCGCCAAATTGATTTTCCTTCGCATTTGACAAAGCAAATTAACAGCTTCGAAATCGCCCCTCGTGAAAGTCGAGCGGGGGCGGAACATAGCGACAGGGGTCAGACGACCATCGGAACTCCGGGGCTTGTAACTTTGTTAACGTTACGATAAAAGCCTCGAAAAGCATGTTTCTACGAAAGCTTGCCATCCACGTTGCAGAGCGCCATACCGTCCCATCCTCTGAATTTTGCTGGGCTTTCATCTTTCTGTAACGACATTAATGCGATCAACGAGGAATTCGCCAATATTCCGCAAGTTTCGGCGAAAATAGACGAGCTGCCGACCGGGGCGGAAGTGAAGAATAGGTACGCGAACGTGATACCGCTTCCGGAGACGAGGGTGCCTCTACAAAAAATCAACAACGATCCTCTCACGGAATACATCAACGCCAATTACGTTAGGGTAAGCAACGTAATCCTAAATATTATATAGCATTACCATGTAATATTACATACAGGGTGGGGCATATAACTGAAACCACTTGGATTTCTGCATAAGTAATGATTTCAGTCAGAGTTGGGCAAAATTTATTTGAATGACGAATTAAATCCCCAAGATTCATGAATGACGAATAAATGTGAAGCGTTAGCTAATTTCATTCGAATAAAAATTTATTTATTATTCATTAGTATATGTATAAATACGTGTTTAATATGTATTTCACTTAGATTTCATGAATTCTAGTACGTAAAAACTTGGACCATTCAACATTTGCTTTATTCCAAACTTTATTCGAATAAATTTTTATTCAAGTGAAATTGGCTACAAATTTATTCGAATATATTTTTATTCAAAATTCTCGACTAACTTCAGTTTATTCGATATTTTTTAATTAAAATGGTATTCGAATGACGCCCAACTCTGATTTCAGTGAAAAATGTTCCACATAAAAGTTGAATAGTTTTGGAGAGGATATAATTATTCAAACACAAACATCCATCAGAAGTGGGATTCCAAAATGTTTGTGTGCACAGTGTAAATTATAACGGAATTATAAATTTTACACGAAAATGATTTCTTTACGTCTTCCTCTTAAATGATTAGACGTTCCGCGTTTCAGTTATTTATTAATTAATCAGTGATTACACATCAGTATGCACCTTTTCTTTTTTTATATGCTTCGACACTATTATTCTTTTTCTTCATCTTTGGATCATAGGGCTAATGCTCTTCAATACCTCTAACTACTAAATAATAAATAAGTTTCTCATCCTCTATTTCTAAATATTTTTTAAGCCTTTTCTTCAACTTTAATTACTAAGCGAATATGAAATTCAATTTCAATTTCAATAATTTCTAATTCATTATACTATGATAACTCGGCATAATGTAATTAGCAAAATATTAATTGAGTCTTAGGTAATACAAAATCATGCCGCGAAAATATAACTGAATAAATCCACTTCAGTACAGTAATCAAAATATTAATTCCTTGATGCTAATTTTGCTGTAAAACTGGAGCAATTCCTATTGTTAACTGATCATTTAATAGATTCCACTTTTAATTAAAAGCATACAAATTGTAATCTCCAAGATATTCCAAAGGAACGTTCCGGAATAGTTCTTTGAAATCCAAATAGAAGGAGCAGAAGTATTCTTCTCGCACTTGTTTCTCTTGAAGTTGAACGTAGTGGAAGTTCTCGTTTTGGATTCAAGAGCATAGTTAACAAAACGCTGAACGCGCCGCGAGTGATCCGAGCACACGTGAGCAAGAAATAACACCGCGTTTTGTCTGCGCGAAAAAAAGGATGTTGCATAATGCATTACGAAGAATACAAATGCCTATTGCATAAGCTTCAAGCGCAGTAATATGCGGAAGCAGGACACGGACGTTAACACCTGTTTCCACGGTATGATTAGAAAATTTTAATGATCCATCGTAATAACAGAAGCAATGATTTATAGTTGTTAAGAAGATTAAATGCTCTGTTATTATCGTCGTACCATATTTCTGATCGTAATAGTCACTAATCGGGACGATAAATATTTTAGTAGAAATCTGAAGTCAGTTTCATTAGAGATTTACTACTTTCAAAAATATTTCTCATGTGATAAAACTTACAGACAGAAACTATATCTTTGTTAATAGTTCAACAAGAAAAGTAATATTTTTCATGGGAATGAACAACAGTTTCAAATTTAATACAAGTACACATTTTTGTTGAATTTTCATCACGAAGGATTGAGATATTAATTCCTGAAACGACGTTAACAGTACTCTAGCAATTTAATTAAGACAAACAAGGATTATATGGAACATAATGCAATAAAATATTTATTTTACAGAGCGGTGCAGTAGGGGCGATCCTATTCGATTAATATTAATTCAAATATTTTAGTATAATAATTGCTATCAGAATGAATAACATGTTTTCGTTCCGAATCAAAATATAAACTCGCCGCGGTCGTGTTTTGCAAAATCATACAAAGAATGTCGGCCGGCTTTCGAGAAGTAATAAGCCATCCATCGGAATTATTTTGAAAGTAATGGGATCGCTATTGCCAATGTTTCCGCCCTATGCGCGTCGTAATTAGTCAGCGCGCAGGCATTAGTGCACAGAATGCACCAAGTGGAACGCTCTTCGTATCGCAATTAACACGTACAATTTCTTGCCGATCGATAGTATCAACCGATATCGGTGCCCTGTGCGTAACACAATTATTGTAGCGACTAATTGATTCGGTCGAGAATCGATCATCCGCCATCGACTTGAAATGTACCAGCCCTGCTATATTATTGATTCCATACTGCTAATTATTACGCTTAGTTAAGTAGTTCATCTCTGCCTATGGTGACGGCACATGAGATATACCCTAATCAATTTGTAACTTCATATTAGTTTACGTAAGATTAGATATAGAAAGGTACTTTTCACATATATTTTTTACTTACTTTTTTGCAAACGTCACGATATCTAAATTATTATAAGTATTTATAGCAATTAAAATATGGTTGCAATTGGTTTCAGGGACCAAAGAACGCAATGAGATATTATATCGCATGCCAAGCGCCGATGGATTCGACCGTCACCGACTTCTGGAGAATGATCTGGGAGCAACAGTCTAAGGTGATCATCATGTTGACTGATCTCGTTGAAAATGGGGTAGCGAAATGTACCGAGTACATTCCACCCTCGGAGATAACTGACTGCCACCGGTTATACGGTGACTACCAAGTTACTCTGAAGAAGAGAGAAACCAAAGAGAAATATGCCATTTCTACGCTTCATTTAAAGGTAAGAGAAACTCTCTTAAACTTTTAGCCAGAACATCTTAAAGACCATCATAACTGTTCACCTACTTACACATATTGAATACTCGGGAATATTTCAAACATTTCCACAAAGAAAGTACTACACGATCACAAAAAAATTCTCAAGTTCCTAAAGTTCCAATTAATATTCTACCGTATCTAAAAATTCCATCACCCTGAATGTTACATTTCTTCACTATCAGAAACGATAACAAAACTTCCTGCACTCTAAAACACTCGGTAATATTTCTTATGCTTGTATAAAAGAACTACTTACTATTTGTTAAACACAACTCTAAAAACTGGATTTACAGAGTTCTTAAAGCTTCAACTATTACAATTCCCTCGTATCTGAAAATTCCATCGCCCTGAATGTGACGTTTCTCCATTATCGCACACGATAATACAATTTTCCTGCACTCTAAAACACTCGGTAATATTTCTAATACTTTGAAAAATTATAGTGTATTATTAGCTAAACGAACTTTAAAAATTTGATTTACAAGCCTGTGAAACAACTATAAAAATTCCAGTGCTCTGAGTGTTACATTTTCCCATTATTATAGGCGATAGCAAAATTTTCCTGTACTCTAAAACACTCGGTACCTAGTATTTTTAATTCATCTACAAGGAAACTACTGCGCTACAATAGAATCTAGATTATCCGAATTCCTATTATCCCTTAATTTTATTGTACAAAGTATCAATCATTTAATGGAGTAAATGTAAAAGTAAAATAAAACTTCAAGTAAAATTTAGACTATGATTTAATAATGTACCAATTTGTAACATTTTATACTAAAAATATGAAGTTGATTAATCGAAGTTCTTATTAGTTAAATACAAGCATACTATGCGAATTTCCAAAGCTCCAACCATTAAAGTTCCACCGTATCTAAGACCTACATCGCCCTGAGTGTTACGTTTCCCCATGATCGCAAACGATAACGAAATTTTTCACCGCTTCAACCCCAACTGGGCCACGCGACTCACGCGAGGGGTAATTTTCATATTTCAGAATTTGGAGAACAACACGTTCCGCGAGGTGTATCATATCTGGTATCTGTGGCCTGTCAACGGCGCACAATCGGACGGAGCGGGGTTAATAGCCGTACTTCTTGAAGCGAGGGCACTCCAAAGGGGTGGCCCGGGACCTATTGTTGTCCACTGTAGCCCCGGCACTGGACGCACAGGAACATTAATAGCTCTCGACCTAGGAATTAGACAACATGAGATTACGAGGACGGTGGACGTGCCGAGGGTCGTTTACATTATCAGACGAGATCGTGCTGGAGCTGTTCAGACGAAAGAACAATATGCTTTCATTTACAAGGTGGGGGCATCGGTTTTGTCGATATCTGTGTATGGCGCCTCGTCGACGTATAGTGACTTGGTGGAACAAACCATAATTGGTTCGCCTTCGCCTCCCTTAATATTTTGGTGGTTAATCAATCGCCTAGGGGTGGTTAAATTAGGGGAGCTTTGAACCAAATTGCAGGGGACATGTTTCAGCCAAATTATGACTTGATCGTCTGAGTCACTACAATTTGGGGAGCGACTATGCTTTTGTGCATTGATAGTAAACAAATATCCTATGAAGATTTAAGGGAACTCTAAAGAATGGACTGCGTGAAAAATTTAGCTATCAATTATTATTCCTTTTTTTGCATCTCGAAAGTTGAATAACTTTCACGCGTCTCCAATTAGAAATATTCGAATTTCCTCCCTTTTTTAACCAACTTTGAGGCATTGCATAATTTTGAAGGGAATCTGGGGTAATGAGAGCACAGTCACCTAAATACCTCATGCATCGTGAGAGAAAATTTTTTATTATCTCCAGAATTAACAGTACCGCGGCGGGCCGACAGGCGGAAATAAAAAATTCCCATCGGCGATGCATGAAGTATTCAGACAATGGCGCGCATGTTCCCCACGTGCCCGAAACACCCTGAATTCTTCTGACATCAAATGTGGGAGCTGAAAATTTGCGTAATTAGACTCCTCAGTTATTTGAACGTCACGAAACAATTGCGTAATGTTCCAGGCGTTGAACTTGTACGCGACCAAACTTGCCGGCGGAGTGTTGGACTCGACGTGAACATCCGGAGGAAATTTTGAGGGTTTTCTCCGATAAGAAGAAAGTCCAAAGGACGGCAGGAACCTGCTGTATCAATGAACGATAACAAAAGACATCATTGAAGACGAAGACCGTGAGATCTTGGGAGATTCGAGACGCCTGTGTTATCTGGGAAGAGAGGATATTTAATAGGACCTTCATTAATTCGTGTTAAGAACAGACTTTTAGAACTGGAACATCTTTTTGATGAGTAATTCCTTTTTTGTCATTTGCCGGAAGTCACTTCGGTTTTGGTTGAAGTTTTTTTTACAGTTTTGTAATTAGTACATGGAACAATCGAAATCCTGGATAAAGAAGGTCGCAGGAAATCGAGACACGGTTAATCGAGGTCCTAGAATAAGGATTTCTAAAGGAGAAAGCGATAACTTGTGATACGTGGACCATTTCGACGATCGTATTTCGCTTTAGAACCTTGACTGATCCTCTCGGGAGTTGATGGACTTGAAAAAGATTTTGGGAACTTGAAGTTTATCGATTGTCCACTTCCTTCGGTCGATATTTAAATATATTTTGTCATAGGAACTTTTTATTATGTTTTTTATTTCATACTTTACTATTACTAAATTTTTTTGTATGGTTTTCTTGACTCTTCTATTCAATTTATCGAAGTTTATTAACCTTTCAAGAACAATGAATATTCGTTCAATTATACTATACAGGGTGTTTGGGATAGTATAGGCAAGCTTTGGAGGGGTGATAGATCACGTAAAAACAAACAAAAAACTTCTATATGACTTGGGTCCAAAACCCAACCATTTTTGAAAAAACTGTCAAACATTTAAGCTATTAACCGCTATAATTCAAAATAGGAACATTTTTCGTAAGCAATTTCTTCGCTAAAATAAAGACTACGATCTTATTAATCCAATAAGTACAGTAACTGTGATATTGTTACCTCGTATCGCAAAACAATAGTATTTTTCTAACCCCCTAAATTACCCTTTAAAATCGCGATAATTTAAGGGGTTAGAAAAATATTATTTTTTCGCGGTACAAGGTAACAATATCACAGTTACTGTACTTATTGGATTAACAAGATCGTAATCTTTATTTTAGCGAAGAAATTGCTTACGAAAAACGTTCCTATTTTGAATTATAGTAGTTTATAGCTTAAATGTTTATGACAGTTTTTTTCAAAAATGGTTGAGTTTTGGACGTTTTTGGAGAAGTTTTTTGTTTGTTTTTACGTGATCTATCACCCCTCCAAAGCTTGCCTATTATATATAATTACTTCAATACTATTTCTGTTTTATAATAAGAAATACACATATACTAATTATACCAAAAGTAAATTTACCCACAGTTTCAAATGATTTCTAAATATTCTACACTTTGTTTCACAAAACACACAGTCGGTACATAATGCAGTGTCGTCCTCGAAGGGTTAATAGATCAATTATACATATAAAACTGATATCAGTTTTCAAAAGAAAGTTGTGACAGAAAGAAGTGGACAAGACAGGAAATATTCAAGTGAACCAAAAGAGAACCGAGAGACAGATTTTGTGATATCCGAACCATCAGTCGACTACCGATATTCAACTTCGCGTTTCTAGGCCCATTCGATTTCGTAAAGCTCTTTTTACCATAGATTTCGTCTCCTTTGTCGATATTTTACATATAGACACTTTGCATATACGTATTTATAAATACAGTTAATTAAGTATAGCCGAATATTTAACGTTAACATGATGCGTTCGAAAACGTGATTTCCGTAAAGGCTGGCGTGGTTAACGATTTCTTTTTGTAAATATCATGTGACAGACATTGCACGACCAAACGAGATACTCGAAGAGATCGATACACGCCCATCGCGATCTTCTTCGAGAAATTATAGGTATATATATTATATATATTTATAATCGTGTAAAAAATATATACGTGTATATTAATTATTTGTCAATATTTAAGATCGTTCGGGAATTTATTTGTAAGGATTCAGAGAGATTTGCAGAATCGGTTCCTTATTCTTCTTCTTTTTTCCTCTTTCGAACCGTCTGGAGTATTACCGTATTATTGTTGTTATATTGTTATATTGTTGTTGTTATGATATGTACAGATATTTCGATTCGTAGCACGTCGCTCTCTATAATTGTACATAGAAACGGAAGCCAGATGTACGACGATCGATCCTATCGTTAAGATCGCGTTCGGATGATCCGTGAAAATCGTTCTGCTCGCGAATCATCGGCGATTGGGTAGCGAGGCGAGGCGTGTCAATCGTTAGTCACCAGTTTCTTAGGACCTTCGATTGCGTTTGAAAGATGAACTGAATTTATACCCCCGTAAAATTCCGTTTCGGTGGTTTGACGAGCCCCGTTCCGTTGCTTCTGTGAACCGTCAGTATTGTTTCGCCGTCTAAACACGATCCGATTATTTGGTAAACGCAATACGTTCGTTCCGATGATTCGTTGTCGTTTCGACGGCTATTTTTGCTGCTCGGAATCCCTGTAACTTTTATCTAAGAGCAAAAGAAAAAAAAGGAAAATAATCAGTTGGCACGCTCCGGGTCTCTGCTTGACCTACGGAAGAGAAACGAGTTCTCTGTTCCTGCGTTTCACCTTTTCGAATCATTTTATACGAATTTACGAACAGTCTGAAACGTAATTATACATTGTTTATTGCGACTTTCTCGACGATGCTTCAACTCGCCAATGAAACAATTGTGTCAACTTTTTAATATTGTATAAAATAATCGACGAAGTCCATGAAATAAATAAATGCCAATGAGAAAGCAACTGAGAACTATGAGTTGGAAAGTGAGCGAAAAGATCAGTATTTTGCGAAATCAAAAGAGTATTGAATTAATAGATAATTAATTACTTCCACGAAGTGTTAAGTAATGAAAACGAAAATTTGATAAAAGGAAACCGTCTGACGTTTACCGAAGAGAATACAAACGGATTGAGGGACACAGGGTTGATTCGTAGCTATACATCCTGTTATTCATAACCACGTAACGGATCAATTAAAAGATTTTTTAGTGATCATATTTGATGTAGGAGTATATAGACGAACTGATAGGGCATGAAAAAAGACTTAAGCGATTGACAAGGATATTACGATACATTCTAGAAAAAATAGACGAAATCAGTCGCGCTTAGATGGATGAAAGGACAGCGAACACTTATAATTATTTCAGAACGAAATAACGGTAACGATACATACGTGTAAGAACAGAAACTTCGTCGTTGGTGTAGTATTTCGTATACCGTTATGCGTAATGCCATGAGACAAGAAATTATAGCTGTTAGAGGTCTAGAAATGAACACTTGACTCTCCTGGGGGCTGGGATAGAGATGTAAGCGTAATGATCTCATTTGCGAACTCTTGAACTTTAATTATACTGAAATTTCTACATTTAATAGAGATCAATTTATTGTAGCACCATTACTGTCTAAGAGAACGATTTTGTGATTAGTTCGAATCGAAAAAATAACTTGACACTGCTGTTTTTCAATACGCGTGATTTATAATAATCTACTATAGAAACAAAAGTGATGTACCAAGTCTTAAGGACGTTTAACAGTGAAATATTTTGTACTGTTCCCCGAGGTAGCGTTATAAACTAAACAATTACTGTGTAATCGTACGTATACATTAGGATGTTCGTCTTACTTAACATCATAATCGCTAATTAAGTGACATATAGTCATTGTGAACGTATAAAACGTCTATGTGTGATATCACTTTAATATATGGAACGTGGAAACCGATAAGATCGTCTACCTTGAATTTTCAGATAGTTTTCGATATATTTAGACCAGTGTTGACATGAGCCAAATAGGTATTACTTATCTATTTATAAATAATGAGAAGGGGTCTCAAGAAATTCGTGAGGATGTTCCTTAAAGAATATCCAAGTTCCCGTTCGGTATCAAAACTCGTTGAACCGTTTTTTTATTTTTTATTATTAGAAATTTATTAAATAGATTTTTATTTCTTTCAAAGGTTTTGAGCACACGCGAACTGGATGCAATTTAAGGAAGAAACTCACGCGAGAAGCCAACGTACCAAAAATAAAAATATCCAAATTCCTTCGGCAGAGTGGTATCAGCGTGCTCTACAAATAAAATTAAGTGGAATCTAACGTTTTCTTTTTTTACTGCTGGAATACGCTGACACCTTTGCTTGGCACGATTTGGGACGTTCTGAATAAATATTAACGCAGCGTTAAACATTCGATAAACATGTGTGTCTAGAGGAAAGTAGAAAGGGGCGTCCCTGCCTAACGAGCCCTTCGAGAATGACGAATGAACGCGTACCGTTTGACAAGGAGCCACGAAGAGGAATGTGTCAATGTGTATGTCTATCGTTGTACAATGTAAAATCCATATGTGTAACGCTAATATAGAAATTCAAAAACCGACGAACAAAACATGGTAATTGTGTTCAGTCGCATAGCTAACGGTTATGTCAATTGCGCCTGGCATAGCTGGACCAACGAAATAAATGCAACTGTTCAACATGCGCGAAGTTTTTCATTGAAACCTTTACACCTCACTCTTTATTAATCAGGGCTAAGTCACAAAATATTTTAACAAACATAATTAATCAAGAAAGTTTTTAGGCTATTCTGCAATCAACATAAGTACCAGTTTCTCTTAGGGAAATTTTAAAATATTAACATTAAACTGCTTTGTCAAATGAAAATTGTTGTAGAAGTCATTTGTAGTGAAAAGTGACTTACGTTAATTGACTTCTGAACTCTTCAAATGTGTAGGTATTATAATTACGCGGTTTAAACGTTGCACTAGAATTGTTGTTTAAGATTGTTTTTGCAGAGCTATGGAAATGTTAAGAAGATAAAAAATATTGCTGCGAACTAATCAAGAATTCCGATTAAAAGGAACATTGAAAAATTCAGCTTCCGGATCTAAGAAACGATTAGCATTGCGTAAGAAGTTTATACATCCGCAAATTAGATTGTTTGGACAGACTCTAACCTGTTCTCTGGCCACATATCAAAATGTACGATCTGATATTCCTCTGTGCTCGCGTTTGCTGACATCATATAGCGGGTCGATACTCTGATATTATTCTTGTAGCGGAAGCCTTCGGGTATCCCGGAAAGATTGTCTCAGAAAATACAATTCTTTTCTGGCTTTCAGACGATTGACACCCTTTGCATAGCTTTACATGACAATCAGAAATATTCAAATTTTATCGCTAAGGTAATTTGCAAACTAGAAACCCGTAATATTTTTCCTTTTTGTAGAAGCGTTAGTGATAAAGTTTCCCGGTACATTAATTTATTTTGTCTTATGTGGAAGAATGCGTATTCGAAACTATTTATAAGAAGAACTCTAAAACCCAAAATCTGGGAGAAAAAGTTTACTCATGATCTTCCACGAAAACAGAAATCAAAAATATGGAGTAGCATTTTCTGAAAATAAATTCAGTTTTACAGTGTATGCCATGCAAAAAATATTCTACAGTTGCTGCAACATGCACTTTGCACTCTCGCGAGCAAATCATCGCCCGAAGATCTACCACTGAACCAAATCCCCTCCATTCTTGGTTACTCACCCTATAGCTTTCTTTTGTGTATTCAGAATTTCGAGGCAGGTACCTAATATCACTCGAAGTTGAACGCAGATTCAGTATCATTTCGGCAGCGAGACCAAGAAGAACCATCTTGAAAAGCATTTCCTGTGATTCACTTTTCTCGAAAACCGAAAGTCGAAATTGAAGTGATGTGATCAATGAAATGAATTTTGATACACGGGCAAAATAAATTGATCAAACTATATTCACTCATGCCGTAGTGTATACTTATTCCCACATCATGTGAACAATATTTATTTATAAAAATTTACTATTAAATCTTTTAAAAAAAAACTATAATATTAAATCGCATCTATTATTCGCGTATTTTTTACGCACAATTATATAAAATAAGATTTAAAAAACTTTTTTAATTACTTGTGTTTAAACTCGCAAGGGTTACAAGTGTGCAGCTTCGGTATGTGAGGCATTTCCAAAACAAGCGTAAATTAAAGGTATGACAAATCAACGTTGGACGTTATTTTGGAATTGATTCTGCACGTAAAAATGATTAAGATATACATCATGGAAACGCATACGCGTGTCGAAAATAATTTTCAGTTTCCCGAAGTAAAAAATGTTTGTATAAATAAGTAAAACCGCGTGGAGAGCATTTATCATTGTCACTTGCATCGTTTCGATTTATATTTCGGTGAATTGCGATAAAAAGTTAAAACTACTGAATAAAAATATAAACAAATTTAATAAAATATTTAAAACTGTGCATACATCTCTTCCATTAGATTAAAGTGTAGAATTGATCTTGAAGAACGTTGTACAGTTGCCAGTCACAAATCTCTGAAAAGCATTAAAGCAATTATTACTGCTGATACAGCAATAAATTTACAAATCTGCTCGTGTGTCTAGTGAGTGAGTACGTGTGTTGTTGAATTCAAATCAAGCGCGCCGAAAGTCAATTACTCCGGGTACCTAATCGGAGCATTGAATTGCAAAATGGTAAAAAACTTAATTATTTTGTAAACATTTCGCTTGATAATTTCACGCTTTGAATCATGCATGTTGTAATTATCACAGAAATAATAAGGTGAAATGGAAATGTGCCCCGTAATTAACAATACTTAATTAACACCTAAATGGAAAGCAGAAACATTGTTAAATTTGCGCTCTTTTTAATGAGATTAATTACGTTTGTCCAATATTCTTGTTCCATTGCTTTCGTCGTGTACACTTCAAATTCTACAGTACGTAGAATTTCGTATTTCATGAGTGTAAATAGCGTTTTATTTTTTTTAATTATTATTGTTTTAAACATCCGTTCTCCCTGTTATCTTCTATATCAATGGCCTTTACATAAATGTTAGCTGAAACACTGGATAATACTTTACACGAACTGTCTTGTATATTAAACGATAGACTCGTCTCTCATTGATAAATGTATAAAGTGTTTCATTTCAATATTCTGTTATCTCGAAGATATGTCACGAGTTATTTTCATTCAGTGTACAACGAACTATATAAAAGCAACTTACAAAATGTCTATATTCAAGAAATGTTTTAATCCTCTATAACATTCTAGAGGCATTGATAAAAACCAGGCATTCTTAAAATAATTAAAGAAAAAAACTTGCGAAAGGAAGATCATGAAAAAGAACAATCTCCAAATCAGAGGTTAAATACATTTGTGGCGAGTATTTTCTTTAAAAATAAAATATCTTTCAGAGATATCATTTATGAGATTAGCTAATTGACTGTAAATTTAAAAAAACTGAATAGGAAACAATGCTGATAAGAAGCAAATCATTTTTAAAAAAATTTTGTTTCATGGGTCATGCATCAGCACAAAGAACAAAATAAAAGTTTATGCAAAGGAATCGATTTACTCATATTTAACTGGATACTTCAATTTCGTGGGTAGAGATTAGATTTCGAGGGATGAAAGTATTCCGACTAATTAACTACAAAGCAGCAGAGTAATGAATTAACCGAGACAGAACCAATTTGTCACGTTTTTGCTCCGTAAACGTTTCGGTCTCTAACTCATTCACAACCACGACAATTATGTTCGTGTCTCACCTCATTCCATAGGTTTTGCTAAAATATTTCGTTGTTCATCAAAGAAGAGCGAGTCCGTCGAAGAACCGCCTTATCCAGGTGGTCTGCAACATCATATGCTGGATCTGACTGGCTTGAACTGGATTGGGGCTGTTGAATCCCGAGATGTCCGGGTTGGTTTACTCGATCGTAAAAGGAAACATACTCGCAAATTGATTCGCGCATATTCGCGGAATAATTGTTTACGACGAGCTCGTCGTAGTCTTTTACATACTTATTTAAGCTACTTCGGTGCATAGAAACACGCATTTTGAGTCCCCGCCTATTTACACCTTCCGAATTCACGCGAATCCCCTCTGTATAGCGTCTGCGCTATTTTTGAGTAGTCTTGAAGATGAACGTGCTCGATATTGATTTGTTTTGACGATTTCCCGCACTCTAGAGCGAGAATACTTTTGTTTACAAACCGCGAACTCTGCTCCAATCGACTCTTATCCAAATTTTTAATAAAAAGATAAAAAAGACAATATTAACAAATTAAAATTTTTTTCAGTTATCGTTCGATAGTCTCGTTTTTGTGACCCAGTGACTCGTGTGTTCATTTTTTTCATACTTTTAATCGTTTAATTTCTTCCTACGCTAGACCTCCAAACAATCTGCTATAGCAGTCATAAAATATGATTCGAGATACAATGTTATCGGACTTTACAATCAGCTGATAGTATTTCGGAAACTGTTTGCAATAACATCCGTTATCTAATTTACATCCAACTTGAAAAACATTCCCACGCTATTGATGCATTCTGCACTCCAATCTCAGCATATTGTGAAATTTGTGCCATGTGTTGTTAAACGTTATCGCTTTCAATCAAATATATCATGTTATTGAATATGTACAATATTCAGACAATTGATAAATGCCTTAAAATGTATGCAAATGTATCAAAATTTATCTTCCAAGTTTTTCGGCTTGATACTAAATGCTATTAATCTTGTTTTCCAGGATTACTTTTACATTAACTTTGCATAGATAAATTATTTTTTATATCATAATTTGTTCTGAAATATTTTGAGCTTCTAATATTTTTCATTTTTTAAACAAAGTTTAAAATTTTTATCTAAAATAAACAGTACTATGCATACAATAAAATATTACGTGTAGAAATAAGTTATTCCCGACGACTTTGTTCATACAATTAGAATAGTAGTTTGATCCTAGATAAAATGAAAAATTCTGTGCTTGAAAAATTGTGTAAGGTTATTGATAACAATGACAAGTATTTCAATGTTTGAACAATTCTATTTTTTCTTGACAGCATTTTTATTTTACTCAAATATTGGAAAGAATTCATTTCTACATCTAACACATCTAAATAATGTAATAAAATTGGTTGTAAAATGATACAAGATTTTTTTAGAGTATTTCTAAGAAATGATTCTGCCTGGAATAATGTTTTTTTAGAAGTATCAAACGTTTCGGCGTACAGATGAATTTCAACCATCTGCCACGAAGTTGGTCTTGACGAAGCGCAAATTAATTCTAGATTGAGTAGGTTCTTACTGGCCCCGAGTTAAAATTACTTAAAAGGCTCGGAATCGTATTACTCAGCATGTGTTTAACAAATTGTTAATTAAACTGATTGAACTGTGTTACTCAGAAGAGTGATTGTGTTATAAAATTGCACCACTCGTAATCTTATCAGCCGAGTTACCGCTTTACGAGCACTCGTCATAAATAAACCTCGGTTTTTGTGACGCCGCAAGATTCCCAGGTTTCCTTTTCGCGAAGACATTTGATACGACCTTAAAATAGATTTAAGAAATGTTTAATTCTGTCTGTTAGGTGATCGATAGAAAATGTTAATAACTCTTCGAATCAAAAATGTTAAACATTACAGCATTCTATATAATTTACTTTATTAATAACATTTATTATTTTTCTAGTGAACTCTTTTAGAATTTTAGAAACAAGAATGATGCAAATACTTCAAGAGTCTCATGTGTTATCATTTCCTCGAAACGTAACTGAATTTCTCGAAACTTTGTCACGATAATTTGTCACAGGCTTCAGTCAACATTGAATAAAAGAAGTTTCGAGGAAATTCCTTTGTTTATGCGATCCAGCATGACTAATTTTTTTCTATTCTCTAAGGAAATCCTTTTTAATTTATTATAATGTATTCAGCTACATTTCTTCCGAAAATTTTAAATTACACGGAACATAAGAATATGTTATCTACAAACACGAAACAGCTTATATCCATAATCAAAGGTGAATTTCTTATGCAATGTAAACGCAGGCTGAAAGTGATAATTTAATTAGGAATAGACGAGTCTTCTAATCCTTCCATCTTAGAAATATGCAAGTTTAACCATCGTTGCGCAATTAAGAAGAAAAAATCGTCATTTCATAAAAAGTCTGCATTGCATTCATATTTGCATATTAAAACTTTTATTAACACTTTAATTATTACACTGTGTCCGCTGAAAATGAAATTCTTTAAAGCACGCACAGTAATTCTACTTTAATAAACTCGTTTTTAATTAACCTTCCTTCATTAAACTTTGACAACTCGATTCTCGACTTAAATCGAGATTTTATCCTTGCAAATTTAAGAGTGTTAGATCATACGCAATATCTACTTCGGGCAAAGTGAATTATTTCGTCCTGAATCATTCTTAAATATACTGCTTACGCTTCCAATTAAGGAATGACCCAATTAACAGACGGAAACTGTCCCCCATGCACCAGTGACGTGGCAATCACAGTGTTAACAACAATTTCAACTCCCTGACGAGATAAATCTAACTACACACAACAGCCTATCAAAGTGAATAAGAACTGAATAATAAATCTCGAAGCTATGATCCAAGCTCTCGGTATCGCAGCATCGACCATCGATTCACGCAACTTCCACGAATACTCTCAGCATCGGGACAATGATTTTTTCTCCCGAATGCAATGAACCTTTCTAACGGCGATGAAGTAATTCCTTCGTCGCGGATCGCGCGGCGCACTTATACGCACGAGGAACGCACCGAGCGCCCGTCTTTTATGAAGGGACAGGCTAGGTCCCGCGATACGAATTCCCGTTGCTTTATTTAGAATCCCCTCGAAAACGCATAAAACGCATATAACGCGCGGCCATGTGTACGTAGAAACTTCGAACGCGTAACCGAGCATAAAGCTGAAGAGGCTTAAACATTTATCCGCGCTTCCTGTCCCCGTTCGAGTCGCGTCTAAGCTGCATCCCCCTGCGGAACACGATCTTAAGACAAACTTTCCGCGATGCAAAGCGTTCGCGAAAAGCGATCGTTAAGCCAGAACAAAACGATCGGATTGCGGAAACGCTGTAGCGCCTGCTGGAATCACTCCAGTGCGATGTCGTTGAACCTGTTTGAGCAACAGTCGAGGCTTAACTAGGCGAAACCTGGGGATGAGATTCTGAGAGATTTTTCAATCAAATTTATTGGATAAAAATTAGTTTGGAAGTTGTATGAAGAATTACTAGAATTAGGGTGGAGTTTTTGAAGAATTTGGGTTTGGTGAAAGATTTATCAATGATTAAGGTAGATCCTTTTTTATTGTTCATTATCATTTTCCTGTTGTAATAAAGAATTCTGAATTTAGGACTGTGTAGAAGATTTGATTGCCTTGACACTAGAGTTAGACACTTGACACTAGTTAATATAAAGTAGGGAAAAATGGGACAAAGAAAAATGATGAGGCAAAGTGAAATATTATTTTTTACATGCTATTAGTCGCCCGGTATCATGGCTATTCTAATAAGTATGTAGCAAAAGAAAGTCGCTATCAATAGTGGGATTGTTTTTTGGTGCTGCAAAGCGTCTCGGTTTTTTATACAGGATTTCAGACTTTTATACATTGTACTGTTATTTTTTAAGTCAGCTAGATAATGCATTATTTGTATAGGAATTATGCTTCTAAATTTTCATTCAGTTTATATGAAAGTGTGTTGAATTAATTTATTCTGATATTATTCTGATAATTAATTTACACAATCTTTATCAACACATCAAATCCGATCTGAAGACTTTAAATGAAGCCAAAAAAATTCAAAATGTAATTCAGTTCTTCAAAGAAATAAATCTATTCGACTTTCTATAATTACACAGTATCAGTAATGTACAACAAATATTGTAAATACCATGTAATGAAATTCCAAAGTATGTAAATTCAAGTCAGCGGTCGCTAATAATTGTTAATGCGACCACTTTAAAATAAACCTATATTTAAAAAAAAACTCTTTCGCAACGTAGTTGGGAGGGAAAATGAAAGAGGCAGAATTAAATTTTGAAAGCAAAAGAAATCGTGCAGTAACTCATGCCTGACTCTGACCTTCAGTTTTGTAATGTTTTCTTTTCTATAAAAAATACGTATAACATATTGTATATGTATTATCTAGCATATTATTGTATAATATGCTGTATATTCTTAAATCATAATATTATATTTAAATTTGATCTCTGAAAAGATTTCACTTTACGAAAATATGTAGAAGAAAAAATTGTATTAGATGATTTTTTAAATAAATATTTCATAATATTCCGCAAGCGACATAGTTTTTATATTACAGATTTTAAATGTCAAAAATCTATACTACAATATAGTGAAAGATTAGTTTCCATTATTTCTATTATTTGTATGTCTGATTAAATGTTAAGTGTTTCACTTTGCTCCACTTTCCTCTGCACGAATTTTTTTCGAGAAATGAAATTTAAGTGAAAATGAAATGGAAGAGTGTTTCGGAAGTACTTCCGTGCTCTATTCATTTTATTTTGAAGACTGACGGAATGTACACTTTAAGGGAGATACAGAAAGAGCTCCAAAAATAGATCGAAGTTGAGTGTACATATTCCGGATACTTTAAGGATGAGAAGAGATCCCGTAAACAGGGGTGCAAAAACGCTTCCTTTCCGATGTGTAAACACTTCTTGTCTACCGCAGTATATTAAAGAAGTGAAAATGGCTTTACTCCGAAGTCCACGTTTAAAATTTCTTGAAATAGAGGAATCATTTAATTTCGGAACGCAGTAGCCTTAAAATCAACTCGTAAATCAATATGACCGTGAACTTACTTCAAAGCTTAAAAAATTTTGAAAAACAGTGAAGAAAAAATTTAAACGTCCATTTCTGGATCATTTTATAGACCACTTACTAAATTTATAAAAGCTTTAATCATTTTTATTGTAATCTTTTAAAATTAAACTATAATTAAAGTGTAGAGGCAGAATCTTCAGGAGTTTAAAAAAAATATCTTTCTCTACCTTCCATTATGCAATGTTTGCTTAACAAATTCTTTTCCGTTTCCACAATTTCGAAGATAACGACGATATCAAATTATTATAAGCATCTGAGCGACTAATTATTCCAAGATACGGTCGATGAAAATAAGCTTCTGTGGAACGCTATAGAGCGATGGCGCCAGAACGTTAAATTTCTGGCACAGAATCCGCGAATGACAGGTATATGAATCAGCGCTGCGTGCCTGATAGTTGACAAACAGCGAATTTTGTGGCTAAGCTATTTCCAACCCGGTAATTCGGTGGTTACTTTACCAAGTAATACCATTTATTGGCAACGCATCAAAACTTCCGCATTTCCGGATTTCATAGGAAATCGTTTTCGTGGGTTTCACATTTTTCGCGCGTTACGAATCAACCTAATCGAAAGCGTATTTTCGTCCCTTCCATCCGGGAAATTCTCCGGGAAGCGGTTTCCCGATTAAGCGACATCAGGGACAAATTTATCTCGTTTGAATTATTCGACATTGAATAATAATCTCCTGAGATTGATCTTCAGAGTGCATAGGAAGGTCCGTTATGAAGGGAAAAGATTAAATCACACGTAGATTCGTTATCGGTACAACTGTGAGATACGATGTTGTCATATTGTCAATATAAGATTGCCAGGAAATCAGGGCAAGGAGACAGTGATGGATTCCCGAAGTGCAAACAGTTAGCTCAGCTGGTACCGAATGGCAATTCGCTTTGCTACATTATTTTGTCCGACACACGTGATTAAATGAATACGAAATTACAGGGATGCATGAAATATTACAGAAGCTGATTAACTGTCGTAATTTATTAATGGTTATCAATTATGATGCATTGGAGATTAGCAATTACGAGCGTTAATAACTACGGTGCTTCTTAATTGCTTTGTGTGCGCATTAATGTACTTACGTTGCAAATTTCGTTTCAATACAATAGGTTTTAAAATATCGAAAATATTAGGGTACCAATAAATAATTCAAAATTTCATTATCTATTATTGAACCTTCAATTTTCAACCTTATTATTCAACCTTCTTCAACTTCATGGAAACATTGATCTCCGTTCTTTTTTCTAAATAACAAAACAGTAGATCATTTATTTACAAAAAAGAAATCATTTCTTTTGCATAGAAATTTTATTTACAAAGGATAGAAATAAGCAGCACAATAATTAAAAAAAATTAGCTGACATCCTAAACATGTGTGAATGACCCAACATTCAGTGTACAGTCGCCGGCCAAAATATAGCGCCGCCGTAAAAGCGGTCGAAGTCCCAAAGTTTACAAAATCGAGGTTTTAACGCGAGAGATTCAAAAAGTTTGCAAGTCACAAGAAAAGTGCCGAATTTCCCAGCTCCGAAATCCCGAATCCATAAACTTAGCGATCCCGCAACTTTTACGATCGTACTATATTACAACCGGCGACTATATATCCCAGTAGTAGAGTTAATTGAACTCTCAGCCACGTTACTGCGTCCGATTATGGCATCCGAACGTGTGTCGTGTCCAGCGCGATTTTCTCGCGCGCTCGTCTCGCTTGAAAATCACTGGTTCCTGACTGGACCGAAATAGCAACCGCTAATTAAAGTCGTTCATTATATTTCTGTGCATCGCGTCACACGCGAAGACGAGGAATGGGTTACATCAGACATTTAGGAATTTATCGAGCAGCTCAAAAAAAAACGAACATTTATCGTTGCGCAAAGACAACTGCAAAGAACCCGTCCTCCGTGGCTGCTTTGAAGAGTCTTCAGCTCATCCCTGATATTGTGCAGAACTCCTTCGGGAAAACGTTCTAATTTTATTCGTATTTCTTTTGATCTCGACGAATTAACCCCATTTGTTATCGTTCACATGTGTTCTTGCTAATGAGGATCAGAAAAGTGCCTTGACACTCTTCTTTTGTCTCAATTATGGATTTAGTGCACCATAATGGAGGCTATTTTGATAAATTTTTTTATCACAAATTTTGTTTGGACTTTTCAAGGATTCTATCAAAAGTAAAAATTGTGGAATACTACAATTGATGTCTTGTGTTCTATTTGTAATCAATTTGGTCCTAAAGATATGAAAATCAATAGAAAATTTTCATTTTGTGTTCTGTAAATAATTAAAGATGTTATTAATACTCAACAGAAATTTATCCACCTTTTAATAATAATCCTCTTAACTCAGTCTCAATTTCTGTAATAAAAATATTAACACTCTTCGTGAGAGCTCATATAAGTAATTGCATAATGCGAATAATATAACGAAAACAAGACTCTCCGTGCTAAAAGTGCAGGCTTAGCGCTTGGTGCATCAATTACACTCCATTGTGGCCACCAAACAATCCATCATGCGAGGACTTCCTCTCATAACGATATTAATTACACCGATCCTCGTCGCAAGGATTAATTATACGTAATTGCGATGGTAAATAAATTTAATTGACGAGATTGGACCTCGCGTGGTGCACGATAACAGACGCGGCCGACTCGCGGCAGAAGAAAATCCAAAATAGAAAAAACGGTGGAAACGCGAGGCGCACTTTCCATGACGCGCCAGTAAACTATCGACGGAATGATCAGGGACGACATACTTGCGCCCGTTCGAACGATAACGAACTGGTCCGTATCAGTTCGATCCGGTAACATAATCAAACGTGGCTCTCGACGTTTCCCCATTGTTCAGTAACGTATTCGCGACGGCCAATGATGCCGGCAATTGTTTTTTAATTGGTGACGTGTGTCTTGACAATTGACCCGGCGAGGTTCGGGACGAGTTAACGAGCGAGATAATTTCTCAGCCGCAATTTGACACTGAGCGAACGTTTGGCGCGCGTTAATAAGGCGTTTCAATTGAACGAGGAATCTTGTACATAGCGTCGATGACGGGTGACAAAATGTGGGCAAGATTCTGAGGAATTTTGAAATATTTGTAAGTAACTGACGCGAATTTCTAGGTTTATCTAGTTTTTTCTTCACTTTTTTCCATTGAATTGATAGCGACATGTGTAAAATGAATAGAGGTTTTTATCATTGTTCAATGAGAATGCTTCAATCGCTTTATCAGATTAGAGGAAATATTTTCCAACCATGTATGATAATGACAGAGAAGTATTATAACCTTCTTTTTGATTGACTGTTTTAAGTTGCAAAAGTACTCATACTATACTAGGTAAAATCAGGAATATTGGTTGAATATTTTTCCATTTGAATCTTCATTGAATGTAATTTCATTTTTATATTCCTGTTTTTAATATTCAAACATTTAGAATATAGACAGTCGTGAATTTCAATAATGAGTTTCATTTTTAATCAGCGTTTCTAAGTACTTAATCTAAACGAGTGAATTCATAACTCCAGAATAAATATTTGCAATGTTTAATACTGTATTCATAAATATCCTCAGGCTATAAAAAACAAATCTTTCAGTAGTAACAGTCTGGCAGTAGTAGAAGTCTGAGAGTCAGACATTACGATTTCGCTAATATCTTGCGATAGAAAGAGACTATTGTAAGACATAAGCAGCAAATCACAATAGTGGAGAGTTATCTGTAAAGTGTGGTATTTGGATAACACGCTAATGCATTATCAATCTCATGAGTCACATTAAACCCACGCTCTTTGGGTTCGATGTGATTGGTAAGACTAATAATACATTATACTAGTAGTAGTACAATATAATATTCTTCAGCCTACTTTTCCTACAATGAAGTGTTTAATTAAAGTTCGATTGTTATTAAGTATTCTTTATCTCACTCATTCTAGTGAGAAGTAGTGCTCTTGAATTTTACAATAAGCTCCTCGTTTACACGTTCAAGGAATTCTTAACAATTAGTAGATTATATCATTCATGCTGATAGATGTACACAGGTTTATTGTAATCACAGAAATGTCATAGCGTTATATCTTTATAAATCGTTAAATACCAAAAGATTAAATTGTGTTTGATTAAGAGTACAGAAAACAGAGATAATTTATAGTTCTTTCTGACTCATGTATGTTACTTTCTGCTTCCTGTTTTGTTTTCATTGTATACTGAAGTTTTGTTATGACTTCATGCATAATTGTTATGATTCAAAATATCGCTGCATAAAGTATCATGTAACCAAGTATTATGACAACTTTACCTTATGATTAATATTTTTATGAACTATATTTCTTCCTAAATTGAAGATTATTTATTTTCATACGATATTACTATGTGTCTCTGTCACGGAATGAGTGTTTTGTAAAATGTATGAAATATGCTGTCAGAATTGTAAATAATTCATACGTCACAAAGTAACTTATATAAATAACAGAAAGTCGGAATTTAATCTTTTCAAATTTACGTTATTGAAATGTAGAACTGTGTTATGCATTTTAATATATTTTGTAAACAAAATAAATTTAAACTAAAAGAATAGAATAGACTTTTTAAATATTGAAACATATTAAAGATTAATAGAATGACTTTCCAATTTTACAACTCAAAATTAGTCTCTTTCACCATTCAAGTTTTATTGGAAGCTACAGGGTGATCCTCTCGCTAGGGGACACAAAGCAATTGTCGCGGTCTAAACATCGCAGCGGTATCCTTGTTACTGAAAAGGACCAAACCCTTGGTCATCGACTTCTTAATAGCCCACCAATGGTTTGGGCCTTTTCAGTGACGATGTTACCGCTGCGATCCTTTAGGAAAAGGGCCTTCCTTTGTGTCTCCTAGCGAGAGGATCACCCTGTATAAACTCTACGAACACTTATCTATTCAGAACAGAGAAGTCTGTCCTGTGACGATAGTTTCTACTTAATTCGAATCTTGGTATTGCACATCCACGGCGTTTAGTCAAAATTCTATTAGTTGTAATTCTAAATGGCCCTTAAAATCAAAATAAAGCAGACCAAGAAAATATACTGCTAATGTGATTATTTCAAATATTCTGTTGAATACTGATTTTGTGATAATATGAATAATATATTGTGATTAATTTCAGATATAAAGTGTTTTCTGAGAATACCTTTTTTATTATTGATAAATGATGCAACTCCTATTTTATTTTAGAAAATTCTTCAATATTAATCTATTATTTCTGTAAACTGTCTGTCTGTATCATGAAATGACTGACCCTAAGCAACAAAGAAAACTCATCAAACTCGGACGAAAACCACCCAAAGCCACACCGCGCAGAAACGTGTTCAAAACAAGTTCACCGACGTCCACATTGACCCGTTATAAACACCATTCCTATGCGAATTGCCAGACCTCAGACGATTCTCGCTCAAACTTTCAACCACAAATACCTAAAAAACAAAATGTCTAACTACATCTTTCACCTTCACCTCAGTCTACTATCCAAAAGCCATCCCCTAAATTCTTCTCCACCTGTTGTCAAGCACCCCATAAAGCCTCCACCGAATCCCGCGAAGTCTACAACGCAGAAACCCCAGCATTCTTTCGCGCGTCGATTTTAATAATCTCAAAGGTCCCGTCGCCTTCGAAAGGAATCCTCCTCGAGGACACTCGAATCTCGACTCACCCTCGAAACCGTCACTCCGCGTCCTCCGATCCGTCCTTCTTCCTTCGCCAAACGACGACATCAAGAGCCGGAGAGCCGCGCGTCGATACAACCAGCCCGTAATTGATAGATCGATTTACGGGGCCGCAGGTCTTTGACTCGCGGCAATAAACGCCGCGTTATTGTTTCGCGTTACGCTCGCCGAAAGCGCGCGTGGAGGCAACACGCGGCCCCGACGGGCGCACGCGCCACCCGCGTGTGTATTTAAGTGGGTGTGCACGCGTGTGTTTGAAAGAGTTTTATGGAGAAAGGGAAGCTCGACGCATGCTTCCTTCCTTAATGTCGGCCGGCCCCCGAAGGATCCGAGTGGTGCACGGTGTTCAGTGGCTCGCGTTGGATCTACGAAGATCGTGCTTGCTCGGCTCGTAGATCGCGTGCGATCCGTCAATCGAACGGTTGGATCGCGATTACTCGAACATCTACAGTCGACTGGCAACGGCATCTCGTGTGAGTGGCGATTCTGTTTTTTGGAAAACCTGCGAAACGTCCTTGAAGAGGAGCGTTTTTCCGTACGATTTTTCTCCACTTTCAATTTGCGTCCTCCTTCTTTTCGGGATTTCGAAACGTGTAGAGTTCTGTGCACTGTGCGATGCTTTGTATAGTTTGACGGAATTTCGTGGAGGTACCGTTGCCCCGGATGTTTGAAAGGATTGTGCCTTCAGCGGTGGTGACTTAAAAGGAGTAGTTTTTGCGTGAAACTTTAATCGTTGCATGTGATTTTCAACGCGTGTTGCATGTTGAATAGAGCTTCTGAGTGGTACGAACATTCTGTTGATTTCTTTTTGATCCCTCGGCTTCATTTCATTGAGTACTTCGCGATGGGATTTTTCTCTAAATGGTCGTCTTGCGTGTCGAATGCTG
Organism: Perdita meconis; assembly: GCA_030770465.2. Taxonomy (NCBI): domain Eukaryota; kingdom Metazoa; phylum Arthropoda; class Insecta; order Hymenoptera; family Andrenidae; genus Perdita; species Perdita meconis. The sequence goes on from JASKOS020000004.1 coordinate 20,029,273, forward strand.
ATTTTACGTAAGTTGTTTCAAATGTTTGTGTATTCTGATCGAAGATTCGTTGTTTACTTTCGGTATTCAAGTTAAAATGAGTTTCATACCTCCGGTCGCCTAAAAACAGGTTTCGTTAAAGAAAGAAAATCAGTATTATGCACACTTTTTACATAAAGAAACGAAAATTTGCAATGGTGATTGAACGAATACTCTACTTGGTTCCCAATAACAGTACTGTTCTCGATAACTAGTCGATATTCAATGTAAACAGTTTCTTGATTTCGAAACGAACTTTTCAAAACTAACCAATCGCACATATTCAAATCTTCAACGAAGATATCACAAAAATATCACAAGATATTAAAAAAACTTTCTCAACTCACTGAAAATTAATAATCATATAAAAACTAATGCTGCTTATTTTCCCTTTCATTTGTATCATCTCATAACATTTATTTTTCTCTTCCAACATTTTTTCTTGTCCGTCTTACCATTTTCCTTATGCAATTCTATATGCGGCAAGTAGTATGGCCGAAAATAAAGTGACCCTCCCGCAAGCAGAGATCGACACAGTAAAATTGGATTTCACCTCACAAATTTGCCTGGTTTCTCCGAACATAACTGAATTTTAGATGTGGGCGTGCGGGCTTTCTCAAAATTTGATCACTAATCAGTTCCACTGTACCGGGTGACTATATTATTATTGCTCAGCACTTTTCTCGCGAGTGAGTCAAATGATCAGAAAACTGGAGGAACAAAAATACTTCACTTTGGTTTGCTTATAGTTTGTATCAGCACAAATATAAAATATTAGACTCGTCCTTCTTTCGGTAGGAAAATCCTGAGTTTTGTTTACGTAAATGAAAATGGCTGTCTAAGTATGTAGACATAACGATATATGACGCAGGGACGTTCAAGGTCACCGAGGGAAGAAACGAAGGACGATAAAGAAGACTTGCTGGATAGTAAAAGCTACACTCTGACAGAGCTTCGAGACCTTATCAGCTGCTTAATTCCGTACCCCATACATACAAGATGTTCTTTTGCTCCTTTGTTTCTACTATTGTTTAATCTTTATTATTATTCTACATTTCACGAAATTCACTTCATCAATGATTTACGAATAAAAAGGATTCTGTATAATTTTCTATTTCAAAAATTCTACTTGTCACCATAGTCAGAAAATTGATTATAGTTTTTGTCTTTTCTTGGAAAACCGTGAAACTTTATCTCCCAGTATCTGCTTTCTTGTCACACTTATGGGGGATGGGTATATCGAACAATAATGCTGCGGAACAATGGAAACACTTTGCAATATAGGACGAATTATTCTACCTGTTGCACGAAAGAGTACGGCCACAAATTCTTACAGATTCGTGAAATCCGTGTTTAAAATCTTGATTCTTCAATCTTTTATCCCCGCGACGTTGTTATGCAAGAATTGAGAACAGAATTAGTCGAGTAACTTTCGTGATTGCATATTGACCGTAACATCCTTAATCATGGTTATGTACGAGATTGATTCTCTAAAGCATTTTCCTTGGCAACGAGCTGACTGAGAGGAAAATATTTCCATCAGCTTATCTCATTTCCACAGAAATCACCCTCCCCCTGATTCGACCACAATTTTCTGGGCACTCTGTATACGTTGATTCATCCTGGCTGTATCAGTTGCTTCGTTCGATCGATACTCCTTTCGTTCTTTTTCAGTTCTTGAGCTGACGCTCGGAACAATACACAAGCCGCTTCCAGTGACACGACAGCGGAATCAAATAATTTCACAAAATTTCATACCATTACGAGATCGAAGTATGATTCTGTAAATAGTTTATTATTTACTTGACATCTTTAATTTCACGTCTTGAATGAAACGTAATCTAATTTACTATGGGATTGATTATTTTCTGAATGGTGAATTCGTTGAACGATTCTAGGTAGTTGTTGCTTTCTAACCATTTTGAAAAAAAATTTTTTTGATGTAGTGTCAAGATTATTGTTATTATCTCCACTCCAGTTGAATAGAAAATTATACATTGGGAGCATCAAGTATTAAATCAAGGAAGAAAATTCTACTGCTACGCTGGATTCTGATACATTCTTACAAATAAACCTATTATTAGACTGCGGATGTTTATGCAAATTCACATTTTCAAGCGCATAACAAAAGAAATTCAATTTAAATAAAAGTGTCTTTTACCTTTTAAATATTATAAAATGTATTTTATTTTCGATATTTCATGTGTTTTTGCATCTATGTATATCTTTATGCATTTTAGAACATCTAAAATCGTCATAAATGCATAAACATCCGCAGTCTACTTATTATATTTAAGATCCATTATAAACTGAATAATATGACGCCACGGTCTTATCGTCAAAGGATGTATGAAAACAATTTTACAAAAACAAGATAAAACTTCCTACATATCTTTGGTGTCGATTCTCTGTTTAATATTTATTCGGTCCGTTCATTAACTTTCAATATTTTATTGAATTCTATATATTCACTACTTTAATACGCTTAGAGCAGCTGCTGCATTCGCTTCACTGAATTTTTATAACACTTGCATTTTTCGCTTCATAAATATTCAAATTCAATCTCATAGATTACTGATACCTTTTGAGATCCTCGATATAAATTCAGGAAAATTACCATAAATATGACGCTGACGAACCCTTATTTTCCATACATCAGAATACTTTATGCTCAAGCAGTGACCTATTTATTTTTTAATTTGAGAAAGAATATTTTATTCTTTCTTTTGAGAAAGAATATTCAAAACCAAAGGGAAAGTCTTTATCGCTCAAATTCTTAATAACTGAATAATTTATTATGATTAAGTGTAATACTTTCATACGGTATCAATTCTGACACAAGAATGATGGAAAACAGATATTCCATCGGCTGCGATTTAGAGATTTCAGGGATCGCATTAAAAGATTTTGATGTTTGAGGAAATGCAACCCGCGTGATCAGTTTGTATTCGTCTTCGAAACGCGTTTCAGTGTCCAACGCCAACGCAAATAAATTTTCGAGACATTTTTGCCGCCGGTTTTGCGGATCGACCCTCTCCGTCGATGTCCGTGAACGTGAATATAAATCTGAATATTTCCCGGAATTATTCGTAATTGAAAGCAACGATTTTCCGAAATTTCTTAATTCCAGTTTCACACCTGACATGATCTGCAATTTTAAATGCTCACCGAAGCAACAAACGCGTTAACTATTCCAAATTATCCGCTTGTAACTCGGTATCTACAATTTTGACAAGGTCACCTTAAAGGCTGACGAACGCCCATATTTTTTAACCATAATGCAAATTGCACTAAAGAGATGTAAAATGATAATGAATTCACAAAAATTTGCTAGAAATATATTTTAAACGAATTTATATTCTACGAAAAAATATATTTTTTTAACTTTTCGTAGAAATGTTCTTTGCAAAAAATAAAATCTTCCTCAAATTTTCTTAGTAAAAGTTTAAATAACAAGTACGAAATTTGTCTTTCATTTCTAAATCCCCAGATAATAATCGCCTAACAAGTATTATCACGTGGATAAGAAAAAGAACTTGTAATTCCAATGAACTTCTAGATCTTCCATCGCTATTAAACGAACGAACTGTAGCTATCCAACTTGTTCCTCTATGTAATAGAAGGAACCGAGTTACCAGCTGACGTAAAGAAGCACGCAAAAACCGATAGATAATGCATATATCTGCAGCACTTGCGTTTCAAGTACAAACTACGGCATACTTTTAAACATAATGAGCCGATGAATACAGAAACGCTTAAAGCGTCGAAACTCTTCCAAATGGCGGAACGCACAATTATTCAACAGTAGAATCTTCGCTTTCACGTTTCACTTTTACTTGACCACCGCCTGGTGGTTGATATGTAGATGCAGACCACGCCCTAACACACCCCATGTATCAAACTATTTATCTTACTTACTAGGATCATTCCTTGCACAAAAAATAGGAGTCTTTAATCGTGGCTGATATGAAATCAAATAAAAATCTTATCACGAGATTCGTATTAATGAAATTATGTTGTTAAAGAACGTAGTTTCTGAAGGACAAAGTATGAAAAAATTATTGAGTTTTCAACTAAACATAAAGTGATTCGAAATAAAATATTGAATGCATTAAATACTAATCAGATTAAGTATTTCTTGAAAGTTAATTAATTATTTATAGGATATTTACGAATCTAATGGTCTAATATTTTGTTCCAAAGTGCGACGAACGCAAAAATCATGTGGTATTGAAGTGTTAAAGCGAGTACCAGCGTATTCGGTCAAAATACTCGTGATTGTTTATAGTCTCGCCTTCGCGTATTTTTGAAGACAGTCGAGTCAGAGGGGAAAAATTGGGACGCGTGTGCGTGAACGCTGCATGGAAAAATAGATTTTCGAAGAAAGGCTCAGTCATCAATGGTTTTTGGGTTAACAGACACTGTGAATGTTGCATGTGAATAAAAAAAAATGAGATATTCTAACTTATGCGTCGAACGAGTTTTACAATTTTTATATTTTTATTTCGTGACTTCCAAAGGCTCTTTGCTGTATTAACATTTTGACTGTCACATCACCTGCGCATGGATAACAGCCTCAGTTACATGATCCTGAATAGTATTAATTTGTACAGCAGCGAATCATGTTAACAAGATTTGCCAATGGAAGTTAGTGGAAGATAGGAAGCGCTGAGCGAACAAAGAAATAATGAAGAAACTGTTGGATTCCGGGATTAAAATTTTGTATATCAGACCACGTATTTAATTTTTTAAAATGCCAAACTTAAACTAAAATATTTTTATAAAATTTTTGTAATGAAGAAAGAAAATTATTGAAATCTTTACTCATGGAATATTAGAGAATTTTTCTTAAGTTCCACGAATTTACAGTTTTACAAATTGACATATTTTTAGCGCACTAAAAATTTGTCTTTTCTCTTATATAATTATGCAAAAATTATTTCCTCGCTAATTTGCCTTGCTTTAAAAATTTATCACTGTTTGAAACTGTCAGCATTATATCATTTTACACGTGCAAATGACAGAAACACTTAAGAAACATATGATACAGTCTTTGTCTTATTTTTTTGTTTAATTTCAGCATTTTTTGACGTTATTTACTTAATTCGACCTTTGTCTACATATAATCTGAAAATAAAAGTATCTTTCATTTGCGATTTAAATCACCCAAATAATTTGAATATCTTTTTTCTTTTTAAATAATAGTAAATGTCACTCAATTCTGATTAAGTCTGATCACTACACTGCGGATTTTTATGCAAAACAAAATTTTTAGAAATGCAAATAATCAATTGAAACTTGAATACCAGCATTCTTTTCTAAATATTGTAAATTGAATCATATTTTTAACTTCCCGATTTATAGGGAAGTTATTAATATTTTAGTATCTGTCAACAATCTCCAAGATTTTTAAAATACTTAAGATTGTCATAAATTCATCAAATCCGCAGTCTGCTGATCACTATGTATCGCGTTGATAAATTTGAATTCCCTACGTCCTGTCTGTAATTGATACACAGGTGACAAGTATGTAACAAATAAAAGATTGCACGGCAGTTAAAAGCTAATGAAAATTGCTTTAGGCTCTGTAATAAACCGAAATACTACTCTAAACAAAATTTAACACGTTCAGACCGAAGCGTATTTCCCTTTAATCGGAACCGCGTGTATTACTCGCGCGTTGAATCGGCGCCGAGCGTAAGACGCGGGAAATTCTCCCAAAACTACTTGGCCTTGGTCCCAGAGCTTGTAACGTTTGACAGCTGGCCAAACTTCAGTTTCATTCATGGCAGGGTTGCATGGTAATGTTGACGCGATTCGTGGGCAGCGTTTCCGAGAAGCTGATATCGTGGCTTTGTCCGCGCGAATGGAAGTCAAGATGAACCCGAACTTTTTCGTTCGATGGGAAATTTGACCCCAGAGACACGCGGCGAATCCATTTTCCATCGAGTTTTTTGACCTCTGGCTTCGTTCTGAGAACGATGGAACGATTGTTTCCATTTTACGAAAAAGATCTTTCCTCTAATTTCTTTTATTAGACTGCCTTTAATTTGTCTCTTTAATTATCCAAGTAGTTTTTTTTTACAAAAACACTGCGTTATCTACTTGATCTTCTATTTTCTTGACGAATTATACTAAGAAACATTGCTCTACGAACTGTTAATGATTGATGTAAGCAGCTTTTCGTGGAACTGTAATAAATTATGACTAACGTTGAGAGTTGTTCCTCTTTTTTTGGTTTCCTATAGCATTAGACTGCAATTCTACTGCTGTGGTTTCTACTTCTTAACCCTTAATTATGTTGTGCCAGATTTTTTATACTATGCTGAGGCAGTTATAGTAGAAGACTGAAAAAGTATGGAATATCTGTGGGGAATCTTAAGGCGGTCAATTCTATGACATTGACTAATTCTAACTACAGTGTAAGATTCCTGTAAGCGTGAATTGGCGTGTTTAGAACATTTTGCGAAATCCTTCGCATTAACACCTGCTATAAATGAACTTCCTACTTCTCACTTCCCAAATCTCCGAGTAAATTTCCGGAACTGCATCTCTACGAAATTTTTAGAATCTTCCCAGTAAAAGATTTCGAAACAATATTTCTGAGCCTTAGATCTGAGCCTAGAGTCTTTTAAAAGACTAATTTCATCACATACTAAGCGACGAAACATGTAGAACGACTAAATTCCGAAGAAAGTAAAAAGACAAAACGCGATTAGCGCAGGCATTAAAACTGTGATAAGTAATATCAACAAAGGCTTAGCTTAATTTACGATCGAAAAATTAATTTCGAGGCATTAAACGCCTTAAGATAATCAAATATTGACTATTGTGAGGAAGACGTCTACTGATAAATCTGATTGAATTATGGGACTAAATAATTTTAATTTGCGTGTTTCTTTTTTTTTTTACAGATTCAGTAAGAGGTCACTGACCTGTAATTGAAGCTATGGATGATGAGGTAATCGGTGGAAATCAAAATAACAAGAGATCACCAATGACTCTGAACGTCAGCGGGTTGTGGGACGTCGTCCCGCGACTGGACCATTACAGGTATGTTGTACAATTAGAAATATCACGATTACTGTCACGACTAATATTAAAAATATATTTTAAAACAGAAAAGAATTTCTAAATATTCACGGGCCAAATTTTTACAACAGAACTTAAATGGTAGATTAAATTTGCCACGCAAACTGAAACCATGCACGAATTTTTCTACAATTATTATTTCCCAATGTACTCACAAACAACTTAATCATTGTAAATATAATTGTCCAAGAGTAATGAGCGAGGAGAGCAAAGATCGTAGCAATATCAATTAATCACTGATAACAATAACCCTAGTAGGGATCATCCCCAATTTTATTGACAGAAATTCTAGAGAAGTATCCTAGCAGGAACCTTTATAAAAGCAATTTATTTAGCAGTCAGTAGAGGGTCCATAAGGTCTCTAGTCTCTAGCCATAAATCTTGTAAAGAACTGTCATGTTGCGATGAAAAATGTGAAGCGACCAGCAAGTGATTATTAAATTTAATGTTTACAAATCCAAGAATCATTATTCTTTCGTGTTAAAAATTGTAAAATTGTTAGTTTTCACCAATTGTTGACAATAAGAATGTCACGATGGTAGTTAGGTGAGAGGATACATTTACCAAAAAATGTGAAATAGATCATTGCATGGAGTTACAAAAATAGATCTCTACTCGCCCAAAACTGAAGATAGCACAAGGTAGCAAGATGAGGTTTTTTATAGAAAACTTTTCAGGGACTTTCTAAGCATCTGTCAGGCGATCGGTTTCAGAAGTTTTCAGAAGATGTTGGTTTTTCACATTCATAGTGATGCAAGGGTTCTACTACTTCTGTAAAATCAAAAACAAATTCTACGATTAGTAATATCTAGTAAATTAGGTCCAATATTATAGAAGATATTTTAGTTTCTATATAGTAGTAGCTCAATTATTCGACTTTCATTTATTCCTAATTCTTGTTAACCTTTAATAATGTGATATACTATCAATTTAACAGCATTGCAAAAGAATTAAAGTAAGTCCAACATTACGACAAATGAGTATGTTATACAAATAAATAGGATTAAGAATACTTGAGTAATTTATCAATACGACTTCCATATATCTACTTCTGTATTAATAAAAAAAAACACGACTCAAATTTTCATCTAAGGCTTATGGATACAAATTGATTCAAAGCCTAGAGAATAAAAAAAAAAAAAAAAAAAAAAAAAAAAAAAAAAAAAAAAAAAAAAATTTCAGCATAAGTAAAATGGTTACAGAAAAATCTAGAATAGTGATTCAAGTTTATCATTAATAATGTAAATTAGCTTACTATTGAAAGAAATGTGATTTTTCCTTTAAATTATGTTATTGCAATTACTATATTTCATTTTATTTTCTCACAATAAAGTTACATTCTGTTCTTTTTAAGAAAAGGGACTTAATTCATTTGTCAACTAAGGTGCTCAATTAGTGAATTTATTAGGTATAACAGTACAGTAAAACCTCAAATAAAACTTGAACCGTATCTCAATAATTTTCAACTAATTAATATTTCATATTGGTAACATTTAATCGAATAAGCGAGGTTCTACTGTATTTATTAGATACAAAAATATTTTGTACACATGAGTCTGTGGATGTTCATGCAAATAGCACCATATATTTGTACAAAAAGCGTTAAAAATGGAACAAAAGAGAATTCATTTCTTTTTTTAAAGATTCCAGCGACATGTGTCTTGCTTTACATATTTTGCATACGCCGGACAAAGTTTTACAAATATTGCATGCTTTGCATAGATATTGCAACAAAGAACACCGCATAGATATTGCACATACGAAACACTTTCGAGTCTCAATATTTTTGCAGTTCGAATAATCAAGTACTGCGTACTTACCGATAGCCATTAAATTAAAGAAAAAAGTAGTATAAATATTAAATATAAGGTTTATTATTCTAGAGCGAACGTAGTCGATAAACATTAACGTTTATCTTCAGAATTGAAACAATATTTTATATTTTCCTTTTAATATCTCCTGAGTAACGCTATTTACTACTTTCTTGACAGCTGCGACCAATTCTTCCCCTGAAATAGATTTCTTCACGTAACATTTGTCTTGAATGTCTTTAGAAGTTAACAGATAATTTACCAGTATTGAATAACACGCTCAGAGCATCCAAAAGTTACAGAAATCTGACGCAGTCTTCCTATCTATCGAATTTGAATTTTTATCATTTTATTCGGTGAACTTCTTTCCGTCATAAATGTTCTTCCAAAAACTTACAAATTCCACATATTACTACTATTTTATCATTTTATTCGGTGAACTTCTTGCAACCATAAATGTTCTTCCAAAAACTTACAAATTACACGTATTACTACTATTTTAATTATGAAAAAGGATATTCACAGAATTGAACTCTGACACCCAGTACATGGCACATCATATTTCCACGCTGAAAGAATAAACCTCATCTTCAGAAACGAAGAGACTAACTAAGAATCAATATAACTTCACGCGGCAGAGTGTACGACTTCGAACGATCTTAAATTAATTGGTCTAATTAGACGTCTGCGATAAAGGTTCGCTAGTAATTATTGCTAATTAGCAATCGAGGGTCTCGAAAGTGTCAGCCAGGGCTGATTGGCCAAGCCAATATTTCACAAGACTTCTATATCCCCGTAAAGTATTATGATCACGACATTAGCGGTCTCTCCCATCGCACTCACCAGTTTATCCTAATTTAATTAACTCTATTCCCTCACCAATACCATTACCGCCAGTCACAAGTGCGTCTATGTTTGTAGATTGAGCCGCCGCGCTAAGAGGCCATCGCTGAGTACCCTGCACGAAGGAAATCTTATAAAGGTAAGATTGCCACACCCTGTGGACACTTGTCGCACCGCCCTCCTTGTAATATTCTCAATGAATGCATTGCGAGGCATCGCGCAACCGCCGACGCGACGGTCTCCTGTTTGCCACTCGAAAATAATTTTCCATTCGCGAAGTGGCTGAAAACCACCACGCAAAGTTCGTCGCGAAATTCCGCGTCGCCTTGCTCGGTGCAAAAATTTTCCATTAAGTTGATTGAAAAATGCTGTCAGATTCTTTTATCGAAATTAAAGCAGCGAGCCGCTAGTCAAGTGGCGAGGTATCAATATAAATAGTGATATTTTTTTGTAATTATACTCGATTTCACGACAGTAAAAGTCTTGCGCTATGGTCTTCGAGTAATTTGATTACGTGTCACGACGCAAATAAAGCGAAGTAAAATATTGTTGAGGGACGTAAATAAATATGTTGTAGCAGAATGGAGTGTTCATAAATTAGCGAACCTATGTATTTCGCTATTGCCATATCACCAGGACATGAATCTATACGTCCAGAAACTGTAAGCCTCGCGTGTAACATGTGTCTTTGCTTCTGCTTACAAATGAATTGATTAAGATTAAAGTATCGAGTGCAACCGATAGCTTAGATATGCAAATGTAGTAACATTAAGTAGAGCGAAGCGGATACGCGCAGTTCCTTGTCGAGGAAGATTTTCTGCCTCAACTTGGATTAAATCGAGTAACTTTAATTTCTTAAGAGTTTTTCTAATTTTATCGACACTGCATCCTGTTTACTGAGTAAATGTATTTTTTTTAACATACTTTATTATTTCAGCTTTATTTTGAACTATACCTGATGCAACTCTTTTATTTATCACGTGTGTTGGTTGTTAACGTAGTTGTTATAATATAAGACTTATTTTACTTTTTCGGAAAAAATACCTCAGTGTGATAGAATAAAACACAAAGAAATATAAATTACTTCAAGGTCAACTAGTTACTATAAGCAGCGAATAAATTATGTTTTGCTTGGCGTAATTATCGATTGTTAAATACCGTATCGATCGTAATAATTCTAGTATTACTACGTAAATGCAAATCGTGTCAAAACTGTAAATGCAAACTTCAGTGATAATTAGTTTCAAGCTCTTGTGAGTTATTTCGACGCGCTAAGCACAAAACCACGAATACGAAATTTTTATTCCTTATCTGCAGCTATTAAACAGGAGAGGGCCAATAATTTCACGATAATTTAATTAAAAATTGGGATTCAATTTACATACTAACACATCGACCCTCTTTTTAATCGTTCAGGTGTATGCAACCCCTTATTTACAGAGTCGATTGTCCAAATATCAATTCTTGGAACGCCTCATTATGTGGACAGCTTTTAAACAAACGTTCAATTATTCGAGTGATATTACTGAGTTAGAGACCTGCCTTAGACACAGTTTTGGATATTGTAAAAACGGTATGCAAACATTTACTAAAAATTGATAGAAATGAATTATTATTATTAACAAGGTCTCCTTTAACATAGGGCGGATTAGGCGCAAGCTGGTATCTCATTTTTTATGAGGCCATATTTTGAAGCTTTGCTTTCCATAAACAAAATAAAGAATATTAATCAAATATTCGATTTTCACATTAAAAATCTCAAAGTCTACAACTTGAAATTTTCTAATCTACAACCTGAAATCCTGCAATCTTCAATTTGGACTTTCAAATTTTTTTAATTTTTAACTTTAGCTCTTAAAATCTTCAACTTCTAGACTTTAAATCTTCAACTTTGTGTCTTCAACTTTCGATTCTTCAACTTCAATTTTTTCAAATCCTTAATTCAAAAGCCTTAAATCTTCAAAATTTAACTTTGAAAATCAATAAATCTTCAAACCTCAAAATATTTCAGTTTAGCTTCTCCAATCTTTCGCTTCAAACCTTCCAATTTCTAACTTCAATTGTTTAAATCTCCAACCTCAAGTTTTTAAATTTTCAACATTACTTTTAGCAATCTTCTACTTTAAATCTCTAATTTTAACTCGTAAGATTTCCAAATGGAAATTTTTTAATTTCTAATCTTATATGCTCAATTTTATAATTTCAACTTTTTAAATTTTCGGTTTGAAATCTCCACCTTTCAACCCTCAAATCTTCACTTTTAACTCTAAGTATCTCTAAATCTGCAACTCGGAATCTTAAAAATCTCTGAATTTCCAGTCTGAAATTTTCCAATTTCTAACATAAAATCCTGAAATTTCCAATTTCAAACCTATAAATGATCAAAATTTTTAAATCTTCATGTTTCACTCTTCAAATTTTTCACTTCAATCTTTCAAATCTTCAACTTTGGATCCTCAAATTTTCCATTCCGAAACTTCAAATTTTTAACTTCAACTCTTTGAATCTACAATTTCAAGTCTTTAAATCTTCAATTTTGTATCTCCGAATCTCCAACTTTAATTTTTTCAGATTTTCCATTCAAAACACTCAAATGTTCAAAATATAACTTTAAACATCTGTAACTCTGCAACTTGAAATTCTCAAATCTCTAAACTGAAAATTAAAAAATTCTTCATATTTCCATTTTTAACTCTTCAAATGTTCAAATTATTCTTTTAGAGCCTCATAATTATGTGGTACCTAAGGCGTCTAAAAGTATAAATGCGGCTCTGACTGTTAACATAAGAAGATTCTTTATATTTTGTAAGGAATGCCAGGCAAATCTTTATCTACGAAAAATTAAATTGTTAATAACATTTATGAAATTTGATTATGCTGCTTTCTGCTTCAGCTCTTAGCGAAGCCAAAAAATTAAAAAAGAAGGGAAAGGTAGGCGTTAAAGCAGGCAGGATAATCAGCTAACGTAGTTCGTAACTTCACAGACAAATGAAACTCCAAGAAGTTCTCTCCCTAAGCAAGGACGATCGAACTTATAACGAAAGCCTCGTAGAAGAGGGAGTATATTAAGTTTGCACAGCAGTAAATACCAGCTGCGAGGGAAATTAGAAAAAGTATAGGTTTCTAAATCCCCCCTTGTCAAGATTAGTACAAAAAGTTGATAAAGTCCTGAGATTATGAAAATTTTACTTTTGAAACTTGGCAATACAAAAATAGAACTCAAATATAATTATTTTACATTACTGAAAGCTTCCGATGACAATCTTTCGGAGTATAAATTTTTATTAATTACACTCTTGTTATCCAAATAGTTCAAATATTTTATCTATGAACTACTAGAAACTATCGAGCACATGCATGTGCTGGATTGGTAACAGTATTGCAAAATGTTGCCAAGCAATGACAGTTCGATGGTTTTACTCTTCTATTGATCCTGTTGCGAATTTGTTGCACAACTGCTTCAAAAATAGGCTACCAATTGAAGAAAATGATTGTGATTATATTCTTCCATTTACGATTTTATTACGCTTATCTTTAGTGACTTCTTTCTTGATTCTTGATTTTTTTCCACAGTGAAATCAATTTATAATAATAATAAACCCAGTTTAAACGATAAAACATATTTTTTTCCAAATTCTACTGAACCCAAATTGTAAAAAAATGAAAAAAGAACCAATGTTCACGCCATAGAAAATTTTTCACGAGGCAGATTTCTTTAACGACATCAACGGAATTGCAGGATCCCAACGTAGAAGCTGGCCAAGTTGCAACGGCACAGCAAGGTCACACAGGAATTAAGCTAGGATGGATCCAAGGAGTCCTGATACCATGTCTCCTAAACATATGGGGCGTGATGCTCTTCTTACGTCTGTCGTGGGTGGTTGCACAGGCCGGCATAATGCAGAGCGTCATCATTATCGGAATATCGGCGGTAGTCTGCGTCATCACTACGCTTAGTCTCAGCGCAATTAGTACTAATGGGGAAGTAAAGGGAGGTGTGTTACGGGACCCCCATTTTCTCGTTCTTTTTTTTCCTCGAAGGAGTGGCACCACACCGTGTACTCTGTCGTTCATATTGCCAGGCATGGGCACACATCGAGAATTGTTTTTCCAAGAAAACGAGCCTTGCCGTCGCGAGCTTACGCACGAGCCTCGGGTTTGCGAACTTTTCCTCGCGGTATTTTTGCGAAAGCCGCGACGATATGAGAAAACTTCGCCAACGTGGCGATTTTGTTGACTTTGAAAGAAACACGTTTGGTTTTGAAAATTAAATTCATTTCTATAGGGATCAATATTTTTATTAAAAATGTGGTGCCGCGTTCTTCGCTTCATGAATATTGGAACAGAGCTTTGGATGAATTTTTAAGTTCAATGATGTATGAGCCAAAATTCTTATAGGTGGTATATATTTTATCATATCGCGAACTTTGGGAGCCGAGTTTGGAGCCTCCGTGGGAATTGTTTTCGCGTTTGCCAACGCAGTTTCGGCTTCAATGAACACCATCGGCTTCTGCGATTCCCTGAATGATTTACTCCGAGAGTATGATTTGAAAATCATTGACAACGGGGTGAACGACGTTCGAATCGTCGGCACAATCGCGCTGATCGCCATGATCATGATCTGCGCGGTTGGAATGGAGTGGGAATCGAAGGTATCTTAGTCCAGCACGAAGTTTATTGACGTAGATAATATTCACCGAAATTTAAATAATTTTTTATAAACTTCCAATCAAATTCTCCTTTTTCCAGGCACAAAATTTCCTGATCGCCATCATTATAGGAGCCATTTTTAATTTTGTGATTGGTACCATTATAGGACCGTGGAATACTAGTCAAAAAGCGCAGGGATTTCTTGGATTCTCTTGTAAGTTAAACTCGATTCATTCAACTCACTAGTTTTTGTTTAGCACAGTGCGTTAAGTGTTCATTAATCTTCTCTATCGAGTTTTGAATTGGTAATGTTTACCCTAAGCAAAACATTTTTCAAATTCTTAGCCGAGGTGTTCATGAAAAACATGGGGCCAAACTATCGCTACTCCGAGAACAGTAATCAAACATTCTTCTCCGTGTTTGCCATTTTCTTCCCTTCGGTGACCGGAATTCAAGCCGGCGCCAACATATCCGGAGATTTGAAGGATCCAGCGAGTAGCATACCCATCGGCACTCTCCTCGCGTTGCTGATATCGATGTTCAGTTACGTCACTTTCGTGTTATTCGCTGGTGGCGCGGCTTTGAGGGATGCTAGCGGCCTCGTGAGTGCGAATGACACTATCATAAGTTGCATTCCACAAGTGAATTGCACGTATGGATTGCACAACAGCTACTCGGTACGCCATTAAGTAATTAAGTAACTTTATCAAATTAAAAAAGAATTGTAATATTTATTACGCGAGTAATATGAGGGATTGAATTTTGTTCTTTGATTGATATTAATACAGTATTCTTTTATTTTAAGACTCGCGATTTTTTATAGTTAGCGTATTGAGGTGATGCAATATTAACTTGCGATTACGTTTCATGATTTTTAATTCAAGGTGATGCAACTTATGTCAGTATGGGGTCCATTTATCTACGCCGGTTGTTTTGCCGCGACCCTGTCGACAGCTTTGACAAATTTGCTGTCAGTGCCACGATTGATACAAGCATTAGGACAGGATCGAATCTATCCTGGTTTGATTTATTTTAGCAAAGGATACGGAAAGCATGGAGAACCTTATCGTGGCTATGTCCTCACGTTCCTAGTCGCAGCGTTGTTCCTCTTAATAGGTACTTCGAATTTAGTATCTTGTTCAATCTATTATAATGACTGCCTGACTCTTAATTAATATGTTCCTATAGTGATGATAAAAACTTCTTAATTGGCTCTTTTCAGCAAATCTGAATGCAGTGGCGCCTCTAATATCAAACTTCTACCTGGCGTCGTACGCCTTAATTAATTTCTGCACTTTTCATGCGGCGCTAGTCCGACCGCTTGGATGGCGCCCAACTTTCAAAGTGAGTGACAAAGCAGGGACAAATAACTTTCGGAATGATTAATGAAACAGTGAACAACCTTAGCGACTTACGATCATTAACATTTCTGTAATTCAACATTTTTGTGCAGTTCTACAACACCTGGTTGTCATTGTTCGGCTTTATCACCTGCGTGACGATAATGTTTCTGATTGATTGGGTAACATCGCTGGTCACGTTTGTCATTATCTTCGCGCTATACTTGATAGTTGTTTATCGGAACCCAGATGTGAACTGGGGCAGTAGCACGCAGGCACAGACGTACAAGACTGCGCTCTCTATCGTGTATCGGTAAGAATATGAAACGAGTTTTAGAAATTTCATGATAGAAAAAATAAGGAATTGCATGCGTGCATTCGCTTTGACGCAGAGTTTTCATATTGTGTATCGTATGAGGAAATGAATAACGAACTGGAATTTTGTAGATTGAATTCTATCGACGAGCATGTTAAAAATTATGCTCCTCAAATTTTGGCACTGACTGGAGCACCTGGCGCTAGGCCAGCGTTACTGCATCTGGCGAATCTTATTACGAAAAACCATTCGCTACTGATTTGCGCGGAAGTATATCCGGTACGTACGGCTAAACAAATTCGCTTTCTTTGCTTTACCTTTGTAATTGCAATTTAATCCTTCGCTATTGCAATTAGAAATAATACGATTTAACAAAAGTAAACAAAAATTAATTCATCACGAACTTTGGATATTAATATTAATTAAGCAATCGCTTCTTTTGTAGTTTGTTTAAACGACAACTAAAGTAACCCTTCAACGCTTTTCCAGACTAGACTATCATATCGTTTACGATCAGTACGATTGAGAAACGGTTATGCGTGGTTACATCAGCAACGCATAAAGTCGTTTTACCACGTAGTAGAAGACTTGAGCTTCGAAAGGGGCGCGTCGGCTTTGATGCAAGCTGCGGGTGTCGGAAAGTTAGCGCCAAATGTAGTTTTGATGGGCTACAAAACGCACTGGGCGACTTGCAACCACAAGGATCTTCAAGAATACTTTAACGTTCTTCAGTAAGATAACAAAAATAATACTAACAAGGAGACCTTACAGTATGTACTCCTTGGATTTTAATGAAACTTTAGTGAATGATTCTAGAAGATATATGATGACATTCTGTAGAATATTTTGCGCTAATGCGCATTTTTTATAAACAATTAAAATATGAAGTTTAAAAGGTTAAAATGTTTGTTTTGTAATACTTCCATACTATTTTGAAGTTTTTTTATAAAATTCTTTAATATATATTTATAAACAGCTCTAATACGCATAGAATAAAAGTGAATGAATTAAAATTGCTCGAAACAAAACGTTGAAAAAAAAAAAAAAAAACTTGGAACAAACCGGGATTCGAACTCTGGACCCTCGGCTTACGAGCAGAGTGCTTTTTCTCTTTTTTTCCAACCTTTTAAACTTCATATTTTAATTGTTTATAAAAAATACGCGTTGGCACAAAATATTCTACAGAACGTCATCATATATCCTCTAGAATCATTCACTAAAGTTTCATTAAAATCCAAGGAGTACACACTGTAGGGTCTCCTTGTAAGTATAAAAACATCTAACAGAATATAATAATACAATGGAAGTAAGTCATGATTTCCACAGTGTCACGAAAGTATATGAATCTTTTTACTGATTGATTTAAAAAAATATTCTGTTCATATCATTATCACTCTGGGACCCAAATCACTTACACTATACAATGTCCACGCAAACATTTCATTATATTAAGCAAGTGTACACGTAAATTGCGTCTCTCTTCCGCGGTAAATTAACATCACGAAAGGCTCACTAATATGCGCTTTGATTTAGTGAAAGCGTTCATCTAATGATACAGAAAATGTCTTATAACTTGACTGAATCCTGTAATTGCTCTTCTATACTCCGGGCCAATTCAACAGGCCGTTCAAGGTCACCATTTTGCTATCACTGTTTTCGAAAGGAAATGACCCTATCAAGGTTTCTGTATCCCTGTGAAGTATTATGTGTTTAGAAGTCTTCGTGTTCACAGAAGATACCGTCGTGGAGGTTTCGCTATTAGAAAACTACAAGAGGAAAATCTGACCTTGAACGGCCTGTTGAGTTGAACAGAAGTATAGTCATACAGAAGTATAGTCACTATACCACTATTGGTCAGTCTTCGGGAGCGTATTGGTATATTTGTGATGTAATTGGTTTAGGTGGTTCTGACTAACAAGGAAGGTATCCCAAGTGTCCCTCTCCGATTTTGTTCATGTTGAAATATGTTATAGGAGATTGAAAAATAAGAGATACGTATTTTTTTTATCGGCGGAAAAACACTTTGAGGCGGTGAAATAACCCTTCAAAGATAAGCGCGTCAGACGTGCATTTAGTCGTTTCACATACTTAAACGCAATCTTTTCAGATCAAATTACCGGAGAAAGTTGTACTACAATGCGGAATAAAGAATGCAAGTCAATTATTTTATTGAACAACTTTATGAAGGTAAAGTAACCCTTAACTTTGCAACAAATATATGAAAATTTGTAAATCAAGTCAAAATAGTTACCCTTTTAAACGTCATTTTTCGATAAAAAAATCCCAAAACACGTCAATTGAGTTCTTTTGTGTTGTAGAACACATATTTTTTCTAGATTTTTCAGCTTGAATTTTGACTTGATTTACAAATTTTCATATATTTATTACAAAGTTAAGGGTTAGTTTACCCTCATAAAGTTGTTCAATAAAATTAATTGATTTGTATCTTTTATTCCTCATTGTGGCACAATTTTCTCCGGTGATTTGATCCGAAAAGATTGCGTTTAAGTATGTGAAACGACTAAATCCACGTTTGACGCGATTACCTTTGAAGGGTTATTTCACCGCCTCAAAGTATTTTTCCGCCGATAAAAAAAAATACGTATCTCTTATTTTTCAATCTCCTATAACATATTTCAAAATGAACAAAATCGGAGAGGGACACTTGGGATACCTTCCTTGTAAGTTGGACTTTCCCAAGAAGGTGGATAGTATCGATTTTTTGTGTTGCAGAACGTACCTCATTTTTTACCTGATATCAATCATTACATTGCGATCGATTGTTTTTATTTCAACTATGCACCGCCAATCTGACACAACGCAACACCCTGAATTCCCAAAGTAAAATATCTTACAATATTAACCGTTTTTCGATTATCTAGTCACTATACGCTCAATACGGAATACAACTGTGGTGATGTGTCAAAAAAAAAAGCAATACAAGTATCATCCAAAGATTACAAAATAAGATTCTAAGAACTATAGCTGTTGCTCTTCACACAGCTCTTCATACAGATATTGAAATAAAAAATGTCAACAAACAAATAAAAAAAGTCGCGATAGCACACAAAAATGGAACAGAGAATCACCCTAAGGAACTCGCTACAAAACTAAGTCAAGTGCCAGAAATCAGAAGACTAAAGCGAAAGTCACGCTAGCGTTGAAATAACGTCCGTCCGACGTCCGTCGCTATGTGCCTCATTTTATGTTATGACGTACGCTGTGACGGACGTTGTTTTGTCGCTCGTGTGACCTCAGCCTAAAAAGGAACAAACTTAGCGATCTTCCGATGTAAGGGTGCGTCCAGACGAGCGAACCGAACGCGAATCCAAGGCGAACCGAACGTGAAACCGAACGCGAATCCCTATGCCACACGGCAAGCGTTCGTCGCGCGCCTCACGTCCACACGCGCGAATCCTGTTCGGTTCGTGTTCGATTCGCGTATTCGGTTCGCTTGTCTGGACGCACCCTAACATACATACAAATAAAATATTAGTGGAAACTCTGCTGAGCGTCGCCCACTTGCGCGATATTTCAGCTTCACTACTAACAAATTTGCTGGTTGGTTCTACAGGGTGTAACAAAAATGTTGCAACTCCTTGAAAGGGGTGATTCATGAGGTGATTTTAAACAATTTTTTCCTTAACGAAAATGTTAGGTGAGACTTTGTTAACGAGTTATTAACGAAAAACACTGACCAATCGGGGAGCGAGTACAGTGGATTAACGATGGCGCGGACGGTGGTGGGCCAATACTGTTGACAGCTGGAGCCCGCGCTGAAATTCATCCACTATATTCGTGCTTCTATTGGTCGGTGCTTTTCGTTAATAACTCGACAACAAAGCCCCGCCTAACATTTTCGTTAAGGAAAAAATTGTTTAAAATCACCTCATGAATCACACATTTCAAGGAGCTGCAACATTTCTGTTACACCCTGTATAGAGCCAGTTATAAATACAGCATAATTAAAAAAAATATATCGTTATCACTATTGTGTACGCAGTTCGAGAAAGACGTAGAAATTCTGAATAAACAACCAAATAAACTCACGTTACTTTACAGAAGAATATAATACAAATGGTGAGACCGCCCTCACCCATCCGTTTGACTCAAAATCGATATTCCGGAATTTATTGCCATCCTCTACCATAAGCCAAAAGGGTCCTGCAAGACGCTGTCCTTCTCCCAGTTTTTTCGCAGAATCAACATCTACGAGCTACGTAAAAAAAAAAAGAAACGTCATGAAAGTTTATACGGCATCGTCTCTGCCACTGTTTTATGACCCTTCAAGCGTCTTTGCCTCTGGCTTTGACCTTTAGAATGATATTCTCCTCCTTCATATACGCGGTGTACGATTCTTTATGAAAATGCACCGATTTCTGTTATTGATAATTGATTTGAAAAACAAAAAAAATGAAAGTTGCAAGCATTCAAATATTTTCGTGACACTTATTAAAGCCGAAAGCAGTTGTCAAAGAAAAGGATTGAGTAACAAATTCGGGATTTGAAGCTTTTGCGATTTGACGAAAGTGTAAAAATTATACAATATAGATGTATTCTTATCTTAGTTGCAATATCAAATGTAATGCAGCTATGCGTTAATTACAGCAATGCCTTCGATCAAAAACTAGCCGTAGCGATGTTGCGAATCGCGGAAGGCTTGGATTGCTCCGAAGTTGCAACAACGAATGGCGATGAAGAACACAGTGTCCTAGCGCAAAGTAGTTACGATTTAACAGGAAGCACTTTGATGCACGTTGATAGCAACCTATCCATGTCTAGCCAAATTCCGAGGGTTCAAAGTGTGCCAACCATGGGTAAAATAGATAATTTTCAAAAAAAAAAAAAAAATGAATTCAATTATTTTCGATTTTATTGTTGTGATAAATGTTTCAGGAACTCAATTTGTGCCCGTCGATGGACCACAAATAGTTAGAGACTCTCCGACTCATGGAAGTGCGAGGGAACATCTCAAACATAAAAGAAAACACGCGATCGATAAATTAATGTAAGTAATGTTAATTGCATTTCATGCTGGAGATGTTGAATATATTTTACAATACATGCTGCTTGCTCTTAGCTGTTCTAGTACTCTAATTTTATATTTTACAATGTATTCAGGGAGAAACGGCAAGCAATGGCAACTGTGCCTGAACATCTGGCAATTTTCCAGAGAAAACATAAGAATGGGATAATCGACGTCTGGTGGTTGTATGATGACGGAGGTAATTCAGGATATATTTCATATTTGCAAACGATTGAAATGTTTATAACTTGGAATAAATAACACGCTGCTCGCCAAAAAAATCAGAGCACCTAGAAGTGAGCGCGTTACGAATTTGGAATCATGTCGAAGTAATTTATGCACACACATTTGTATGATTTAATTCCAGGCGCTTCAATATTTTTTTTTTTTAAGCAGTTTATTAGGTTTCATTAGCATAGCTTTTCAATCGTTTGCAATTCGACAGTGTAAGAATATCGGCTCATTTGTAAGTGGCAGACATTGTTATTTGACAGGTCTGACGATTCTTTTGCCATACATAATTAGTACACGCTCCAATTGGGAACACTGCAAAATGCGAATTTTCGCGTTGGCCAACCATAAACAGGACATCGTAGCTCAAGAGAAGGAGTAAGTAGAAAATTATGAAATAGATTAACCGATTATGACTTAGAATATATCTGATCTTAAACTAGAGATAGCAACAATCTTTTTACTTGTTTAAATATAAATATCTAAGTCATAACTCATTGAATAATCGTGAATGATAGTCTTCCAAACTGTTTACGTGACAAATTCCTTCGAGATTGATTATCATTTCTGATAATTTCCAGAATGTCAGAAATCATGACAAAATTCAGGATAAAATATACCAGTTTAAAAATGGTAGATGATATTAGCATCCAGCCGAAGCAGGAAACGCAAGATTTCTTCGATAAACTTATATCTGATTTCCGAAAGAACGATCCATCCGATACAGGTAAGAATCTGAATTAATTGGTAACAGTGATCCTTGATTACCATGAATGAATTAACTAGAACTCATAATTTATAATGTTCATTTCAGAATGCTACGTGACAGATCTTGAACTTCAATCTCTAAAAGATAAGACTTACAGACAATTGAGACTTCGAGAATTGTTATTGGAAAATTCCAGTCAGTCCACGTTGGTTGTAATGTATGTACTTTAAATATTTACGTAGTTTCCGTTTTTAAGAAGTTATGATAAGAGACTTTACTGTTTTCTGATTTTGCTAAAATTTGACAAATATCAGATTCAGCGTAAGCTATTACGTTATTTTTAGTTTTCGTTTAGACTTTAGTTTTCACGATGACAAAAGTCATAACTAGACAGCGGATTTTATGCTTTTATGATAATTTTAAGTATGCAAAAAATCTGCGAGACTGTTACTACATGCTAAAATATACACAATATCAATAATATAATTTAAGTTAGAATATTTAGAAAATTAAATACAGGGTGAGGCAATAATTATTAGCACCTCAGATATCTCGGAAACTATAAGTTTCACAGAAATATTTGCTGAAATAAAATTACACAGTACGATGGGGGCCATCCGGTGGCGATAATAGTTTTTTTGCAGGTAGAGGTACTTTGGACATTTCAAGGTCACCTCCATTTTTTTAAATGGATCGGTATGTTTTTGCTTCCGTATCATGATAGAGGATCTTAAAACGAATTCAGCGACCTATTACATAAGGTCATTGAAGGTCATAGAAAGTAGAGAAAGGCGATTCATTTACTACCAAAACCGTAAGTATTATCGCCTTTCTCTACTTTCTATGACCTTCAATGACCTTATGTAATAGGTCGTTGAACTCGTTTTAAGATCCTTTACCATGATACGGAAGCAAAAACATACCGATCCATTTAAAAAAAAAATGGAGGTGACTTTCAAATGTCCGAAGTACCTCCACCTGTAAAAAAAGCTATTATCGCCACCAGATGGCCCCCTTCGTACTGTGCAATTTTATTTCAGCAAATATTTCTGTGAAACTTATAGTTTCCGAGATATCTGAGGTGCTAATAGTTATTGCCCCACCCTGTATACTGTTATTCAATTTGCATTTCGTTAATTGTACTTGCAAAAATTTTATTTTGCATAAAAATCTGCAGTCTAGTCATAACAATTGGTGTCAAGACACTGTCGCTATTTTCTACCACGTGAAAACCTACTTAAAAAGCGTTGTGTGACATGTATAGGAAATCACATCTTAAAGTGTTCCATCACCGTCTAATTACCCATTTCAAAACGCTTGTTTAACCAATCATTTATTGAAATTGTCAGGTCATTACCAATGCCACGAAAGGGTGCAGTGTCAGCCCCGCTGTACATGGCGTGGCTGGAAGCTTTGACGAAGGATATGCCGCCGACGCTCCTGATACGCGGCAACCACACATCGGTGTTGACCTTCTACTCGTAGTTCACCGCCGCCGACCGCGAATTTAACAATAAGATAATTATAGTCCGTAGAAATATTTGCGTTGATACAGCGTCACGGGAAGGTCCTCGCGCGCCGCGAAGACGTTTTCTGATGCGGAGAGACAGTATTCGGTATATTCAATGCCAAAAGTTACATAGGTACTATTATCGTCCGTCACTATTAATTATTTATTCGTTCGTTCTTTTATACAGTATTCGTCTGAACGTCGAACCCCGCGATACTTAACGACGAGATTATAATTTTTAGCGTAGAATGCGGGGAAACAAGAAGCGTAGGAGTTTCGATAAGCGAGGTCGAAGTACGCGACCACGAGCTTTCCGAGAATACTGTACTACTTGTGCTTTTACGCAACAAACCATCTTCTTTACAGAGGTAACGGTAGACGATTTTTTATGTTATTCGCGTGGGAGGTAGACAATTATTCGACATAGAATGCACGTTCAAGTGCAGGCGTTAGGTTTTTTTTCCAGTAGGACACGATAGACTTTTTCTTTTTTCTCTTCTAGACGCACGTTAGACGTAACGAGATACATAATATTTACTTAGTTGTAACGCAATACACGATTGATGTTAAGATTGTACAGTATTGAATTGAGAATCCAGGAATACAGAAATATTTTTTATCTTTTATCGGTAATATTTTTCCTTGTACGCGAAGATATTTTTACTGCGATTTCATTTACGTTTATCGTTAGAAGCAATAAATATTTTTGTGCCTAAACGACGATGCCACGGTACTTGTACGAAATTACGCGGCGTTTTTAATTTCGTGGAACGTGATACTTCCACACCATGAAAGTACTTATTCGTAGACTACGTCAAAAATATATTACGGATGTTAAATAAGAAATATTTTTTAGGGAAGCGTAGATCGTTTTTGTCAATTCAATACGAAAATTAAGGGGGAGAAGAAAGATATTATTTTTCAGTTGCGAAATCAAAATGTAAGGACAAATCATTTTTATATGGAAACAATCGAGGAAATAAATGGCCTTCAACTGTGAATCATTCGCAGTTAAGCTTTACAAGTTGAAAGCTGGGTATATTATTTTACCGTAATATGTAAATCATTTATATTAGTACAATAGTGTGATGTTCGTTATTTACAAAATGGTATGCTCTCACTTTTAAATGGAACTTTGCTAATTTCAGTATTTAAACGTGTAAAATTCGTCTTTGCAAACAACATACTTTTGCAAACGCACCACTTGTAAATATGAAATTAATTCAAGTTAAACTAGTGACATTAAATCTACACACGATTATAAAAACGTGTTATTTATTTTGTAATTGCATTCAGTGACATTAAAAATCAAGTATTATTAAATAAATTTATTGTACTTAATCGTGTTATTCAATTCCTGAATTTATCACCCCTTTTGAATATGTATCCACAATTAAAAAATTTTATAAAAAGCAATTTGTGTTTCATTTTTGGGCTAATAATTATGAGAATGGGCACAATTCAGGAATCAGTGCTTCGTGTTCGACTTCTTCCATTGAACGAAGATGTTCTATAATTAACAGTTTCATGTTAAATTTTATACAATATAATTAGATATATGTATTAAACCTTACATTTAAAACTTTTACCAAAAAAATATTGTCTACAAAAATTTTATATACCACAACCAACAATACAATCATTCCAATCGAATAGCTCACTTGTTACAATGAGTTTCAAAAATTCTTGCGAAAACAGGCTGTATTTGTTCCAATATGTCAGTGGTCAATGTTCCTCTCTGTTTCATTTTATATGCAGATATATTACACTCCCTTACTAATCTTGACGCAGCATAGCACGCAGCTATAGGAGGAGACACAGAACTTTCTGTGCTTCCTGCGCAAATGGCCCACCACCAAAACACGGCTAATGCACCAACTAACAGGTCTCCTTGTCCACCACATCTTCTCCCAGAACCTGCTAATCCGCAGGACACTGCCTCTGTACCTTTGTGCCCATCGGCAATCACATCCTTCGCTCCTTTATGTAAAATTATTACATTCTTTCCCAGAGCTTCTGCCAAATGTTTAACATCATTGGGCTTGACCATTGGGGAAGGTTGCAAGACTTTGTCGAACACTCCTTTTACCAGACGACTGAATTCCATCGCATTAGGTGTGAGAATAACGCCTGGATATTCTTTCAAAATGTCAGGTTTTTGGCTGATCAAGAACAATCCATCAGCATCAATCACTAATGGCTTTTTCATGTCACGACAAATTGAAATGATCTCAACAACTGTTTTAAAAATCTTGTCGTCTCTACCAAGCCCTGGTCCAATGATGATTACATGCAAACGATCGAGCCATGGTCTTATTTGCTTGATTGCGTCATATTGGTCTAGAACCGGGTGCACAATGGGCTCTGGGCTGTACGATTTCATGGGAATGCTAGCATCCTTTATGCAAAATATGTGTACCAAGTCGCAGCCAGTGCGGAGCGCACTCATAGATGCAAAATATGGTGCGCCACTGTATTCGGAACTACCACCAATTATGCCAATTCTGCCATCTTGGCCTTTGTACTTAACATTGTTCAAATTTGGAATTACTCTCCTTATTCCCTTCAACATACGCTCATCGATTGACATTGATGTAGACATGGTGGAAGTAATTGTTAACTTAACTGAATTCCTGTGAGCAGAACGTAAAATATTGAGTGCCATATCTTAACTTAATAAAAGATGTCTGCTTTGAACGTTTTAAAGCGATATTTCATATCAATGAATGCGTGGTTGATAATAACGAATGTAGTAGTTCAGATCAGATCAGAAGATCAGATTATAATAATGAGATACTTATTAAAATACAGTATTACCTGAAAATTCTGAATATACAATTCGTAGTTTGAAGAAAAGTGTTCGACTGGCAGACAATGTTTCGGGTAGAAATCGAACAAGAGCACCGAAATAAGGTTATAATCAAAAAGCCGATAACCTATAACCTGTTTTTCACGAATTTCATGAAATGACTATAGAGTTTCCATTTTTCACACAATGCACACCATTGTTAAATCAGTGGGTATTTTGGAAACCCATTTGGTTACATACAAAAAAATAGTATAGTATAAATTACAAATTTTGTAATAATAATTTTGTAAATAACAGACAAAACCAAACAAATATACAACCAAAAAGATTAATAAATTATCAGTTTTTTTTATCACGTTACATGATTCATATGTTTATTTAAAAGGAAACCACTGATCTCTATGAACAGTGAAGGAAACACAGTGACACAAGTATTTGGATGGAAACAAAATTGACAGGTCACGGTTACAAACAATACATTGTCTCGTGACCAAATAAAGCCGGATAATATCAGAAAATACTTTATAAGTAATTACATTTTATTCAAACTATTTGTAATTTTATATTTCTGAGATTTTTATAATATTACCACATCACGAATTTAGTATATGGTACATAGTTTTCAAACTTTGAAATTTTGTAGCTTGTAATATTTCAGAAACCAAAATTATTGAAACCAAACATAACTTTCATACATGTAGAATGCTTTAGCTTTAGCAGTTTAGCACGTGTTTAGCAGTTACCATTTACCATGCATCCAGTAGTGATGGGCGATACAGTATCGATATATGGATATCGATACTTTTCAATTCAAAATATCGATACTTTTTAATTCAAAAATCAATATCGGTATTTAGTGTAATTTTATGACATATTTTTACTGCGACAGCTGTAACAGTTGCATGTAACTATCTAAATGACTATTTTCAAAGGTAGGCAGGATTCTAAATAAAATAAAAAATATTTATATTTTAAATGTCCGTTTGGGTTTTGATCGGTAATTTCACTTTTAGAAGACGACGAAGTGACACAACCAATTTAAAAAGACGCTTCGAACTTTTTTATTATTATGTATGTATCTACTTGTTGTATTTATGGCAATTTTAAATCTGCCAAAATGAAAATGTATATGGATGCACATATAGATGCAAAAATACATGAAATATCGAAAATAGAACACATTTAATAATATTTTTAGAAGGTAAAAAACACTTTTATTTAAGTTGCCTTAATTTTTTTATGCCCTTGAAAATATAAATATGCATACACATCCACAGCCTAATTATCAGTCAAGCATTATAAGTTAACAATATTCATTGCTGATAATACTATCCGAATGAATAATGTAAGATAAGAGAAGAGATATACAAATATAATTTTTTTCAATTATTTTTAATACAAAATATCGGATTTTATCTTGTTAAATTTTTTAGTTTTTTACAAGCTCCAACCAAATTAGAATTATCCAAATATTTATAAGAAATATTATGAAATACACTTGAAATATAAAATAGTATGAAACATGTATATTTTTAAGTTCCTTTTTAATATTTATACCATATTTAGTGCAAAAACTTCGCTAAAGCCTTGAATAAAATTGTAATAAATTACTAATGATACTTTTCCTTAGTTAAATATAAATGGAACCTTCAAAATGTATAAATACTTTCTTTCCCGCTTCCGATTCCAATTGTAGTAAGAGTAGGCTAGCAGACAAATACTCTGACAAATTGGTTGCCACATTTCAGGCGTCATGCCTAGGTTCATAAAAACATAATTTAAAAAAAAGTTCTACATAGACTATGTGCGATTATGATAGAAATTATTAATATAAACCTTTATGAAATGATCTCTTACATGAAACGAAGTCCAAAAAATAAAATAGCTTGTACAGATAACACTGAATATTGATAATCCGTTAATTTGAAAATCTACATTCACTGAAAGTAAGATCTTCTAAAAACAATATATTTCCATTAACCAACTGTAAAATAAGCACTTACCACTCAAATTTTTCCATTTTATTATCTTCTATTTCCATAAAAAATGAACATATTTTGCTAAAAATAAAAATAAATGTAAAATTGTTCAAATTTTTATTAACAGAATAAAAGTACTTCTGTTGTTTATATTACGAATACACACTGATTAGTCAATGATATTGAAATTGATTATGATTAACATGAGACACTCTTACGCTTCAGTTATCAAAACCTATTTTAATACATTCACCGAGAAAGTGTGTTACCATGATAACAATACTGCAATTAGTATAACAATAATCGAAAATAGATAACACTATATCTTATCGCGATTTGCTCACCTTGAAGGAAAGAAATATTAAAAAATTGTATTATACACGCAAATACAATCAATCTGTTTTCATGTAGGACTGACAGTTCGATCCGAGAGTTACAATGGTTACGATTAGCTGTGACGATTAAAAAAAGAAAGAAAGCTAGGAACATCTCCTGTAAGTGAACACTTACATCGGTGTTATTAGTTTTTTACTTGAATTGCTACTACATTGGTAAAATTATTTAAGAAATCTAGATCCTTTACACAGAAATTAATTATCGATGATCAGACGTCATTATTGACGTCAGTAGTTTCAATGTTAAACTTAATTACAATACTAACAACATATATTATCGACTTTCAAACTTACATTTTCAAATATTTTTACGCTTCTTCTTTTTTATATTTCTTTTAATTCCATTATGTAATTAGTATTTCAAATCTTCATCTAAGGGACTGAGAAGCGATCAAACATGGCGTTCTTAGAAATTTTCTGCGGGATTCTCGTCGCGTTCGTTGCTTTTTACTATTATCTCGTGGAGAGATACGATTTTTGGAAGAAACGTGGAATTCCTGGACCAGAACCAGTGCCCTTCTTTGGGACTTTTACCAGTGTGATCTTTTCAAAAATCTCAATAGGCGACTACATGGCGGCTATGTATAAGCAATACAAACACGAGCCTATGATTGGATTGTTCATGAGGAAACAACTTGTGTTGGGCATACATGATCCCGATTTGATTAAAACCATACTGATCAAGGACTTCGCCACGTTTTCGAATCGTGGAATTGCTCTGAACAATGTGGTAAGTGCATGAAAAGTTATTCACTGTAAATGGATTTCAGAATACACACCGAAAGATATTGGAACTCGGGAATTTTAAATTAATTCGCTTTAGTAAAATGCCGGGTAATAGGGATAGATTTCAGCGAATTTCGAATTTCCATTTGCGAGATATTTTGAGGAAAAAATGTTTTTCTTACGTCCACCTGTTTTAAAACATCAATAAAACACTATAACATACTGTCAGCGATAGAAGGAAGTGGACCTGTATTAATTAAATATGATTTATTTATCCTGAACTCTAAATGTTAATTTCAATTACTGGCTAAACAATGTACATACAATAAAGATATATAATTAGTAAAATTTAGGTACATAGCAATATAATTATCTTTGTTAAAAATCCTTATAATCATTTTTATTCCTTGTTAGGGTTACTATCTTTTGTAGAAGGAAATTTAGTATTTTTGTAGAAAATTGAAGAAATTTGTGGTCGAATGGAGGAACTGAATTAGGTGAAGACAATGTATATTAGTCAGAATCAAATCAATTATTAAAATATGTTATATGAATGGTTTTGTTCTAATTAGGTTATAATTAAACTTTTGTATAATTCACTATGACGAAGAAATATATATATAGTATTTCTTGTACTATATTTGGTTACAATATAGGTTATACAATACAGGTTGTCCCAATGAAATGTTTATATTTCTAAAAGTGGTAACTAAAGTTCTGCTTTTTATTTGACTTATTTATTAATAAGAATAGTACGGTAAGACATGGGAAACTTATGTTTTATAAATTAAATTGTCGACAAATCGCCCGTAACGGATCCAACACTCTTCAAAGCGATCTTTGAAAATGAAGAAAATGAAGAGAGAGTAGGTATCACTGGTGACCTGGTTTTCTTGTTTGATCTTCGCCTTCAGTTCAGCTGTTGCTGACGGCGAATTACTGTATGCTTTACTCTTTAGGAAGCTCTAATTGCTATATCGGGTGGTAGAAGATCTGATTTTTTGAGAGATCAGTTGCTATCGCCTCTCCTTGAGTTCACTGATTTGAAGGGAAGCTTTGAAGAGTATGGGAACTGTAATGGATATCATCTCGATGACGTCATTTTCTCACATCTTACCGTACTATTTTTACTAATAAATAAGTCAAACGTAAAACGGAATTTTAGTTATGACTTCCTGAAATATAAACTTTTAGTTGGGAAACCCTGTAGTACAATTTACGAAAATATAGTACAATACTGTATTATACAGTACCGGTGGCAACCCTAATCCTTGTATACTTGCTTCTGTCCTCACCTGTATGTTCTACCCTTACTCTGTGCTCTAGACTATGAAAGACGTAATACTAATGTATAATAATTTAATTGTCAGGCGGAACCTATGTCCCAAAACATGTTCTTCCTGGAGCCCAAAAGATGGCGGCCAATCAGAACGAGACTCACACCAGTATTCACATCCGGGAAGCTCAAGGATATGTTCAACTTAATTGTCGAGTGTTCCAATACCCTCGAGGAAAGTGTGGAAACGGTAGCAGCTAAAGGAGAGCCTACCGATTGTCGAGAGTTGGCTGCCAGATTCACCACCGACGTAATCGGTAGCTGCGGCTTTGGAATTGATATGAACGCGATGTCGAATG
Source organism: Perdita meconis (assembly GCA_030770465.2). NCBI lineage: Eukaryota > Metazoa > Arthropoda > Insecta > Hymenoptera > Andrenidae > Perdita > Perdita meconis. The sequence continues at coordinate 20,060,363 of JASKOS020000004.1, forward strand.
AGGAAAGCGAATTTCGTGCGATCGGAAAAGAGTACTTCGACGTGTATATCAAGAATAAGATAAGAATAATACTGAGAGAAGCTTGGCCGCGGTTGTACACCTTCCTAGGTTACGTGTTACCGACAGATAACATAACGAAGTTCTTCATGAGTACCGTTTTGGACATGATAAAGTACAGGAAGAAGAATAATATTACAAGACACGACTTTATTCACGTGCTTATGGATCTCCAAGCGCACCCCGAAAAATTGGGAGACGTCAGTACGTTTGCATTGATTCATATCATCTATAAAGTATAATGCTGGCGCTGTCTGCTAAGCTTTGAGATATGGTTATCGTTATCCCTCGTTTTTGAATGTGGTTCGACGGAAATGGAGTTTCAGGGCGTATGAAAAGGATGAATGACAGTCGCAAGTTTACTGTCATCTCATCTCATCAGTCATCAAATCTCTTTCGATACGCTTACTCATAGGCTTTCATTCATCGCTCATTTATCTGAACGCAGTAAACAGATTTAAATGTTTGATAATTTGTTGCAGAGTTGACGGAGAGTTTGCTCGTTTCGCAGGCGCTCATTTTCTTCGTTGCTGGTTTCGAAACTTCCTCGACAGCCATCAGTAATACTCTCTATGAATTGGCTAAACATCAAGCTATTCAGGATAAATTACGGGAAGAGATTAGAGAAACCTACGACAGATGCGATGGAAAATGGCTTTATGAAAATGTGAATAGCATGCCGGTTTTGGACGCAGTATTCAAAGGTTTCCACTTTATTCGATCAATAACACTTCAATAAAAGAAATGAATTCAATAATTAGTTTAATAAAAATAACAATTAATTGAGTGATTTATATGGAATTCTTAGGCCCAAACACGAATCCGGAAACAGAATTGTTCTATCATCCTCAGTTCTTGAGAGATTTGATTTTCAAAAAATTATACGTGTTTCAACTTTGAACAAATTTTGTGATACATAACATTGTTTCTGTAGACTTTCCTGATCACACTGATATTAATTTTTAATACATTCTGAATAATCATATGTATATAAATATATCAATATCATTAAAGGTAAAGCGACACCAATTTTGCACTAATTTCATTGGATTCTTCTTAATATATCTTAAGAAGTAAATCTCTACCGAACACAAAATCCAACCACATCACGCGACAATGCAGACCACTTTCTTAAAGGACAGTTTTCGAAAAACATTTCTTTCAAACTGTCAAAAACTGAGGGCGATAGTAAAAACGGATTGCAGATTCGTAATCAACGCACAAAACCATAAAAAATGTTTAGGAAAACAAATTGAGTGTTGGACAATGTAATCTAAGTCAGTTTTTATTTGGGATCCTTGATTTTGTGACTCCTTTGGAAAATTATACGCATAACAATTTTTTTAATGTAGAGTCAATGAGAATACACCCACCCGTGCCACTTATTCTGAGGAAGACAGTCCAGGAATACACTTTCGAAGACACAAAGCTCACAATACCAAAGGATACCAGGGTCTTTATATCCGCTTACGGAATACACCATGATCCAGATATTTATCCGAACCCGGAACTTTTTGACATTGATCGATTTAAACATGATGTAGCAGCGACAAGACACCCGATGCACTATTTGCCATTTGGTGATGGTCCAAGGAGTTGCATTGGTACGCATAAAAAGGACTCGTTAACTCCATAGTTTGAATATTGTAAATATTAATAGTCCCCATACAAAATTATCTATTTTTTCCATAGGTGCACGATTTGCAACTTTCCAGGTTAAAATTGGACTGATTAAGATTCTTCGTAAGTATAAAGTCGACGTGTGCGAACAAACGCAAATTCCATATATCAATGATCCAGCGGCATTCCTATTAGCACCGAACCATGGACTAGTTTTAAAAATTACTAAAATAGAAAGTTGAAACAACTAAGAATCTAAGATACCATCTATAGTAGGGCTCTTACTATTACTGGAATCTAGGGGTATCCGAATTTAAGTACATTACTCACAGCCAGTTTTAAAGACGGAGTTCGGGTTATGATGAGTATTTTAAGTACTCGGATACCCGAAAATACCCGAATAATAAGAGCTCTAATCTATACATATAACACAATGTACATACCATGTAAAAACAATACTAAGTTTAGAACAATAATCAACTCAATTTGTCAAATGTAATATTATTTATTATTTGTGCGGAAATATTATTTTACAACAATGCGAAATGAAAAATATACTAATTGTTATATTGTAACAAATATCAAGACTACAATTTACTGAACGAAAATACAATATTTTCGATGTAACAGAAAACAGGAGCAATATTTGGAATTTTTTTTGGAATATACGCATGTGTCATAAACGAAGCACAAAAGGGATGATTAATTGAGCCCCTTAATTAACAAATAAAGTAAGTTCCCTTTCTTAGTATTGAAAAATTTTGATTTTTGTGTAATACTTTGTAAAAATGAAAAATAGAATATAACTTTGCTGTGAGAAAATTAAGAGAAAAAATAATAAATATGGTAACACAATTTGAAAGAAAAACTACATTTCTTTCAATAGTAAACTAATTCACATTATTAATAATAAATTGGAGTCATTATTTCATATTTTTCTGTAACGATTGTACATATGATGTAAATTTAACTCTTTTTTTTTTATTGAAATAAAAGAAAATATATGCAGTGTACAAAATGATCCCTCGAGGTAAAATGATCGCTTGTTGTCCTGTATGTACTAACTTGAAGAAACTACTTTACTTCATTTAAATAATGTGCATTAGTAGTTTTTACATAAAGTAAACCTTAGAGGGATTTTAGACACATTTTCCTTACCATTTATTTTTGTAGTAGACTCATTTTTCGTAATTTTGGATTTACGCCATTAGTTAATTAAAGTAGTTAGATAATACCTAGCACAGGATAAAGGCCAGGGCGTGCTGCTCGCTTACCCTCCAACTACATTTCAGATATTACTGCAATATTTCGACCAATAATACGCCACAACTGAAAATACGTGTGAACGTAGGCGGCGATCAGTTCCACTGCGAACTGCGAACCAATCATACTTCTGCTCCTACTCCTGCCATGATTCAAGTCCAGTTGATACGGTATTCCATACGAATCTATAATACGGTGGCTCAAAAACAGGTGTTAAAAGGAAACAATCCTCTGACAAGTGAAAGCAAGAATTATTTTCAGTCTAGAAAATAAGCGGCGTAGCTAGATCTTCGGTGCGTACACAAGAGGTCAGTACTTTATGCCATTTTAGAAGAAGAAAAATTGACACGTCCTTTTAAGATTGAGTTCATTGAGTTGTTCCAAAAGTAATCAAGGATTAAAATCCTTAAAAATTTAACGGAGTTCTTCACAATTAATAACTTTAGGCTAGAATACTAGTTAACAGACATAAGGTATAAGTTCCTATGAAGATGTACATGTGTACTATTAGTGGTAAGTTGTCAGTCTTGTTAACTTCCCGATTTATAGGAAAGTTATTGTAATGACCTCAAAAATCGAAAATCGATTTTTTTGCAGATCCTCATATTTCAAGATCATTGGGGTCATTTTAGCCTATTTTGAACAAATCGTTCGTGTGTGTGTGTGTGTGTGTGTGTGTGTGTGTGTGTGTGTGCGCGCGCGCGCGCGCGTGTACGCGCGTATGTATGTATATACGTACGTACGTATCTGATCAAACTTTTCGTTAACGTTTTCTAAAAACCTAATAACGAGATCAAAATGAATGATGATGCAATCGACGTGTATTACTGTAACTAGATTTTGTTCTAATTCGGTCCAATAGTTTTTTACTTTTTTAAAAGAAACCTAACTCAATAACGCAATCTAAATGGGAGAATATAAATTTATGAGCGAATAACTAGACGGAAATAATATATATACATATATTATTATTATATTTATATGTATATAACACATGTATATGTATATGTATATTTACGTATATATTTTAATCCGCCACCACGGATAACTTAAGAAATATGCATCGGATCAAAAAACATCCCGAATAAAAGTTTGATGGTTTGGAGGAGGACATCTGATCCTGTAAAAAAATGTCACCCCTACCCCCTGGGGGGTGGGTTGTGGGGATCACTTTAAAATTTAAAATAGGAACATTTACTCTTCATTGTAAACATTCATTGCAAACATTTTTTTTATTCGCGATAAATTGCGCTTAATCGCGAAATTTCGATTTTTCGACTTTCTCGAAAAAATACGACAAAAATGTGTTAATTATCTAATATTAATAATAAATAATAATAACAACGCACGCACGCCTGTGGTTGCCTGTGTATTTGTGTGTTGTCAGCATTAGAATTACCCAATGTGCACCACGAGGAGGTTGCGCGATCGGACTCCTCGCAACCACAGGCGTGCGTGCGTTGTTACTAATTTATTTATTTATTGTATTTTTTCGATGTTCCCCTCCAAACCATCAATCTTTTATTCAGGATGTTTTTTTATCCGATGCATATTTCTTAAGTTATCGGTGGTGGCGGATTAAAATGGGACACCCTGTATATTTATTTATTACAATATAATTATAATAATATAATTGTGATAAATATGTATATATATATATGTATTTATTAATACATAATTATACTTAAAATATTATATATATTTTATTGTAATTATGTATTATGATTGCAAATTATAATATATGTATACATATATTATATATAAATAATAATAATATAATTATATTTAGCAAATGTTGATAAGTAGAAAACTATTAAATTTCCCCGAATACGAATAATTTTCTAATTAGCGACAATTAATAATGGTAACTAGCTAGTCCGTGTTGCTCGCTCGCTTCGCGAGCTCGCGAGTGGAGTTATTGTAGCTCGCTCGCTACACTCGCTCACGAGTAGTGATGCCTGTAGCTATTCATGTTTATTTTGTGTGTGACCCTTTACGGGCCACGCAAAGAACTTCCCGATTTGCGAGTTGTAATTTATTATTACCATTATTAATTGTCACTAATTAGAAAATTATTCGTATTCGGAGAAATTTAATAGTTTTCTACTTATCAACATTGTTGCTATATGACGTCGCATTAAACGAACATCTATATATATAGGGAGAGTGTCCCATTTTAATCCACCACTACGGACAACTTAAGAAATATGCATTGGATCAAAAAACATCCTGAATAAAAGTTTGATGGTTTGGAGGGGGACATCTGACCCTGTTAAAAAATTTCATCCTTACCCCCTGGGGTATATATGTATGTATGTGTGTGCTGTGTATATGGATATTATGTATATTCATTTGTTTTCAATATGTAGTTATTAAGTATATATATATTTATACGTGTATAAATATACTCATATATATGTATTTATCACAATTATATCATTATAATTATATATTGTAATATATATATAGGCGAAAAATCGAGATAGGCGAAAAATCGAAATTTCGCGATTACAGCGCCACCTATCGCGAATGAAAAAAAATGTTTGAAATAAAACCTACATATTTTGTGGCCTGGAATCCGAATCTGCAATAAAAAGTAGGTGGTCCTATTTAAAATTTTAAAGTATCCCCCCCTCCCCCCAGGGGGGTAGGGGTGAAATTTTTTTGACAGGATCAGATGTCCCCCTCCAAACCATCAAACTTTTGTTCGGGATGTTTTTTGATCCGATGCATATTTCTTAAGTTAGCCGTGGTGGCGGATTAAAATGGGACACCCTGTATATATACATATATATATATATATATATGTGTTTGTGTGTGTGTGTTATATAAATATAATAATAGTAATAATATATGTATATACATTATTTCAGTTTAGTTATTCTCTCATAAATTTATATTCTCCCATTTAGATTGCGTTATTCTGTTAAGTTTTCTTAAAAAAACTAAAAAACTACTGGACCGAATTAGAAAAAAATCTATTCAGCTCTAAGTTACATTGATACACATCGATTGCATCATCAACCATTTTGATCTGACTATTAGTTTTTTAGAAAACGTTAACGAAAAATTTGATCACATACGTACGTACGTACGTACGCACACACACACACACACACACACGAACAATTTGTTAAAAATAGTCTAAAATTACTCCAATGACCTTGAAACATGGAGATCTGTTAAAAAATCGATTTTTCATTTTAGGGGCAAATACAATAACTTCCCTATAAATCGGGAAGTTAATAATAAATTACAACTCGCAAATCGGGAAGTTCCTTGTGTGTGGCCCGTAAAGGGTCACACACAAAATAAACATGAATAGCTATAAGCATCACTAATCAGTTTTCGGCGAGCGTATCATATTGTTTATAACAATAAAAATTGTTGTTCCATTTTATTATTGCATAAAACTATTCTACTTGACAGGTTGAGAAAAAGTCTCAAAGAGCCATATGCCGAAAATACACCGTTTAGACGCTATAAAGCGTTAAAGTTTACGCAAAATTGTGATTGTGTAGCGCTACACACGCAAAGCGAAGCGCGTCATTACGTATTGACGTCAGTAGTTTCAATGTTAAGCATAATTATAATACTAACAATTTATCATCGACTTTACATTTTCAAACATATTTACGCTTCATCTGTTTTATATTTCTTTCAATTCCGTTATGTAATTAGTATTTCAAATCTTTATCTAAGGGACTGAGAAGCGATCAAACATGGCGTTCTTAGAAATTTTCTGCGGGATCCTCGTCGCGTTCGTTGCTTTTTACTATTATCTCGTGGAGAGATACGATTTTTGGAAGAAACGTGGAATTCCTGGACCAGAACCAGTGCCCTTCTTTGGGACTTTTACCAGTGTGATCTTTTCAAAAATCTCAATAGGCGACTACATGGCGGCTATGTATAAGCAGTACAAACACGAGCCTATGATTGGATTGTTCATAAGGAAACAACTTGTGTTGGGCATACATGATCCCGATTTAATTAAAACCATACTGGTCAAGGACTTCGCCACGTTTTCGAATCGTGGAATTGCTCTGAACAATGTGGTAAGTGCATGAAAAGTTATTCACTGTAAATGGATTTCAGAATACACACCGAAAGATACTGGAACTTAGGAATTTCAAATTAGTCCACTTTAGTAAACTGCCAGGTAATATTTCGGCGAATTTCGAATTTCCATTTGCGAGATAGTTTGAGGAAACTCTAAACAAAAATGTTTTTCCCACGTCCACCTGTTCCAAAACCTCAATAAAACACTATAACATACTGTCAGCGACAGAAGGAAGTGAACCTGTATTAATTAAATACGATTTATTTATCCTGAACTCTAAATGTTAATTTCTAAGTGATAACTATATTCTTTTTTTATTTGACTTATTTATTAATAAGAATTAAATTGTCGAGAAATCGCCCGTGACGGATTCTACAAAACGATCCTTGAAAATGAAGACTTGCCTAAGAGTAGGTATCATTGGTGACCTGGTTTTCTTGTTTGATGTTCACCTTCAGTTCAGCTGTTGTTGACGGTGAATTACTATACGCTTTACTCTTTAGGAGGCCCTAATTGCTATCGGGTGGTAGACGATCTGATTTTCTGAGGGATCAGTTGCTATCGCCTCTCCTTGAGTTCACCTTTTAAATGATACTCTTTGGCAAGTCTTCATTGATTTGAAGGGACGCTTTGAAGAGTATGGGAACTGTAATGGATAGCATCTCGATGACATAATTTTTAACACGTAAATTTCCCACATCTTACCGTACTATTTTCACTAATAAATAAGTCAAACGTAAAACGGAATTTTAGTTATGACATCCTGAAATATAAACTTTTAATTGGGAAACCCTGTAGTACAATTTACGGAAATATAGTACAATATTATATTATAATAATAATAATAATAATATTTTATTTCCAACGGGGTAAACCCTATGTTACACAATGTAGAAAATAATAAAATACAAATGATAACAAAACAAATTTAAATAAAAGTACAAAAATATATAAAAAGAAAAATGGATAACAATAAATATAAAAATATGAACGAAAATCAGCATGAATAACAATTCTAGTTAAACATAATTAGGTTGACTTCCGTACTGCTCTACGCGCAGAGTTTCTGAACCCCGCAAGGGAATCAGAAAAGAAATCTAAATCATTGCAAGAAGTATTTGCGGTAATGCAAAGACGGTTAACGCAGTTATAATAACCATACTGAGTACGACGACATTTAACTGTGAAAAGGGATCAAGCTCTGAGAAGTCGCGTGGGAGCATAGAATCCGAACATTTGAAGTAGCTCGGGAGAGATGATACCACGGTTGACAATCTTGAATACAAACACAATCCGAGCTAATATGCGACGCTGCTCGAGGATCATTAGTCCCAGACCTGAAAGAATGTCATCGTAGTCGTGAGAATATAACGACATAGGCGTGTTTGCATGGAAAGAGGTAAGTCTAAGGAACTTATGCTGCACTCTCTCGATCAAAACAACATGATTATTATAGTAAGGGCTCCAAATAAGGGAGCCGTATTCTAAAATGGGACGAACCAAAGAAATGTAGAGCGTTCTAAGTGTGTGAGTGTTGGAGAAAAACTTAGCCATACGTGAGATTAGACCAAGGACTTTGAATGCAGAGCAGATAATTTTATGATAGTGCTCATGAAAGGACAGGTCACTGGAGAAAAAAATTCCTAAGTCACGGACAGAATTTACTTCGGCTAGAGAAATATTAAAGAAAGCATTATACAGTACCGGTGGCAACCCTAATCCTTGTACCTATACTTGCTTCTGTCCTCACCTGTATGTTCTATCCTTACTCTGTGCTCTAGACTATGAAAGACGCAATACTAATCAATAATAATTTAATTTCCAGGCGGAACCTATGTCCCAAAACATATTCTTCCTGGAGCCCAAAAGATGGCGGCCAATCAGAAAGAGACTCACACCAGTATTCACGTCCGGGAAGCTCAAGGATATGTTCAACTTAATTGTCGAGTGTTCCAATACCCTCGAGGAAAGTGTGGAAACGATAGCAGCTAAAGGAGAGCCTACCGATTGTCGAGAGTTGGCTGCCAGATTCACCACCGACGTAATCGGTAGCTGCGGCTTTGGAATTGATATGAACGCGATGTCGAATGAGGAAAGCGAATTTCGTGCGATCGGAAAAGAGTACTTCGACGTGTATATCAAGAATAAGATAAGAATAATACTGAGAGAAGCTTGGCCGCGGTTGTACACCTTCCTAGGTTACGTGTTACCGACAGATAACATAACGAAGTTCTTCATGAGTACCGTTTTGGACATGATAAAGTACAGGAAGAAGAATAATATTACAAGACACGACTTTATTCACGTGCTTATGGATCTCCAAGCGCACCCCGAAAAATTGGGAGACGTCAGTACGTTTGCATTGATTCATATCATCTATAAAGTATAATGCTGGCGCTGTCTGCTAAGCTTTGAGATATGGTTATCGTTATCCCTCGTTTTTGAATGTGGTTCGACGGAAATGGAGTTTCAGGGCGTATGAAAGGGATGAATGACAGTCGCAAGTTTACTGTCATCTCATCTCATCAGTCATCAAATCTCTTTCGATACGCTTACTCATAGGCTTTCATTCATCGCTCATTTATCTGAACGCAGTAAACAGATTTAAATGTTTGATAATTTGTTGCAGAGTTGACGGAGAGTTTGCTCGTTTCGCAGGCGCTCATTTTCTTCGTTGCTGGTTTCGAAACTTCCTCGACAGCCATCAGTAATACTCTCTATGAATTGGCTAAACATCAAGCTATTCAGGATAAATTACGGGAAGAGATTAGAGAAACCCACGACAGATGCGATGGAAAATGGCTTTATGAAAATGTGAATAGCATGCCGGTTTTGGACGCAGTATTCAAAGGTTTCCACTTTATTCGATCAATAACACTTCAATAAAAGAAATGAATTCAATAATTAGTTTAATAAAAATAACAATTAATTGAGTGATTTATATGGAATTCTTAGGCCCAAACACGAATCCGGAAACAGAATTGTTCTATCATCCTCAGTTCTTGAGAGATTTGATTTTCAAAAAATTATACATTTTTCAACTTTGAACAAATTTTGTGATACATAATATTGTTTCTGTAACTTTCCTGATTATATTGATATTAATTTTTAATACATTCTGAATAATCATATGTATAGAAATATATCAATCTCATTAAAGGTAAAGCGACACCAATTTTGTACTAATTTCATTGGATTCTTCACTTTCTTAAAGGACAGTTTTCGAAAAACATTTCTTTCAAACTGTCAAAAACTGAGGGCGATAGTAAAAATGGATTGCAGATTCGTAACCAACGCACAAAACCATAAAAAATGCTTAGGAAAACAAATTGAGTGTTGGACAATGTAATCTAAGTCAGTTTTTATTTGGGATCCTTGATTTTGTGACTCCTTTGGAAAATTATACGCATAACAATTTTTTTAATGTAGAGTCAATGAGAATACACCCACCCTTGCCACTTATTCTGAGGAAGACAGTCGAGGAATACACTTTCGAAGACACAAAGCTCACAATACCAAAGGATACCAGGGTCTTTATATCCGCTTACGGAATACACCATGATCCAGATATTTATCCGAACCCGGAACTTTTTGACATTGATCGATTTAAACATGATGTAGCAGCGACAAGACACCCGATGCACTATTTGCCATTTGGTGATGGTCCAAGGAGTTGCATTGGTACGCATAAAAAGGACTCGTTAACTCCATAGTTTGAATATTGTAAATATTAATAGTCCCCATACAAAATTATCTATTTTTTCCATAGGTGCACGATTTGCAACTTTCCAGGTTAAAATTGGACTGATTAAGATTCTTCGTAAGTATAAAGTCGACGTGTGCGAACAAACGCAAATTCCATATATCAATGATCCAGCGGCATTCCTATTAGCACCGAACCATGAACTAGTTTTAAAAATTACTAAAGTAGAAAGTTGAAACAACTAAGAATCTAAGATACCATCTATAGTAGGGCTCTTACTATTACTGGAATCTAGGGGTATCCGAATTTAAGTACATTATTCACAGCCAGTTTTAAAGACGGAGTTCGGGTTATGATGAGTATTTTGAGTACTCGGATACCCGGATATACCCGGATAATAAGAGCTCTAATCTATATATATATATAATATAATATAATATAATATAATATAATGTACATACTATCTAAAAGCAATACTAAGTTTAGAACAATAATCAATTCACTTTCTCAAGTATAATATTGTTTATATAATAATTTCGTATCTCTAAACAGTGTGTGAAATAGTGCGGAAATATTATTTTAAGACAATGCGAATCGAAAAATATACTTATTGTTATATTGTAATAAATATCAAGACCACAATTTAGTGAAGGAAAATAAAATATTTTGGACGTAACAGGAAACATGAGCAGTATTTGGAATTTTTTTCATCTGAAATCCTTATTCCATAAAAAAACAAAAAGAGACCGCCTGGTATATGTATAGGGAAAAGTTGTTCAGAATGATGACCTTGACAACATATTTCAAGGTCACTGAAATTGGAGGTGGCTCCCCTAATTCATATAATTACTCATACTTTTTGTGAACAGAAATGTTCTCATTAAAAATATAAAGCTCCTGTACGCTCGCGACGTGTACTGCCGCCCGCCAATCTAATATTGGGTGGCTAGTTCAATGAGTAACAAACGTCTATGTAGTGTGCAAGTGAAACGGTTGAAATATAAACTCTTGATTTCGCACGGTGACCAAAAAGTGTTCGAAAACGAGATGGTCCGAACGATGACCGAAAAGGTTCTCGAGTTAATTCTAGTCCGTATGATGACTAAAATGGTTCTGTCGATTTTTCCGAAGTCCGTTTCCTTCTCCTCTTCGCGTCGACCGAGTCGCGATTTCTGGGGGTTTCAACCCCCGCTACGATTTGCGAAACGCGTCTTCGATTTGTTATCGACCTGAAGGAGGAGGATCCCTCGGAGCGATCCTCACCGATGGAGGAGGGAACCTTCCCTGCAAAGGAGAAAACTTCCCTAGAGGAGAGAGTCCCCTCTTCAGGTGGAAGAGTTCGAAAATTTGGGGAAGAAAGAAACGAACCTCGGGTTGCCGCGAGAACCGATTGCGAATATCTCGCTGGCGACCGTTTTATGGCCATAAGTCCCGCTTGCCGGCGGCCGATCTTCGCGCTCGAACCGAGGCCGACCTGGCGCTTCGTAACCGGCAGTAAGAAAAATATGGCCCCGTAACGATTATGACGGGAGGAAGCATTGTCCCGTCCTGATTTAGGAAAAAAGCTATTCCCAAAATTGGCCGTACGTGCCTTAAAAGAAGTTTTCGACGCGAGAAACGTTCCATCAACTCCTACATCTGGAAGCCAAATGTTTCCCGGGAGAAACCGTTACCGGACGGAACAGCTCCAGTACCATCAAAGACCCAGTTCATGATCACTTAAGAGTAACTACTATGGTTTTTCTAACGCGTAAATGGGAAAATAAACCTAATCTGAAAATTTGTGTAATATTTGAGTAAATCTACGTTTATCTTTAAGTTCTTTGCATACTTTTCAATATATCTCAAGAAATACATATGTGTCTACCACGAAATTCAACCACAATACGCAACAAAGTAGACTTTTTTCTTTCGAAAAACATTTCTTTCAAACTCTCGAAAAGCTGAAGGTGATGAGAAAAACGGATTGAAGATTCGTAATAAGTGCAAAAAGTTGTATAAAATGAGCTTACTGATTATTGAAAAACAAATTGAATGTTGGACAGTGCCATACAGGGTGTAACAAAAATGTTGCAGTTCCTTGAAAGGGGTGATTCCTAAGACGATTTTAAATTTGTTCCTTAGCGAAAATGTTAGGTGGAGGTTTGTTAACGAGTTATTAACGAAAAACATTGACCAATCAGAGCGCGAGTTTACCGGTGAAGCGGCCGCGGTAGCGAAATCTACAACGATAGGCGCTGCGCTTGTGCTTCGAACAAGCAAGTCGACACGCATCGTTGGAAATAACATTATTATAAGAAATTAAAGCGGCATAACAAATAAAGTCAAGTCCTTTTCCATTTTTTGTTTATCATTAAAAGTGATTAATTATTTTAAATCGGGGGAAATCACGTGTAGCGTAAAAAGGCAAATACACAGTTGATTTGTTAAGGTGAATCGAAAATAATAATTATTTGAAGCGAAAGAATAAGGAATACGTAAATTTCTTTTTCAAATAACATATAAAGGAAAAGGCAATGTAATAAAAAATGGATGAAAAGTGATTCTAGTTCGTTACTGAGATAAAAATTTATAGTTCAACAACGGTCAGCAGTGTTTTTTATAATGAATAAGTGTGCTCAAATAGCCCGAAGAAAAGTGTGCATATGGAACGTGGGAGAATTGTTGGGGAAAAGAAGTCCGCGTTAAAGTAAAAAAATAATAATCAACAATAACTCACCCTTTCGGCAATTCACCTGTAGTTTTTAAACCTGGGTCACTGAGTCACTGTATGTACATGTACCATAGACAACTATAGACGGAGCATAAGTTGAGAGGGGGAGTCAGAATCGCAGTAAGGGTGTGAAGCGTCTGCATTCGGGTGACTTCGTACGACTTCGGTGCTAGTAGGATATACAATTCTGTTATATGACTTATATATACATATATTTATTAAAATTAGTAAATTGGTTTTTTCCTTTAAATAAAATTGTACTTGGAGATATTTTCAATAATAGTTGCATTTGCAAAGGTGTGTTAATATTAATATCACGTATTAATATAAATATATATGTATATATAAAGAATAAAAATATGTCACTTTCAAAATAACCTAATGCCGCGGTGCTTTCTTCTATCTTTTTCTGTTTTTTGCGCGTAACACTTCATTGCATACTTTATTGGCCGACACGAGCCGAATGTATCCGAATCTAACACGAATGCAGACGCTCTTACCCAGAAGTCTTTGCGCGTTTTACCTCTGCCGTTTCCCCCCGTTCTTAAGGGTTTCCGCGCCAAGAAACCCACCTTATGCTCCGTCTATAGTTGTCTATGGTATGTATGTATGTAGTTATAGAGGAAAAACGATTTTGGTGCTTTGAAGCTAACTTCGTTAAAAATAATCCGATTGACATGACATTTGGTACTATTCATAGTCTACGCTGTGCCAATGTGACTGTGCTTGCGCCGTTAGGTGCAAATCTACCTCGTCCCCTTCGCGCAAAAAAATACTCCTCTGATCAAACACTCCATCCCTATATTCCTATATCCATCGTACTATTTCAATTGGGAGATGATAAGGAATTAATTGGTGCTACTTCTGTAGTGATACGATGTATATGGAAAGATATTGAAAACTTTATTGATGCAAGTGAGTTTGTCACTTGCAAGTTGATCACTTTTGCTGCAGACTTACGAACTATCCATACTATAAAGTTAATTATCCCTCTCGTGTTCCGAGTACTACTTGGTCCAAGCCGGCTCCTGAAAAGCTCCACGAGCCGCAAGTTGAGCACGCTCGATCTCCGATAAGTAGAATTAGTTTTCCGTATCTCGCGAATCTTACAAGTGTTTAAAACTGTACTTCCAACTTCCATGGACTTGAACTCGGTAAAAATCCAAGTTCATTGCTTCGATAATGAAACGCGATATCAAACAATTGTATTTTATATTTCTAACTTATCATTTTTAGGTACTATAAAATCACTAGATTCCCTTTGCTTTGTACCATTTTTTTTTACTCGTACCACCGACTACGAAACATTCTGAACTTTAAAGTAAATATAAATTATGATGCAAACTGTATTAGAAATTCCAAAAACTGCATTGACTTTCTGAATTTTTATTAACAGAATAAAAAGACTTCACTTTATGTATATTTATCTATGTGTACATACATAGCTACTTTTCGTTCGCAATTAAATTCGTAACGATACAGATACCCTTATTTGCATTATTAATGCAGAAAGAGGCCGATTTACATATAGGCTAAGTAGGCTATAGCCTAGGGCGACGAATTTTCAGGGGCGGAAAATTTTGGGCGATAGAAATTGAAAAAGGCAGTAAAATATTTTTGCCTCCAACTTTTTATTTTTTCGTCGTCAATAATTGTGTAGATTTTCGATTTATAATACAATTTTTCGGATGACAGTATTTGCCTAATATGTGAATAAAATAGGAAAGGGCGGCAGACGCTTGTTAGTCTAGGGGTGCCAACTCTCTAAATCCGCCTCTAATGCAGACTTATTATACATATAGACAATGACATTGAAACGTTAATCTCATTAACATAAGATACTCAAATGCTCAAGTTATCGAAATTTATTTTAATACATTCACCGAGAAAGTGTTTTACCATTAAAAAGAAACACTGCACTTTGTATAATAATAATCGAAAATCGATAACACTATATCTTATTGCGTTTTCCTCATCCTGATGGAAATAAATATTAACTGTATTTATTATTAAAATACGGGTGATAAGCCGACGACCAGTTCCACTGCGAACCAATTATACTTCTGCTCCTACTCCTGCCATGATTCAAGTTCAGTTGATACGGTATTCCATACGAATCTATAATACGGTGGCTCAAAAATAGGTGTTAAAAGGAAACAATCCTCTGACAAATGAAAGCAAGAATTGTTTTCAGTCTAGAAAATAAGCGGCGCAGCCAGATCCTCGGTGTGTGTACACAAGAGGTCAATATTTAATATCTACAATTATGTCATTTCAGAAGAAGAAAAGCTGATATGTCCGTTTTAGATTGAGTTGTTCCAAAAGCAACCAAGGATTGAGATCCTTAAAATTGTAAAGGAGTTCTTCACAATTAATAACTTTAGGCTAGAATACTAGTTAAAAGACATAAGGTATAAAAAGTTCCTATGAACATGTATATGTGTACTATTAGTGATAAGTTTCTTGTTTATCAGCGATTTTTTTTTTTAACTTTCAACTCTATTGGTAAGATGAGACTGATCCATTTTTTTAATGGACTCATAATTCTACTGGTGTTACGTATGCACCATATGCATGATTATTTTCTCGCTCCCACGATTCTTCGAGCTCGAGTCTGGCAAAGAAAAACCCTCTTAACCTCCCCTTACCGCTTATCTCTGGAAGCAGCTACATCCTAACCGAAATTTTGAAGAAGCTGACGCAACTTTCGAACCTTGTAGAACTTTCCTTATTTGGAAAATTAGAGGCATCCCCACTTATTTTTCAGCCTGTATAAACCCGTTGATTTCATCCCTCGGGGGTTCAGAATCGTACCGTCACGTTTAGAGACAACGTCGCGTCACATTCTCTAGAGTCGAATATTGTGAGATCGGGCTAAAATTCCCGTTCGAATCTAAACTAACCTTATAGGATCCACAAGTCGGCATAAATTTCTATTTGGCAATTCTTTCTAAATTCACTCTACCCCTATTTAGTAAATTCAACACATTTTTAATATACATATTCGCGACAAACACTACACGATACACTTGTATTTAAAGACTGATTTACAATATATTTAGAGTTAACTTTTAAATTCTGAGTATAAGTTTGAACCTACGATCTAACTCCACAATCCTTAATAGTAATCAAACGTACCCACACGAAGTATAAATTTACCGCTCGAGTTATATTTCTAATTTTATTATTTCAAAGTTACGAGGCTAAACTAACAATCCTGCGGCTCCCTAATTTCGCATTAGGTTCGTCCGCATCCTACAGCTCCCTGATTTCGCATCAGGTTCGTCTGTACGCTTTCCAACCTTCTTCTGTGCTTCGTCCGTGCGTTCGTCTGTTCGTCCGACTGTTCGTCTGTGCTTTTACCAACTTCCTAGCAGCTCCTCAACTTCGCGTTGAGTTCGTCTGCGATTTTCAATTATAGTGGCTCCCCGATTTCGCATCGGGTTCGTCCTCGCCGTCAATAATCCTAGCAGCTCCCTAACTTCGCGTCAGGTTCGTCTACGTACCTTACTAACAAACTGACTCTGTATTCTTGTGGAAAATATACACACACACTCGTTGGCCTCAAGCGTTGCACATGGCTCCGGCTCGTAACAGTGAAAAAAAAAAACGTTTTACCTTTTCAAATGATTTCTATCCTTCAGTTTTTAAAATAAAATTACATATGAATTCTAATAATTTTAAACAGAAATTTTAATAAAAGATTAGTAATAATATTTTAGTAAATTTATAGTAAAAAAAAAAAAACGCATACTTATATAACGTAAAAGCTACTTGGTTGCAAATTACATATTTTATAATTTTCAGTAGATTTGCCATTTTACTTTGCAATTCAGTCTATCGTATTTAGTTAGAAACATTTACATAGTTACATTTTATCTAAATTGCGTTCACTGAGAGAACGCAGTTGTCGGTAGACAAGTTTTCGTACTCTGCGCAGTTCATGCCTACACTTATTAGTTATTGGCTCTGTCACTCCCGAGCACATCCCTATCCACGGATCCCCTGCTGGGCCCTTGAAAGGGTCTCGCCATTTTTAAGGAATGTCCTTCCTTGTCACTTCAGCTCTTCGCCAATCTCAGTGGAAAAGCCACTTGGGATCGTTGGGACAGTGGGGACAAACTGCGCGAAACAACTGTGTTCTTTCAGTGAACGCAGTTTAGATACAGATTGAAGAGGAAGTGGATTGTTTTATCTTGATTATGTTCTTCATTTTTAATGCAATCCAATCTTAAAAAATCGATTTTCCATTTTCGGGGCAAATACAATAACTTCCCTATAAATCGGGAAGTTAAAAAAAGGCATTTTGTTGGTGAAACAGAAGAAGATAACGATTGGTTAATACTAGTATCAACTATTGACATTATCGTAATTTGCGACCCATCATTTTGTAGATAATTCAATAATCTACAACTTTTATTTCAAGTATTGTTCTCTTGGACTTCGAAATTCCGAGATATAATCGATTTTTTGAAAAAAGATCCCGTTTTTCGACTTTCAACGCCCGTCGACTGTTTATTTAAAAAATTCAGCTGTTACTTTTTTGTTATTTTCATTTCTAAGCATAATCCCAATTAATTTGTGCTATTTGGCAGCTGTAGGAATTTTTGCACGAATGAGTACATTTCTTGACTAATTTGACTGGCCTATATGTATAAGATATGTGTATATCATAAATTAAAAATAGATAAAGAGACAGTCGCATTTGAATAAGTAGGTCACGTATTTCATGTATTTTTACAAAATCTCGATGTAGACAATTCTTCGCTCTCAAAATATATGTGAATCAATATTTCTGATTTTCAGCCCCACTGCCAACCACCTGTCACAATTAGGGGCCGAATTATTGATAAATAAAGCAGCAAAATGACTATTTCTCAGGAAATTTTCTTCGTCGCAGCAGCAGTGCTTTACGCACTGTATTACTATTTCACGATGCACTTCGATTTCTGGAAAGTACGTGGTGTACCAGGCCCGAAACCTATAATACCAGTATTCGGCAATGCGTTTAAGTTGACGATCGGCAAAATGTCAATCACGGAGTTTCTCGCGGACGTGTAGCAAAAGTACAAAGGCGAACCCATGGTTGGATTAATTGTAAGAAGAACGCCCACTCTCGTCATTTAAGATCCGGACTTGATCAAGGATGTTATCATCAAAGACTTTCCTAAATTCATAAATCGAATTATGCCCATAGTCGAAAAAGTAAGTATCAAAAGTTGCGAGTAGACAGCGCATGTTTATGCAAATGCATATTTTTTTAGGGAGTAACTTTAATTATCAGACCTAAATAGTAGTTTGCTTTACCATGTAGGTATTCTGAGAATATAGCTTTTGTGTTGCATATTTTACACATTGCACAGTGTGCATAATATTGTGCTTCTAGTACAAAGACATATGTAGATTCTGCGTACGTATATATTATACATTCGGATGAGTGTATTAAATGTAAATTTAGAAATTTCACAGACAGGACAATATCAATCGCGCTATGTTTCGCATCATCTTATACAATATAGTATAAATAGTATAAAATGTTTTGAGTTATTAATTACTGGCGTGAATCGTAAATATTTTTCTTTATCAAATGTTATTGCTTTTATGGAGTTTTTTAACTTTAAGTTAGTTTTTAAGACTCTTATATACCAGCCTATGTACAGGTAACTATGTTTACCTCCTATGGGATTTACTTTGTAAATATCTGGTTTCAAATAAATAAATAAATAAATAAATTATAGAGCACTACAGAGATGAGTACTCGCAACCGCTATTATGGCTCCAGCAGAGTGATTGTTGGCAATATTATAATATTATAATGTAGCGGTTTCTGCAGTACGCGATGTTACACTCCTTATCAACACTCACTAATCCCAACTTACCCCTCTGCTGGAGCCATAATGGCGGTTGCGAGTACTCGTCTCTTTAGTGCTCTAGTTATTATATTCTTTATTCGCCGAATAAAAAGATTGTTCCATTATTTTTATCGGATTACCAAAACAGTCCCTCTCACCCAACAATCGAAATCTTTTACAAAGTAATGACTTTAACTATCACTTTACGACCTATTTAAAATTTAATTCGGCCTATTGCAACCCGCTACTATAAAGGGCGAATGTCGATTAACCGCAAAGCTATCTAAGCTAAAAGATATGGAAACATAACGTGATTTAAGCTACTATAAATAAATTTTGTTTGATACATTTGATTTTTATTTTGCATATATCTTTCGTATTTCGAAATGTTACCTGTGACGCTGACACAATCATATTACCCCTAGGCAGATCCACTGTCTGCGCACCTTTTCTCTCTAGAAGCAAAAAGGTGGAAGCCGGTGAGAATTCAACTGACACCAATTTTCACTACCAGCAAATTGAAAGGAATGTTCTCCATGATTCTCGAATGCGCTGAGCAATTGGAGAACTATCTGGATAAACTGATATCACAGCAGGAGCCTATCGAAGTACGAGAACTCGCTGCCCAATTTACTACCGATGTGATTGCTAGCTGTGCATTCGGGATCGAGACGAATTCGCTGTCGGATAAGGAAAGCGAGTTCCGTAGGATAGGTCGAAAAGTCTTTGCGACAAACCCCTTGGCGCTATTCAGAACTCGAATGAAGGAGTGGTTTACAGAGTTGTATAACTTATTGGGGTACGTGGTACCCTACGACGAGGTAACTAATTTTTTTATTCGTACTGTTACGGAGACGATGGAGTACAGGAAGAAAAACAACATCGTCAGGACTGATTTTATGAATGTACTCTTGGATCTTGAGAAGCATCCGGAGAAACTTGGCGATATCAGTAAGTTTTAAGGGAAATTGTACCAGACAAAGCTTATTGAAGGAAGGGAAGAAGTCCTGGCAAAACTCAAAAATTAATGAGTAGAAATAATTGGATAGAAAATATTTTTCGCTTCAATGCAGACGACTAAATCGCAAGATTGAAAAAAACGTGTTTGATTAATTATTACTTGACAGTGTTTTTGTGTGAATAGTAAATATTGGAAAAAAATGATAGAGGAAAAAGTAATACTGGTTTTTCACAAGCAACATAACAGTCTATGCAATTTTTTTTGTATCTGTACTATTTTTTGAGAAATGAAGGAGCAATTTTTCCACTCTTTCAATGGAACGCTACATATTTTTTTATATTGTATAAAAACGTGTATGAAGACGAATTCATCCAATTAATTTTCACAGTACCGAATCGTGTAACGTTGTAATATAATTAAATGCATTGCACGGAATTGTTTAAAAAATATAACACATTTCCATAAATACAGGATACTAATATCTACGAAGAACAAATTATAAACATTGATTCATTCGGAAAAGTTAAATTTTTTCCTGTTTTATTCTAAAAAACCTCGTTTATATTATATAAGCCGTAAATATGAAAACTAGATCAGTTCAAATGTTACTAATTATTAGTAAAAAGACATATACACAATTGTTATTTCATTAAGAAGCGCTATGCACGAAACACATGTGTGGCAACGCCGCATCAACACTGAGTGGCCCAGTTTTAGCGGAATACAAAGCATACAAATCTTACCAGTGTATATCCAGAAATAGGAAATACTTCATTTCCATCAAATATCAGCAGAAACGGTAAATACTATTTCCCTAATGAAATAAAGACTGACGGAAATACTAATTCAAAATAGTATTTCATTGAGCACTATCCTGAAACGAAATGTTTTATTTCTAATGTTCCCTGTCACTTGAAGAAAGAGAAATATTTATTTCCTCAACCTATTTCAAATAACTATTTTCCCCAGCATTGCATTTTCCCGATAATTTTCAGGTTCTCATACACCTCTCTATTACTATATAGTATGTACATGACAATTTATCATACATAAATAATTGTTTTTTAGAGTTAATGAAGGAATTTCTTGTCGCGCAAGCCTACGTCTTCTTCAACGCTGGATTCGAAATCTCTTCGGCCACGATCAGTAATACTCTCTACGAATTAGCTTTGAATCCTGACATACAAGAGAAACTGCGAAACGAAATTCTGGAGTACGACGCGAAGAATAATGGGGAATGAATATACGAAACCGTAAAGGAGATGGTGTATATAGACAAGGTACTCAAAGGTACGAAGCAATGAAAATAACTTCTTTTCAAATTCTCTAATTGGTTCGAAGTTATTTTAGAGACAGAAATTATCAGACCTCATCAAAAGATCCGATACTTTTTATCTTACCTATGCCACATACACTGAGAGAAAAAATAAAAGAAATTTTACTACATTTTCTACTAAAACGACAGGATTTATGAAAGTAGTTACGTTTTTACTACACCAGTGTAGTAATATTTGGTTCTGAAGACATGGCAAAAACTACAACTTCATATGCTGATTTTTACTACACGAATGTAGCAAAATTGGAACTTTTGCTCAAACTAAAAAGAGTTTTTCTTTATGGAAATACTGAGGGGTATGCTTGGCGACGGGGAAGGCGAGGTATAGGATAGATAAGAGAATTATTATTAGTTATACAAAGTGTTGACGACTAGAGGAGGAAAACTGTGGGATGGAAGAAGAGAAGGGGAGCCACGGCGATTTTCGTTTTGGATACAATTATTCTATTTCTTGCATACAAAAACGTTGCATCATTTCTGCGTAGTGTAATATTCGCCATTATTGGTACGGTGAATTGAAGTAAATATCCAATTATTACATTTTTCATTCTGATTTTCGGGTGTTATCGTTATCGTTGTTCGTTACAATGCCCCGGCAATAATAACAAACCTTATTTTCTGACCTTTGAATGCTACCGGTAATGCAATATATTTTTTGTATACATATGACTTGTGTATGGAATGGCACAACTTGCATTGCAGTTGGCAGCTCTGGACGAAGGAGAAAGAATTAAAAGGGGAGAAAAAATAACAATATCAGTTAATATTACCCATGATTTTTATAATTTTTATTTGTTTCAAAATTAAAAAATCAGGGAGTGACAGTAGTGTAGTATTTCGATCTCACCGTCTACGATAACGGAATAGCAGGGTTCCACAATACAATCCGAGATTATATTCTGTTAATTTATTCATGTATTTATTGTACGTAATTTTCACAATAATGATACTCTTCGTAAAAATGTTTAAAGCAGAAGTATTTTTTACACCAAGCACAACGAAGAATTGCAATTTCTCCGCATATGTGACACCTATGAATTTCGATATCTTGTTTCCCAAAACAATAATCAACTGGATTCTCGTAACGATCTGGGTGATCTTCGAGGTATCCACTTTTAAACCATGAATGTTTAAACATATTATGAAATCTAGGCGAAGACAGCTGATTGTGAGTAAAAGATTGCAACTTTATAATGTTATTTCTCTGGTGCAAATTGACGTCGTAATTACGCAATACAATGTGATCAGATAAAGTTTTTACGAAATTCTTCCAAATTCGAAAACCAAGAACATCTAAAGGTTGTAGCTGCCTGTTGTCTTTTTTGGTATTGTAAGAATAGTTACTTCTTTACCATGAGGTACAAGCTGTTGCACGTGATTTGGCCAATGTCCACTCCAAGAATCCAACAATAATACGCCTATTCAAGCTTTATAAAAATAACATCACGCTTGAAACATATTAAAATGTCAAAAACAGAAGTAATTTCTTATCAAATTCGCCATTTAATTGTTTCGGACTGCCGTATTAAATTAAGTTACCGTGAAATAGCTCATGGTAAGGAAGTAACTACTCTTACAATACCAAAAAATACAACAGGGCAGCTACAACCTTTAGATGTTCTTAGTTTTCGAATTAAAGGGGATTAAAGGGGTAGTTTCTCCCTTAAAGGTGCGCATGGGCAGCTACTTTGTACGGCAAAATTCTTAGGTAGGACCATAGAATAATTCTACAAAGTTTCATTAAAATCGGCGATTAACACTCACCGAACTTCCCTTGGCAGTAGACCTATGCTGGCGGATCCGCGCTTGAGCTGTGGAAGATTATTTTGGAACTCGTCTTTGTATATGAACAGGGCTAGGATCAAGCAATATATAGCGAGAGACTATTATTACGAGAACATTCTAGCAGAAGCCCTATGAAACTAGGTCTATGCTCAGTAACTTATAACGGCCAGCGGCCGTAGCGGGACAGGCAACACCGGTTCCCGTAAGATCACCGAAGTTAAGAAGTTATCTCGGTAGGGACCCGATTGAGGAATGGTAACCAACCGTTCCTGCCGGGTTTTTTTCAATGCTGCTGGTGCCCAGAGGGAGGGGGGCAAACCTTTCCCAAAAGAGAAGAAGGGGGATATTAAAGGGACTGAAGAAGGACGTCTCCAAAAAGGACTTTAAGAAGAAAGATTAAAAATGGAAGTACTCGTTCTTTGGGCAATATGAAAGACGCTAGTCATTCGAAACGCCATCTTCAGATAAAAATCTGAAGAAAACATACCTAATAATAATAATAAACTGCTAACGGCCCGTAACAAATACCTATGTCAGAAAATAAGTTTTTCCAATATTAACTATACCATTTTTTGGACGTTTATGCGATATTCATTGAAAGGCATTGAAAAGACATTGCTAACATCCAAGTAAATTGAGGTTATGTCACGAGACGCCACTTCTTTCCGAAGCGTAGATGTCGCTGTGTATCACAACCTTCGCATTTTAGCAAATCCTGTTTCTTTACCACAGACTTCTATATATAACTAGACTGCTGACTCTTTATGTATTAGATGTCCTTACTTCTTATGTACAAAACGAGTATATAAGTGGTATATAAAGATCTCTTTCGACGCATGCGCTTTGAAGCGCTTTACATATAATGTGTGCGTATAATTGCTAATTGTAAGTATAAAAATATTTTTAATACTATCATTAAAAAGCCTTATGAAATAATAAAATGAAACATAATTTTATAAAATAACGAAACTAAATATAATTTTAGAAAATTAAGTAATGTTAAATATTCCCGACATGCGTGTGTGTGTCGAACATGCGATCGTATTAGGTTGGGGAAAAAGAAATCCATTATTTTTCCGCTTGAAATAAACGTAAAAATAATGGATTTCTTTTTCCTCAACCTAATACTTTACGTTTAAAGTTAAAGCATGTATAAGAGTGTTTTTCATTTTCTTTTGTATTATATAAAAGTACTGTGTTTATATTCGATTATTAGAAATATATATTTTCATTTAACAAGTAAAATATGAATACACAAATGAAATCAAATAATTCAAAACATTTATTATTCTCTTAAAAACAGAATTTGTTTTGTGAGTATAATAAACTTTTTCTGCCAAATTTTTTTTTCCTCTTTCAAATATATTTTAAATGTTTTAGCCAGGTCTTTCAATTTCTTTTCATATACTTCTGTTCAAGAATTTATTATTCCTTTAAGTTGTTTATTTTCGTCATCTAATTTTGAACACCTTTCACATTGATGTGTTTCTGGAGGATCTCTTAATAAGTCTATAATAATGAAAATATAATTTATATTAGAAAAATTAGTAATATACAAAATAATAAAGTTCATGTAGAATCATGACGCTTAATTATATATTATATTATTATATTAATTATGTATTCCAAATATACATAAATAAATTATATATTTTACTTGGTATTTCATCAATTGGCTGTAGTATATGGCAATGAGAATTACTGTCAGTGGTAATATCTGCATTTATTAAACTTGATGTATTACCTTGATCTGTATAAAACAAAATAAAATGCAATTTAATTATTAATTAATTTTTCATATTTATATGTATAATTGTTGATACACTTACATGTATCTTTATGAAAACTTTGAGAATTTAAATTTTGAGTTAATACACTGTCTAATTTGAGTCTTTTTACTTTTAGAGAATTTGTAAAATCGGTATCCTTACGTTTATTTTTCAGGCATTTCCGATAATCTGACGAAAAATGTTTTGACTATATATAATTGACTTCATATTATAATAGCTGATGTTAAGACGAGTTCAACAACCCATTATACCTTGACCTTGAGCTGACCTGTCCAAAAGTTGCCCGCGGCCCGGCGGGCAATCCGTGTCGCCCGTGGGCGATCGGTGGGCCCCGCGTCGTGAAACAGTGGAGGTACTTGATTCCCCCACCACTTTGCTCTGAAGCGCAGAACAAGTCGCGTTTCGCCCGCAGGGCACGGGCAATTCCGCGCTGCTCGTGCGGGCAAAGTTGTGGACATGCCTACCTTAAACCTTATGACTTTTCATATTTAGGTGTATAATATTGTTGATACACTTACATGTATCTTCATGAAAATTTTGATAATATAAGTTTTGAGTTGGTACACTGTCTCGTTTGAGTCTTTTCACTTTTAAAGCATTTGTAAAATCAGTATCCTTGAAATGTAATTCACAAATGAGGCTTGACGATGTTGGCATCCAATTTTGTTTACAAGTCGCTGTTATCCACTGCTCCAATATCGAAGGTATGTCCATAGGAAATCTAAATTATTTAACTTTAATTAATTTAAATTTAGAATTTTTCTAATGATAAAAAGCGTGGCAGTGTTTCTATAATCTATAATACAATTGTATCATACATTTTTAGTTAATATATATTTAATAATACTGACTTAAAGAAAGAAATTTTCCTTTTTTCGTTGTTTCCCGTTGAACTCTTACAGTTTTTTACATATATATATATATATATATATATATATATATATATATATATATATATATATATATATATATATACAGGGTGTCCCAAACTAAGTGCGGGACCCGGAAAGGGTGGATTCCTGGGGTGATTCTAAACAACATTTTCCTTTGCAAAAATGTCCTCCGAAGCTTTGTTAACGAGTTATTAACGAAAAACCCCGACCAATCAGAGAGCGCCAATAGCGAGCGCTCGGCCGACCAGCGACGGTGCACAAGCTACGCGTAGCATCTACTACTCGCCGTGCTCGAGGCTTGTACAAGAAACTCAAGATCTTTAGGTTATTGGCCAATTTCTCCTAAACTAGTGGATGAAAAATTATGAAAAAAATCAGGGACACGTTAGCTATCACGACACATATTATGGAATTTTTTGAGATTTTTTAATTTATTAGCAACGTTGCAAAAATAAAAAACGTGAGAAGACACGGTTATTGGCCGATTTCTGTTAAACTATTGGTTAAAAAATTATGAAAAAAATTAGGGACACGTCAGCTATCGCGACACATATTATGGAATTGTTTCAGATTTTTAAAATAATCAGTTAAGTTGTAAAACATAAGAAACGAGAGAAAACAAGGTTATTGGCCGATTTCTCTTAAACTATTGGTTAAAAAATTATGAAAAAAATGAGGGACACGTCAATATCACTAATATCATTGTTCTCAAATTTTTTCACACTCTTTAACTTCATACGTCATAATAAAAAAGTAAAAAGCAATGTTTCCGTACTTCCTACGGATTGTAAATTATTCTACTATGTAATAAAACATTGGAAACTGTATAAAAATATTTATTGCGTAAGGAATGTACGAAAATTATACCTGTTACTTGCTGTAATCGGTAAAAAGTACGGAAACATCGGTTTTTATTGTTTTTAATTATGACGTACTAAAGTAAAATATGTTTAAATAAATTGAAGTTAATAGTATGACCCCCTCATTCGATTGTACCCCTTATGGAATAGTGAGTAAGTAGGCATGCAATTATTATCGATGAGACTCACCCATTCGGAGAGGAATTCACCTGCTGCTTGAACACCGATCCCTCTGGGTCAGTGGCCGATACCGGTCGTTAGGGGATGATGCAAACCGTAGCTCCTGCTGGTCGCAGGTATTCGGTGCCACAGAAATACACCTTACACGTTTAGAACACTCCGCGGTCACCAACACTGATCACTTCATTGAAGGAGCATTTGAGCTTCTAATCACTTATAACCGCGGAACACACCGAATGAAAATCCCCACGGTGTTGAATCATTTTGGAACGAGATAGTTCCTACGTTTAAAAATAATTCAATGCGGTTCGCGGTGGTCGGTGCGGGTACTTCTCGCGGTACATCTGTTCCGCGGATTCCGCGTTGTTTCGGCACTCTGCAGCGAAGAAAAAGAAGAGGTTGAAGCCCTCAGCGGCGGAAATCATGATCGATACTAACGATTTTTTCCGAAGTCTCTTTCCTTCTGCCCTCGCATCCCTCCACCGTGACTTTTCGGGGTGTAGCTTTGTCGAAATACTTGAAGTTGATTTGTTAATTGGCAGCAATGAGGGAGGGCCTTCCTCGACCAGCCTTTTTTGGTGGAGGTGGAAGTGTCTCTTTCAGGTCGAAAAGGTAGCGGAAAAATTTAGGGTACAAGGAAACGGTGTATGAGGAGGCGGTTATGAGTGTCTCGCAGATGCGGCCGTTTATGATCATGAGTATTGTCCTGCAATTTGGAAGGAACCATCGGCACTCGAGGCCGAAGACCGCGAGGGCGCGTGAAGCTTACCGTTAAAGTCCTTTCGATGCATTCGGAGGGATGAAATATGGAATTCCTCGTTATTAAAAAGCGAATTGGGGAAAGTCTTTCGCCGTCAAACATTTGGTCAACGGATGTCTCGCAGAGACTAACTCGTCACCGTGCCGGGGGTAAAATACAGTTATTGTATTCTCATCCTGCGACCGAGTCTTGCTTTTTATCACCCTGAACATGTAGTGACCTTCTGATGTTCGTGTAAGCCATCACACAACTTTCTTCATTGTTACATTTATTTTCGTGCTGTTACTACACTGCGGAACAGTAACATTTTTTGAAAAATTTGGTCATTTTCAAGTGGCTCCGTGAAAAATAAGTATAAGAAATATTGAAAACAGCTATTTTGTAGCTTGAAGTTTCTAGTTCTTAAGTCATGTATCCAATTAATTTTTTATGCAGCATAGTGCCATTTTCCTCAAGATAAAGCGCAACAAACAAATGTTAAATAATTTTCGTCAACTTGGAAGTAATGCATGGGCTGAAAGAAATTTTTCTGCGTAAATCTATGTAAATGCTCTGAAAGAGCAAACTGTATTCTTTAATTTCATTAAGTGATCTGACACTTCTTCAGATCCTATCGCATATTTCACTGTTAACGGCACAAGGTAAAAAAGTTGATCTTGATTTTACGTGTACCTAAATGCACGCATTCACGTGAATGTAAAGGATCCGCGTAATTTTGAATACACAGGCAAACAGCCTCCCCTATAGCTCGAAGAGGTTTACGAACAATGAGGAAAGAAGAAACGAAATTTCGGAGTAACAGTTCATGACTGCATTGTTTCGCGGACAGGCGGCAACGGTCGGCGTTGAGGGCGCG
This sequence comes from Perdita meconis, assembly GCA_030770465.2. Taxonomy (NCBI): domain Eukaryota; kingdom Metazoa; phylum Arthropoda; class Insecta; order Hymenoptera; family Andrenidae; genus Perdita; species Perdita meconis. Next base: position 20,089,052 of record JASKOS020000004.1, read on the forward strand.
ATTACCTCGCGGACCCTTACCGATGGCGAGGCGACTCGGTCCACCGATGGTTTGCTGCAGGGGCCCATAAACGGTGAGCTGGGGGATACTCGCGGGGAATTGTCGCGTCTTGCTCCAAAATACCGCTTCCTCCCTTTATTTTTCGTCAATCTACTCGAACTGTAGACCAAGCTTACTTACGTGCATTACGATTTACGATCCTTTGGCTACATTTTCGAAATAGTGGAAGAAAACATTTGGCGACCAAATGCGGTGCACAATAAACGATTAACCGTTAGTTTCCCTCATGTCCATCAATGAATTATTAAAGAAAACTAACGATGAACCGTTTATTGTACACCGCATTTGGTCGCCAAATATTTTCTTCGACTTTTTCGAAAATGTAGCCAAAGGATCGTAAATCGTAATAGCGCCCAGGTAAGCGTCTCCAATAGCTCGAAGAGGTTCAGGAAAGATTGAGGGAAAAGAAACGGTATTTCGGAGTAACACGTGACGGTGCCCCGCGAGTGACCCCCAGCTCACCGTCTATGGGCCCCTGCAGTAAAGCATCGGTGGACCCAGTCGCCCTGCTATCGGTAAGGGTCCGCGGGGTAATCGCCTCGCCCTCAACGCCGACGGTTGCCACCTGTCCGCGAAACAATGCAGTCATGAACTGTTACTCCGAAATTTCGTTTCTTCCTTCCTCATTGTTCGTAAACCTCTTCGAGCTATAGGGGAGGCTGTTTGCCTGTGTATTCAAAATTACGCGGATCCTTTACATTCACGTGAATGCATGCATTTAGGTATACGTAAAATCAAGATCAACTTTTTTACCTTGTGCCGTTAATAGTGAAATATGCGATATGATCTGAAGAAGTGTCAGATCACTTAGGTGCTTCGCAAGCTACAAAATAGCTGTTTTCAATATTTCTTATACTTATTTTTCACGGAGCCACTTGAAAATGACTAAATTTTTCGAAAAATGTTACTGTTCCGCAGTGTAGTAACAGCACGAAAATAAATGTAACAATGAAGAAAGTTGTGTGATGGCTTACACGAACATCAGAAGGTCACTACATGTTCAGGGTGATAAAAAGCAAGACTTGGTCGCAGGATGAGAATACAATAGCTGTATTTTACCCTCGGCACGGTGACGAGTTAGTCTCTGCGAAACATCCGTTGACCAAATGTTTGACGGCGAAAGACTTTCCCCAATTCGCTTTTTAATAACAGGGAATTCCATATTTCATCCCTCCGAATGCATCGAAAGGACTTTAACGGTAAGCTCCACGCGCCCTCGCGGTCTTCGGCCTCGAGTGCCGATGGTTCCTTCCAAATTGCAGGACAATACTCATGATCATAAACGGCCGCATCTGCGAGACACTCATAACCGCCTCCTCATACACCGTTTCCTTGTACCCTAAATTTTTCCGCTACCTTTTCGATCTGAAGGAGACACTTCCACCTCCATCAAAAAAAGCTGGCCGAGGAAGGCCCTCCCTCATTGTTGCCAATTAACAAATCAACTTCGAGTATCTCGACGAAGCTACACCCCGAAAAGTCACGCTGGAGGGATGCGAGGGCAGAAGGAAGGAGACTTCGGAAAAAATCGTTAGTATCGATCATGATTTCCGCCGCTGAGGGCTTCAACCTCTTCTTTTTCTTCGCTGCAGATTGCCGAGACAACGCGGAATTCGCGGAATGGATGTATCGCGAGAAGTACCCGCACCGACCACCGCGAACCGCATTGAATTATTTTTAAACGTAGGAACTATCTCGTTCCAAAATGATTCAACACCGTGGGGATTTTAATTCGGTGTGTTCCGCGGTTATAAGTGATTAGTAGCTCAAATGGTAATTTCAATAAAGTGATCAGTGTTGGTGAACGCGGAGTGTGGTAAACGTAAGGTGTATTTTTGTGGCACCGAATACCTGCGACCAGCAGGACCTACGGTTTGCATCATCCCCTAACGACCGGGATCGGCCACTGACCCAGAGGGATCGGTGTTCAAGCAGCAGGTGAATTCCTCTTCGAATGGGTGAGTCTCATCGATAATAATTGCATGCCTACTTACTCACTATTCCATAAGGGGTACAATCGAATGAGGGGGTCATACTATTAACTTCAATTTATTTAAACATATTTTACTTTAGTACGTCATAATTAAAAAAAAATAAAAACCGATGTTTCCGTACTTTTTACCGATTACAGCAAGTAACAGGTATAATTTTCGTACATTCCTTACGCAATAAGTATTTTTGTACAGTTTCCAATGTTTTATTACATAGTAGAATAATTTACAATCCGTGAGAAGTACGGAAACATTGCTTTTTACTTTTTTATTATGACGTATGAAGTTAAAGAAAGTGAAAAAAAAATTGAGAACAATGATATTTGTGATATTTATGTACTGAATTAATATGATCATAGATCCAGTTTAGTTAAAATACAATAGCCCCATTTTTACAATTTTTTCTTTCGTTTTTTATGTATTGCAACTTGGCTAATTAATTCATAAATCTGAAAAAATTCCATAATATGTGTCGCGATAGCTGACGTGTCCCTCATCTTTTTCATAATTTTTTTAACCCATAGTTTAAGAGAAATCGACCAATAACCTTGTTTTCTCTCGTTTCTTATGTTTTACAACTTAACTAATTATTTTAAAAATCTCAAAAAATTCCATAATATGTGTCGTGATAACTAACGTGTCCCTGATTTTTTTCATAATTTTTCATCGAATAGTTTAGGAGAAATTGGCCGATAACGTAAAGATTTTGAGTTTCTTGTACAAGTTTCGAGCACGGCGAGTAGGAGACGCTACGCGTAGCTTGTGCACCGTCGCTGGTCGGCCGAGCGCTCGCTATTGGCGCTCTCTGATTGGTCGGGGTTTTTCGTTAATAACTCGTTAACAAAGCTTCGGAGGACATTTTTGCAAAGGAAAATGTTGTTTAGAATCACCCCAGGAATCCACCCTTTCCGGGTCCCGCACTTAGTTTGGGACACCCTGTATATATATATATATATATATATATATATATATATATATATATATATATATATATATATATATATATATATAGCCGACGATCACGCGGTCACACATACGTTAGGACGCTGATAGTATGCGTATGAGTGACGTATCACTCCCACCGCGGCTGTGTGCGCACGCATCGATCCCCTGGCGATCGAGATCGAGAGAGGTCGATGTCAGCGTAGGAACAGACACTCTACGTGCAGACGCGATCGGAGCAAGAGCTCTTCCTACAGAGTTCGTGGACGATACACGACGCGTTAGATCGAGGAGTCAAAGCCGACTCGACGATTAGAGACAAACCGACTCTATCGTCCTCGACGCGCGGGCGCGTCAAGCCGAGGAGTTGCTGGAACAAGCCGATCCAGGGCACTGTCTTGCGCGATCTATTTTAGGAAAGGGTATAGCCGAATAAGGGGGTCAAAAATGCCCCTAAACCAAATTTGATGTGCACCGAGTCATTCGATAGCTTATCCAAACGGGAGCATTTCTACCAATTTTCAACCCTCTATCTCTCCTTGGGGGGTAGTAAAGGGTGAAAATAGAAAATCACGTTTTTTCCCAATTTCTCTTACGCTATTGGATGAAAAATTCTGAAAAAAATCAGGAACATTCTAGGTATCGAGACACATGTTACAGAATTTTTTCAGATTTTTAAATCAATTACCCAAGTTGTAAAAAATAAAAAACGCAAAAAATGCCGAAAAATGCTGATTTCATATTGAAGGAATCACAGAACTACAATCATATAATTCCTGTAGATTGACATCTTTAATATTATTATCATATATTTTTTTCAGATTTTTAAATTTGGTGCGCCATAGTTACAAAAAATGAAAACCACTTTTTTCGTAGTTTTTTCACGGATTAGAACGACTTATACGTCGAATTTTCGTACAATCTTTACGAAATAAGTATTTTGTAGGATTTCCAAAGTTTTAATGCACAGAAAAATAATGTAAACGTTAAAACAATGAAATAAACCCATTCACTGAAACTACGCTACGTGCCTTATATTTCGAAGTGCTAGCAGTATTTCCAGCTCCGGTAGCTCGGCGGCAAAGTGTCAGGTTGCTAAACCGCTGCGTACTTTTTGAACGTAGGTTCGAGTCCCACTTAAGCAGATTTTTTTTTTTACGCTAAGTGTATGTTTTTCCTATTCCTACGCATATGAAAATAAATGATCAATGCTTATTTACAAGTGTTTTAAGAAGAGTTTATAAGGATTTTAATTTTTTTTTTGTTTTGTTTTACTTGGGGAAAATCCTACATTGGACATCCTGGATCGGACACGGTCTTCTTAAGGTTTGTAATCATAAACTTAATGGTCGGTCGCCAAACCTGTGTTATCCTTGACCCAGATTTGTCTTGTACCATCTTTCAACGATTGCGGTAGAATACGCCAGGGGTGAGTAGTTAGATAAATCGTGAAAACCAAATGTCAAGGAGGAGGAACAATTTATATTTGACTGAAAAGAATTACGTCCATTTCTTATACATATTTCGTCACTGAATTCAAACCTTAGATAATAACAACAGGAGATAATTGTGATTTAAGTAACAAAGATTAAGTAAAAGAAAAGCTAAAATAGTTACGAAATATCAAATCCTGTATACTGTAGCAAAGAAAGAGAAGGTGCAATAAAAATTGCTCCAAAAATATTTTTATTTGTGTATTAGAATTAAACTCCTTATAAACTCTTCTTAAAACACTTGTAAATAAGCATTGATCATTTATTTTCAAATGCGTAGGAATAGGAAAAACATACACTTAGCGTAAAAAAAAAAATCTGCTTAAGTGGGACTCGAACCTACGTTCAAAAAGTACGCAGCGATTTAGCAACCTGACATTTTGCCGCCGAGCTACCGGCGCCGTTGGAAATACTGTTAGCACTTTGAAATATAAGGCACGTAGCGTAGTTTCAGTGAATGGGTTTATTTCATTGTTTTAACGTTTACATTATTTTTCTGTGCATTAAAACTTTGGAAATTCTACAAAATACTTATTTCGTAAAGATTGTACGAAAATTCGACGTATAAGTCGTTCTAATCCGTGAAAAAACTACGAAAAAAGTGGTTTTCATTTTTTGTAACTATGGCGCACCAAACTTAAAAGTCTGAAAAAAATATATGATAATAGTATTAAAGATGTCAATCTACAGGAATTATATGATTGTAGTTCTGCGATTCCTTCAATATGAAATCAGCATTTTTCGGCATTTTTTTGCGTTTTTTATTTTTTACAACTTGGATAATTGATTTAAAAATCTGAAAAAATTCTGTAACATGTGTCTCGATAACTAGCATGTTCCTGATTTTTTTCAGAATTTTTCATCCAATAGCGTAAGAGAAATTGGGAAAAAACGTGATTTTCTATTTTCACCCTTTACTACCCCCCAAGGAGAGATAGAGGGTTGAAAATTGGTAGAAATGCTCCCGTTTGGATAAGCTATCGAACGACTCATTGCACATCAAATTTGGTTTAGGGGCACTTTTGACCCCCTTATTCGGCTATACCCTTTCCTAGCTTTTAGAAAGCCGAACCGTAGTAATCACAAATTAATTCATTTCTAATTGTATTAAAATAACACTGTTCAACACGAATTTTGATCTGTGAAAACCACTGTGTGTTCCTGGTAGGGTTTCTTGCCCTAAATACGAATCCGCAAACAGAATTGCTCCATCACCCTCAGTTTTTCAAAAACACGCATTTTTGTAAAAAAGCGTGATTTTGGTAAAAAATGAGATATTACGCGAAAACCAAAAATGCTAGAAAGTTCACTTTGGTCTTAAAAAATAAAGGGGAGTGTCCTGTATAGTTTGGTATATACACATATTAAATTGTGTCATGTTAAACGGTTGTAAATAACCATCAAAGTTTAAAAAAGGGGCGATACGCGTACTTTCTACGCACAATTTTTGCAATTTTACAAAAAACTCTTTATCCTACACGAATTCAGTATACAGGATCGGATTCTGTAGACATTTCTGAAGAAGAAACCGTCCAGGAAAAGTGTCGCAACGGTTTTTAATTTGGACAGGTCAAGAAAATGTTCGTCGGGAACGTGTGCGCGGTACTTTGCCTCCATGCGGCCATCGTTCGCCTGCTCGGCGCGTCAGTGCCGTATCTACGGCGAGTCGACGTCGGTACCCTGTCCGATAGACTAACTTTTTATAGATTGTATAATATTTCATTTTTTTATGCATCTTGAACTAACAATAAGTAAAATTTAGAATTGATTTCGGTTAACAAAAATTCTGACTCTCATCAGACTAAAAATATTTTATAAATTTAATATGTGAAATGAAAAATTACCTTAAGTGGCGAACACGTGACTAAATTTAAAAATGATTTCGTTTAGCTTGACGTTTGTGCGTTGCGTCCTTATTGTCAGTTATGAGTGTCCAGCAATAGTCTGCAAGCATTGAAGTTATGTCCTTGTCCTTGAATTGTCTTCCAGGAGTATTAAACAATGAATGTTATTGAAAAGGATGCATATATAATACTTAAATAGACTTTGTATCAGTTGTGAAATATTTTGTAATCAAATTCAAATTTCAATCTTTGAAATCTTAACAACAAAAATCTTGTGAATTCATAAAAAACAGCATTTGTTTTTTAACGCTTTTAAATTTATATCCCCAATATCAACATTGTTTAAAATTGAAAGTGATCAGTAAATGTTCTTTACAATTTCATAAAAAAAAAATGAAATATTATACAATCTATAAAAAGTTATTCTATCGGACGGGGGTACCGACGTCGACTGGCCGTAGATACGGCACTGACGCGCTGAGACAGGCGAACGATGGCCGCATGGCGGCAAAGTTCCGCGCACACGTTCCCGACAAACATTTTTTCGATCTGTCCAAATTAAAAACCGTTGCGACATTTTTCCTGGGCGGTTTCTTCTTCAGAAATGTCTACAGAATCCGATCCTGTATACCGGATTCGTGTAGGATAAAGAGTTTTTTGTAAAATTGCAAAAATTATGCGTAGAAAGTACGCGTATCGCCCCTTTTTTAAACTTTGATGGTTATTTACAACCGTTTAACATGACACAATTTAATATGTGTATATACCAAACTATTCAGGATACTCCCCTTTATTTTTTAAGACCAAAGTGAACTTTCTAGCATTTTTGGTTTTCGCGTAATACCTCATTTTTTACCAAAATCACGCTTTTTTACAAAAATGCGTGTTTTCCAAAAACTGAGGGTGATGGAGCAATTCTGTTTGCGGATTCGTATTTGGGGCAAGAAACCCTATCAGGATCACCCAGTGGATATCGCAGATCAGAAAAAAAGTTTTAATTTGTTGGACAGTGTAATCATAGCTGTCATAATAGTAATCTGTGTGAAACGTTCTAAGGTTATATACTAATCTCATTATTGTAGCTTTCAGTTTGATTATCCATTCGAGTCTTTCTTATGTTCAATAATTATCGAGTCATTCAATTTTCCCTTTTTGTTACAATCGCAACACACAATTCTAGCCAGCGACTTTTCTTAGGCTTGGGAAGCCCGCGTGTGGAGGACGACGCGAAGTTTAGATATCTGCGTCGTGTGTTGTCCACGTAGAACAGCTGCGGAGTGCTATCCAAGCATTTATTTTCACGCGTTGCTAGGATTGTGGAGTCATTGCGGCAATCGTGCGCTACAGAGTAAGGTACTCGACAGGAGGCCCACCATCTGCGTGTCTCTCCTTAGAGCTCTCTCGCATCTCGACTGCTCAGATACGTCTGAGTGAACTCGTGGAAGTAGAGCTTTTCCACATAGCAATCACATAGCGATTTAGAAAGAGAGAGAAAGACGATAGGTGTAGAACTGCGTATAGAATTCGACATTGCGAGCGTCGCGAGTTAGAAAGAGAGAGAGACGATAGATTTAAAAGACTGAGTTTAGGAATCGTCATTGCGAGTTCGAATAGACAACGTTGCACAACCGAAACGTTCAGCGCGATATTTGTTATCAGCACGGACTCTTGTCAAGCCAACATTTCATTATGTTATGATCCATGATTTTTGTTCATTTGAGTTTTATTTGCAAGAATATACGCATTATTTCTTTGCTTTTAAGTAGAAAACTTCGCTTTGTGATTTGCTTACCAATTCTCCCCTCGCCGCTATTCGGTGCCCGGTGGCCCGAACCACACGAATCTTCTTATTTCTTATTTCGATAGAACATCTGCACAGTAATAAATTTTGAATTACGTGTAACCCGACTTCTCCACGTACAACTAAGTTCAAGCTAGTCTCGGCTGCTTACACTAACGCTCATCGTTGGCCTAACGAATTCTATTCGTTCTATTAGAAACGGTAAATTGTCGGAATTTTCTGCTGCTCAGGAAGAATTTGGGAAAAGTACGGTTACAACGTGTGCGAACAAACGTAAACTCTGTATATCAATGATCCAACTGCTTCTCTGTTGGCACCGAAACATAGAATAATTTTTAATGTTACTAAAATAGAAAGCTGTAACAATTAAGAATCTAAGATACCATCTATACATATATACCACAATGTACATACATACCATCTAAAAACAATACTAAAAAAACCATAATGAATTCAATTTTTCAGATGTACTACTATCTATTATTAATTTGCATATTAAGGAGATATGAATAATAATTTGGTATCTCTAAATACTGTGTGATATAGTGTAGAAATATTATTTTAAGACTACCGATGTGGTTGGTAGCTGCGTGTTCGGCACGGAGATGAATTCGCTGTCGGATAAGGAGAGTGAATTCCGTAGGATTGGTCGAGAAATCTTTGCGACATACCCATTGGTGGTATTGAAGACTCGAATGAAGGAGTGCTGTATACAGTTGTATGACTTATTGGGGTACGCGATGCCCTAAGACGAAACGACTAAGTTTCTTTTTTACAGGAAGAAGAACAACATCAGGCCTGATTTTATGAATGTGCTCTTGGCTCCTGAGAAGCATCCAGAGAAAAATGCTTTTCGAGGGAAAGATGTTTGCTGCATCGCATAGTGGGATCAGATTTTCTCCTGGACTCTAAAATGAATAACAAATGATTATTGAACGTTACAATTCTGAAAAAAAATTACAATTTGTTGTACAGTGTTATGAAATGGTGAAGTTATAGCCATGGAATTAACTATTCACGAGCATCTGGAATCTAGAAAGTAAATAATGTTTCCAAGAACTGTAACCAACATTTCGAATTTACATAAAACATTGAATATTCTTATCAAAAACATTGCCCGTTCATTACAGATGCATATTTGAAGTATCACCGATTATCTTTTGCGTTCGTCACAAAGCCAGTGCGATGTTACGTAAACTTTATTAAGTCTGTTTTGCTGCCTATAACAAATTCTAACATCTTCATTTCATCAAACGAACATGCGCTCTTTACATAGGAAATAATTATAGTTAACAATAGTAATTGCGATAATCATTTGAGATTCTAAAACTAAAACGATAATATTTAATCTTAAATGTAAGCACAAAAATGATAACAGACGGGTAACAATGATTGAAATACTAATTTAACTAAACACTAGAAAACATGAAAAGTATGTAGCGTTGAGAGATACCTGAGTAAGGTAGACTTAAATTCAGAAATATTATTAATCTGGGTCAAGGAGACAGGTAAAGTATTCCAGGTTCTACATAACTTTGGAATAGACGAATAAAAGCAATAGTTCAATGAGTTAGACTGTTCGTTGAGGACTCTGATTACACGAATATTATACGGAACCGAGCGGGTTGAAAACAGAGAAAGAAGTTCTGAGCACTTTAACATACCATGTAAAATTTTGAAAATGACTAATCTTGGTAAATATGTAGATGGCGAACGGGAATTAAGTTAAATTTCAATAAATATGGAGAGTAATCGTGATCAAAAAAACTCATAGGACTATTGGTTTTGTACGACGCCTATCTTAAGAATCTGTGTAACACAGATTCCAGTTGCTTTATGGACAGTTGGGTATAAGGGGCCTATATAACAGAGCCGTATATAAGGTTAGGAATTACGAGTGCCTTATATAGATAAATTACAGTATTCACCTTTGAGAAAGAATAAGATGTCCTCTTTATAAAACCAACAGTCCTTAAAGCTTTAGCTACGATATTATTTATATGTGAAACGAAAGAATGAGCACTATCGAAGATCACGCCCAAATCTCTAACCTCGAAAGTTCTGGTAATCGAGGAATTATTAACTTCCCGATTTATAGGGAAGTTATTGTATTTGCCCCTAAAATGGAAAATCGATTTTTTAGCAGATCTCCATGTTTCAAGGTCATAGGAGTAATTTTAGGCTATTTTTAACAAATTGTTCGTGTGTGTGTGTGTGTGTGTGTGCGTATGTATGTACGTACGTACGTACGTATGTGATCAAATTTTTCGTTAACGTTTTCTAAAAAAACTAATAGTGATATCAAAATGGTCGATGATGCAATCGATGTGTATCAATGTAACTTAGAGCTGAATAGATTTTGTTCTAATTCGGTCCAGTAGTTTTTTAGTTTTTTTAAGAAAACCTAACAGAATAACGCAATCTAAATGGGAGAATATAAATTTATGAGAGAATAACTAAACTGAAATAATATATATACATATATTATTACTATTATTATATTTATATAACACACACACCCAAACACACACACACACACATATATATGTATATATATATATGTATATATACAGGGTGTCCCATTTTAATCCGCCACCACGGCTAACTTAAGAAATATGCATCGGATCAAAAAACATCCCAAACAAAAGTTTGATGGTTTGGAGGGGGACATCTGATCCTGTCAAAAAATTTCACCCCTACCCCCCTGGCGGGGGGGGGGGGTACTTTAAAATTTTAAATAGGACCACCTACTTTTTATTGCAGATTCGGATTCCACGCCACAAAATATGTAGGTTTTATTTCAAACATTTTTTTTCATTCACGATAGGTGGCGCTGTAATCGCGAAATTTCGATTTTTCGCCTATATATATATTACAATATATAATTATAATGATATAATTGTGATAAATACATATATATGAGTATATTTATACACGTATAAATATATATATACTCAATAACTACATATTGAAAACAAATGAATATACATAATATCCATATACACAGCACACACATACATACATATATACCCCAGGGGGGTAGGGATGAAATTTTTTAACAGGGTCAGATGTCCCCCTCCAAACCATCAAACTTTTATTCGGGATGTTTTTTGATCCAATGCATATTTCTTAAGTTGTCCGTAGTGGTGGATTAAAATGGGACACTCTCCCTATATATATAGATGTTCGTTTAATGCGACGTCATATAGCAACAATGTTGATAAGTAAAAAACTATTAAATTTCTCCGAATACGAATAATTTTCTAATTAGTGACAATTAATAATGGTAATAATAAATTACAACTCGCAAATCGGGAAGTTCTTTGCGTGGCCCGTAAAGGGTCACACACAAAATAAACATGAATAGCTACAGGCATCACTACTCGTGAGCGAGTGTAGCGAGCGAGCTACAATAACTCCACTCGCGAGCTCGCGAAGCGAGCGAGCAACACGGACTAGTTTAACATGTAGTCATATTCAAAGAACGATCTGCCCCTATAGAACGAGATAACTTGACATTTAGATATGTTTAGGGACAAACCGTTATGATCAGACCACGCTATGATGTTATTGAGATCAGATTGAAGCTTAGACGAGTCAAAAGGGGAAGTGATATCTTTAAAAATTTTAGTATCATCAGCATAAATAAGTACCTTACTCCAACACACACAGTCCATCATGTCGTTAATGAAAATATTAAATAATACAGGGCCAAGGTGAGATCCCTGAGGTACCCCGGAGTAGATATTCATAAAGGATGAAAACGAATCGGAAAATCTGACCGACTGGGTGCGATTGAGCAAGTATGACTGAAACCACTTAACGATCTGACCTCTAATACCAACATTCCAGAGTTTTTGTAATAAGCGAACGTGATTCACAGTGTCAAACGCCTTAGAATAGTCAAGATAAATCGAATCCACCTGTCTGAAAGTTTTGAGATTCGATTGAATGAAATTATCATATACCAATGGATTGGAAATAGTGGACTTTCCACGAATAAATCCGTGCTGCTCCTTTACAATAAGTTTACTGACAAAGTCTGATATAAATTTAGCAACAATAAAATCAAGAATTTTAGGTATACAGCTTAATATGGAAATCGGTCTACGTATAATTATCAACATTGTGTTTATCACCACTTTTGTAAATAGGATGAATGTACGATGATTTCCAACGTTCAGGGAAAACCCCTTCATTTAGGGACCTATTGAAAAGAAGCAATAACGGCTTACAGATAGATGGGAAGCAACGTTTTATGAATAAGGGGGGAATTTGATCCGGACCGAAATTCGCATTGTCGTTTAAACCACTAATTATACTATAAAGATCATCAGCACTAATTGTAATAGAACTTAGGGTAACATCGCAGTTAGATAATGGAATATCATCCAAAGATACATGTTTATGTACAGATGAGAATTTTCTTGAAAATAACTCGGCTATTCCCTGACTAGTCGAAGCCCTATCGCCATTCAGGTACATATTATTTGGGATTCGATTATTATCATTCAGACTATTGACATATGACCAGAACTTTCTCAAATTACCGCATATACCGCTCTCGACATTTGATACATATTTTTTATATTCAAAACGTGAAATACGCAAACACTGAGCCCTAACTTTCTTAAATTCAACATAATCATCAAGACAATCAGAGTTCCTCCAAACACTGTGCAGGAATTTTTTCTGCGAGATTAGACTTTTAAGTTCCGGCGTAAACCACGGGGGAAAAGATGTAGAAATCCCTCTCTTGAGGGGAATCAAGCTATTAATACGAGAGTTTAAAACACAATAAAACTTCTCCGTGCAAGAATCTACATCACAGTCAGCAAACAAAGAGACCCAATCGACACCCTCAAGAGATTGATTAATACTTACATAATCTGTTTTAAAGAAGTCGCGTGATAAGGTTTTATTAGGAAGACAAGAACAAAAGTCGATGCCCAATTCGAAGAACTCAGCATTATGATGCGAGTTTGACACAATGAGAGACTCTTTAATATCCAAATGACGCATCCAAGATACCGGAGAAAAAAGCAGGTCCAAAGTGTAGCCCTTGACAGGATGATCAGGAAAAATCTGTTCAAGACCCAAAAATGACATCGTACGAAGAAATTCCACACCACGCTGTAGACGATCCGGTTGAAGATATTCTAGTGCATTTATACTTAAGGGGTCATTAGACCATTTGATTTTTGAGATGTTGAAGTCACCAAAGATTAGAAACTCGTGGTCCAAGTAGTTATCAGCAATTGATTCAACAGCCTTCAGGAACTCTTCGTACACTTCAATATCGGCACTAGGTGGAATATAGGCTAGTGTTAAAATGATACGTCTAGGCGGAAAATGTAATTGAAGGAACAATGATTCAATGGATAGAGACACTGTGAGCTTGTTAACAGCAATCCAATTCTTTACAGCTATTAGTACACCTCCTCCTCTTGAAGTCGATAAGTCATCCGGAGAGCGATCATGTCTGTAAATGGAGTAACCGTCCAGCCCCAGCTCTGAATTAGCAATGTTAGGTTTGAGAAAAGTTTCCGTAAAAAGAATGAAATCAGGACAAATTGTTAACTGAGACAGGTTAGAGCGAAGATAATCTAACTTCCTCTCTGTAATGTGCGCATTTTGGTAATAAAAGTATAGCTTATTTAAATAACGTTTAGATTTCCCGCGCACGCCCACGAAAATGATTTTGATCCACGTCCTGTGATGAACCACCAATATCAGCTTGAGAATCCTTATTAATGTGAGGCACCTTCATTAGCGTGGGTATATCGTGGACGTACTTAATGAACAACTTATCAGTGTTTTCAGCATTATATTTGGTAGCCTCCGCCTTTAATTTAGAGAGATGTTCCCTCTGAGACTTTGTTTTATCCGACGAGACAGACAGACCTTCAGGGAGAAGATTCCTATTTTTTAATACACGAAGGACATCAGAACGTGAGCCAAGAGTAATAAGAGCTGGACGAGACTTCATAGTTCCCTTCGACGTCCCAATACGACGAGAGCTCACAATTTTTAAATTCATGATAGGAGCCAGATAATTACGAACAAGGTCTGCGTCTTTTATGCTATCGAAGGGAACAACCTCCGGGGCATTATAAAGCAAAATATTGCAGTTCCTGGATAGCCTATCCTGAATTTCATTAGTCAAATTATCAACACCAACTCTCGGAGTCGAAGATGTGCACTCCAATTTGTCAACCCTAGATCCAATATTATTTAGCTCATTCTTCAAACTGCTAACTGACGAAGCAAAGTCAGTACCATCTTGTTTCTGTTACGTTTTCGTTTTCTATTTGAAGTGCCGTAAACATAATCGATGTCGCTCAATGATAGATAATCATTAGAGGTTCGCGCGAACTCGAAAATATCGGAAACCCAATACTCGAAACGGGTTTTTGAAAACATTGGGATCCCCGAAAATTTCATGATTAGGCTACGGTTACAATAAATGTGTTTTCTGAGGAACTGTGTTCTGATGAATATGCTTAAACTGTTTCATTGCTTAGCGAATAACAGTTTGAACGCATTCGTCATAACGTAATTTGTCAGAAAATGCATTCACTGTAACCACAGGCTTACTAAAAAATCTCGTGAGCGCAGAGACAGTTCCGTACGCACTTCGCACCACCTGTGATTTTTTTCTGTGGGAATACCTTAAAACTAAGGTCTATGAACATTAACCCTGAACTTTAGAGGAGCTAAAAGCTGCGACCGAACACGAAATCGAAGTCATTCCACCTGACATATTCGGAAAGTAATAGAAAATTTCAGAAATCGCCTGCAACTGTGTATCGACAGAAACGGTCGCCACTTGATCGATATCATTTTCAAAACTATGTAACTTAAAACCGCATTAAATGTATGCTGAAGAAATAGTAAGTTTTTTTTCTAACTTCCTTCGTTTTGACTTTATTGACGACCAAAATTGGGCAGTTCTTTTTACCGCACTCTGTATAATACATCCTAGAGTTCTAAAGAAAATTCGTCAACCTTTTATTCCTGTTCGACCGAATTTGTTATTGTTATTACATGTACCTACAGCGACAAAAAGAAGGAGAAACATACATATAACACTGTACTACAAATTTTTATTTTTTTCGGACTTGTAACATTCAATAATCATTTCTTATACATTTTTGTGCGCTGAAAGAATAGAACATAGGCAAGAACATATGTTGCTATATTTTTGATCTTCGACTAAATTCTAGGTATGATTACAATAGTTTCACCAATAATACGCCACAATTTAAAGTAAGTGTGAACGAAGGCGGTGACCAGTTCCAGTACGAACCAATCATACTCACCTCTACTCCTTCCATGATTCAAGTTGTTACGGTATATCACATGAATTTATACTATGATAACGCAAAAATAGGTATTAAGGAAGCAATGCTGTGACAAGTGAAATCAAGAATAATTTTCAGTCTTTACAAAACAAACAGCGTAACTACAACTTCACTGTCTGCACACAAGAGGTGAGTATTTCGGTATCTACATTTATATCATCCCCCTCGGTTTTACGCGGGTACGTGGAAAATAATGCACTGGCATTGTTAACAACACTGTCCGCCAATAGCTTGTGATGAATAACTTAATATTCGAAATCTCTTACTACTAATAAGTAGAATCATGAGATCATCATTTAGATTTAGATTGTCAGACATTTCTAACCACTTTTTAGACCTTATGAGACGTCAATGAGGGATGTCTCCGTTATCACTAACGTTCCATTTAGAAAAAAAAATTTTAACGTGTAGATTTAGAACTAATCTACTGATTTACTCCTGCTAACTGCAATCTACTCAGACGTTGTGACACAGCATTCAGAAAACTCGGAAAACTTCAAGAAATCTATTCAAAACTATGGAAGTTCTAAATAGAATATTTAAGGCCGACGCGCACGATGGCGAAGCGCGGCGAAGTAAATTGAAGAAATTGATTCACATTGGTTGTTGCGTTCCAGTCTACTGTGCGCGGCTCCATGGGGTTCAATTGTTTGTCAAATTTTCTCTTCCCTTCACCGCGCTTCGCCGTGGTACGTGACGGCTCTATGGTAGACAAGACTGCTCTTAATTGATGTCTTTCACAAACTTTTCAGTAGTACATAAAATAATAGTATACAGCGTGGGGCAATAATTAATAGCACCTCAGATATCTCGGAAACTATGAGTTTCACAGAAATATTTGCTGAAATAAGATTGCACAGTACGAAGGGGGCCATCCGGTGGCAATAATAGTTTTTTTGCAGGTGGAGGTACTTCGGACATTTGAAGGTCACCTCCATTTTTTTAAATGGATCGATATGTTTTTACTTCCGTAGCATGATAGAGGATCTTAAAACGAGTTCAACCACCTATTACATAAGGTCATTGAAAGTCATAGAAAGTAGAGACAGGCGATTCATTTACTACCAAAACCGTAAGTACTATCGCCTTTCTCTACTTTCTATGACCTTCAATGACCTTATGTAATAGATCGTTGAACTCGTTTTAAGATCCTCTATCATGCTACGGAAGTAAAAACATACCGATCCATTTAAAAAAATAGAGGTGACCTTCAAATGTTCGAAGTACCTCCACCTGCAAAAAAACTATTATCGCCACCGGATGGCCCCCCTCGTACTGTGCAATTTTATTTCAGCAAATATTTCTATGAAGCTTATAGTTTCCGAGATATCTGAGGTGCTAATAGTTATTGCCTCACCCTGTATAAGATATTAAGTTACAAGTTACAAACGACGTTGTTAACTGCTTATGGTAAGATATCATCTTTAGTCCACATCTATTATATGTACACATTTTATCACATTAACTAACTAATTTTACCGAAAAGTAATGTGTTGTAGACCAGGTATATGTTTTACTTTTTCACGTAAATTCTATCCTTCAGTTTTTAAAATTAACTTACATATAAATTCTAACAATTTCAAACGGCAACATTAATAAAGGATTCATAATAATATTTTAGGAAATATTATACATGCTGAATGATAGGCACTTATTGCTTTTAATGTAGGAGTGTGCAGGTTCCCGACTTTCCAGGATCGTTTGTCATTTAACTTTGCAATTCACCCTTATCCTATTTAATTACAAGCAAGTGTATTTGTTTGCCCTGATAGTATCTATCAAGATAACTTTCGTCACGCGTAACTAAAGATAATACATTTCTTGTTTGTTCGATAGCTTTTTTTAACAATTGCAGTATACATAATTTATAAATTATCACGTAGATGTCACATTTTTTACTCGCATATGAGTTTTTCAGATAATTGTGTCTTATCGTCCGTGGTTATTAGGTACCGTGCCTATCAGAGAAAAGTCTGTAGGATTTTTACATTTTGTTTCACGACATAAAGGGACAGTTTCTATTAACTCCTAAGTATATTAAAACGAAAATTCTGAAAATTAACAAGCAATAAGCTCGATGAAAATGAATGAGGTATTTCAACTGCCAATTAGCGAAATAAAAAACTGACTAATGAATCATGAAGAGGACGAGCTATCTAATAATAAAAATTTGGACTTTGAAATTTGAAGTTACACTTGTCGCAAATACTAAGGTTCGCAGTCTTGTATACATATACATAAGATATGTGAACGTCATAAATTTAAAATAGGAAATGTGACAGTCGTATTTGAATAAGTATCTCAAATGTATTCAAGGTGTCCCAAAAGAAATTATAAAAGTTGAAGCAGAACGAAACAATATTACATCTTTATTCACATTTCACTTATTTAACAAACCCCTGATGTAGACAAATTTTCGTTTCCATATTATACATCAATATTTCTGTTTTTCAGCTTCACTGTCATTTACCTCTCACAATTAGAAGCCGAATGATTGGTAAATAAAGAAGGAAAATGGCTACTTCTTTAGAGATTTTTTTCGTCGCAGCAGCAGTGCTTTACGCACTGTATTACTACTTTACGATGCACTTCAATTTCTGGGAAGTACGCGGTATACGTGGTCCGAAACCTATACCAGTATTCGGCAATGCGTTTCAACTCATGATCGGCAAAACGTCAGTCCCGCAATTTATCGTGGACCTGTATCAAAAGTACAAACGCGAACCTATGGTTGGATTAACTCTAAGAAGAACTCCTGTTCTCGTCATTCAAGATCCGGAATTGATCAAGGATGTTTTGATCAAAGACTTTCCGAAATTCATGAATCGAATATTTCCAAAACCCGAAATAGTAAGCAACAAAAGTTGTAAGTAGACAGCGGATGTTTATGCAAATCCATATTTTTATAGGGAATAGCTTTACTTATAAGACCTGAATAGTAGTTTTGCTTTGTTTTGAACAGTAGTTTGGTTATTCTGAGAATAGGTATAGCTTCTGTGTACATATTTTGCACATTCTGCACAATAATATGTTTCATGCATAGAGACATAGATTTTACATACGTATAAGTGTTTTCGGTTGATAGTCGATCAAATGCAGAGTTGGGCATTATCTAGATAAAAAATTATTTAAATAATGGTTCGAATAAAAGAAAATTTATCTTTATCCGTTATGCGAACCTTCGAATAACTGGATTTATCTTTATTATAAATACCACGGATAAATTAATTTATTCGAAGTGATCATCTTTATTCGACTTTTATTCGAATAAGGATAACGGATAAGGCTTTGAATAAAAATTGAATAACTTCATTGAGCTAGGGCAGTTCGGCGATAGTTTTTGTGTAGTTCGAGCCTCTCCTTGAGAACCATACATTGTTGCCTGTTAGGGGTAGTTTACATTTGAGCATTTCTGGCGAGCCGAGCCTGGTAAAGTTTTCTTCCGCAGATGCGCGGACCCTTCGGGGACGTAAGCGTAGAGTCAAACCAAGACTTCGTCAGTGTTTAGGCAGGATGGCTGAGGAAGCACATGCCTCCTATGGCGAGGGCTTTCAGAAAAGGTCAGGGTTAGGTGTAGAAAAGAACGGGAAATCTGTTACCTATAGACGTACTCTTTTTTTACAACCTCTGTGGGTATCGCGTATTTTGTTTGCCTACCCCGAGGCCTGGGGTGGCAACACCCCGTGGTCCGAACTATACGGAGGACCCCACTACCACACCTGCGTGGGTCCTGTACGTGTACCATTCCTTTGAAGATTCGTCGAAATACCGACTTCGGATGGATCCGCTCCGAGCCGAGCCTCCAGCCCGGTTAATGAGGGGCAAGACCTTCGAAGCCTTTGTCCTGATGTCGTCTGGCTCTCTCTACCTGGGTCTGCACTCCTCTAGACACGTGCGAGAGTCGCGTGCCTAGCTGCGCAGAAGACGAAAACTGGTCCCTCTGCTAGCGAAAATCACGGAGAGTCAAGCAAAGTCAGGGAAAACGGGCCTCTCGCAGGCGAAAGTGCTAGCATTACCAGGCTCGGCTCGCCAGAAATGCTCAAGTGTAAACTACCCCTTACCCACCTCAGATTATACAGGGTGGTCCTCGCAATGTGCACTTTGCATACCTTGAATAACTTCTAAAGTATGCATTATATGACAAAATTTTTTGTACAATAAATAGTTGCATGATTTGGAGGGGTACTTAGTGTTATCGTTCGACCTACAATGAAACGAAAATAATTATTTTTCGAAAAATGGTAACTGTTCAAAACCAAATTTTCGTTTTTACTCCTGAAATTGCTCAATCTTTTGCTAATTAAAAAAAAATATGTAAAATCTATCGCCTTGCCTATAGGTCGAACGATAACTACAAGTATATAAAAGAAAACCACATTGGAATTTTTAATTTTATAGGAACTAAAGAGCAGATATCATGTCGACCGGAATTTCACGGGGCGTTTAGTTCGCGGTTAATTCGAACTGTATTTTCTAGTCAATTTAACCGAAGAATTGTGTTACTTTATAGAAGTATATTGAAAACATATGCAAAGTTCCTGATTGATTAAGTTTACAGTTTTTTCTATTACAAAAATACCAAAAATTCGATAATTTCCACCAAGAAAAAAGAAATTCCCCCTTAAATCTAGCATTTGAAATCTTTTAAAAATTAATGACTTTTGCTATCTTTTCATGACCTGTTTAAAATTTGATTCAGCTCAGCCCAACATTAGATTGCAAACCGCTGCTGTAAAGGGCAAATGTCGAAGGACCGCAAACTTTCGGTATATAAATTGATTCATCGACAAAAGACATAATTTTTTAACTTGTAATTTAGAAAAAGCTATTGAGACATAATGTGGTTTAAACTACTACAAATAAATTTTGTATGATACATTTGACACCCGCCTATCTACTAAATCTTTAATATTACTATTGTGCGGCCTCATCTCGGGTATGGTTCTGTAATGTGGTCTCCCTATTATAAAATCCATAATAGTAGAAATCTGGATCTAACATCCCTATCCAGTGTCATAACTATTAACCTTGATTGTCCAAATTCGGGGATTGGCAACTCTTGAAAATAGGAGAATAATGTCTCACATTATTTTTATATATAATGTTCTCAATAGTTGGCTAATTTGTCCTGCTATTTTGAACGAAATACATAGAAATGTTTGCTCGAGGAATCTCAGACATAAGCTAATTAATGTTAAGGTTCACCGAACCTCGTATGGTCAACATAGTTGCATTGATCGCATGTGTACCTTATTGATCCTTTAAGTAAAATCTGGAAGCCACTGTGGCTATTGTTAAGTGAGTGATATGCCTACAACGTCTATTTTTCTTTCTTTCCTTCGCTCACAACTTTTTCTTTTTTTTATTCTATGTTATTCTTTAAACACAATAAATAATAATAATAATAATAATAACAATAATAACAATAATAACAATAATAACAACAACAACAATAATAATAACAATAATAATAATAATAATAATTTATTTTGCATGTTTCTTTCATTTTTTCGAAATATTATATTTGCATAAAAATCTGCTGCCTAGTTAGGAGAAACACTTTTGACGGCATCTCAGCTTTTGGTAATTCACTCGAAAATCGTTACCTGTGACGCTGACACAATAATATTACACCTAGGCCGATCCACTGTCTGCGCATCTTTTCGCTGTAGAAGCAAAAAGATGGAAGCCGGTGAGAGCTCAATTGTCACCAGTTTTCACTACCGGCAAACTGAAAGGAATGTTCTCCATGATTCTCGAATCCGCTGAGCAATTGGAGAACCATCTGGATAAACTGATATCACAGCAGGAGCCTATCGACGTACGAGAACTCGCTGCCCAATTTACTACCGATGTGATTGCTAGCTGTGCATTCGGAATCGAGACCAATTCGCTGTCGGATAAGGAGAGCGAATTCCGCAGGATTGGTCGTGAAATCTTTGCGACACACCCGTTGGCGTTATTCAAAACTCAAATGAAGGAGTGGTTTACAGAGTTGTATAACTTATTGGGATACGTGATACCCTACGACGAGGTGACTAATTTTTTTATTCGTACTGTTACGGAGACGATGGAGTACAGGAAGAAAAACAACATCGTCAGGCCCGATTTTATGAATGTACTCTTGGATCTTGAGAAGCATCCGGAGAAACTTGGCGATATCGGTAAGTTTTAAGGGAAATTGTACCAGACAAAGCTTGATGTAGGAAACGAAGAAATTCTGAATGAGTAGTAGTGATTGGATAAATAATATTTTTCACTTCAATGTAGACACATCGCGAATTTGGCTGAATCGCAAGGTTAAAAAAAACGTGTTCGATTAGTTATTAAAGGCGAAGTTATAGCCATACAATTAACTATTCACGAACTTCTAGAATGTAACTAATGTTTCTCAGAATTTTCACCAATATTTCGAATTTACATAAAATATTGAATGTTCTTATCAAAAAATGAGGAAACATTGACCGTTCATTACCATTGCATATTTAAAGGATCACCGATTATCTTTTATGTTCGTCACAAATTCAGTGCGATGTTACGTAAAGTTTATTAAGTCTGTTTTGCTGCCTATAACAAATTCTACCATCTCGTAGAAGAGTATAACTTAGAATTCAAAGAAATATACTATTTCGGTTACGTTTTTGTTTTCTATTTAAAGTGCCGTAAACATAATCGATGTAGTTCAGTGATCGACTATGATTAGAGGTGAGCGGGAACCCGAAAATATCGGGAACCTAATACTCGAAACGGGTTTTCGAAAACTTCGGGATTCACGAAAATTTCAGGATTAGGCTACGGTAACAGTGGATGCGTTTTCTGAGGAACTGCGTTCTGACGAATATGTACTACATTTTTCCGATATTTCCAGGTTCTCGTAGATTATTTATCATACATAAATAATTTTTCAGAGTTAACGACAAAATTTCTTGTCGCGCAAGCCTTGGTCTTCTTCGCGGCTGGTTTCGAAACCTCTTCGTCCACGATGAGCAACACTCTGTACGAATTGGCTCTGAATCCTGACATACAAGAGAGACTGCGACACGAAATTCTGGAGTGCGACGCGAAGAATAATGGGGAATGGAAATACGAAACCGTAAAGGAAATGGTGTATGTAGACAAGGTATTCAAAGGTACGAAGCAATGAAAATAACTTCTTTTCAAATTCTGTAATTGGTTCGAAGTTATTTTAAAGACACAGAAATTATCAGAACTCATCAAAAGATTCCATACTTTTCATCTTACCTATGCCATATACATATGTTTCACACAATATTCTACTGGACTGGGAAATTTGCAGAATCTTTGAGGAAGTATCCACCCTTACCAATTTTAACGAGGGACACAACCGACGACTACACCTTTGAAAATCCAAACGTCTGGATTCCAAAAGGAACTAAGTTATGGATACCCATATATGCTATTCACCACGATCCAAACATTTATCCAAACCCAGGAATATACGATCCTGATAGATTTAGCGCTGATCTTGTGGAAACAAGACATCCTATGCACTACCTTCCTTTCGGAGATGGACCAAGAAATTGTATCGGTAAATACAAACAAATGTAAATGAAAATAAATCCTTCTTGTTATTAAATAAATTCTTTCTGTTGTTAAAGGTGCCCGGTTCGCAGTTTACCAAACGAAGATTGGATTGATCAAGATCCTTAGCAAGTACAAAGTCGAACCTTGTGAGAAAACACCATCTGATCCTTACGAACTGAATCCATTCTCGTTTGTTATGGCACCTAAACAAGGATTGTACTTAAAGATAACCAAATTGGAAAACTGATTACTTAGTAGAGTTATATTTTAGTGAGAAACTTTTTAGTTGTGATTACGATTTTTTTAATTACGATAATTCAGCTGAAAATACAAAATATCAAATGTAACGTTTCACATAACTCGATATAATTTATAATATAGAATGCGATACTTTTCAAGGTTCAAGTTCATGCGTCATTATATTACCGCAAACCTCTCAAATAACAGTACCATATAATAAACCAACCAATCAGCCATACGGTAACTTATCTAATCCACTAATCCAATTCCTATTTCTAAAGTGCCGTAAACATAATCGATGTCGCTCAATGATAGATTATCATTAGAGGTTCGCGCGAACTCGAAAATATCGGAAACCCAATACTCGAAACGGGTTTTTGAAAACATTGGGATCCCCGAAAATTTCATGATTATGCTACGGTTACAATAAATGTGTTTTCTCAGGAACTGTGTTCTCACGAATATGCTTAAACTGTTTCATTGCTTAGCGAATAACAGTTTGAACGCATTCGTCATAACGTAATTTGTCAGAAAATGCATTTACTGTAACCACAGCCTTACTAAAAAATCTCGTGAGCGCAGAAACAGTTCCGTACGCACTTCGCGCCACCTGTGATTTTTTTCTGTGAGAATACCTTAAAACTAAGGTCTATGAACATTAACCCTGAACTTTAGAGGAGCAAAAAGCTGCGACCGAACACGAAATCGAAGCCATTCCACCTGACATATTCGGAAAGTAATAGAAAATTTCAGAAATCGCCTGCAACTGTGTATCGACAGAAACGGTCGATATCATTTTCAAAACTATGTAAATTAAAACCGCATTAAATGTACGCTGAAGAAATAGTAAGTTTTTTTCTAACTTCCTTCGTTTTGACTTTATTAACGACCAAAATTGGGCAGTTCTTTTTGCCGCACCCTGTATAATACAACCTAAAGTTCTAACGAAAATTCGTCAAACTTTTCTTCCTGTTCGACCGAATTTGTTATTGTTATTACATGTACCTACAGCCACAAAAAGAAGGAGAAACATATATAACACTGTACAACAAATTTTAATTTTTTTCGGACTTGTAACATTCAATAATCATTTCTTATACATTTTTGTGCGCTGAAAGAATAGAAAATAGGCAAGGACATATGTTGCTATATTTTTGACCTTCGACTAAATTCTAGGTATGATTACAATAGTTTCACCAATAATACGCCGCAATTTAAAGTAAGTGTGAACGAAGGCGGTGACCAATTCCAGTACGAACCAATCATACTCACCTCTACTCCTTCCATGATTCAAGTTGTTACGTATATCACACGAATTTATACTATGATGGCGCAAAAATAGGTATTAAAAGGAAACAATGCTCTGAAAAGCGAAATCAAGAATAATTTTCAGTCTTTACAAAACAAACAGCGTAACTGCAACTTCGCTGTGTGCACACAAGAGGTGAGTATTTCGGTATCTACATTTATATCATCCCTCTCGGTTTTACGTGGGTACGTGGAAAATAATGCACTGGCATTGTTAACAACACTGTCCGCCAATAGCTTGTGATGAATAACTTAATATTCGAAATCTCTTACTACTAATAAGTAGAATCATGAGATCATCATTTAGATTTAGATTATCAGTCTTTTCTAACAACTTTTTAGACCTTATGAGACATCAATGAGGGATGTTTCCGTTATCACTAACGTTCCATTTAGAAAAAATAAAAATTTTAACGTGTAGATTTAGAACTAATCTACTGATTTACTCCTGCTAACTGCAATCTACTCAGACGTTGTGACACAGCATTCAGAAAACTCGGAAAACTTCAAGAAATCTATTCAAAACCGTGGAAGTTCTAAATAGAATATTTAAGGCCGACGCGCACGATGGCGAAGCGCGGCGAAGTAAATTGAAGAAATTGATTCACATTGGTTGTTGCGTTCCAGTCTACTGTGCGCGGCTCCATGGGGTTCAATTGTTTGTCAAATTTTCTCTTCTCTTCACCGCGCTTCACCATGGTACGTGCCGGCTCTATGGTAGTCAAGACTCAAGACTGCTCTTAATTGATGTCTTTCACAAACTTTTCAGTAGTACATAAAATAATAGTATACAGGGTGGGGCAATAACTATTAGCACCTCAGATATCTCGGAAACTATGAGTTTCACAGAAATATTTGCTGAAATAAAATTGCACTGTACGAAGGGGGCCATCCGGTGGCAATAATAGTTTTTTTGCAGCTGGAGGTACTTCGGATATTTGAAGGTCACCCTATTTTTTTTAAATGGATCGGTACGTTTTTGCTTCCGTATCATGATAGAGGATCTTAAAACGAGTTCAACCACCTATTACATAAGGTCATTGAAGGTCATAGAAAGTAGAGAAAGGCGATAATACTTACGGCTTTGGTAGTAAATGAATCGCCTTTCTCTACTTTCTATGACCTTCAATGACCTTATGTAATAGGTCGTTGAACTCGTTTAAAGATCCTCTATCATGATACGGAAGCAAAAACATACCGATCCATTTAAAAAAATGGTTATTGGGGCAATAACTATTAGCACCCCAGATATCTCGAAAACTATAAGTTTCACAGAAATATTTGCTGAAATCAAATTGCACAGTACGAAGGGGGCCATCCGGTGGCGATAATAGTTTTTTTGCAGGTAGAGGTTCTTCGTACATTTGACGGTCACCTCCATTTTTTTAAATGGATCGGTATGTTTTTGCTTCCGTATCATGATAGAAGATCTTAAAACGAGTTCAACGACCTATTACATAAGATCATTGAAGGTCATAGAAAGTAGAGAAAGGCGATTCATTTACTACCCAAACCGTAAGTACTATCGCCTTTCTCTACTTTCTGTGACCTTCAATGACCTTATGTAATAAGTCGTTGAACTCGTTTTAAGATCCTCTATCATGCTACGGAAGTAAAAACATACCGATCCATTTAAAAAAATGGAGGTGACCTTCAAATGTCCGAAGTACCTCCACCTGCAAAAAAACTATTATCGCCACCAGATGGCCCCCTTCGTACTGTGCAATTTTATTTAGCAAATATTTCTATGAAGCTTAGAGTTTCCGAGATATCTGAGGTGCTAATAGTTATTGCCCCACCCTGTATAAGATATTAAGTTACAAGTTACAAACGACGTTGTTAACTGCTTATGGTAAGATATCATCTTTAGTCCACATCTATTATATGTACACATTTTATCACATTAACTAACTAATTTTACCGAAAAGTAATATGTTGTAGACCAGGTATGTTTTACTTTTTCACGTAAATTCTGTCCTTCAGTTTTTAAAATTAACTTACATATAAATTCTAACAACTTCAAACGGCAACATTAATAAAGGATTCATAATAATATTTTAGTAAATATTATACATGCTGAATGATAGGTACTTATTGCCTTTACTGTAGGAGTGTGCGCGGGTTCCCGACTTTCCAGGATCGTTTGTCATTTAACTTTGCAATTCACCCTTATCCTATTTAATTACAAGCAAGTGTATTTGTATGCCCTGATCGCATCTATCAAGATAATTTTCGTCACGTGTAACTAAAGATAATACATTCCTTGTTTATTCGATAGCTTTTTTTAACAATTGCAGTATACATAATTTATAAATTATCACGTAGATGTCACATTTTTAACTCGCATGTGAGTCTTTCAGATAATTGTGTCTTATTGTACCTGGTTATTAGGTACCGTGCCTATCAGAGAAAAGTCTGTAGGATTTTTACATTTTGTTTCACGACATAAAGGGACAGTTTCTATTAACTCTTAAGTATATTAAAACGAAAATTCTGAAAATTAACAAGCAATAAGCTCGATGAAAAGTAATGAGGTATTTCTGCCGCCAATTCGCGAAATAAAAACCCGACTAATGAATGATAAAGAGGAAAATCGAGGACGAGCTATCTGGTAACAAAAATTTGAACTTTGAAGTTTGAACTTATACTTTTCGCAAATTCTAAGGTTCGTAGTCTTGTATACATATACATAAGATATGTGAACGTCATAAATTTAAAATAGGCAATGAGACAGTCGTATTTGAATAAGTATCTCAAATGTATTCAAGGTGTCTCAAAAGAAATGATAAAAGTTGAAGCAGAACGAAACAATATTACATCTTTATTCACATTTCACTTATTTAACAAACCCCTGATGTAGACAAATTTTCGTTTCCATAATATACATCAATATTTCTGTTTTTCAGCTTCACTGTCATTTATCTCTCACAATTAGAAGCCGAATGATTGATAAATAAAGAAGGAAAATGGCTACTTCTTTAGAGATTTTTTTCGTCGCAGCAGCAGTGCTTTACGCACTGTATTACTACTTCACGATGCACTTCAATTTCTGGGAAGTACGCGGTATACGTGGTCCGAAACCTATACCAGTATTCGGCAATGCGTTTCAGCTCATGATCGGCAAAACGTCAGTCCCGCAATTTATCGTGGACCTGCATCAAAAGTACAAACGCGAACCTATGGTTGGATTTATTCTAAGAAGAACTCCTGTTCTCGTCATTCAAGATCCGGAATTGATCAAGTGTGTTTTGATCAAAGACTTTCCGAAATTCATGAATCGAATATTTCCAAAACCCGAAATAGTAAGTAACAGAAGTTGTAAGTAGACAGCGGATGTTTATGCAAATCCATATTTTTATAGGGAATAGCTTTACTTATAAGACCTGAATAGTAGTTTTGCTTTGTTTTGAACAGTAGTTTGGTTATTCTGAGAATAGGTATAGCTTCTGTGTACATATTTTGCACATTCTGCACAATAATATGTTTCATGCATAGAGACATAGATTTTGCATATGTATATGTGTTTTCAGTTGATAGCCTATCGAATGCAGAGTTGGGCATTATCCAGATAAAAAATTATTTAAATAATGGTTCGAATAAAAGAAAATTTATCTTTATCCGTTATTCGAACCTTCGAATAACTGGATTTATCTTTATTATAAATACCACGGATAAATCAATTTATTCGAAGTGATCATCTTTATTCGACTTTTATTCGAATAAGGATAACGGATAAGGCTTTGAATAAAAATTGAATAACTTCATTGAGCTAGGGCAGTTCGGCGATAGTTTTTGTGTAGTTCGAGCCTCTCCTTGAGAACCATACATTGTTGCCTGTTACCCACCTCAGATTATACAGGGTGGTCCTCGCAATGTGCACTTTGCATACCTTGAATAACTTCTAACGTATGCATTATATGACAAAATTTTTTGTATAATAAGTAGTTGCATAATTTGCAGGGGTACTTAGTGTTATCGTTCGACCTAGAATGTAACGAAAATAATTATTTTTCGAAAAATGGTAACTGTTCAAAACCAAATTTTCGTTTTTACTCCTGAAATTACCAAATCTTTTGCTAATTAAAAAAAATATGTAAAATCTATCGCCTTGCCTATAGGTCGAACGATAACTACAAGTATATAAAAGAAAACCACATTGGAATTTTTAATTTTATATGAACTAAAGAGCAGATATCATATCGACGGGAATTTCACGGGGCGTTTAGTTCGCGGTTGATTCGAACTGTATTTTCTAGTCAATTTAACCGAAGAATTGTGTTACTTTATAGAAGTATATTGAAAACATATGCAAAGTTCCTGATTAATTAAGTTTACAGTTTTTTCTATTACAAAAATACCAAAAATTCGATATTTTTCACCAAGAAAAAAGAAATTCCCCCTTAAATCTAGCATTTGAAATCTTTTAAAAATTAATGACTTTTGCTATCTTTTCATGACCTGTTTAAAATTTGATTCAGCCTAATATTAGATTGCAAACCGCTGCTGTAAAGGGCAAATGTCGAAGGACCGCAAACTTTCGGTATATAAATTGATTCAACGACAAAAAAACATAATTTTTTAACTTGTAATTTAGAAAAAGCTATTGAGACATAATGTGGTTTAAACTACTACAAATAAATTTTGTACGATACATTTGACACCCACCTATCTACTAAGTCTTTAATATTACTATTTAATACATTAGTGCGGCCTCATCTCGGGTATGGTTCTGTAATCTGGTCTCCCTATTATAAGATCCATAATTGTAGAAATCTGGATCTAACATCCCTATCCAGTGTCATAACTATTAACTTTGATTGTCCAAATTCGGGGATTGGCAACTCTTGAAAATAGGAGAATAATGTCTCACATTATTTTTATATATAATGTTCTCAATAGTTGGCTAATTTTGAAGGAAATACATATAAATGCTTGCTCGAGGAATCTCAGACATAACCTAATTAATGTTAAGGTTCACCGAACCTCGTATGGTCAACATAGTTGTATTGATCGCATGTATACCTTATTGATCCTTTGAGTAAAATCTGGAAGCCACTGTGGCTATTGTTAAGTGAGTGATATGCCTACAATGTCTATTTGCCTTTCTTTCCTTCGCTCACAACTTTTTTTTTTATTCTATGTTATCCTTTAAACACAATAAATAATAATAATAATAATAATAATAATAATAATAATAATAATAATAATAACAATAACAACAACAACAATAATAATAATAACAATAATAATAATAATTTATTTTGCATGTTTCTTTCATTTTTTCGAAATATTATATCTGCATAAA
The DNA here is from genome assembly GCA_030770465.2 of Perdita meconis. Taxonomy (NCBI): domain Eukaryota; kingdom Metazoa; phylum Arthropoda; class Insecta; order Hymenoptera; family Andrenidae; genus Perdita; species Perdita meconis. The sequence goes on from JASKOS020000004.1 coordinate 20,118,945, forward strand.
AACCTGCTGCCTAGTTAGGAGAAACACTTTTGAAGGCATCTCAGCTTTTGGTAATTCACTCGAAAATCATTACCTGTGACGCTGACACAATAATATTACACCTAGGCCGATCCACTGTCTGCGCACCTTTTCGCTGTAGAAGCAAAAAGATGGAAGCCGGTGAGAGCTCAATTGTCACCAGTTTTCACTACCGGCAAACTGAAAGGAATGTTCTCCATGATTCTCGAATCCGCTGAGCAATTGGAGAACTATCTGGATAAACTGATATCACAGCAGGAGCCTATCGAAGTACGAGAACTCGCTGCCCAATTTACTACCGATGTGATTGCTAGCTGTGCATTCGGAATCGAGACCAATTCGCTGTCGGATAAGGAGAGCGAATACCGCAGGATTGGTCGTGAAATCTTTGCGACACACCCGTTGGCGCTATTCAGAACTCGAATGAGGGAGTGGTTTACAGAGTTCTATAACTTATTGGGATACGTGGTACCCTACGACGAGGTGACTAATTTTTTTATTCGTACTGTTACGGAGACGATGGAGTACAGGAAGAAAAACAACATCGTCAGGCCCGATTTTATGAATGTACTCTTGGATCTTGAGAAGCATCCGGAGAAACTTGGCGATATCAGTAAGTTTTAAGGGAAATTGTACCAGACAAAGCTTGATGTAGGAAACGAAGAAATTTTGAATGAGTAGAAGTGATTGGATAAATAGTATTTTTCACTTCAATGTAGACACATCGCGAATTTGGCTGAATCGCAAGGTTGAAAAAAACGTGTTCGATTAGTTCTTAAAGGCGAAGTTATAGCCATACAATTAACTATTCACGAACTTCTAGAATGTAACTAATGTTTCTAAGAATTTTCACCAATATTTCGAATTTACATAAAATATTGAATGTTCTTATAAGAAAATGAGGAAACATTGACCGTTCATTACCATTGCATATTTAAAGGATCACCGATTATCTTTTGTGTTCGTCACAAATTCAGTGCGATGTTACGTAAAGTTTATTAAGTCTGTTTTGCTGCCTATAACAAATTCTACCATCTCGTAGAAGAGTATAACTTAGAATTCAAAGAAATATACCATTTCGGTTCCGTTTTTGTTTTCTATTTAAAGTGCCGTAAACATAATCGATGTAGTTCAATGATCGACTATGATTAGAGGTGACTGGGAACTCGAAAATATTGGGAACCTAATACTCGAAATGGGTTTTCGAAAACTTCGGGATTCACGAAAATTTCAGGATTAGGCTACGGTTACAGTGGATGCGTTTTCTGAGGAACTGCGATCTGACGAATATGTACTGCATTTTTCCGATATTTCCAGGTTCTCGTAGATTATTTATCATACATAAATAATTTTTCAGAGTTAACGACGAAATTTCTTGTCGCGCAAGCCTTGGTCTTCTTTGCGGCTGGTTTCGAAACCTCCTCGTCCACGATGAGCAACACTCTGTACGAATTGGCTCTGAATCCTGACATACAAGAGAAACTGCGACACGAAATTCTGGAGTACGACGCGAAGAATAATGGGGAATGGAAATACGAAACCGTAAAGGAAATGGTGTATATAGACAAGGTATTCAAAGGTACGAAGCAATGAAAATAACTTCTTTTCAAATTCTGTAATTGGTTCGAAGTTATTTTAAAGACACAGAAATTATCAGAACTCATCAAAAGATTCCATACTTTTCATCTTACCTATGCCATATATATATGTTTCACACAATATTCTACTGGATTGGGAAATTTGCAGAATCTTTGAGGAAGTATCCACCCTTACCAATTTTAACGAGGAACGCAACCGACGACTACACCTTTGAAAATCCAAACGTCTGGATTCCAAAAGGAACTAAGTTATGGATACCCATATATGCTATTCACCACGATCCAAACATTTATCCAAACCCAGGAATATACGATCCTGATAGATTTAGCGCTGATCTTGTGGAAACAAGACATCCTATGCACTACCTTCCTTTCGGAGATGGACCAAGAAATTGTATCGGTAAATACAAACAAATGTAAATGAAAATAAATCCTTCTTGTTATTAAATAAATTCTTTCTGTTGTTAAAGGTGCCCGGTTCGCAGTTTACCAAACGAAGATTGGATTGATCAAGATCCTTAGCAAGTACAAAGTCGAACCTTGTGAGAAAACACCATCTGATCCTTACGAACTGAATCCATTCTCGCTTATTATGGCACCTAAACAAGGATTGTACTTAAAGATAACCAAATTGGAAAACTGATAACTTAGTAGAGTTATATTTTAGCGAGAAACTTTTTAGTTGTGATTACGATTTTTTAATTACGATAATTCAGCTGAAAATTAAAAATATCAAATGTAACGTTTCATATAACTTGATATAATTTATAATATTGTATGCGATGGTTTTCAAGGTTGAAGTTCATGCGTCATTATATTACCGCGAACCTCTCAAATAACAGTATCATATAATAAACCAACCAATCAGCCATACTACAATCCTTCGTATAACTAATCCAATTTCTATAGACCTGATAAAATCATAAACAACAAAAACGAATTAATGTATAAGAATAATCTACTATTACCAGAAAGCATATTTATATTATACGTTCCGTTAAATGAAAGTCAGCATTTAAACCAACAAATTTTTATGCACAAGATACCCATAATACATATCTCTAACACTTAATTGCGTACTTATTATCGATAATAGATATTCGTAATATAAACTTTCTCGATTATTTATCTTTTCCAAGGAAAACAGACAATTTACATTCATTCATCATTCGAGACTTATTGTTCCACTTCATTTTCTACGCTTGTACTGTATTGTAATGAATCGACGAAAACCAAGTAAATACAGTTACGAAGAATTAACGAAGGAATGAAGGAATTCTCTGATACGTCGTTTGCTTCAGTACGCAATGATGATTTATCTTGTGATAAGAAAAAGTGGTATAACAATTTTTTGAGTTGAAGGTTGAAGTTCATGCGTCATTATATTACCGCAAACCTCTCAAATAACAGTACCATATAATAAACCAACCAATCAGCCATACTGTAACTTATCTAATCAACTAATCCAATTCCTATTTCTAAAGTGCCGTAAACATAATCGATGTCGCTCAATGATAGATTATCATTAGAGGTTCGCGCGAACTCGAAAATATCGGAAACCCAATACTCGAAACGGGTTTTTGAAAACATTGGGATCCCCGAAAATTTCATGATTATGCTACGGTTACAATAAATGTGTTTTCTGAGGAACTGTGTTCTCACGAATATGCTTAAACTGTTTCATTGCTTAGCGAATAACAGTTTGAACGCATTCGTCATAACGTAATTTGTCAGAAAATGCATTCACTGTAACCACAGCCTTACTAAAAAAATCTCGTGAGCGCAGAGACAGTTCCGTACGCACTTCGCACCACCTGTGATTTTTTTCTGTGGGAATACCTTAAAACTAAGGTCTATGAACATTAACTCTGAACTTTAGAGGAGCTAAAAGCTGCGACCGAACACGAAAACGAAGCCACTTCACCTGACATATTCGGAAAGTAATAGAAAATTTCAGAAATCACCTGCAACTATGTATCGACAGAAACGGTCGCCACTTGAACGATATCATTTTCAAAACTATGTAAATTAAAACCGCATTAAATGTACGCTGAAGAAATAGTAAGTTTCTTTTCTAACTTCCTTCGTTTTGACTTTATTGACGACCCAAATTGGGCAGTTCTTTTTGCCGCACCCTGTATTATATAACCTAAAGTTCTAACGAAAATTCGTCAAACTTTTCTTCCTGTTCGGTCGAATTTGTTATTGTGATTACATGTACCTACATTGACAAAAGGTAGGAGATACATCTATAATTTCTGTTTTTTAAAATCCTTAGTCACACGTGATTGATTCTTTTGAATTTTTGAAAGTCACTGTAAGTATTTAATGTAAGTACCAATATATGCCAAGTGCTAGAAATCCTGGACACCAATTATGATTTTTTATTATGATAATGTAGCTGAAAATTAAAAATATCAGGCGACATCTCAAATAACAGTACGATATAATATACCAACCAGTAAGCAATGCTATAACTAATTTAATTTCTATGAACCTGATAAAAACTCAAAAAATAAAAACGAAATTATCTAATAAGAATGACATACTATTATCAGAAGGCATATTACTGTATTATACGTTAAATGAAAGTTAGCATCAAAACGTACAAATTGTTATCAACAAGATATCCATAAAACATATCCTTAACACCTAATTGTGTAATTGTATAAGTTGTGTAAACTAATTCATATTAATAATAAATGGGTGTCATTATTTCACACTTTCCTATAACGATTTTACTTATTATACCAATTTGACTCTTATGTTTTTATTGCAATAAAGCAAAATATGTGCAAATTGAAATGAAACATAGAACCGTTAAGGTATTAGTTCATTTTAGGGACCTTCCCGACGTAATATGTTTTTTTAACCTGATAAAATCCTAAACCATAGAGTTTTTTTTATTATTAAAAGATAAATTTATGTTTTGTTTTCAAGAAATGATTTTAAAAAGTTGAAAATAAATATAATTTGACTATTTACAAACTATAGAATAAGAAGATGATTGGGAACTAGTTTTTGATCATCTAAAATACATAGGAACTAATTTTTGATCGGGCGAGGAACTAATTTTTTATCATTTAAATGCATTGCAAAATACAAATACCAATTAAAAATAAACAAAAGAAGCTTGTGGTAATAAAAAATAAACTTAACATTTTGAGATGGGAAAAGGTTCATTCGAAAGGGGAAGGTTGGATGTGGAGCGCTCTAGTCCTGATTTTGTTCAAAATACTCTTTCAGATACTTAAAATTGGCTAAATTCCACGACTGTGTTCTGTCGATTTTACGAAAATTACGTCCCGTGCGGACCAGAGCGCTCCGCATCCAACCTTCCCCTTTTGAATGAACCCTTTCCCAGCTCAAAATATTCTAATATAAGGACGAAAAGTCGATGCGCGTAAACCCACATTTTTTGCCAATTTTGCCGGTAAAATCACCAGTCTGCAATACCCCTGAGACTACCTCTTTTACACAGAACAGTAAGACATGGCGTTCAATAAGGACTTTCTGCAAGGGTGCTATCTTTCACATTTACTTTCACGAAAACGCACAATACTACCTGCTTTGACATGTCATACTTATATTTTTAAATAGTCAATCTTTACTTCGGAAATTAGTTCAAATAATTACTTCTTGACATAAACTTAAAAGAACGATTTATTTCACGAACTGATCAAAAAGGTATTCTTAGTACTATTTATTTTTGTAGTAGACTCATTTTTCGTAATTTTGAATCACGCCATTTATCAATTAAGAGACTTAATTACTTCAGCTCTAAATCAAGTGGCAAAAAGACACATTTGACGGCTCGTGTCACATGAACACTTGAGTGAGTCTTGCTTGAGTCGAATGTATGTAAGTTAGTCGATATCTTACCTTACCTCGAGATCTGCGGGGTTCTCCCACCCCCCTGCAGTACGGGCCACCGCACCCGGGGTCCTGAGCCCTCCGCCCACAATGTAGAGGTAGAGTCCTCTGGCCACTGGGCCACGGAGTCCCCGAGTTCGCGTCGTCTGCATACAATGGCCCAGGAAGGACGGCGCGCGGCATAGCTCAGCGCTGTCAGGGTAGCCCTATGGGAGAGTGGGTTTCAGTCTCCTCTTCCCGGGAAAGGCGCTTTTTTGCGCTGACGCGACGGGGCGCTGGACAAATGTTTGTGCCCGGTGCTCCCCAGCGCATTCGTCAATGAGGTCACCGTGGGGGCTTTAGCCGGTAGGTCTACCTCTCGTTGTGGGAGGCAGGAGTCCGGCACCCCCCGGTTCCCCCCAGGAGACCAGGGTCCATGAGGATTTCCCCCACGTTAAAAAAAAAAACAAAAAAAAAAAAAAAAAAACAAAAAAAAAGTTAGTTGGTACCTAGAATATAGAACAGGCAAGGACATATGTTGCTACATTTTTGACCTTCGCCTAAATTCTAGGTATGATTAGAATAGTTTCACCAATAATACGCCACAATTTAAAGTAAGTGTGAACGAAGGCGGTGACCAGTTCCAGTACGAACCAATCATACTCACTTCTACTCCTTCCATGGTTCAAGTTGTTACGGTATATCACACGAATTTATACCATGATAACGCAAAAATAGGTATTAAAAGGAAACAATGCTCTGACAAGTGAAATCAAGAATAATTTTCAGTCTTTACAAAACAAACAGAGTAACTGCAACTTCACTGTGTGCACACAAGAGGTGAGTATTTCGGTATGAAATACATTTTATTACATTTATATCATCCCTCTCGGTTTTACGCGGGTACGTGAAAAATAATGCACTGGCATTGTTAACAACACTGTCCGTCAGTAGCTTGTGATGAATAACTTAATTCGAAATCTCTTACTACTAATAAGTAGAATCATGAGATCATCATTTAGATTTAGATTGTCAGACTTTTCTAACCACTTTTTAGACCTAATGAGACGTCAATGAGGGATGTCTCCGTTATCACTGACGTTCCATTTAGAAAAAATAAAAATTTTAATGTGTAGATTTACAACTAATCTACTGATTTCCTCCTGCTAACTGCAATCTACTCAGACGTTGTGACGCAACATTCAGAAAATTCGGAAAACTTCAAGAAATCTATTCAAAACCATGGATGTTCTAAATGGAATATTTAAATCCGACGCGCACGATGGCGAAGCGCGGCGAAGTAAATTGAAGAAATTTATTCGCATTGGTTGTTGCGTTCCAGCCTAATGTGCGCGGCTCCATGGGGTTCAATTGTTTATCAAATTTTCTCTTCTCTTCACCGCGCTTCACCATGGTACGCGCCAGCGCCGGCTCTATGGTAGTCAAGACTGCTCTTAATTGATGTCTTTCACAAGCTTTTCAGTAGTAAATAAAATAACAAACGCAACAATATATTAAGTTACAAGTTATAAACGACGTTGTTAACTGCTTATGGTAAGATATCATCTTTGGTCCACAGGATGTACTGCAATAGGTGGGAGAGAATGTAAGATGTGATTCTAGACGTCAAAATAAGAGAAAAATCAAGAGTAACGAAATGGCGGTAGCAGCTTTATTTTTTAGTTATTAGTATTTGAAAAAGTGGATGAAAACCGCCTGAAACATGGCAATCCCTATGGCATATGTCAAAATTTACGAAATATTCAGAGCGTGTAGAGCCGGCCGTATGAAACGAAGATGTGTGTGTAACGTAAAATACAGCTGTTTTCGCGGATCGATATATTGATTATTTCAAAGAAGGACAGAATGAATGTAAGTTTGAGTGACAGGGCCAGTGTTTTGAATTAGGGATGCCATACGGATTGCCATGTTTCAGGCGCGTTTCACCCACTTTTTAAAATGCTATTAACTAAAAAACAAAGCTGCTACCCGCCATTTCGTTACTCTTGATTTTTCTCTAATTTTGACACCAATTTCTTTAACTAACTAATTTTACCGAAAAGTAATATGTTGTAGACCAGGCACATGTTTTACTTTTTCATGTAAATTCTACCCTTCAGTTTTTAAAATTAACTTACATATAAATTCTAACAATTTCAAACGGCAACATTAATAAAGGATTCATAATAATATTTTAGTAAATATTATACATGCTGAATGATAGGTACTTATTGCCTTTACTGTAGGAGTGTGCGGGTTCCCGACTTTCCAGGATCGTTTGTCATTTAACCTTGCAATTCACTCTTATCCTATTTAATTACAAGCAAGTGTATTTGTATGCCTTGATCGCATCTATCAAGATAACTTTCGTCACTTATCGTTATTCGATAGCTTTTTTTAACAATTGCAGTACACATAATTTATAAATTATCACGTAGATGTCACATTTTTTACTCGCATATGAGTTTTTCAGATAATTGTGTTTTATCGTACCTGGTTATTAGGTACCGTGCCTATCAGAGAAAAGTCTGTAGGATTTTTACATTTGTTTCACGACATAAAGGGACAGTTTCTATGAACTCCTAAGCATATTAAAACGAAAATTCTAAAAATTAACAAGAAATAAGCTCGATGAAAATTAATGAGGTATTTCTACCGCCAATTCGCGAAATAAAAACCCGACTAATGAATGATAAAGAGGAAAATCGAGGATGAGTTATCTAGTAATAAAAATTTGAACTTACACTTTTCGCAAATACTAAGGTTCGCAGTCTTGTATACAGGGTGTAACACAAATGTTGCCGTTCCTTGAAAGGAGTGATTCCTGAGGCGATTTTGAACAACCTTTTCCTGAGCGAAAATGTTAGGTGGAGCTTTGTTAACGAGTTATTAACAAAAAACACCGACCAATCGAGGAGCGAGTACAGCGGATTAATGATGACCCGAATGATGGCGGGCCAATACTACTCACAGCTGGAGCCCGCGCTGGAATTCATCCACTATATTGGTGCTTCTATTGGTCGGTGTTTTTCGTTAATAACTCGTTAACAAAGCCCCACCTAACATTTTCGTAAAGGAAAAAGTTGTTTAAAATCACCTCAGGAATTACCCTTTTCAAGAAACTGCAACATTTTTGTTACACCCTGTATACATAAGATATGTGAACGACATAAATTAAAAATAGGCAATGAAACAGTTGCATTTGAATATGTATCTCAAATGTATTCAAGGTGTCTCAAAAGAAATGATAAAAGTTGAAGCAGAACGAAACAATATTACATCTTTATTCATATTTCACTTATTTAACAGACCCCTGATGTAGACAAATTTTCGCTTTCATAATATACATCAATATTTGTGTTTTTCAGCTTCACTGTCATTTACCTCTCACAATTAGAAGCCGAGTGATTGACAAATAAAGAAGGAAAATGGCTACTTCTTTAGAGATTTTTTTCGTCGCAGCAGCAGTGCTTTACGTACTGTATTACTACTTCACGATGCACTTCAATTTCTGGAAAATACGCGGTATACGAGGTCCGAAACCTATACCAGTATTCGGCAATGCGTTTCAGCTCATGGTCGGCAAAACGTCAGTCCCGCAATTTATGGTGGACCTGTATCAAAAGTACAAACGTGAACCTATGGTTGGATTCTTTCTAAGAAGAACTCCCGTTCTCGCCATTCAAGATCCGGAATTGATCAGGGATGTTTTGATCAAAGACTTTCCTAAATTCATGAATCGAATGATTCAAAAACTCGAAATTGTAAGTAACAAAAGTTGTAAGTAGACAGCGGATGTTTATGCATATCCATATTTTTAAAGGGAATAGCTTTACTTATAGGATCTGAATAGTAGTTTGCTTCACCATTTGGTATATATATATATATATATATATATATATATATATATATATATATATATATATATATATATATATACATATATATACATATAATCGCGCAACCTCCTCGTGGTGCACATTGGGTAATTCTAATGCCGACGACACACAAATACACATGCAACCACAGGCGTGCGTGCGTTGTTATTAATATTTATTATTTATTATTAATATTAATTAATTGACACATTTTTGTCGTATTTTTTCGATAATGTCGAAAAACCGAATTTTCAGGATTACAGCGCCATCTATCGCGAATAAAAAAAAATGTTTCAAATAAAACCTACATATTTTGTGGCGTAAAATCCGAATCTGCAATAAAAAATAGGCGCTCCTATTTTAAATTTTAAAGTGACCCCCCGACCCAACCCCCAAGGGGGTAGCGGTGAAATTTCCCCTATAAATCGGGAAGTTAATAATAATAATAATAATAATAATAATAATAATAATAATAATAATAATAATTTATTTTGCATATTTCTTTCATTTTTTCGAAATATTATATCTGCATAAAGATCTGCTGCCTAGTTAGGAGAAACACATTTGGAGATATCTCAGCTTCTGGTGATTCACTCGAAAATCGTTACCTGTGACACTGACACAATGATATTACATCTAGGTGGATCCAATATCTGCGCACCTTTTCACTATAGAAGCAAAAAGATGGAAGCCGCTCAGAGCTCAACTGACACCAGTTTTCACTACCGGCAAACTGAAAGGAATGTTCTCCATGATTCTCGAATGCGCTGAGCAATTGGAGAACTATCTGGATAAACAGATATCACAGCAAGAGCCTATCGAAGTTCGAGAACTCGCTGCCCAATTTTCTACTGATGTGATTGCTAGCTGTGCGTTTGGAATCGAGACGAATTCGCTGTCGGATAAGGAGAGCGAGTTCCGCAGGATTGGTCGTGAAATCTTTGCGACACACCCGTTAGCGCTGTTCAAAACTCGAATGAAGGAGTGGTTTACAGAGTGGTATAACTTATTGGGGTACGTGGTACCCTACGACGAGGTGAATAATTTTTTTATTCGTGTTGTTACGGAGACAATGGAGTACAGGAAGAAAAACAACATCATCAGGCCCGATTTTATGAATGTACTCTTGGATCTTGAGAAGCATCCGGAGAAACTTGGCGATATCAGTAAGTTTTAAGGGAAATTGTACCAGATAAAGCTTGCTGAAGAAAACAAAGAAGTTCTGGCAAAACCCAGACATAATGAGTAGAAGTGATTTGATAAAAAATATTTTTCACTTCAATGTAGACACATTGCGAATTTGGCTGAATCGCAAGGTTGAAAAAACCGTGTTCGATTGGTTATTAAAGGCGAAGTTATAGCCATACAATTAACTATTCACGAACTTCTAGAATGTAACTAATGTTTCTAAGAGTTTTGATCAATATTTCGAATTTACATAAAATATTGAATGTTCTTATAAGAAAATGAGGAAACATTGACCGTTCATTACCAATGCATATGTAAAGTTTATTGAGTCTGTTTTGCTGGCTATAACAAATTCTACCATCTAGTAGAATAGTATAGCTTAGAATTCAAAGAAATATACCTTTTCGGTTACGTTTTCGTTTTCTACACTGGTGCACAAAATTAAAGGTACACTGAAATTTTGTGAAAAATTTGGTCATTTTCAAGTGGCTGTATCTCCGCGAAAAATAGGTATAACAAATATTGAAAGCAGCTGTTTTTTGGCTTGAAGTTACTAGTGTTTAAATCATATACCCAATTAATTTTTTGTGCAGTATAGTATATTTTCAAGATAAAGCGCAACAAAAAAATTTTTTAAAATTTTTGTCAACTTTGAAGTGATGCATGGGATGAAAGAAATTTTTCTTCGCGAATCCATTTAAATGCTCTTAAAGCGCCAACTTTTCCCTTTAATTTCGTTTTTTTAGATTTGTTCTACCATTTTTTATTACCACGTTATTTACTGTTGTATGAAAAATTACACTTTTAACTTTGAGGGCCTATAATTTACGACTGCGCAATCGTAAAAAAATTGCAAAGGGTGTTTTGGAAAGCTGAAAGGTTTCCCTTTAAGGGCATTTTCTCGTAAATTTGGTGAGAAGTTTTTTTCATCATATACAAGTCATTTCAAAATAACCTAGAATATGAGGTAATTACTATTTTTCACAAAACATGATGCCACTTTTAGAAAAATCATGGAAACATTCAAGTGTCCACGTTTTTTTTTTTTACTTTAAAGTACCCATAACACCTGTGCCAAAGGCCGAACCGATCAGATTTTTTTTACCTTATGCCCTTGTTAGTGGAATATGCGATATGATTTGAAAAACGGCCAGATCACTTTTTTTTTACGTACGATGCTTGAACTGCAACCTCATCTTTTTTTCTTGGTTTCACTTTATTTTAACAGAAAAAAAGATTGACGAAATGCAGGAAAAACATTTCCATGCAATTTTTTCATAATGACAAAAACTGCAGTTACGAAGTGTCGGAACAGTGCATGTCGTGTGCATATCGTGCCTTTTCTTAGTTATTGCAATAGATTTACTTTTTTTTACTGGACTTTATTTTCTTATTTTATGGAACTTCTTTATCTTTACCATATAATGAGTAAGATTTTTGGGTAATTCTACTGCGTCAGCGTATGGGCTATCGCTTCCTTTTTATGCAGGATAATGCAAGACCCCATATTGTACGGCATACGCAACAATTTTTAAATGAAAATGGAATAAGAGTTCTTGACGATCCAGCAGTGAGCCCCGACTTAAATCCTATTGAGCATGTTTGGGATATTCTTGGACGTCGTTTGCGACGAGAATACCAAAATTTATCGAGTTTGGAACAATTAGCAATAGCTCTCCGCCAAATATGGCAAAGAATACCCCAATCAGCAATAAGGAGGTACATTAACATGCGCGATCGTCTAAGAGAGGTAATTCACCAACGAGGGGGCAATACCCATTATTAGACACTGTCGGGTGTACAACATCACTTGTCCTCCGGGCAGCGAATCGTCTAGGATGGCGTAGCCTTGGTCACTGCCTTGAGGATTTTACATGCGACGTTCTCCTATGTCTTGTTTAGTACGTCGGATATGTCTTACTCAGGAGATAAAACAACTATCGTTTCAGGAAAACCGTATTCACGTGTCAGACAGACGACAATGTCCATCATCCTGAAGAATAAGTTACGTGGCATGGGCAATAGGTACCTAGGATCAGGGTAGATTTAACGAACAGTGGATTAACATAACGCGAAGTGACGAACATGTATTTGGACGAACAATAAAGCGTAAATCCAACCATGTAACCTCCTCGTTTTACGCTTTGGGTAATTCTACTGCAGGTGGTGTTGCGTAAATTTAGTCATTGTGAAAAAATTGGATGGAAATATATTTCCTACACTTCGTAAATCTTTTTTTCTGTTAAAATAAAGTGGAACCAGGAAAAAAAGATGAGATTGCAGCTCAAGCGCTGCGAGAACCAAAGGAAGAGTTTAGAAGAAGCATCGTACGTAAAAAAAAGTGATCTGGCCGTTTTTCAAATCATATCGCATATTCCACTAACAAGGGCATAAGGTAAAAAAAATCTGATCGGTTCGGCCTTTGGCACAGGTGTTATGGGTACTTTAAAGTAAAAAAAAAAAACGTGGACACTTGAATGTTTCCATGATTTTTCTAAAAGTGGCATCATGTTTTGTGAAAAATAGTAATTACCTCATATTCTAGGTTATTTTGAAATGACTTGTATATGATGAAAAAAACTTCTCACCAAATTTACGAGAAAATGCCCTTAAAGGGAAACCTTTCAGCTTTCCAAAACACCCTTTGCAATTTTTTTACGATTGCGCAGTCGTAAATTATAGGCCCTCAAAATTAAAAGTGTAATTTTTCATACAACAGTAAATAACGTGGTAATAAAAAATGGTAGAACAAATCTAAAAAACCAAATTAAAGGGAAAAGTTGGCGCTTTGAAAGCATTTAAATGGATTCGCGAAGAAAAATTTCTTTCATCCCATGCATCACTTCAAAGTTGACAAAAATTTTAAAAAATTTTTTTGTTGCGCTTTATCTTGAAAAAAGTAGCACTATACTGCACAAAAAAATAATTGGGTATATAATTTAAAAACTAGAAGCTTCAAGCCAAAAAACGGCTGCTTTCAATATTTTTTATACCTATTTTTCGCGGAGATACAGCCACTTGAAAATGACCAAATTTTTCGTAAAATTTTAGTGTACCTTTAATTTTGTGCACCAGTGTATTTAAAGTGCCGTAAACATAATCGATGTAGTTCAATGATAAATTATCATTAGAGGTGAGCGGGAACTCGAAAATATCGGGAACTCAATACTCGAAACGGGTTTTCGAAAACTTTGGGATCCTGAAAATTTCAGGATTAGGCTACGGTTAGAGTGGATGCGTTTTCTGAGGAACTGCATTATGACGAATATGTACTGCATTTTTCCGATATTTTCAGGTTCTCGTACACCTCTCTATTGCTAGTACAAGATTATTTATTATACATCAATAATTTTTCAGAGTTAACGAAAAATTTTCTTATCGCGCAAGCCTTCGTCTTCTTCGCGGCTGGTTTCGAAACCTCCTCGGCCACGATCAGCAACACTCTGTACGAATTGGCTCTGAATCCTGACATACAAGAGAAACTGCGACACGAAATTCTGGAGTGCGACGCGAAGAATAATGGGGAATGGATATACGAAACCGTAAAGGAGATGGTGTATATGGACAAGGTATTCAAAGGTACGAAGCAATGAAAATAACTTCTTTTCAAATTCTGTAATTGGTTCGAAGTTATTTTAGAGACACAGAAATTATCGGAACTCATCACAAGATCCGATACTTTTCATCTTACCTATGCCATATATGCTTCATACAATATTTTACTGAATTGGAAAATTTGCAGAAACTTTGAGGAAGTATCCACCCTTATCATTTTTAACGAGGGACGCAACCGACGACTATACCTTTGAAAATCCAAACGTCTGGATTCCAAAAGGAACTAAGTTATGGATACCCATATATGCTATTCACCACGATCCAAACATTTATCCAAACCCAGGAATATACGATCCTGATAGATTTAGCGCTGATCTTGTGAAAACAAGGCATCCTATGCACTACCTTCCTTTCGGAGATGGACCAAGAAATTGTATCGGTAAATACAAACAAATGTAAATGAAAATAAATCCTTCTTGTTATTAAATAAATTCTTTCTGTTGTTAAAGGTGCCCGGTTCGCAGTTTACCAAACGAAGATTGGATTGATCAAGATCCTTAGCAAGTACAAAGTCGAACCTTGTGAGAAAACACCATCTGATCCCTATGAACTGGATCCAGTTTCGTTTCCTCTGGTACCTAAAAAAGGATTGCACTTAAAGATAACCAAATTAAACAACTGATGACTTAATAGGGTCATACTTTAGTGAGAAACTGTTTACTTTATTTTTAGGCATGTTATTGAAAATTGTGATTCTTAGTCGTATATTTTGTATTACACTTTAGATGTATGTGCAAAATAGATTTTATATGAAAGTTTGTTATAATGCTTCACGACAATTATAATACATCCTAAAGTTCTGAGGAAAATGCGTAAAACATTTGTCTCCTTGTTCGGTCGAACTGGTTATGACGCGTATCTACATCGATAAAAAGTAAGATGATTTATTCTAATGTTCGAGATAGATTTATCGATTTCTGTAAAATATTTGTGCGACCAATTCTGATTTTAGGGATATATCTATAATGTATATTTCTTTTCCTTGTTATCATAATAGTTCTTTAATTACACGTTTGACTTGTGAAAATCACTGTAAGTATTTAGTATATTTACCAATATTTGTCAAGTGCTAGAAATCCTGGACACCAATTATGATTTTTGAATTACGATAATTCAGTTGAAAATTAAAAATATCAAATGTAACCTTTCATATAATTTTCATATAATTTATAATATTGAATGCGATGGTTTTCAAGGTTAAAGTTCATGCATAATGTTTTTACCGCAAACTGGCAAACCTCTCAAATAACAATAGTATTGTATAATAAACTAACCAATCAGCCATAATCACAAAAATATTCATTAAATATTTTTTTCAAATATTGAAAAAATATTTTTTTAGCCACACTTTTTAATATGAAGTAAATATTGTATCCAAATATTATATACATATACAAAAAATATAAAAGGAATATTCAGAAAATATGAAAGAGATATTTAAAAGATCTATAATAAATATCTAAAATATGTTTTATTTATATTTATAAAATATTAATTGAATATTCAGACAATATTGAGTAAATATTATACTTGATATCTAAAAAAATATTTTTAAAAAATTTAATTTCACATGGCTCGGGGGGGGGGGGATTACAAAGTTCGATATTATCGTACAGTTCATCGTTTACGCGGTAAATATGCTACATTTAAACCGTTTTTACCTTTGAAAAATGTTTTTGGCACTGCTGGGACTCGAACTCCAAAACCTATAGACTACACGTTACTTACTTTCCCAATGAGCCATGGGACACTTCCTTAGAAACTTTTTTGCAAGCTGATCTATGTTTTACGACATATGACGGACAAACGTATTTTAAATATAGTCTATTACTTCAACAAACCTATACTTTTACAAAAGTGATAGAATCACTTATAAGAAATATCAAACAAAATTTTGTAGGAAAACAATAAGTGTTTTGCCAAACATAAAATTAACTTTATTGGATAACAGAAATACAACTTGCATGATATTTTACTTTAAATATAAAATAACCATTTCTTCTACATCCGAACAAAACATTTTGCTTCTAATATTAAATCAACATTTATTTTATAATTGAAAACAATATTTGTTTTGCAATATAAAATAAATATTTTTTATACTATTAAAAAAAAATTTTTTTTTAATCTGGAATGAATATATCTCACATGTCCGCAAAAAAATATTTATTTCCAATATTAAATAAACATTTACTTCATATTTGGATAAAAATATTTATTTCTAATATTAAGTAAACATTTACTTCATATTTGGATAAAAATATTTATTTCCAATATTAAATAAACATTTACTTCATATTTGGATAAAAATATTTATTTCCAATATTAAATAAACATTTACTTCATATTTGGATAAAAATATTTATTTCTAATATTAAGTAAACATTTACTTCATATTTGGATAAAAATATTTATTTCTAATATTAAGTAAACATTTACTTCATATTTGGATGAAAATATTTATTTCGTAATATAAAATAAATATTTCCTGTATATTCAGGAAAAAATATTTTGTTCAAAATATGAAATAAATATTATATGCATATTTAAATATTAAAAAGAGATTGAATCTCTTTTTAATATTACATGAATATGTATTTAATATTTTGTGCTACTAGGGATGTAACTAAGCTTTCGTATAACTACTCTAATTTCTATAGACTTGATATGTGCGCTAAAAATGAAAACCAATTAATCTATAAGAATAATCCATTATTATCAGAAAGCATATTTCTATCATACATTTCATGAAAGTCAGCATTAAATTGTACAAATCCTTATCAATAATAATATTAATATATCAATAATAAATATATAAATAAATATATAAATATATACAATATATTTATTATTGATATATTAATATTATATTTATTATATATAAATATTTATTTATATATAATAAATATAATATTAATATATCAATAATAAATATATCAATAATAATATCACACTTAAAAACGATAAAAAATATTCGTAATATAAACTTTGTCGATCATTTATCTTTTCCAAGGAAAAGAGATAATTTACATCCATTCATCATTCGAAGCTTATTGTTCCCTTTCACTTTCCACGCTTTTACTGTATTCTAATGAATCGACGAAAACCAAGTAAACACAGGTACGAGGAATTAACAAGTACCTAAATCTGATACGTTTTCTGCTTTGTCATGCAATGATGATTTATTTCGCGATACGAAAAAGTGGTATAACAACTTTTTTGCGGACAGAAATGTTCTAATTAAAAATATGAAACTGCAGTACCATCAAGGATCTAATTCCTGATGATAAAAAATTGGGTCCGTAACGATACTCCCCGAATAAATGTTTAGTTTCTATCGGTTTAATGATTCACTGATTGCCCACATGTAAGTAGATATTAATGTTGCTTTATCTATTAGAAAGTAGAGTATATGTTAGACTTTAGACAATTGAATAAGATGCGCTTAAATGCAAACTCCAATCATTTATCTGTGTCTGTAAAAATTGTAAATTACATAAACATTCATAGTCTAATAATATAGTAGTAAAATTTGAACAGTCGCAGAAAAGGTGTATTAAAAAAACTCAGAGAAAAATGCAAACAAAGAAGCTTCGAGAGTTATAGAATATAAGATTTGGTGAGCTACATATAGGTATACATAAATAAAAAATAATAAAAGAAAAGATTAAGGTTTCTTAAGACACGTCATACGCAGCAGCATTTCAATCTTATCATAATTTGTACATCAATGATACATGTATGTTGTTCATTGCTACAGATGTGTATATCGTCCCAGTACAACGACACTTATAAAACGATATACTGTTGGCAGAGACACACCAGTCACTGTTCAGTCGTAGAATAAAGTAAACCATCGAGGAAGTCATTTTATCTCTTTAAGTCAGAGTGAGTCAGCACTTTGTCATAAGAAGCATTCGCCTGAATCTGCAGATACAGTATTTTCTCAAGGTATTCTAGGCTTAGAAAACTATACACTGCAATCGCATACTGTTCAGTGTGTCATAAGTAGACTGCGGATGTTTATGTAAATTCATATTTTCAGATGCCTTAAAAAAGAAAACCAACTTACGTAAAAATGTCTTTTACCTTCTAAATATCATAAAATGTATTTCATTTTCGATGTTTCATGTATTTTTGCAACTGTAGACATCTTTGTACATTTTAACGCCTTAAAAATTGCCATAAGCTAAAAATTTTAAGCATGAAATGCGATCATGATTTTTTATGAAGAAAAGAAAATCTTAGTACCCTAACAAAATAATATATCTATTAATATTGATAATCGCTATCTTGAAAATCTGATAACGAGTTATAGTGTGCTTTCACGCGTAATATCACACAGTGATAATAAACTTTAGCAAACAGTAGTAACAGTATTATATCAAACAGCACGTCTGTCGGACGTTGTCTGTAAGCCAAAATAATTCTCTTTTTCAATTCTTCTCTGTTTAGAGAAGTTAGTCCACCATGGCGGACTACTTCCAAATACTATGCGGCATCGCCGTGGTGTTTTTGTCGTTGTACTACTACTTCACGAGAACCTATGAATTTTGGAAGAACCTCGGCATACCCGGTCCACGACCTGCACTTATTTTCGGCAACTTGAGAGATGCGGCCTTAAAGAAGATCTCGATGGGCGACTTCATCAAACGCTTATACAACGAATACAAACACGAACCGATGTTCGGAATATTCGTTCGGAGGCAACCCTTGCTTATTGTCAACGACTTGGATCTCATTAAGGACATTCTTATTAAGGATTTCTCCTTGTTCGCGAGTCGAGGATTGGACGTCTTTCCAAAGGTAGGCAAACGAATGTAAAAGTACAATTATAAATATGAAGGTCTACGATTCATTTAGCATCGAGCGACCTTAATTCATCGTTAAGCCATTAATGCAATTGCTTCGTAGGCGGAACCGCTCTCGCAGCACTTGTTCATGTTAGAACCTGACAGCTGGCGGCCCCTCAGAGCGAGACTCTCGCCAGTTTTCACGTCCGGCAAGCTCAAAGATATGTTTACCTTAATAGTGGAATGCGCAGACAACATGGAAAAATACTTGGAGACAGTGGAAAAGAATAACGAGCCAGTTGAATGCATCGACTTGGCCGCCAAATTCACGACCGACGTAATTGGCAGCTGCGCCTTCGGTATCGACATGAAGTCCATCTCCAACACGGACAGCGAGTTCCGTCGGCTGGGAAAAGAACTTTTCAAACCTTCCCGTCAACAAATGACCAGAGATTATTGCAGAGAATTTTTTCCCGCCGTGTACAGCGTGTTCGGCCATTTATTGCAGAACACGCACCTCAACGATTTCTTTATCGGTGTGATTAGGGATACGATACACTACCGAAAGGAGAACAACCTTTTCCGACCTGATTTCGTTAGTATACTTATGGAAATGAAAGAACAGCCGGGGAAAATGGGAAATATAGGTAAATAATCCTGAAGTTTTGTTTTTAAATTTCAATTGCGACGTGGATGCGTGATAACTCTAAGAAATTTTCTTCGTGACTCGCTTTGTTTACCAGAAAGCTAAGCGAACTCGGAATTTTCATTCACAGAACTGACTGACACATTCCTCACTGCACAAGCTTTTCTTTTCTTCGTGGCCGGCTTCGAAACTTCTTCGACAACGATCGGCCACGCGCTTTACGAACTTGCGTTGCACACGGATATTCAAGATAAACTACGGCGCGAAATCAGAGAGAGCTGCGCGAAACATGGCCGCGTTGTAACGTACGAGCAACTGAAGGAGATGAAGTATTTGGATAAAGTGTTTCGAGGTGTGTATATCGCATTAAGTTGGACAGAAAGTCTGTGCAGCTGGATGCAAGGTTATAGTAATCAGAAAATTAAGAAAATTCAGTTCTATCAACCGTAAAGAATTGCGAAGGCTAATATACTGATACTGTTTCAATTTGTCCATACAGAAACACTGAGGAAGCACCCAGTATTGCCGATGCTGATGAGAGCAACGACCGAGAATTACACTTTCCGAAACACGAAAATCACAATACCGAAGGGCACGAAAATTTGGATACCAGTATATGGGATCCAAATGGATCCCAAAATTTATCCGAAACCTGATGTCTTCGACCCTGAAAGGTTTGAGGACGAGGCTTTTAATGCCAGACACCCTATGACTTATCTGCCCTTCGGAGATGGACCGAGGAATTGCGTTGGTACGCAGAAGTGATTCAATTAAAAAATCAGTGGATTGTACACGAATTTAATTTTTGTTAAGCTATAATTATTTTTTATATCTATTTTCAGGTGCTCGTTTCGCGCAATTGCAAAGCAAAGTTGGACTCATAACGATTCTTCGAGATTACAGAGTTGATGTCTGCGAGAAAACGACAATACCTTTCGAACTTGATAAACTAGCGTTCCTACTGAAGCTGAAAGGAGGAGTAATGTTAAAAATATCAAAAGTCGAAGCACCGACCTCTTAATCTATTATCTTTAAGATTGTATGTGTTAAGCTAAAAATACTTCGTTCGACCTGCCAATGAAAGATAATCGATAAGGATACTCGTATTGCCGTCTAATCTAAGTAATCGTAAACAAATTACTCAACAATATTGTAAAGATTTGATAATGTAGAGTATAATTACATTAGAAACAAGACCGTTTATGTTTGTGTTCATCGTCAATAGTTTAGGGCTTAGGGTTTAGTGTAACTCTGCAAGAGACGAAAAGAGATAAAATAGGAACAATATACAAATACTAAGTTTCAATTAAAATTTATTTACACCTTAATTCCTCGTCAATTGACGAAGATACTGACTTAACTTATTCAATAAAAAATAGGAATCCTCGAGTTTACGCAGTTTTCAAGTCACCACTCATCTAAATCTCGTACATTTTACCGAACTTACAGAAACCGATGTCCGAATCATTGTGAAAATATTCTAAATGATTTTTTATTGTATTAATTAGGTATGTATATAGTGCATCGTTCCCGTTGCAGTCAGTGTAAAATTACTTTGCGAAACCCAAGTATGTGACTAGAAGACGAAAATGTTCCAGTAAAAAGCTAACTATTATACATACTACAGTAAAAGACATTTGAGCCTCTTAATTGACAAATGGCGTAAGCCCAAAATTAGGAAAAATGAGTCTATTACAAAGATAAATAGTACAGGAAGAATACTTAAAGTATCCATCACTACAATTTGCATATATTTTCTTTCATTTCAATATAAAAATAAAAGTCAAGTTTCCAGTAAATAAGTAATAATAAGTAAAATTGTTATAGAAAAATGTGAAATAATGACTCCAAATTATTATGAATAATGTGAATTAGTTTACTATTGGAACAAATGTAGTTTTTCCTTTAAATTATGTTTACTATAATTATTATTCTTTCATTTAATTTTCTCATAGCAAAGTTACATTCTGTTCTTCATTTTTTATAAAATATTATACAAAACTTCAAATTGATAATACTAAGAAAAGCGACTTACTTCACTTGTTAATTAAAGGTCTCATTCGCATCTTAACGTTGAGTTTACATTCCTATGGGAAGCTTAACGAATAAGTCTCCGACATTCGAAGAACAATGGCATCATAGAAAAAGACGGAACTGAACTTTAACCTTTCTAAAAACAGCGATATTTGCGATTAGACTATTTAAGTAGTACATACGGCTATTTTCGACCGATAACACCGATGACATGATACATACAAGCGAGTATTGAATTACCTTTGGGTTGGTATATTAGAAAATAAAAAACAGGATGGTAATTATTTAGAATGCGGACGCGTTCTCGATTTTGATGATTTTTAAATATGTTGTAGAAATCAAACTTTTGAACAACTTTTGCTACAACTGCCGGACTCTTTTAGTTTTCGAGATATTTCCAGAAAACCGCCGCACATTGTAAGTAAACTTGTAGAAAAGCTACTTCCGCGCCGATTTTGATGGGACTTGTTTTAATCACTTTGTTTCGCTTTTTCTTATACATGTAACTGGCGGTCGGCCTTAGTTTTCGAATTATGCACAAAAAAAGTTTTGGTAATTATTCGGAATAGGGGCGACCTCACCGATTTTAATGACCTTGAAATATGTTGTCAAGGTGATCATTCTGAACCACTTTTCCCTATGAATACCGTCGCTCGGCTATAGTTTCCGAGATATTTGCAAAAAAAGTTTACTTGAGTTTCTACTTGTAGTATTACCTTAATCTTCGTTGTATTAGTAACGTAGTCAGTGATATTGTAGTAGTAAAACGTTTTTCGCAAAATGTTATCTATCATATCGGATGAAACCCCCCCCCCCCCATGCTAGAGAATCTAACCCAGACCTAATATTCAGTATTAAAAATTGAACACGTTCATAACTTAAATGTAAACCGAACTCGAACATATACAGGGTGAGGCACTTAAAACCGGCTATCTGAATAACTTGGCTGCTATTGGTGATAGGAAAAAATGCATCAAGTCAAAATTATTTGGTATCGAGGGGCTGATCATCCGATGTTACTAGTTTTTTGATAGGTGGAGGCGTCAAAGAGATATGAAGGTCATCTGTGGTTTTTTAAATGGAATGGTACGTTTTTTTACTTACATTCTGATAGAGTATTTGTCTGATAGAGTGCTTATCAACGGTGCTTGATCATTTCCTCAAAGTAAATTAATTTCCATCGCAATTGGCTTAACCCAGATCACGAATGACCTTCCAATAGGTCATTGTATTCGTCTTGAAATACTCTATCAGAATGTAAGTAAAAAAACATACCGTTCCATTTAAAAAAACAGAGATGACCTTCATATCTCCTTGACGCCTTCGCCTATCAAAAAACTAGTAACATTGAATGATCAGCTCCTCGATACAAAATAATTTTGGTCTGATGCATTTTTTCCTATCACCAATAACAGCCAAGTTATTCAGGTGGCCGGTTTTAAGTGCCTCACCCGGTAGAAGTTATTTTTATGAATATCTTGAAAACTAAAGCCGTGCGGCGATAACAGATACAGGATGTATATGATTATGAACACAAAATGTTCTATGACATCTGTCTCCAGTTTACAGTAATAATGTTTTAAAGCTAGCGGTATGGTTTTGAGTTGGATACTAACTCCGGCACATCGACGAGACAAACACATGGATACAAGCAGCCGTTTAGGCTACCCTTCCTCTGTGTGCGTAGCCGATGCTCACTCCTACAAACATCCCCAATTTTTAAAGCTTTAGAACAGTTAAACTATAAGATATACAACAAAATGCATTAAGACTTTTTTACTCTATTATTGCTTATCAATGTGCTTGTAAAGTTTCAGCATCTTCCGACTATTAACGTATAGGGTAAGTTTAACGTATAGGGTAATAAACTTTAAGGTATTATTACTGCGAAATGAAGGCAGAGCGGACACTACGTCATAGGACATTTTGTGCTCCATTAGAGCTCCCTAACCATTCCTGAAAATATTTAAACTTATATATAATTTACACCCCGTATAAGAGAAAGTTGATCAGAATTTTGAGTTTTATAAAATATCTGAGTTTCATTCAAATCGATGAATCGATGGGTTGTACCACGGCCCTCTCTAGTATGTACAGGCCATAATATAGAAAATTTGGCAACGCTGTCATCAGTTCTATTAATGTAAAATTATGACAGATTAACCGCATACTCATAGTGACGTTCCATATCACTTCCATATTTATTCTATTATTCTTTTATAACAACGTTATTATCAGTAGTGTTATTATTAGACTGCGGATCTTTATGCAAAATAAGATTTTTGCAAGCACAAATGAAGAATTGGAACTTGACATTGCGTTAAACATTCTAATTTGATTTATATTTTTGACATTTTATATATTTTGGAATATGCTAATAGTCTCCTAGATGTTTTGCATACTTAACATTTCCATACATGCATAAAATCCGCAGTCTAGATATTATTTATATTATTATGCACTTTCGTATTGATCAATTTTCATATTAAAGTATTACATTCTTCTGAAAATAATGTTTACGCTAGTACATATGTAGATAATAAATCAACATAACCTTTGGAAAATATAGACCGATCAGGAATCAGGAATCAGGACTGATGATTGACTGGAACCACGTGATCAGGACTGATGGATTGTCTCTAAGCGCTGTTGCCATATCGTATATTACGGCCTGTACTAGAGAGGGCCGTGGTTGTACCCTAATATACACATTTACTAAAAACTTTCTAACTGGAAAAAGTTGTTCAAAATGTTCATTTCTACAACATATTTCAAAATCATCAAAATCGAGAACGCGTCCGCTTTCTAAGTAATTACCAACAGCATCCAACATAAAAACTGAACGTGTTGGACACATGATCAAAAATGTCTCACATTTTTTTAAACGCCCTATATTACTTTGTACTTGTGTCTAAAGGGGTTAAGGCTGTTATAGACTGGCGATCCGAATAACTCGTCTAAAACACAGATGAGTCAACACATTTCCACTTTCAGATATGCAAATTCGTCGAATATCAAATATCGTCAGTAACTATTTCTTGCAATTCTTAGATGCGGCTAGAAGAATGGTGACCTACCTCGAAATACTATGCGGCATCGCTGCTATATTTGTCGTCCTCTATTACTATGGCGTCTCCCATTTCGATTTTTGGAAGAAACGCAACGTTCCTGGACCACCACCCATCCCGTTCTTCGGCAACACGAAGGACCTGGTGTTCGCCAAAGTACCGGAGGGCATCTTCTACCAGCAATTTTACGACAAGTATCAAGACGAATCCATGCTTGGGCTGTTCAAAGGAAAAACGCCGCTTCTCATTCTCAGGGACCCGGAACTCATCAAGGACGTTCTCGTCAGAGAATTCGCTAAATTTGCCGACCGAAGCTTCAGAGTTTTCGAAAAGGTTTACATTTTGAATTGATAAATAAAACTTTGAAGTGCTGCAAACATGTTTTTTAACCATTTTTGTTTACAGACTGAACCAATGTCGTCGCATCTCTTGAATCTAAAGGTAGAGACATGGCGGCCCATAAGATCGAAGCTCTCCCCGTTATTCACGCCTAGAAAATTGAAAGAAATGTTCCCGTTGATCCTCGAGTGCGCGACCTATTTTGAAAAGCATTTAGACGAAGTTGCGGTAAAGGAGGGAATAGTAAATTGTACCGAATTAAACAGTAGATACACGATGGATGTGATTGGCAGCTGCATTCTAGGGATTGAAGTGAATGCGATCACGAATAAAACCAACACGTTTCATGAAATTGGCAAGTGTATTTTTGATTCTAATTTAGAGAACATACTGCGACATATTGTGAGACAGTATATGCCAGAGATTTACGACTTACTTGGTTACGTCGTGCCCGAGAAGAAGTTCTCTACGTTCTTTACGAAAATCGTTCATGACACGATCAAGTACAGGAAAGAGAATAATATAAACAGGCCTGACGTCATTAATTTATTCATGCAGCTTCAGGAGCATCCAGAGAAAATAGAAACTATTGGTAAGTTGACGTTCGTCAGCTGCAGTGCTGGATACAATTCAAATAAAAAGTATTGGAAATAATAATTACAATACTTTTATTCAAATAAAATAGTATTTCAGCATTTATTTTATTTCTTAGTTCTACATAGAAGAATAATTGAAAATATCTATTTATTACACATGTATAGGAGCTATTAATTGAAGTAATATTTGCTGTGCGATGTTTTAGAAATAATTATTAGAAATAATAGTTTTCGTAGAATGTATTAGGAATAAATATTTGAAATAATATTGTTTTAAGGATATATGAAAATTAATTATTTCAACTAGTATTTCATAATATTTTACTTACATCTTTCTCTTGCTCTATAATGTATAAGCATAGTTATGAATGTCTAGATATATCCATAGCTTATTTCGGAGAAAGGTAGTGCTGAAGTTTCATTCCAATAATAATAGCAGAAATATTTATTTCAAGTAACTATTTTAAGTTCGTGCTGCGAAACACATAATTGAAATACATATTTCATATACTTGAGATTAAATAAATATTTCAAATAGTATTTCCACTAATACAAAAATAAATAGATATTTCAAATTATTCAAAATAACATAGTTTTGGAAATAATCTCTGAAAATATTTTTATTTTTTATTTCAAATATTATTTTACCCAGCCCTGACTCAGCTGGTAATCGATGAAAATGTACAACCAAGTTTCTGAAAATTTAGTGAAATCGAAGCAATGTATTTCTACATTCAGAAAATGTAATTTGCACATAATTTTCAGAGTTAACGGACACTTTCTTGGCTGCACAAGCCTTCGCCCTTTTCGGAGCAGGTTTCGAGACGTCCTCAACTACAATGAGCAACGCTCTTTACGAATTGGCTCTAAATCAAGAGATACAAACCAAATTACGGGAAGAAATCAATGAGTACTTGCGCGTAAACAATGCAGAAGTGAAGTACAACGAAATAAAGAAACTAAGTTACTTGGACAAAGTATTTAAAGGTAAATATAATCAACGATTTTTAAGCCGAAAGGGTCTAGCCGGATAAGAAGGGGGAGAAGTACCCCCAAGCCAAATTAAACTTTATATACATATACCAGTCGATAGATCTCTCAAAAAGACCACCTTTCTGCCAAGTATGAATCCGGTACCCCCACTATGGGGGTAGTTATGGGGTAAAATGTAATTTACAGTTTATGTTTGCTTCTGTTCCCTGCAATAGAAAATTACGAAAAAAAAATCAGGAATATTTTGCTCTAGTAAACGCATGTTTATGAATTTTTTCAGAATTTTTACTTGCAAAACCGATTTTTTCAAAATTGAAAAAGTTTAAAAATGCCGATTTCAGCTTGAAGTTATCTTGGTACCACGTTTATATTTTTACAGTTTTAGTGCCTTTTTATGGTTATTAACATGTATTTCTTGCAAATTTTTTGAAATGGTGAAGCGTACTTTAAAAAAAATTAAAAACCGATTTTTCAGTGTATTTTCGTATTCATAGAAATAGCATGCTCCTCTAATCATCGATACATTCCGCTTGTTAAATAGGTATTATATACAATTATAGATACTTTTATATGTAATATACGAAGCAATGTATTTAATTTGTAAATATCCTATCTTTAGTAAGAACGGATTCATTTGGAACGCTAAAATAACGATGGTTTTTAAGAAGTTTTTTCTTAGCAAAGATAGAGCGAATCTTTCCAAAACTTTAGGGGTACTTTATTCTACATTCAGACAATAAAAAAAATTTTTGTGTTGACAATTAATTAATTTAATGTTGCTATATTTATGTATATCGATAACGCCGCGTCACCGGAGTTGCAAAATTGTGTACAACGTAGCACATTAAATTCTTGCCTGAAACACAAAAACCAATGTTTTTCTTAATTTTAGTGTAATTACATCGTCGATGAACTAAAAACATTCATTAAAAAATTAAATGGTACAAGTTTTTTTGCATAAATAAATTGAAATTTTTTCGTCAAAAAAACTTTTCTAAGATCGGAATTTTTTTCAATTTTATACTTCTGTTTCATTTTTTTTTTTTTTAGTTCATTGAGAACATTATTAGATTAGATTTAGAAGAAAAACATTGGTTTTTGTGTTTCATCCTCCTTTAAGAATCCGTTCTTACCAAAGATAGGATATTTACAAATTAAATACATTGCTTCGTATATTACATATAAAAGTATCTATAATTGTATATAATACCTATTTAACAAGCGGAATGTATCGATTATTAGAGGAGCATGCTATTTCTATGAGTACGAAAATACACTGAAAAATCGGTTTTAAATTTTTTTAAGTACGTTTCACCATTTCAAAAAATCTGCAAAAAATATATGTTAATAACCATAAAAAGGCACTAAAACTGTAAAACTATAAACGTGGTACCAAGATAACTTCAGGCTAAAATTGGCATTTTTCAACTTTTCAATTTTTAAAAAATCGGTTTTGCAAGTAAAAATTCTGAAAAAATTCACAAACATGCGTCTACTAGAATAAAATATTCCTGATTTTTTTCATAATTTTCTATTGTAGGGAACAGAAGTAATCAAGCATAAACTGTTAATTACGTTTTACCCTATAACTACCCCCATAAGGGGTCTTTTTGAGAGATGTATCGATTGGTATACATATATAAAGTTTAATTTGGCTTGGGGGCACTTTTCCCCCTTCTTATCCGGCTAGACCCTTTACTTTCAATACTTAATTATTAGAGGTATGCAAAAGCCTTCATCGTTTTCATAATACATTTCTTTATGAATAATCTATTAACCGTATAATAGTTTTTAATAAAAAATTTTCCTTTAGTTTCTATCACCTTTTTCTACCGTTCTGGTAAAAGTTAAACACAAATTTTCGAACTTCTTCAACATTTTGAAATCCTGTATTCGAAAGACTGTATTGCATTAATAAATAAATTTAACACTTTTCATCCAAGCTCCATTAAAACTTTTTCACGAATCACTGAAGTAACATGGAAACTGGCATTATTATACTGCAGGACCTTGTTCCCTTTCGTCGTGGAATTATCTCAATTTATCATTCAAATATTAAATGAATAATGTACTACCTATTATTGTTATTTCAGTATTATTATTAATTAAATATTGTTTTATTTTTCATCGCAATATCAACATTCTCAACGACAACATTCACAACTATTTATATGTATTCAAACGAAGGAAACTTTTGCATATTCCTAATATAAATACAGGATTCACTATAAAAAACGTAACAAATTAATTCATGTGCACAGAAACGTTAAGAACATATCCACCACTACCAATAGCTATAAGGAAAGCAACTTCTGATCACACTTTCGAGAGTACGAAGGTCTCAATACCCAAAGACACATTGGTAGGGATACCAATCTATGCAATCCATCATGATCCAAATATTTATCCAAATCCTGAGAAGTATGATCCAGAAAGGTTCACCGAAGATCTGGTTGCAGCTCGGCACTCTATGCATTTTATACCTTTTGTTGACGGACCCAGACATTGCATTGGTATGTTGGATTGGAAGAATTCGTATTTCAAAAAACGCGCACCGTCGATGGTTCCTACATGATTCATCGAAAGTAGAAACTAATTCTGCTTTGTTTGCTGATTATTTTAGATCAGAGGTTCCCAACTTGTATTTCGCGGAACTCTAAAATCCCACCAATAAAATGTGGGGTTCCACAATAAAATACATCCAATGTAATAATGTATGAATATATCAATACAGACTTAAAGAAGGTTTGAAATTAATTACCAACTTTAATTAAGTAGTAATATTTCCTTTCCATTATTAATCTATTTTCTTTTTTTGCGTTTCCAATTATTCTTTTTTTTGTTTTCACGTTTGCTGATAGGGTTTCAATATTTTTCATTAAGATAAAAAAAGGTTCTACGGTGACAATAACTTGGGAACCGCTGCTGTAAATTTCACGTGACAGCGAACTTTACACCTTTCACTGTGAATGAATCATTTATGTACATAAAAAATTCTTACAATTAGTCCACTCATACTGCAAATATTAATATAACGTATAATATTTTCAGGCACGAATTTCGCTCACTATCAAATCAAAGTTGGTCTCATTGCAATACTTCGAAAGTGCAAAGTGGAAGTTTGCGAGAAGACGATGATTCCGTATGAATATGACCCCGGATCGATGATAATGGCGCCTAAAGAAGAGATATACTTGAAGATAACGAAAATATAGTCAATCTACACGTACATCTAACCAAAAGGCAAGAAAGTCTTAGAGAGATACAAGATATTAAAAACTCTCTTTTATCAGATGCAAAAATGTTTATAAAACCTCTCAATAAATTATGTGAAAGTTATGAGATTTTATTTTTGCCAATCCATAGCCGTAACCTGATCAAGTATACTATCTTACATTTATCATACTTGTAAACATTAATTTCTCCCACCAAACAAACTAAGGTATCTCGTAATAAATACCATGATTGCTTACACAGTCGCAGTCGTTACGTCAACGTCATAGTAGAAATAAAACGCACCAGAGTTGTGTTCGAGGATACGAGCAATACTTTACAAAAGTGTTAATAAAATACTTTCTAATGCATAGTTTTAACTTTCCAACGTGACAAATTTTAAACGCGTCGATATTTTGAAATGATTCGATCTATTTGGCTTCGTTAAAGTTTGCGACAGTTTTTACGTATGTACGGATACATTTAATACTGCTGAATCCACACCGGTTTATCTGACTGAACATTATGCAAGCAAATCGCAAATCATGCTTATCTATAGCGTCGGCACTTCCAAGAATGACGAACAGCCTGGAGCAAAATTATATGCGGTTATAAGAATATAACCGCATACAATTATATAAGAAGCTGCAGTTTTCTTTCCTTGTGATAGTGATTAGATCCAGTATATGATTTTATTTGTTGCATAGAAGTGTACGTAAAATACAGTGACAATAATATCTTTTATGTGTTAGTAATGCATATTACATTGCTAAACGCTAAAGTATTGTTGTAAACATTTATTTACCACCTTGTCGCGATTGTCAGGCAACGTAGATTTCTATGTCAGTAACGCAAAGTAATTAATAAATTTTCGGGAATATATTCAATATCATTCTCAAATGTTAATATTTTTCTTATCGTTAACAGTGTTTTATTTCCTTTTATTTCTTTAGTTTATACTGTATACACAATAATCTTTCCTTATCTAGAAAGTGATTTTCAAAAAAAAGTGGAAGACTGCACGAAATATTTGATGTTGTGGTACTTTTCCTTCAGTGACTCTGCATTTTGCGGATTACACCGCGATAATTATGAACTTGAATTTCGTGTTTTTAAATGACGAAAAAATAATATCATTAATAAAAATATTATTCTACGCTTTCTGAAATTATACAAAAATTATACAGGGTATCTCACGCAACGGAAACAAGTTATATCTTTAAAACTCTTAAAGATAGCAAAAAATGTGATAAAGCACAGTTAAATGGTATCGGACGGTGCATAATGTGCAAATAATATTATGCACTTTTGTGCATCGGAGTGTCAAAAAATTGCAACAGCCCCTTTTTTAAAAATGGAAACCTACGGTTTTGATTGCACCAAAATGATGCAATTTTTTGTACTCTACTTACTTATGCCCTAAACTTATTCAATAAGAAATTATCGCAGCTAAAAGTTTACTGAATTCTTTGGGTCTGTCGGCAATACTTAAGTAGATTTAAGTGGACAGTCGGCAATACTTAAGTAGATTTAAGTGGACAGATTGAAATATGAACTAGATCAGTAAACTTGTAGCTGCGATAATTTCTTAACAAATAAGTTTAGGGTATAAGTATGTTAATACTTTTTTGTAAAGCACAAAAAACTGCATCATTGGGTGCAGTAAAAAAAATGGGTTTCGATTTAAAAAAAGGGGCTGTTGCATTTTTTTTATTTACCGATGCACAAAAGCGCATAATATTATTTGCATATTATGTACCGTCCGATACCATTTAACTTTGCCTCATGACATTTTTTTTCTATCTCTAAGCGATTTAAAAATATTGCTTATCTTCGTTTTGTCGGACATTCTGTATACCTAAAAGAATAACTATGAGGGAAATAAAAAATTGGTCCATCACTCTTAGATTACCCTATTCCAGAAACTGTTGAAATTAGTTATTACATAAAACATTTAAAAGATTTCTCTACCAATATAATAACTTCGACGAATAAATATAATAATAAAATGCGTAATGAACAAAATTGGAGTCTGATCACGAAATTATTATAACAATAACAAATTTTCTAACTTCGAATATATTTGCTGTTATCGCTGTGTTAAACCTTAAATTTAAACCTCTACACCAAAGATTAATGTAATTGAAAAAAAAATGAGCGAGTTATCATTAACAAACCGAAGAGTCATTCAGTGATACGAAAACATTCTCAGTGGAACAAGCAGTTAACTCCTGGAGCCAGACTTGTGTTCCTTCTTATCATTCTAATCTTCTGTAGTCGTATAAAACCGAGGACTTATTCTCTCGCTACTTCAATCTTCATAAGGTGTCAACTAACCAAGCGAAATTTTTTGGTCAACTTTTGACTGAGGTTCAAGGCAGTTGTTCGAATACTTGAGTCATCATGGCTGACTACTTCCAAATACTCAGCGGAATAGTCCTGGTGCTTTTCGCCCTATACTATTACATGACTTCGAACTTCAATTTCTGGAAAGAC
The DNA here is from genome assembly GCA_030770465.2 of Perdita meconis. Taxonomy (NCBI): domain Eukaryota; kingdom Metazoa; phylum Arthropoda; class Insecta; order Hymenoptera; family Andrenidae; genus Perdita; species Perdita meconis. Next base: position 20,151,272 of record JASKOS020000004.1, read on the forward strand.
CGCGGTATTCCTGGACCTCAACCGACAATAGGATTTGGAAACGCTAAAGACATTTTTTTTAAAAAAATACACATAGGTCAATACATGAAAAAACTCTACAATGAATACAAAAATGAGCCACTGATTGGGATGTTCATGAACAGCACACCTACGCTGGTTGTTTGTGACTTGAATCTTATCAAAGACGTTTTGATCAAAGATTTCTCGTATTTCGACGACAGAGGAATGAAAGTCTACGAAAAGGTACGTAAATGATTAAGCGAAGAGAAACGAGTTATAGATTTGTTGACTGAATTGAGTAACGAATATTATTAAAAATAATTGTTCCGAATCAATCGCAGACAGAACCCATATCCCAAAACATCGTCAACCTCGAAGCAAGAAGATGGCGACCGTTGAGGGCGAAACTCACGCCGGTGTTCACGTCAGGCAAACTCAAAGAAATGTTCCCTCTGATACTCGAGTGTTCAGAAAAATTGGAGGAGTATCTGGAGAACGTGGCTGCGAATGATGTCGCCGTGGAAGTTCGTGAAATCGCAGCGAAGTATACGACAGACGTGATCGGAAGCTGCGCGTTTGGGATCAACATGAACGCGTTGTCAGATGAAGAGAGCCAGTTCCGGCGGATAGGAAGGAAAGCATTTTCAATGAGTCGTATGCAAATGATAAAGATGACAATTAGGGAATGTGCTCCTTGGCTTTACGGTTTGCTTAGTTACGTGTTGCCTCGATCAGAGATTTTTCACTTCTTCATGGGAGTCATTTCAGAAACCATCCAATACAGAGAACGGAATAATATCTATCGGCCGGACTTCGTCAACATGTTAATGGAACTGAGGAAGCATCCGGATAAAGTACAGAATATCGGTGAGTGTACACATTTTTTATCGCGAGTGATCGATTAATTTTGCTTAATTTAATGCCAAAAGTGTTTATTTCGTTTTGCAAAACTTTCTAGAAATAACGGACGATATATTGAACGCGCAAGCGACTGTATTTTTCGTGGCTGGCTTTGAAACATCGTCAACAACGATTTCTCACGCTTTATACGAAATGGCACTGAATCCTGACATACAGGACAAGCTTCGACAAGAGATTAAAGAGTATTACGTTAAAACTGATGGGAAATTAAAATTCGACGATGTGAATAAAATGAAGTATTTGCATAAAGTATTCAAAGGTACCAGTGAGTTATTGAGCAAATAAAAATTAATACCATTACTTATCTGTTACTCCCTTTTTTATAGAAACTCTTAGGAAATATCCACCAGGAACGGTATTAAGAAGAAGGTGCAACAGGAATTATACCTTTAATGGTACAAAAGTATCAATTCCTGAGAATACTATGGTAGTTATTCCTGTATATGGGATTCACTACGACTCCAATTACTATCCAAATCCAGAAATCTTCGATCCAGAAAGGTTTAACGACGATGCAGTTGGTGCAAGACACCCTATGGCTTACTTGCCATTTGGTCATGGACCAAGGAATTGCATTGGTAATTTATGAAGAATATAGTTCACGTGATCACAGTACATTAGAAACTTTGTAAATTATTTTATGCTGTCGATTGTTGATTAAAATGAAACGTTTTATTCCCTTTTCAGGAGAACGTTTTGCAGTTTATCAAACCAAAGTGGGAATAATAAAGGTGTTAAAAGACTTCAGAGTCGACGTTTGCGAGAAAACAATAATTCAATACAAATGCAATCCGAAAACTATTATATTGAACCCTATAGGTGAAATATATTTGAAAATAAGCAAAGTAAAAAATTAGACTGACGAATGAAGAACTAAGAAAGTATTAGCTCTTAAGGAAATTTCTCTATTAAGGACTGTATTAAAGTATTTTTTAATTAAGCGTATAGTACTAGCGATAATAAAGATAATCAAAATAATATAAATATAATCAAAATATAAAGATATCAGTGTATCAGATATTCTAATGCCCATGATATCAGAATAAATGTGAGTCACCGTGTCTGATGTGAGTCATTCCCCAAATTCCGAGTCGATAACGTACTCTGACTCGAAACAAAAATTCTCATAAAATGTGAGGACCGTCGAATACATCAGCGCTACAACTACTCAATAGTTCGATCGACCCTCCTTTTCCTCCCGTTGAAGCGAATAGTGGCGACACCTGTCTGCACGCAGTCAGCGACTCATATTCCAGCATCAGACAGAAACAATCATAAACGCTCCGACGATAAAATTCTCGTTTCCGGCTGCACAATTATGTACCGTGACTGTGCAACGAGACGGCCAGCTTAACCTTTACGTAAATATTTAGTTGCCGAGATACAGTTTCTATTGTACGTCCTTATCAGTGCGTCTCTCCACTTGATCTCCGAATTCGTGCTTCTCATCGTGACTATGGTTTTCACGGTTTCATCGAACTGAACGTGCAAACATATCTTAATTTGATACGAAGTGTGTGCTGTACACAATTACCATAATAATAAGATGCATTGTGGGGGGACACGGTACCGTTATCTTCGCATGATGAAACACCTTCAAACTCTTGATGGATTTAAAATTCCTTAATTATACATATACATATCTAATACGAATCTAAATTTTATTATATTATTGTTTTTAATACATTCACAGCGGCAACTGTGTTTAGAATCTTTCGTATTTGACAATGCCGGATAATTTTCCTATTTTATGCTTAAAAAAGTTGATTGCCGAATATTATTTTTAAAATAGTAACAAAATGGTGAAAACATGAGCTTAACCACGGCCCTCTCTAGTACAGGCCGTAATATAGAAAATTCGGCAACGCTGTCATCAGTCCTATTCATACTCGTAGTGACGTTCAGTCGGTTCATTGACGTTTCTTAACACGTTGTATAGACTCTCTTTTTCATTTTAAAGGATACCGCACACGATCAATAATATTGATTAATCGTAGCTTGATACTACATATTATTGTCAGTCTCCTTTGATGTTTTTTTATCTAATCCTTCTGATATCTTTCTTTTTAATCTTCAATACCAACATTAATCCTACCTTCAATATCGACTGTAAATGCTCAATAATATTTGTGTATGCTCAATAATATTGTCAATACCGATATATATTAACAGTATTATTAACCGTATGCGGCTCACTTAAAGAAAACATTCTTTAAGGTATTTTCTTCCCTCAACAATATGATTTCTACATTTTAAACCTCAGTGAAGGCGTTAATAAAATTTTTTTGAAAATGCTTCTTACATTGCTTTGCCTTATAACTACAAATTCACAAATATTACAACAGTCTTGCTCAAGGAGCTAATTCGTCGTAGCATTCACGAGCCTAAAACCAAAACCACATTATACCAAAGCGTCTAGATGAAAAGAAAGATCGTCGGAGAATACAGCAAAAAGGAATCGCTCAACCTAACCCAGCCTTTGATTTATTAGATATGCTCATTTTAATAAATAATATTCGAACCACGAAATTCTATCTAACTAAAGAAGCATTCATCCCACCATAAAACGATAACCATGCTTTCTCCCACGCTCCTTATAATTTACACGTAGGTACTCCCCACTCCGCTATCGAAACCGGTAAGTTTCGCTAGTTTCAAAGGCTGACGTTCGTTATAGACGTCAATTTTCAAGCTCCGCGTTGCAGTCGCTGCATGATTTGAATCCGTGCAACATAGTACATCGTCATTTCACCTCGGATACGCTTCCGCGTGTGCCTTTGCTCAGTTGAGTTCTGGTAGCAGCAACAGCAACAGGTTAAACAAACCTTCCTCATTTTATTGTACACTACAACGACACTGCTCCGTTTGCGCGAATACTTCGTCATCTTATATCTCTTCAACCTTGATAGGAATAATCGTAGACGATGATGCAGTTCGTGTCAGTATGCTGACAATAATTATTTAAACTACGTCGCGGTACGATACTCCGTTCTGTTTATATTTACCATTTTATTTTGTTCATTTCTCTGTTTATTTATAGTGAATATCAAGAGTTTGAAAGATATTTTGATGGGGATCTTTTAATGCAAGTCTTAGGATAAAAACAATCGATTATTTCCGCGTTAATGATAGTGCTTACGCAACGTTCGTTTTTATAATAATGTGTCGAGTGGTTTTAGATGTTTTCGATGACTTTGTGTCTATGCTTATCTATGCGTTATTTCACTCGTATTGTAATCAATTACAAACGTAATTTCATTTCACTCTGAACTACAATTGTGATGATTATAAAAGTGGCGTGTAATATATTATGAATACATTTTTTAATTGTTGCGCAATAAAATTTTACATACTACTTTTCTGAACTTTGAAATATTAAAAATAAAATACCCGCTCAAGCGTTTTCGTATTTTATATTAGAACCTTTGGGGAGGATGACGAATTAATTATTTTAAAAAATAAATTACAATTCATAAAAAAAGAAAATTCTACTACTGCGTCGTATTTTATAGTGAACCTAGTTCTTCTAATCTTATTCGCAGAATTATAATTGACAAAGAACAATGGCGAGCTATCTAGAAATTTTATGCGGTATCGCCGCCGTATTCGTTTTATTCTACTACTATTTTACATCGACCTACGATTTTTGGAAAATTCGGGGTGTGAAAGGGCCAAAACCTAGTCTTCTATTCGGCAACATAAGAGATGTTATGCTTACGAGATTATCGATGAGCGACTATTTAAAACAACTGTACGAGGAATACAAAAGTGAACCGATGTCGGGGATATTCACGAGAAGAACGCCAATTCTTGTTCTTCATGATCCGAAATTGATAAAAGATGTATTGATCCGAGATTTCTCGAAATTCGCTGATCGAGGATTTCCTACTTTCGAGAAGGTACGAAAATATCTGTTGATTATTAATAATCCTGACCTATCTTACCAAAATAATTCCGATTTATTTATAATTTTATTTATTGCATGTTTATAATGAAATCTATGCTCGTCGTAATTAGATTAATCTATCTACTTTCGATTTTGCAATCAATAGACAAAGTCTGCAAAAAGATTTCGACTTTTCTTATCAGAGAGATAACTCAATGTTTTATTGTTTGATGCATTCCTTCTTTGTTTGAAAAGATATTTCATTTAAAAAAATAGTTACATCTTTTTTGAGACGAAAAAGAAACAGCAATTTTTTATTAGATTCATAACGTAAAGTTTATTTAATTATTGTATAAATTACTTTTACAACATTGGTCATAAATGTCTTTTTTGCTTTATACTATAATTCAAAATAGACAACGCTTTTTGCTACCTCACAAAAAATGACATTCGATAAGCTCCTGATAGGAAGTGTAAACACATAGTAAAAAGTGAAAACATATCTCTTATCAGACTTGGGAAATGACAGCCACTGTGTTATACAGTATCAAATATTTTTCTTTCAATTATCTAACAATGGAATTCGCCTAAAAATAAGAAAAGTGTGTTTGCCTGCTTCTTACGTCTTCACGAATAAACTACTATAGTGATTTCAATGAAATTTGGCAGGGAGGTAGGCCTGAAAACTGGAGAAGGACATAGGATACTTTTTTCCAGGAGAAGCCAATTAATCCAAAATTGAAAACCGAGTTCTACGTTTAGGCTACATCTGTGCCAAATTCAATTGAAATTATTTCAGTAGTTAAGTCAAGAAGTTTGTTACACATTTTCAGATTTGTATTGTATTGGTTTATTGGTAACAAGAATAATTAGGTATGATTGTACATGACTTTAATATAAATTAGCAACTAAAATACAAGATATAGAAATTTATAATTTGGAATCTTGGGCTGTTTTTTGTTTAATTTAGTTAGAAGTTGTAGTGTCAGGTTTTCTTTCCATATTCTTTCTTTGAATATAATTGTGGCTAAATTTGTTTTAACAAATTGGTATTAATACCGAGCCGTAAAAGCGTCAAATCCCCAAATTGGTATTAATATGAAAGCTCAGTTCAATCGTATTCAATAGATTAGAAATTGGGCACCATTTAAAACGAAATCCACGCGGGCGAAGTCGCAGGCAAAAGCTGGTAAAACATAAAAAGAATGCTAAAAATGAAATTACAAAATTAATTACAGATGGAACCATTGTCTCCTCATCTGTTCAATTTGGAGGCAAAGAGATGGCGACCTTTAAGGACCAGACTCTCGCCAGTGTTCACGTCTGGCAAACTGAAAGAGATGTTCCCACTAATATTAGAATGCTCTGATCACTTAGAGGAATACTTGGAGAAATTGGTGGCGAGAAGGGAACCCGTAGAATGCCGCGAATTAACAGCAAAATATACGACCAACGTGATCGGTAGCTGTGCCTTTGGAATCGAGATGAATGCCCTGTCCGACGAGGAGAGCGAATTCCGTCGGATGGGTAGAAAGGTGTTCGCTCCCACCTTTTTGCAGGTGTTAAAATTCCGAATGAGACAAGCTGTGCCGAAATTCTACAATTTGCTGGGGTACATATTACCCCCTGAGGACGTTGCGGTTTTCTTTACGAAAGTCATCGTCGACACGATGAACTACAGAATGAACAATAATATCGTCAGGCTCGATTTCGTCAACACGCTACTCGATCTCAAGAAACATCCGGATAAACTGGAGGGCATTAGTAAGTGAGAATTTTTTAAGATTTGAAGATTTACAAAAGATTTGAAAATTTAAAATATTGACTGAATCGTTATTTCTAACAATTTCTAAATTATTAAATTCGACTTTTAACTGTATTTTATAGAATTGACAGACACTTTGCTGGCTGCACAAGCTTTCGTTTTCTTCCTCGCCGGTTTTGAAACGTCTTCATCAACCATGAGCAACCTTTTGTACGAATTAGCCTTAAACCCCGAAGTACAAGACAAAGTACGACAAGAAATCAAAGAATATTATGAGAAGCATGGTGAATTGAAATATGACCATATCAAAGAGATGACGTATTTGGATTTAGTTTTTCGAGGTACGTATAAAACTAATGAAGGGATTGTCAGTTGATTCAGATAATATTCTAAAGACGATTTCTGTTTTATTTGTGTAGAAACGTTGAGAAAGTATCCTGCTGGACCACTGTTAATAAGAAGGTCGATCTCTGATTATGCATTTGAGGACACGAATGTTTCGATACCAAAGAGAACGTCTGTATGGATACCAATATTTGCAATTCATCGAGACCCTGATGTTTATCCAAATCCAGATGCTTTTATACCTGAAAGATTTACCGACGAAGCTGTGGCGACTCGAAACCCGATGCATTACTTGCCTTTCGGTGATGGACCGAGGAATTGCATTGGTACGTGAATGAACATATTGTACAATTTTTAAAAACATCAAAAGCCCCATAATTTTCCGTATGAGAATACTTCTAATTCAGTATAATCTTCCTTTCAGGCGCGCGATTTGCAGTATACCAAAGTAAAGTTGGACTGATAAAAATACTTCACAAGCACAAAGTCGAAGTTTGCGAGAAAACTACTATTCCATATGAAATTGACCCAGCTGCCTTCCTACTGGCTCCAAAAGGAGGAATATATTTGAAGATAGTAAAAGTAGATACTTAATGTAAAATATTAAAAAATGAAGATTCTTTTTCAGTTTCGTTTACTTTACACGTTAAACTACTTTACTTTACTTTACTTTACTTTACTTTACATGTAGAACTACTTACTTTACTAGTAACAATTAATTTGATGATCAGTCTTGCTTTGTTACATTCATATAGATGATTGTAAAAAGAACAAATTGTAAAACTATTATAGGCTGTGATAAAATTAAATTATCGTTCATACGCGATTGGCCAGATGCTAAGGCATTCGTAGCTATACAGTTAAAATCTAATGAGTTCTCATATTTATACAGGGTGGGGCAATAACTATTAGCACCTCAGATATCTCGGAAACTATAAGTTTCACAGAAATATTTGCTGAAATAAAATTGCACAGTACGAAGGGGGTCATCCGGTGGCGATAACAGTTTTTTTGCAGCTGGAGGTACTTCGGACATTTGAAGGTCACCTCCATTTTTTTAAATGGATCGGTATGTTTTTGCTTCCGTATCATGATAGAGGATCTTAAAACGAGTTCAACGACCTATTACATAAGGTCATTGAAGGTCATAGAAAGTAAAGAAACGCGATAATACTTACGGTTTTGGTAGTAAATGAAACATACGTTTATGGTAGGTGTTCGAAATGATGACCATCACTGTTAATGCACCATTGGATTCTTTTTACCATTGATTGACTTGCAAGTCTTACAGTGTCAGAACTTATTGACGCACAGACTACAATAATTCGCTGTTGCATGTCGTAAGGTGTAGTTGGTACTTCTTTGTACACTTTCTCTTTCAGTGTTTTCCACAGAAAGAAATCTAGAGGTGTTAAGTATGGTGAACGAGCTGGGCACGATATTGTACCGCCGCGTCCAATCCAACGATTTCGAAATTTTTCATCGAGTTCCCTTCGCGCAATCAATGAATAATGTGCTGGACATCCATCATGTTGATACCACATGGTTTGTCGTGTAAGTAAAGGTAACACTTCTAGCAAAAGACCCAATGTATCCTTAATAAAACCGTAAGTATTATCGCCTTTCTCTACTTTCTATGACCTTCAATGACCTTATGTAATAGGTCGTTGAACTCGTTTTAAGATCCTCTATCATGATACGGAAGCAAAAACATACCGATCTGTTTAAAAAAATGGAGGTGACCTTCAAATGTCCGAAGTACCTCCATCTGCAAAAAAACTGTTATCGCCACCGGATGACCCCCTTCGTACTGTGCAATTTTATTTCAGCAAATATTTCTGTGAAACTTATAGTTTCCGAGATATCTGAGGTGCTAATAGTTATTGCCCCACCCTGTATAGTACACATTTGCAAAACGATTAAATCTCAATTGTTGTGAAAAGGTGTATACATATAAGAGATTCATTTGCTAAGTACCTGCATGGACAAAGCCCTAAAAGTTAATGTAAAATAATTTATTGCTTCCTCTGTATAACACTAAAAGCAAATATACTGACATTGTTATATTTATTTCTATATATTCTCTTCTTTCAATTATTTATTACCATACAGAATATGATCTTGTTTAATGCATTTATCCTGGGTTTCAATTAATTAAAACCCTAGAGATAAAAATATGGCAAGACTTTAAATAAAACTAATGATTTAGTAGTAACCTTTAAAGATAAAAGATCCGCATTGAGTGGAGATTTTCAATTAAGTTATATTTTACGCTTTACATATGCATCATAGATGATTCATACATAATTCATAAAAAGTATACGGCTCTCTCTCCTTTGTTTACTTATTTCACTTCAGATAAAAGTAATCTTCACATCTTTCATGAATGAATCATTTGCAATACAAATTCAAGGCGTAAAATACAAATTCACTTTAAGACAAAAATGCTGTGTAAAATCATAAGCAAGCATAACAACAAAGTTAGTTAGACTGCGGATGTTCACGCATTTTTGGCAATTTTTATTATATAAAAATCTGCAAGAATGTGCATAACTAAGAAAACATGAAATATCAAAAGTAAAATACATTTTATAATGTTTATAAGATATGACGTTTTTTTATTCAAGAGTCAGTTCTATTTCTGTGTCTGTAAAAATTTGAGTTTGCATAAACATCCACAGCCTAGTTATCGTAGTAGAGACAGACACAACATATTTGCTACGTTCGTCAAAGAAACAAATACGCAATCACTCACCAGTGCTGGCTTTAATTTTTTGTTCTACAGCATGAATGAAAGATTCGATGAGTTACTGTCTATAATACTCTAAAAAAGGCTTTGCAGTAATCTGAAATAAAGAATAGAAAAAACACAACAATTTATTTCTCAAAAAGCAACAACTTTGAAGGTAAAACACATTTTAATGAATATTAAATCTTAATTCGTGTTACCATATTTACTTCAGTGGCAAAATAATAGGTCAGAAATATAAATTTTAGTGTAATAAATTGATAGTTAGATAATTAAATATTAAATAATTACCTTCAGGCCAAAAAAAGTTTAGTAGATACCTGATAACAATGAAGAATCGAAAATCTTACAACTTTTGTGTCGATTCAAGATTTGAAACAACAATGTATGAACAATCGCATATTACGTCTTAACAATAGGAATAAAGTTAATCTACAATGATCGCGTCATTCGATCGAAGTAAAAAGTGAACCAAGCGATGGAGAAAATGTTCAATACTTTTGTACTTTATTATGATACTAGATAATTACGAAACTATGTGCTACATTTATCATATAATAATGTTGCGGTAAGATGTGACAAAAATATTGTACATACTATTATTATTTCCTTCATAAAATAGATTTGTTTTTCAACATGACCGACGCTGCCGAAAATCCATTTGAACTGATCAAAAAGTGTCATGGCGCCGACGCGCCAAATCCCATTCAAATTTCTGTCAGCGAATCAGATACTTGCAACAAAAAACAAAATAACTACGTAAAACAAGTATATTGAAATAAATTTTTACGGATTATTTAAAAAAACACATCAGACTTACATGCTCTTGTTCGTAGTATAAGATTTTTCAGGTTCCATATATGTATTTTATTCCTTATTGTATCAATACGACACTTATTTTTTCACTCGTAGCTTATACAAAGTAAAATAAGTTTCTTATATCTATTAGAACAAGAAACGTAGTGCCATTGTATCGCGAAAATAATTAATATTTCTCTTTATTACGTTTGCAACAAATGACATGTATAAAATGGTATAGAAAACGACATATCATATATCCCAGACAGCACACAGGTGCCGAAAAGGCGCCTTAAAGGCGCCTACAACCAGCCGTTGAGGCCCCGAAAAGGCGCCTTAAAGGCGCCTGCGAACGCCTTAGTTTTGCCTCATTCGCGCCTCCTAAATGCCTTGTGTGATCAATTACGACGCCTTTAAGGCGCCTTTTTCAGGACTCGAAGGTGCATAAAAGGCGCCTTTTAACGGCCTCAAAGGCGCCTTTCGCTGGTATTAAGGGCGCCTGTAAGGCGCTCATAAGGCGCCTTTCAGGACCTTATAAGGCGCTTTAAACACGCCTTTTAAACCTTCTTTCGGCGTTTTTCCGGCGTGTTTCAGGCGATTTTGAGGCATTTTTAAGGCGTTTTAAAATAAAAAATAAAAATAAAAAAACAACAGTACAAACAATATCTATTATTTATAATAATATATTTTTTTTAGTCCGTGGGCATTTTTTTCTTTCTCCTCTTTTTTTCTCCGCACTACACGGGACAAACAAACCCCGAAGAGAGTGGCAGGCACCCAATCTTTCTCAGGAACTCGACCAGGCCATCTTAACTGAACTGACAATGAGATAAGAACCTTGCATACCAGTGCATCCATCTTTGCTACAGACGTTGATCGTTGACGTAGTCAGTATAATGTTATATTTGTGGAAATACTTTTTCAATGCATATTAAAATATTATAACTCATTCTGTAACGATTAATTTTCAAAAAACTGAGCTATATATGTGATCCATGATTTTCAATTAGTCAATATATACCACTATATGTGGTATAATTCAAATATTTTACAATTATTAAATACATTTTGAACAAATTGTCACTTTTGTTAAATGTGTGCGTGATAATATAATAATTTTTTAACATTACTTCTTGTGTTTTCAAATATTTATGTATATGTGAAGTTTCTCAGTTCCGCACCTACGATGTGTATGATATACGAAAACGAGATTTCTCGTAGTACACACGCATTCTGTTGAGAACGTAAACTTTAGAATTAATTTCGACATTTATTTTGAACATCTTGAAGATACCTTTGAGGCGTGAATGACAAAAATTTCTTTAAGTATATTTAGTATATTTCATATACATACATATACTTCGCATCTTTATAGTATATTTCAAACGTCTTTAGAAAACGACTAGAATGCACGCCGGAAAGGCGCCTTTTAGTCCTTTTTTTCAGGCGCCTTTAAGGCGCCCAGAATTAACGCCGGAAAGGCGCCTTTTGGTCTTCTTTTTCAGGCGGAAAGGCGCCTTTTAGTCTTCTTTTTCAGGCGCCTTTAAGGCGCCCAAAATTAACGCCGGAAAGGCGCCTTTTAGTCTTTTTTTTCAGGCGCCTTTAAGGCGCCCAGAATTAACGCCGGAAAAGGCGCCTTTTAGTTTTCTTTTTCAGGCGCCTTTAAGGCGCCTCCTAACAAGGCGCCTTAAAGGCGCCCAAATTAGGTTGTAAGACGTTCAGGCGTAAAATCGCCCTGAAAAAGGCGCCTTTGCGGCCACGTGTGCTGTCTGGGATATGTATACATTTATATACGGCGTGTCATTAATAATGTATTGACGACACGGTGTAAATTACGTAAGTATGTACTCTTTGCACGTAGATCCTGCATAAAACCTGCCGCCAGTCTAACAACAAATCATACAGACGACAGATTATATCAGGATCTACTCAATCAGGAATTATTGTATTTATTTACATTGTCATTCTTATCGTGAACGACAGTGCAACCTGCTTTTACAATTTGTTGATAATGTTGAAACTTGAAACCAGAGAGGAAATGAGAGTGCTCACGCCCAGAATTTCGTTGTCCCGTGCAAGTGCTGCGCCCAGCGGCCGATTGTAGCAAAATAGTAGGAATCTAAACGTTTTAGTTCAACCACCGACTAGATAATAATAGACAATGGGGTTTTGTGTCCCAGGTCAAACTGCCTTACTGATATCCGTGGTTTGCTGACTGAATTAGGCGACCTCTACTCACGAATAACGTTCAGTTGGAGAATTACTCTAAACTGTGTGAAATATTGAATAGTGTGTGTGTGTGCTTATGTACGTGTGTCAAATTTGATGGTTCACTCAATGTAGAAAAGGAGCTTTGGCCAACCCACGATTTAGCTCATATACTATGTGTTACGAATTAAAACATTGTGAAAAATGTTATTTTGCATAGTTATGTATATAGTCACATCATTCCTTTTGTATCCATACTGTTTATATGTACAGGGTGGTCCACGCAACTTATGCACCTTTATAACTTCCAAAATACGCGTTGCACGAGAAAATGTTGTATACAAAAAGTTACATGGTTTACAGGGGTACATTATGTAGTGTATTTATTTTTTTTATAGGTGGAGGCGTTTTGGAGATTTGAAGGTCAACTTTGTTTTTTTAAATAAAATACTATATTTTTTATACCACAATATGGAAGAATATCGAATTCTGAGTAAAAAAGTATTAACCTTTATTAACCCTAAACCTAATAGCGGCTAAACTTCCGAAAACCGGACAAATCGGATTTAGCTGAAACTTTTCAAATAGCTTCATTTTGCATAAAAACAATGTTTGCGAGAAGGATTTTCTGCGGCTCGCGAAAAATTTTTGTTACCATTTTAGTGTCACTCCCTGTAATATCACTGCCTATGTTATCGACACGGTTAAACTTCCGAAAACCTGACAAACCGGATTTAGTTGAAACTGCAAATAGCTTCATTTTGCATAAAAACAATGTTTGCGAGAAGGATTTTCGGCGACTAGAAGTTTAAAATTTTGAATCTTTTTTCGATTTTTTTTTTTTTTTTATTTTCTTTCTAGCCCCGACCTAATCCTGATCTCCCTTTTCGCCCCAACCTTCTTTTCCAATTGCTCTCTTGTTTTTTACTTGATCTAACCCAAACCCATTCCGATCACTCTTTTCAGTATTAAAAGTAAAATCGAAGAAAAAGATTATACCAGTGTTCAATATTTTCTTTTTATTAATTTGCATTGTATACATATTTAATGTCTTTTAACAATGCTAAAAATGGATCTGCTTTAGATTTTTTTACTTGGTATCGCCATAAATATTCACACATATGATCGATTAAATTATTCTCCCTAATTCCGCCCCTGCTTAAGCGAGCTCGTAAGGTTCGCCATGATGACTCAATGGTTTGTGTACATTAGGGTGGCTCTTATTTTTGACTATTAAATTTTTTTCGCGGCACCCCCTAGAATAGTTCCAATTAATAAAAAAAATTTTGTATAAAGTTTGAACCCAATCGGATAAGGGGAAAACGTGCCCCTGAACCCTCGAGGGTTCAAATAATCATTTTAAAGCACACAAACTGGATTTTTTTAACATATCCGCTTTGTTTTTAACTATATAAAAAAATATGTTAAACAAAAGTTGTAGATCTAGATAAGAAGCATGTTTCATGTTCTATGACTTTTTTTCGTGCGGGAAACGATTTAAAAAAAAAAAATAAAAAAAATAAAAAAATATAACTTTATTTATTTCCTTTTAATTTTGAAAATACAAATGTACCTCGAATATTTCCTAGTTATAAAGATATAAAAAGAATGTATATGTTTTGTACAACTCTAAGAGCTTATTTTTTTTTAATTTATGAAATTTCTTAAATGATCGGAAAGCTATACACATTTCTGTAATGAAAATTGATAAATGATATGTAAAGTGAAATAAGATGTTTTTGAAAATAAATAGTTTATTCGTATGTAATTATTTGCAATTGTTGGTTACGGGATAAAGTCTCTTTTTTACAATCAGGAAACTTCTGATGGTAATCATTTACAATTTGAAGAACATATTGTTTTTGTTTCTTATTTTTTGTAAATAATTCACTATAGTCTTCCATTAATTGAACACCTCTTTCTGCAGTATCATTGACAACCCGCAGTTTATTTACTAATTCTAAATTTTTAATAAAGCCTCTGTTTTTAGACCAAGACGATGGTTCCGTTTGAAGAAATTGGCCATCTAATTCAATATGTTCTTCAAATTGTAAATGATTACCGTTAGAAGTTTCCCGATTGTAAAAAAGAGACTTTATCCCGTAACCAACAATTGTAAATAATTACATACGAATAAACTATTTATTTTCAAAAACATCTTATTTCACTTTATATATCATTTGTCAATTTTCATTACAGAAATGTGTATAGCTTTCCGATCATTTAGGAAATTTCATAAATTAAAAAAATATAAGCTCTTAGAGTTATACAAAAAATATACATTTTTTTTAGATCTTTATAACTAGGAAATGTTCGAGGTACATTTGTATTTTCAAGATTAAAAAGAAATAAATAAAGTTATATCTTTTAGTTTTTTTTATTTTTTTCGAAAATCGTTTAGCGCACGAAAAAAAGTCATACAACATGAAACATGTTTCTTTTAGATCTACAACTTTCGTTTAACATATTGTTTTATATAATTAAAAACAAAGCGGATATGTTAAAAAAAATTCAGTTTGTGTGCTTTAAAATGATTATTTGAACCTTCTAGGGTCCAAGGGCACGTTTTCCCCTTATCCGATCAGGCTCAAACTTTACATACATTTTTTTTTTATCAATTGGAATTATTCTAGGGGGTGCCGTGGAAAAAAAATGGAAAGAAATTTTCATCAAGAGTAAACAAGAGCCACCCTAGTGTACATATATGCGCCGCTTTCCGGATCTACAAAATTTTGACTATGATGTTTTTTGATCCGATGCATATTTCTTAAGTTAGCCGTGGTGGCGGATTAAAATGGGATACCCTGTATATATACATATACATATATATGTATATGTGTGTGTGTGTGTTATATAAATATAATAATAGTAATAATATATGTATATATATTATTTCAGTTTAGTTATTCTCTCATAAATGTATATTCTCCCATTTAGATTGCGTTATTTTGTTAGGTTTTCTTAAAAAAACTAAAAAACTACTGGACCGAATTAGAACAAAATCTATTCAGCTCTAAGTTACATTGATAGACATCGATTGCATCATCGATCATTATGATCTCACTATTGGTTTTTTAGAAAACGTTAACGAAAAATTTGATCACATACGTACGTGCATACGCACGTACAACACACACGCACGCACGCACGCACGTACGCATGCACGCACACACACACTCGATATAAGTCATTTCTTTCTTGTGTCTTACACACCATTTTTCAGAGGGAATTAATTGTAATTCTTTGCACCATTCAATTGTCGCTTCGAGACTACTTAATTTTTTGAACAATGAAAATAAATTTATGTGACTCATCACGATAAATAAGACAGGATACAAACACGCTAGAAAACGTTACTTCGCGTCTTTTGTTTCTCAATATTACGGAAATGCATTACGGAAAAACAAAATCCACCGTGTCGATAACGCAGAGCATAGAAACTTTCTGAATTATAGGGAGTGATACTAAAATGGTAACAACAATTTTTCGCTAGTCGCAGAAATCCTTCTCGCAAACATTGTTTTTATGCAAAATGAAGCTATTTGCAAAGTTTCAGCTAAATCCGGTTTGTCAGGTTTTGGGAAGTACAGCCAATACTAGCGTTGAACTAAAACTGTAGGGTGCGTATACACTTGAGCACGAACACGAATGAGGCAGCGCCGAGGCAGCATAAAATGGGAGTGGGGGGGAAACACATCGTTTCAAGTTTTCAAGGCATGCGGAGCGTGCTCAAACTTGCCTCGGCCAGTTGCGGGCCGTTCGCTACTCAGATTTCAACTGATACAGAACGTTATCGATTAAAAAAAAAAAAAGGACTCGCGGTGCATGTAAACGTCGTTTGATGAGATTTGGCTCGTTCGCCGCTCAGCCTCGGACCCGAGCCAACTATTGTGGATCGGGGCGAGCATGGGGCAAGCTCAGCCTCGATTCTAGAAGCAGCTAACTTCGCGAAACATTGACAAAATTGTTTCGAGTAAAAGAATATTCTAGAATCTAGAAGCGGCTAGCTTCGCGACCGCGGATCGCGAGTCTATTCGGCCTCGGCGCTGCCTCGTTCGTGTTCGTGCTCAAGTGTATACGCACCCCAAAAGTCGCAATTGTCCATCATGCGGTGTTCTGTTCGGCCTCGGCGCTGCCTCGTTCGTGTTCGTGCTCAAGTGTATACGCACCCTTAGATTCCTACTATTTTGCTACAATCGGCCGTTGGGGACAGTAGTTGCCCGGGGACAACGAAATTCGGGGCGTGAGCAGAGCACTCTCATTTCCTCTCTATTGAAACTAATAATGATAAATGATGCTTTGTAGACCCGGTAGATCCTGATAAAACAGTCGCGAAAATACATTCAAATATACTTATTAGATCTACTCTCTTGCATGTGGTCGTAGTACTCTGTAGCAAAGAGAATCTTCTTTGCTCTGTAGTACTCATAGTCAGTGACCAGTGACAAGCTGCTTTCTAATAGCCTCGTTCTCGTAGTTAACCTCTCGATAACAGAAAAGAGGGACGCCGCATAATTAAATGGCCATGAGATTAAGTTCTATGGAACTGAATTATCCAGTTGTTCCGCGTCGAAAGAAGGTGCAAGGTGATTGGTATGACATCACCGTGGGAACGATAATGTAAAAAAAGTGATATAAAGGATGGAGATCATGAACTAACGGGTCACTTGATGTAGGTGCACGTCACCTACATCATACCGTCACATGACTTTTCGTGATTTTCATTACAAGTTTATTTAAATTTCCGTTGTAACGACAAATATTTTGAAAACATGGAAAACGAGAGCCAAATTGTCAGTAATCATCCACACGGATTCGAAAAGAAAGTCACTCCGAACGAAGAACTAGCGTATTGGATGACTCGACTTCCGGAAGCTTTAAAAAACGTACCAATAATACAGCTTGCGATACCCGGTAAGTTCAAAATATTTTTTCTTCGCGTAAGTTTTATTACTAGAAAATTATGTTTACTTCTCTACTTTCATGTTTTTCCAAATGTCACCATAAAATTTATTCGACGACAGAAATAAATAATTAACTTTTATTTCATGTTAAAATAACATCGAACATTGAAAAAGAAATAGGATCGCTATAATTTTTTAGCACGTAGAAACAATTTTACGAAAGATTGCAAACTCAGAATCTAAGTTCGCGTGACTAAGCGTTGCAATAGAACCTCTAACAAATGTATTACTTCCGGTGCAAACGTACATAATTAAATTTAACAGCTCTGCAATTTTCTTTTAAAAATAATTTGCCTATAACAGTTATTGAGCCTCCATCATTAAAGTTTGAGTTAATCTATCTCTAATTTTGTCCCTTAAATAAGCTTCCTTTATCCGAATAATTATTCTTTTCTATTGCTTAGATTAATGCAGATTCCATGTCAATACATTTAGTGCACATGAACATCAGTTGATGACTTGTAATAGGTTCCCACGACACGATGACTTACACCATCCAGCGACGTAACGATGTGGGGCCCGACGAGCCAAGATACATCAGGGTTCTCGGTCGTTACTGCTCACTGGTCTCAAAACCCATTATTTTTAATTGGTCCATTACGCAACACACCGATATCAAGGATCAGTTGAATGGCGGGATCCGGTACCTGGACTTACGTGTTGCCACGAAACCGCGCGACGGGGATATTTATTTTCTGCACGGTCTGTACGGATCGAAGGTATATCAGCCGTTGCAGGAGGTTGCAGAATGGCTCTCCTCTCACGAGAATGAAATAGTAATCCTGGACTTTCAGCATTTTTATTCGTTCTCAGAGATGGACCATCACCATCTCGTTGACACGATTTGCCGAATATTTCAA
This sequence comes from Perdita meconis, assembly GCA_030770465.2. NCBI lineage: Eukaryota > Metazoa > Arthropoda > Insecta > Hymenoptera > Andrenidae > Perdita > Perdita meconis. The sequence continues at coordinate 20,169,768 of JASKOS020000004.1, forward strand.
AAGAAGCTCTGTCCACTAGCTTCCAGCCTCGACAGCATAACGCTGAAGCGGCTTAATCAATTGAAGTTTCAAGTTGTCGTTATTTACAGAAACATTTACGCGCAAAATTATTCGCACTTTTGGCCAAGTGGTTTATGGCATACGAAATGGCCTAATACTGTTAGTGTCAACGAACTTACAGACTTTTTAGATCTCGAACTCCAGGTACGATCTATGCAACAAGGTTTCGTGTCGCAATGTGTTTTAACTCCCGACGTATCTTATGTATTGAAGAATTTATGCGGTACCCTTTGGAGGAATTTAGTGTCACCGAGTCAGAAGGCAATTATCTCTTGGATACGGCAACAGCAACCCGGCCAGGGTAAATTAAATATTGTTATAGCGGATTTTATATCGGATAGTAACTTCTTATTTTGTAAAACCGTTGTTGAAAGTAATAGAAAATTCTAAGCATAATACACTAAGCAAAGTGCTTTGTACCTGAATGTAAATGCGTGTACGTATACTAATTAAATATTTAATATTTACAACGTCACAAGCTAGGTTCCGTATTCAATATTCCTTTTCTACTTCATGTTCTGTTTTATTGAAGTTATGTAAATTTGTACATACACTTAGGGAAAAAACTATCTAAAACCTCTTAAAATTGAAATAAATAAATTGTAATGACTCTTAGCATACGAAAGGATGGGTTCAGAGAATAAACTGTACAGTAAATAATATGAATACGTTTAAAAACAACAATCATATATATTGTTTTCAGAACACATTACTGCACTCCTCATGTAACTGAAAGTATTTATAACATTGTTTCACCATGTACTCGTTTAAAAAGTTGTACTATTCATGTCATAAAATAAATACAGAATACCACAGATATATTACTAATAGAAAAACAAAATGGAAGAATATCGTAAATTAAAGAAACAAAAAAAAAGACATACAAAATGTATACAAAATTAAAGTATTTCCCAGAGATGAAGTTTAAGTAGATGTTACTTACCTATGATTGTTTTCGGGTAAATTCAATGGAAATCGACAGATGAGAGTTTGGTGGTATCGAGAGACATGTCAATACGGTTGAGATATAGCTTTACTATATGACTCAAATCGAGTGGGCAGTATGGTCAAGCAACTTATGGCTCTTTAAAAGTTTCAACAAATTGCTTAAGATTAACAATCAACCATTTCAGGTCACAATGCTTTCACCTTCAGCTGCTTCATTCTAGGTGCTCTTTTTTTGGCAAGTTTTCGTTGTTCTTTCTCCTCCAATTTTCTTTGCTTGTCAGGATCCTCTTCTTGCAAGATACGCTCCTTTTCAGCTCTGCGACGTTCTTCCCTGCGCTGAGCGGCTGCTTCCGCTCTGGCAGCATGAGTTGCTTTCAAAAATGCTTCTTCCACTTTCAATCGATTTTTATCGGCTTTGCTTTTGCCCTAAACAATGGCAATAATGTAAATTACGTAAATAACGAAAATTAATACTAAAATATCGAAATCACCAACCTCTTTAGACAATTTAAACCGACGTAATTTATCTAGCAAATAAAACGTTAATTGCAGAAGAAGTTTTAACTTTTCTTGGCCTTCTGCAGTTGCTGTTCGCCCCTTCAGACTTATATTTAATCCTACGAGTAGGACTCTTTTTACGTCAGGCATTGTTATCTGAGCTGTATCTCTAAAAAATAATAAAAATTGTAGCATCACAAAAATTGTGAAAACAAGAAATGTGTTTATCATACTTACTCCTGCTGTTTGGGACCACTAAATTGATCACTAATATGTATATAGTCTATGTATTGGGCGTACTTCGAAAATGCTTGTAAAACTCTTGTATCTAAAATAGCGGATACCGCTTCAGCAATTTCAGACATTACATAAAATCCTGCTGGAAGACCAAACTTTTCTCCTGGTCTCTTTTCTGGGCAATAGACACTAATGTCAGCCATATCACGCGCTAAATGTATAGCTGTTCTCTTGGTAGCGACCGCTAGCACAAAATTATCTGTCTCATCTTTCGCCAAGTCTATACGTATATGAGCTTGATCATTCTGAGGTCGCACAAGTTGTGCTAATACTGCAACTAAGTCTTGTCTTTTGATCAGCTTCAGTTCAATTAACATGGAATCACAACCAACTCGGCCAGAACAATATAAACTGTAATGGGACTGACTTTCTTTTACTAAACCGTTCTCGCAAACGTCCTCGTTCAACTTTCCTGTGTCACCGACGAGGGAAAAGTTTTCTAATAAAAGTTGTCTGTGTTCCATTAACCATGTTTCTGCGACACGAGCATTTTTTGAACGTCCAGCTATGTAATTCATGAAGTACACTAACAGACCAATGACCATTAGTATTTCCAAGTAGAAACTATCCCATCTTGCACGCAAATGCAATGGGATTTTTGTGATTGTTAGAGTTGATGGTTCGTCACTCTTTGGACCTGTATTTCCATTAGCTGCATCTACTCCTTCAAATTCTTCTTCGTCAAAATGATCAAATTCACTGTCTCCGTCAACAATTAGAACTTCCTCTTCTTCGAAATCTTGATTACTGTCAGATTCTTTGAATTGTTCATTTCCACGATCGTTCGCTGGTTGGGTTTGCCTTTCTTCTTCAAAGTCTTCGAATTCCGCGAATTCATTGTCTTCTGGAAGTTCTTCGTGAAAGTGCGCAGTGACCCATATATTTGCTGCGACTAGGACAATGTGAAGTACTACTAACCACAACTTCATCTTGTCTGGAACAAAGGAAGCAACAAATTGTTAGTAATTTGTAATAATAATACAGATGTTAAAGATTGAAATTAAATAATTATTTAGCAACGAAGGAATTATTTCGTGAAATACTGATTTTTTGTAGTAAACAGAATCAAACTGATAGAGTCGATGCAATTGTACGTCGAGAAAAGTAAAAAATATCGAATTGTAAAAAGAGGTGATTGTGAAATTTTTGTTTTCACTGATTTTATGCAATACACTAACTTTACAATAAATTCATATAAAAATCCTCCAGTCTTCCCACATTGATTACGTTTCTGTATTAAACAATACTTCGAATAAATTATATTGTTGCAGCACCCTTCGAGTAGGTGACTTACACGCCACGAAACAAGCCATGAAATGTAACGTCATTTCCTCAATCAAAAATTCATAGTAAAGGTAACATTTTTAGTTCAGAGGTTAACTATCTTGTTGATTGATTTAAAACAAAAATTGAAATTAACTTTGTTGAGAAATATATCAAATTATAAATTATTATAAAAGATTCTTTATTTGGTAGAATAATCAACAACAAAATCCTAACGAGTATGATAAAGTATTTTTAATTAAACACACGTACTAAAGTAATTTCACTTGAAAATATGATGCACAAATTTAATAATGCATTATTGTGCATTCACAGTTAAGTAAAGAATGTGAAAAAATATTCATTTTGGAATTTGTATATCAGATCCAAAAGTACTGATTACTTCCTGTTGGAGAGTATTATCACGCAAACTCATCGTTGGTAGGAATCAGCTGATAATTTTGACTTCACATGGAAACGGTATTATGATGAAAAAGGCGATGTGCAGTGTATTTTGAATATTTTAAATTTAGTTATACAAAATAATCACGTATTTGTTTAAAGGAAAATTTAATTCCGTGGTTGTCGAATTTATTCCAATTTTTCAAGTTTGGATTTTTAAATGAATTCCTCGACTTCGTTTTTTCTTGCGAAGTCGAGTGTTGATTGAAGTAAATGAAGTATGAAGGTAAACTTTTTAAAATTATTTATTGATAATAAAGGAAACGTATGGCTCGTCGATAAAGTAAATTTCTAAAGCTGAATCGTCGCAGTTGAATTCAAAATACGACCGTCTTGATAAAGACTAACCAACGGTTAAACGAGAGATCGATTCAGTTAGGCCTTGGAAACGAGTGAGGGAACTTCATTGCGCATGCTTTTAACCGTAATGGCTCTTCGCTGTCAAAATACGATGTGGTTGTTCGTGTATTCTGTCAGAATGCGTCGCGTGTTATTTTAGAAATACGATTAAGCATCATCTCGCGATTACGGTGCATAATAATAGGTAGTAATCAACGCGTATCAAGATTCACCGAATAACCGGATATAAAAAAGGAACGTGCTGATAGTGCGAATCCTAGAAAGCAAACAATGGATCAATACCTTGCGGAGGAGGGTAATATGCGGATATGACGAAAAATCGTTGCCCGTTTACCATAACACTTTTCATCCGAAGTCTTAAAAAGGTAAGCAATAATTCCGAGAGAACGGGAAATACAGTCGCGACACTCGAAGCGTGTCGCGTAATGTTTGGTTAAGGTGTTCGTATTGGACTTTCATTTCTTCTTGCGGGAAAAGTGACAGAGGTTGCCGATAAAAAACGTTTCAAACGGAAGACTACACAACACTCAAGCTTCATGCTACAAATATATCGCGTAGCTTTATCACTACTTTAAATAAATAATTTTTTTTGATTAATCAAACGCCCAAGGATTGATCTATACGTTCACCCTTAGTTTTCTCCTATTGCTACTGGGGATATCATTCCCTTCGGGTCTTATTCAATCCATGTAAACACAATATTCACGTTAAGCCACTCCTTAGCAATTAGTCACGCGAACCGGCTGAATTATTATGTTTCTAACAGAGAGATTCGAATCGGTTTTTTTTTTACTAAATTTTAACTGGATTCTCGACTTTTTTTACCGGAAATCATCTATTTCCTCTACGACACAAGAACCGTGCCTATTTTGCTATTTCATTCCCGTCGAATATGTTTCTAGTTTTATTTCACGATTTTCTCGTTCCGTAGGGGTGGGATTATTGATCTCGCAAAGTAGGTAGCTACGGCGTGTGTGGTTAGGTTCGCTGATCGTTTCTCTTTGGTTGCGCAGGCGATATGGAGAAGTCGGACAATCAAGTGAGAACCTGGAAGAAGAAGGGCAGCATGAAGTCAAACTCGTCGACGGAGGCGATGACCCAGTGCGTCCAGGTGGTCGTGCGATGCAGACCGATGGACGAGAAGGAGATGACACGCGGTTACGCGCGTGTCGTCGACGTGTTTCCATCGAGAGGTGTGGTCGAGGTCCGTCATCCTCGAGAAGACCCGACCAGCGACAACGTGAAAGTGTTCACGTTCGACGCGGTCTACGATTGGAGCTCGAGTCAGCAAGACTTGTACGAGGAAACGGTCAGACCTTTAGTCTCCTCGGTCCTCGACGGTTTCAACGGCACGATATTCGCCTACGGTCAAACCGGCACCGGGAAAACCTACACCATGGAGGGGTTGAAGAACGACCACGAGAGACGGGGCGTTATTCCGCGGTCGTTTGAGCATATTTTCAATCACATAGGTCGATCGGAGAACATGCAATACTTGGTGCGCGCTAGTTACTTGGAGATCTACCAGGAGGAGATCCGCGACCTTTTGCATCCTGATCAGAGTCTCAGATTCGAGTTGAAGGAGAAGCCGGACACTGGAGTGTTCGTAAAGGATTTGTCCACGTCGGTGTGCAAGAGCGCCACAGAGATACAACAGTTGATGAATATGGGAAATCAAAACAGGACGATAGGCGCTACGAATATGAATGAACATAGTTCCAGGTCGCACGCGATATTCTTGATCACGATCGAAATGGGATCGATTGGGGATTCGGGTGGGATCAGAGTGGGTCGGTTGAATCTGGTCGATCTAGCCGGCAGCGAAAGGCAGAGCAAAACGGGGGCTTCTGGTGACAGGCTGAAGGAAGCGAGCAAGATCAACTTGAGCCTGTCTGCTCTGGGCAACGTGATCTCCGCTTTGGTGGATGGGAAAACCACCCACGTGCCCTACAGAGACTCGAAACTGACGCGATTGTTGCAAGACTCTCTGGGTGGTAACTCGAAGACGATTATGGTAGCGAATATTGGCCCAGCAAGCTATAACTACGAAGAAACATTAACTACATTACGGTATGCAAATCGTGCTAAGAACATTAAGAATAAGCCGAGAATTAACGAGGACCCGAAAGATGCCCTATTAAGACAATATCAGGAAGAAATTGGTCGATTAAAAGAGAAGCTCGCTCAGAAAGGTACGGGACAGAAAAAGAAAAAGAAATCAAAGAGAAAGAAAGGAGACGAAGCTGTAGAGTCCGAGTCTGAGACGGAGGACAGTCGAGGAGAGGACAATAAGGTCGAAACTGATAAGAAGCTCATTGCGGAACAACTAAAAGCAGAGAAGCAAGAAACAGAGACGCTTATAACGAGAATAAAGGATCTGGAGAGCAAAATGCTTTGCGGAGGCAAGAATATCATCGACCACACGAATGAACAGCAAAGAGCGTTGGAACAAAAGGCGGCTGAAATCGCTGAAAGGAAGAAGCGGGAGGTAGAGATGCAGCAGAAGCTCGAGGACGAGGAACTGACGATGCTGGGTGTGAAGGAAACGTATACGAATTTACAACAAGAGGTAGACGTAAAATCGAGGAAACTTAGGAAATGTTTTACTAAATTGCAAGCGCTCAAGCAAGAACTCGAAGACATTACCAGCGATTTCAATAGAGATAGACGAGATTTAGAACAAACTCAACACGAATTAATGAAAGAACTGAAACTGAAGTATCTGATAATAGAGAATTTCATTCCGGAGGAAGAGAAGAACAAAATATTATCAAGAATCCAACTCGACGAGGAGGAGGATTGTTGGAGAGTGAAGGACCCAGAGCCATCGAGTATAGACCTGATAAAAAGACCTACGTCTACTCCAGGAACGCGCAGGCCAGTTTCTGAGTTCGCGAGAATCGCCCTGGCCATGGGAAGGGGTTGCCGCTACGCCGGTGAAAATATATTGAACCTAGATCTTGACATGCCAACGAGGACAACGTTGGATTACCAGGGACCCGCCATTGCACCAACAATTCAAGCTGTTCTCGAAGAAGCGTTGCGCGACGAAGGAGACATTGACGTGGACGCTTCGAACGCAAAGCTAAGATCGAAACCGCGACTGCAATCCGCGAAAATACGACCTAAGAGTGTTGGAAAGATCCAGCAGATACCGCCGCCCGTTTATCCAAAGACCAGAGGTCTAGTGCCGAAGTAAGAGATTTTAATACGTTCCATTATGTAAAGAGACGGTGTAAATATTGTACGAACTGTGTATCTCGGGCTTTGTTCGATTAATTTACATAGAGATTGTTATGATGTAGCAGATGGTACTGGTGTGTATCGACGAGCCGCAGAGGAGTAGTTAAAAATCTTTATAACTCTCTAGTCAATGTGCACTGTACAGTCACGTGGTATTAATATATCGAGTATTTCATTAACGTATTAATAAAAAACCACGGATGTAAGCGTCCTATTAATTCGTATTCCTACTTGCTCGTGAAGACTGGCATATTTGCGTACGTAGCATTTAGTATTTACTAAGAATGAAAGTCGAGAGGCAGAATTAATACGATTCGTTTATGTATGTTTTCCTTTATACAGTTGAACTTACTAATTTTGTTACTCTTATTACTATTAAATGTTTAAGAAACACGTTCCTTGGTGTCTAGTTTCGTGAGAACATGAAAAAGTATTTACAAACGACGATTACTTATTTAATATACTTTTACAATGTTTCTTCTCTTCGTTTTTCCTTTTTTTTTTTTTTTATTGAAAAATTACATATAATTATTCTTACTATAATATAATATATATGTATTTCTTTAAACATTAGAAGTGCTTGTAAAAATAACATTGTTACTTTCGACTCCTTCGATATTTTATCACACGTATCTGAAACTGGCTAAATCATGAAGATGATAAACGTGTCTTCAATGAATAAATTGAATTAAAATTACCATTACGAAATTATAAGCGAGAGTAAAGATGTTTCGTTTCCATTTCTATTTTCTTTTTTTCTCTTCTACTTACTTTCATCCCGTCGACATCGACCAACAACACTCAGTGTTCATTTAATCACATTCACTCCACCTCATGCGACGCAGAACTCCAGAAAATCGTAATGCTTTTCGTGAATTTGTGTCTCGCCGTCGGCCAGGTAAGACAAGTCGCGGATATATAAATATATAAAAAACGCGATGGAAATCAATTTTTTCATGCGTGACGAGGACAATTGTAACCGCGAAAACCGTTACAGGAAGTCCTGTGACAATGAAGTAAGCGTATTCCTAATTTCGTATAGAAACGATTCGGATGCCGTTTACATAATTTAGGAGGGAACGAACTTATTAATAACGGCATTGCTATTTATAACGGGGATCGCTAAATGTATTTACACAATTGATTTAATTTATCCAAAAGAAAAATGGAAAAAGTCATCCCAATCATTTCTATGTCTCGATCAAGATTCTCAAACTATTAACACTGAAACTTCTCACAAACCAGAGTTGGGCATTATCTAAATAAAAAAATTATTCTTTTATTCCTTATTTCAAGAATGACATAGCGCGAGAATTTATCTTTATCCATTGTTCGTGAGGGCTTGGTTCAGAGACTTTATTTGTCCTTCGAACAGTCGAGAGGTTTCGAAATAACGCATAAAACTTTTGAATACATCTACACGTTAGGTAGAACATCGAATAAACTCCTTAGACTGAAATCTCACGCATGAATTGTTGAACAAGTATCTTTGAAAAATAAGTACGAATAAAAGATAACTTACAGTTGTTTTATTCGAATTTATTTAGATGAAAATTTGCCCAACTCCGCCACAGACACTGGAACCATAATCTGAAGGAGAAATTAGTCCCGTAACAGTCACAACGTGTTTTGCACTTGCGTAAAAGTTCAGCACATTCTTATGAATGAATAATTTTTTGTCTCCAAGCTCGCTTTAATAGAAACGTTGCTGCTGCACATAATTTCCGTACTGTTGCGGCGGTTGTTGTTGAGGATAGTTCGATGAGTGACCCCCAGGTGGTCCACCGTACGGTGCTCCACCATAACTTTGTTGACCGGGATATTGATTCGGCGGCATGGGTGCTCCACTGTATTGACCCTGATTACCTAACCCACCGTAACCTTGGTAATTATAACCATTGTCCATGTAACCTTGATTACCACCGTAAACTTGCTGCGGCGGATAGTTTTGATACTGTTGATTAGACATATTAGGATAACTTAAAGGAGGTCCTTGCGGACGGGCGCACGGCTGCGGAGCATTTTGCACGTAATCCTGATTATAAAAGTTGGACACAGGAGCTGTCGAAGGATTAGACATTTGATCCAACGGTTTTGGTACGTTTTGGTCCATATTATCGCTTCCGAGAGGTAGATGCGACTTTGGCACATACTTATTCGGAAGATCTCCCATTATGTTAGCGATTAATCGTTTCGTTTCGTTCAGAATCGCATTCGGATCGTTCGATTTCGTGATCTCCTTTGATCTCGGCGGAGTACGTGATCTAGAACGCGAACGAGAGCGCGTCCACGACCTCGGCGAGTTTGATTCCGATTTCGAAAACGTGCGAGACTTTTTCTTCGCCTTCTCATTTTCACTTACGTTTTTATCCGCGGCTTTGTATATATCTTCGAACGTGTAATCGTCGTCGTCATCCGATAAATCTAATTTCGTCTTCTGCTTCTCGTCGTTATCGTTTTTCGTCTGCTCTTCCTCGTCGTCGTTCGCGAACATGTCTACCTTGGGTTTCCATTTGTCTTCCTCTTCCATAGCATTCTGATTTGCTTTCCGTCCAGAGAAGGGCGAGATACTCCTCCTCGATTTCACGGATAATTCCACTTTTTCTGGTGTCGGCGACTTCCCTTTTGGAATCGACCCGACAATTGACGATGTGCCTAGGTTAACGAACGCCCTCAACTTTTCTACTCGAACAGGATCAGTGACCTCCAATTTCTTTAGGAAATTGATAAGTCCATGTTGTTCCAGACTACCTAAATCTTTAAAATTCTGCAAAAGCGACTTCAGATCTGTGTCCGATAAACTCTCCATTTTGTTGGTTTGACGTTCAGGCGCATCCACAGTAGTCGAGGTAGTGGATGCAGAAGCTACGACCTGAGGAAGAGCGGCGTTGCCTCTCGCCAATCCTTTAACAAAATCTGCAGTGGTTACCGGTTTATCGGAGTTCTTAGATGCCTCGGCCATACCAACGACAGCATTGATAAGGGTCTCCAATTCTTCCTGCGACACGTTCGATCTGCCTTGCGCTACCAGTGCGGCGGCTATTTGTTGGGCTATGGCCACCTTATCTACGGTACCAACACCGGGAACACTAACGGGTTCGGATTTGATAGCAGGTGTAACCTCTACAGACCTTGGAAAAACTGTCCTCGGGACGTAACTCGTTGATCTAGCAGCAGCCTCCAACTCTCTCTTCTTCTTTTTCTCCTCTTCAATCTTCTTCTTACTCTCCGCCGTTTTGTGCAGTAGCTGAGCGATATTCTGTATCGCGGATTTCGTCGGCGTTATGGCCATTTTTTCTATCATACCGGCGAACAACTGACCTTTCAGTTTCTCCTTAACCGTTTCGAAGAGCACGCTCACGTCCTCGTCGTACAGCAGCTCCTCGGCGGAGTTAGGCTTCGCTTTCTCTGCCGCCAATGCTTTTGATAAAAGAGACACTATCTTTGGCCCCAGGGAGCCCAACTGACCCTCCAGTGCGGTAAGCAATCTTAACAAACCAACCACTTCTAAATCTTCGGTTAACACTTCGTCAGGTATGGGACTCGGCGATTTGTCTTTCACTGGATAAGGTGTAGCATAATGTATTGGTCTTGTTCGCGGCGGAACACCACGAGGATAATAACTACTGCTGCTACTGCTTCTGTACACGTTTCCCCTTCCCCGCACATATGAAGGATATACATAATCACGTTCCCTTGGTTCGTGGTGATCATAGTAATCTGTCTTAATCGTTTTCGTACCAACGTATTCCACCTCGTCGTCGCTCTCCACGCGATGGCGACTTCGTTTAGGCGGCGATCGATCACGTCTGTTCGGCGGAATCCATTTCTCCGGCGGCTTGTCCTCCGGCAATTCCAGTCGTTTTCTGATCTCCTCTTTCCGCTGCTGCAATTGCTCGTTATGGATCTCCCGCATTCTTTTGTTCCAAAACTCGATCCACTCCGGCTTGAAATCGTGTTTGCTAGGATCTTTACCTTCCGCTTGCAGCTCTTTGTACCGTCTGTTCCAGAACTTCTTCCACTCGTCCGGATACGATGGATGTTTCTCCGGGTTCTTTTCGTGGAATTTCAACGCACGGTCCAGCGTCTCCTCGGCGCGACGGATCTGCTCGCGATATTTGTCCCACTTGTCGCGCTCTCTGAGCGGCTCCGGGGAACGCGATCGCGAACGGCTACGGGAACGCGTCCGATCTCGCGAATACCGGGGTTTACTACGATACTTGCCACCCTTCTGCATGTTACCCTTACGCTGACGAGCTGGAGATCGTGATCTCGAGCGTGACGGCGAAGGACTGCTCGAGATGCTTGAAAGCGACGATAGCGATTTAGTCTCGTCGGAAGGACGTTTGGGTGACTTCTTTATCGTGTCTTCCTCTTTATCTAATGGCTTACGGATACTCAGTTTATCCCTAGTGAGAATACGGATCTTGAATCCCCTAAAAAGACAAGACGATGCTGCGGTAATGCTTAAGATATAAGTAATAAAAATTAGTTGCTTCTGAATTTGGACATAGGAAATAAATAAATAAGTTATTGATAATTGTAAATGCTTAATGTGACTTACGATTTTGTAGTTTCTGATTTAGATTCCGTTTTCTTTGATGCCGATTTTTCGGATTTCTTGTCTTCACTTTTGCGTTTATCATCTTGCTTCTCATCGGTTGGTTGAGAATCTTAATGCAAGATCATTATTGAACGATTAAATATTTGATACATAAATATGTTTTTTAAAACACAGGCTGATGTATGTATACTCACCTTTCTTCGAACTACTGTTACCAGCCGTTTCAGCCATTTTCTCTTCAAAGTTCGTTACCCATCGCACATCGTAAACATCCATAAACGTTAATTCTGGCGTTTCCCTGCACGTAGGAAACAGCCATTGATTTTAAGGAAATGTAAGAGTTAAAAGTTACGACGATCATAGGTCGTGCACCTCAAATCACGTTTATTGATTTTTGTAAAGGTGCGCGAATCGAAATGCTCGATTCGCGCTTACTTCGACCGCGAAATTGAAACAAATTAGCAGTGTCACGACTTACCGAAAGTGATAGTCCTGGTAAACCCTCTTGATGTACTGCATTTTATTCTTTTCGAATTGGTGCTTGTCTACCAACTGCGGTTGTAGTCTTCCGAATCGTTCTTCGATCTTCTTAGCCACTAACACCGATATTTCGTTAGCCCCGCGCTTATAATTGGGTGTACGCGGTAGTTCAGTAATAGCTCGGGATATCGTTGGGAAATGTCTATTTAGATACGTTATTCTATGGTTATAACTGGTTATGTGAGCCATAACGGTGCGAGGATCGCCCCGTTTATCACATAAAACGCATGTGTAACTCGGTTCGCATGAATCGTTGTCGACCAGTTCAAGCAGATACTCGAGACCGACTAGCGGCGAGCTTCTGTGCCGATCCAGACTCATTTGAATCGTCGTCGTTCTGGTTATTTGGTCCTCCATGCCGGGCGGTACCGGTTCTCCAGGTGCCAATCCGTCACCAATTGCCGTCGTTTGTGCGGGCGGCGTCGTTTTCAAAATATCTGACCGTTTCGACCACAGCAAAACTGGATACGGCCATTCGTCTAATTTCATTTTGTGACGGTTACACATGTTATGATTTAGCAATTTGTGAGCCCCGAACAGAGCTATGTTACAAATATGACACCATATGTCACCGTCTTCGGTTTCAGAATACACTGGTCTGAGTGTGCCATCTTCCGCAGTAACACTGCTCCTCATTAAACGCTTTCGATCATATTCTTCCTGCGAAATAGAAACACCTTGTAGAATGGACACATTACTGTCATTCCAAGAGTGTATCTCATAAACAGAAGTGTATTTATAGAAGAAGATAGAAGAAACTAGGTGTGCTTAACTAGAAATAGTTCTGCCTGCAGTATATAAAAAAACAAAGTAATAAGGTTTTTCCAACCTATTCATGGTAATTCTAACTTTTTTTAAGCAGTAATTATAATCTGTTTATACACAATTTTTAGTATCCTTTACCTTCTCTTTGCCCGTTTCTGATACGTGAGAAGGAGTACGACCCTCTATGTCAAGATCGTCAAAATTCTGCATGGCTGATCCACTTCTGTGAAAAATTCTCACCTTGATTTCTGAAAATATAAGACTATTATAAGGCTTAAGAAATGTAAACTTGCAGCATCAGGGTCGGCGAAATGATAGATTAATAAAGAAGAAATCTAGGTAAAAAGACAGTTATCGTATAGAACAGAAAGATAATACTATCAGAAAGTAAGTTCCTGCTAAACTGTAATTAAAATAATCTTAGTTTATGAAGTGAATTAGAGATTAATCTTGAAACATAATGGCTCGTAGTACTAATAGAAGTGATGTAAAATAGAAAAGCCAACCCTGTAGCAGCAGTTAGTTCGCTTATCATAGATTTTCTAAGAATTTTTATTACTAGAGAGCTACAAATTTTAATGAACTATACTTACCAGTTCAAAGTAGTAAATATATCATATTATACTTAAATAATTTATATACACATATAACATTATCTAAGCAACAAGTTTTTATAAATACAGCTTAATTTTATATGGAATTAAAGATAGTTCTGTACTTGTAATTTGTACTGCAAAATATTGCTGAAAAGATAGTTTCAGCAACACGTAATACGACAAGTAAATTTTTTAGCTAGTTCCAAGACGAACTTTTCAAACACACTTGATAAAGTAAATCAATTCTTCTGTATGTACTTACACGTTCAGGAAATTCTATGTCAACGATAAACTTATATTTCTAAGAACACTGAGATTAACGAAAATTTAACTTAACAACTTATCATCATCATTAGCCGTAGTACCGCCGGAGCAAACCGATCTCCAGCTACTTACCAATGCAAAGGGAAATCTCGCAATGCCAATAACGTATCCAAGGTTCACATGTACCACAAAACATTGAACAAGGTGCACCATATGAAGACACCGATAACGCGCAAAGTTAACAATTGGAATAACTTTGCAATTCATACTCAAAAAGGAGAGAAAAAACCATTTGTGTTGGAGCAAAATCATGTTTACAATTAGAATAGACACAGCTAATTCGGACAATGCTGCGTGTTGTTTGATCCGCAGCAGGAGAATGAACGAGACATGTAAAACGTGTGTCTTTTTATTAAGCGGTGCTTACTTAAACAAATTATGCTGCCAATAACGCAAGAACAACAAAACCATGGTTGGGGAGGGGAATCATAGAAGAATCTGTAATGCGTGTGTTATCAGGTTATCCGACTGATTCGTAATCAACGCGAAAAGGTTGGATAATGTAAAACGGCACACCGATCTCACTCGTGTCTACAGCCTGTAGCAACCGAGGGATCATAGCCAAATGGCGATCCCTTGGTTTTTAATTAATCTTCCCCCTTCCTACAAATGTTTTTTGATCCTTCTCAGCCACTGCAGGCCCGAATCGTAATCTCCGAGGCTAATGAGATAAAAGCGGACAGGATCGACTTACCGAATTACCAGTATGCGGTGGCCGCATTCAGCAAATTCTTCTGCGCCCGGATTTTTTTTATTTTCTAACGTTGTTTTCGATAAAACCTTTCGGTGGCCATATCGAAAGAGAAATATTTATCCCAGAATCGATCTGCGCATGACTGGCCTGCATACAGAGGTCGCATATCGCATATGGTAACTAATTGCCAGCAGGAAACTTTATTATCAACGTAATCTTTCTGTCACCGACGATCTCGTCGGTGTTTGTCTTCATAAAGCTCGTCAAAAGAGACAATAATGGCCCGATAAGTATGTGTTAATTTCAATTTGCATTTGCATGAAAGAATCATTTTACATTATGCATATCTTTATCCATTGTAGAAAGTTATCTACAAATTTTACGCATTGATTTTTCATTCATGGAACTCGGAATTTCGCTACTTTATTGTTTGGAAAAAAATGTAGCGGAACATGAAATAATTTTGAAATAACCGCGAAAACTGAGGATAGAAAATGGTGTTTGATGTTATCGGATTCTATGTAAGGATTGATTGAATAAAATCGTTTCATATGATTTCCTTTGGTTTTTATTATTTAACAAGTATTTTATACATGGTCTGATTTTATCGGTTCCCAGAACATATTTTAATAAATTACGTTGTTTCAACGAATGATACATAAGTATGCAAATTTATAGAATTTACGATGGGTCGAATCTGGGATACATACAATATTTTTGTACTTGACGTCGATGGTTTCGTGCCTCTGATCTCACGCGACGTAAATTTTGTTCTTTTATCACTCGTGGCGATCACAGAACGAGAAATAAATTCTACAATTTTATGAGCAGTCAGAACGAATTTTCGGGCTTCCCACATTCGGTAGCAACGCGATTCAACAATGAATACATTAGATAAATTAATTGAATTCTCAAATTCGCTGAAAGGAAACGAATACAAAAATTTACTACTTTTACTTCCTTCAAGTTTCCGAATTCAGAGCATCGGATTTTTATGCTTCTTGTTTACCTGCGTTGTTTTCGAGGAAAATTTCAGGAGCCATGAAAATTCCATTCCCAAACTTTGCATTATTTATTAAACGATCACGTCGGAGACAAAGTTTTCCAATATCTTAGACGGGATATATCAGTAAATTGAAAATGTCGGAAGCTACGTATACGATGTGTTTGTCTGCGTAAAGGATTGTTGCGCGATTATGTCACAACTTCGCGAAAATGGGATCCCTTTTCGAACTTTCCCAGTATTCAGTTTTCAAACTGGCGTTGGAAGGGATCCAAGCATTTCCTTCTGCTTTTTCGTCTGTGTTTCGTAGACACGGGGTATTGATCCTCTCTCGAGAAACTTATTAACGATCGAGGCAAGAGTTAATTAACTAATTTTCGTTGGTGTCGTTTGCAAGGCGAGTGAATAAACGTTGAATTTCTCGGTTAAAGTTAAGGAAGATTAGGAAGAAGATGGATCTTCTGATTTAGAACGAAATAAATAGAAAGGAGAACGCGCTTCCTAATTAAAATCGCGAAACTTTGAAGAACTGCGCTTCCTGATTAACGTTGGAGCGGATCGCGAATATTTAAGCACTTTAGCGCTTAAAATTCTCAATTAGAATCGAGTCGATTAAATTTAACTCTGATTAAAGATTGGCGTACGGTTGGTTTTCTAATTAAAGCTTAGGATCAATTGTAGGAGAATGCGTTTCCGCATTAAACAGAGCAGATTAATCAATGCAAAGTTTTCTTATTAAACTTGCCCTGGACTTTCAGATAGAGGGGAAAAAACGGCAAGTGTCTTTATCAGAAAGTATAAAATAAGCGGTTCTTACGATATTGCTTTATATTTCTATTTCATTTTGGATCGCAGTCGGAGCATAGAAAAATAAACACTCAGGTGGTTCAGTACCACAGTATTTATTATAATAAAGAAATGATCATGAATGACACGTTTTCTAATTTTTCAAAATTTAATCCACTCTGGGAAATATAAAAAGGATATAAGGTTAGTGAGTTTTAGGAACGAAGTATTAAGAGTAAATTATTTTACTTTGTCGAACGCACACGCATTTTTAATTAAGTTAACTCGTTTTCCTCGGTTAATGGGTTAAGAGGACGACATTAAAAAGGTTTATTTAAACTTGCGTATAAGTACACGAGTTCCTGAACAGTTTCATTAACTTTGACGTACAAAAACTAATAATAATAAGAATAATTTACATATAATAGAAGTTACATACATATTTTCATTTTTGAATTCAGATTACAATTTTTAAACACCATTTCTGGTTCATAGAAGAATTCAGCAAGTTTCATCCTTTTTCGCTGAAAATACGAATTTTATTTTTTGGAGTTCTCTAATTTTTTTTTAATTGTGACATAAGACGTTTTGTCGCACTTTGTAACCATAGATATAAGGCGAATATACGAAGACTTCTACTTACTATCACGCTGGGTAAACTATCCTCTTCAAGCATTCCAAGCAGATCACGGGTACAAATTGCCATAATCGACATCGAAGCGCAAACCTTCTCACGATCAGCCACCTTCAGCTCAATTAGCAACATTTCACTTGATTCACTTTGCGCGTGATCTGAATCAGGGTTCAGGATTAGTTAAATAAAATATTTCAAACTGACTTTTCTTTATTATTGCACTAGTTATTTGTTAAATTAGATACCCAGTAATTTTACATCGCAATTGGGTAAAAGATTGCTTTGGAAATTCGTTACAGACTTAAATATCTTCTAAGGTGAAGTTCTAGTTCAGAGAATAAAAAAAACTCTTACAATTAGTTCAAAACTGAAAATTATAATTTACAAAATATGTCGGACAAAGAACGTTTTAAAATAAGAGAAACTGGTTAAATTGTGGGCCTTTGAATAAAATACAGTACATATAATAATGATAATTATAATGTAAAACGAGAACGTAATTTTTTCAAAAGCACATTTTCCTAATTAACGTTCAGGATAATTAAAAAATGAATTGGCTGATCAATTTGAAGTAAAGCTCATTTTCTTCGTTATTCATTTTTCCAAGGACTGACCTAAAATTTTCATTTCAGTTTTGTTTGCAATATTTTCCTCATTAATTAGTTAATTAATTTCTTTATTTAACTTTTTTGCAGTAACTACAAATTTTTCAACATTTATTATTTATTTAAATTAGTTTCAATCTCGGGGCTTTCTAATTTTAAGAAAAATTTAATTGCTAATATCTACGTTTTTTCAAATCACCTGCATCAGATGTAATTCCATAACAATTATAAATAATTTGTATAAGTTACACAATATTAAAACTATCTGAATTAATTCCAATCAAAAACGTAATTAACCCGTGTCTAATAATTGTCAAGCTAATCATTCCCTTCGATTACTGCACTGGTTCATTAATCACAATTCCTGAATGGATTCGATTAATGAACACGATTTCCGGATACTCACAATTCTTAATCATGAAACAGAGTACTTTTAGCCGAACTCCGCCCCCCTCGATCCCCCCGTCCAAAGGGGGGAACGTGATCTGGATATCAAGCTCGGACGTTCGCCAACGTCTGGCGTTAGCGGCCCCAGCAGAAATGACCGTAGGCAGTAGGGGCCTGACATGTGCTGCAGGTCCCGGCGAGTACGCGGTCAGTCAGTCGGTCAGTCGTCTCCCGCTCCGCTTTAAGGATTCCCGTGAAACCGGCGCGGTGCGCGGATGCTCGTCGCCAAGAATCAAGAATCGGACCCGTTTCGGCGATGAGGATCGATCGGTCTGCGGTCGGGTTGCTGCGAATCGTCGCGATCGCGATCACCTTGCTCTCAACCGAGGCGCGATTGCACGCTTTGTCGCTTGTGTCCACCGGTGTCTGCGTTCTGATCGTCTTTCCGCTGAACACGCATCAATGGTCGTTATTCGGCTTGAACCTGTGGCCAAGCCGGACTGTCGAAAAGCCGAACAACGAGCACGTCTCGGGCACCAGCTCAATCTCCAGAAGTAAGTTTCAGGACACCCTGAGTGCCGTTTCGTGTTTCCTACCCTCGTCGGTTCTGGTCCGGACCGGTCCTTTTTTCCTGCGTAATGAGAGCACAGTTTCGCCGTGTTTTCGGATTTGTGTTCTCTTCGATCCGGCAGGACGATCCTCGGAGGTATGTAGGATGCCTTTGACTTCTGCCGGAGCTGAATCTTTGACGAGTGGAGAATTTCTTTATGGGAGTTTCTATCGTTGAAATGGGTGGAGCCTTGGAGGGTTGATGTGTGGAAGGTGGAAGGAGTGTTTGGAAAGATGAGGACATGTGTTTGGGGATGAATTCGTGCCGCAAGGTGAAGTTGTGTGCAAGGGATGTTCAGTAATTGGTTTCGGAGTAATTCACCCGAGCGGAGGTGGAATTGACATTGTTTAGTCGAATCTTCTATGGACAAAAATACTAACTTTAGTATTACTAAATAGTAGTAAATTTTAAATACAGTTAAATCCAAGAATTTCTATTTTGTGAATGTCTGTATGCCAAGTTTTCGACACACATTTTTATTAGCATAAACGATTGCCAACAGGGACGCTTTTAAACTTTTGGTGCTCCTAGACGCATCATTATAAGATTTCAAAAAAAGAAGTTTATTTCAGTTAATGAAACTTAAACGCATTTTTTTATGTTTATCGAAAATAAAAGTTATACTTAATACGAATAATTTCATAAAGATTACTGAAGAATTACTAAAACTACTATACAATATTTATCGTTGAAGTTGTAGATTGGAAACTTTAAATTTGAGCATTAGAAGAGTTAAAAGTGGGGAATTTGAAATCGAAGATTTTTTAAGATTCCAATTTAGAGATTTAAAGAGATATTAGAATTAAAATTCTTTAAAAACATCTTTCCCAGATTAATCATACATTTTCTCTTAAATTTTTCACCATCTTCCTCACCCCGTCCTCATTTCCCCGTTTTTTGACCCTTTGTTGTTCTTCTTAAAATTTTAGTTCCGTACCGCTCTCACTTCTAATGAATAAACATGAATAAATTCTGTGAGACATGCAAAGTACCAGGTATTTGCATACAGAGTTCATCAAATTGGTTATGTTAAAATTATTCTAACACGGGTCTCGCGAGCGATTGTGCACCATGCAAAATGAAATCGTTCCCCAACATTAAACCTTTTCGTTTAAATAAATAATGTATGTTAATCATTGATTATTGATTTCCAAATTAGCGGAGACATTAATTGTTTATTAATTGGTAGGAGAGGGTAATTTCGTACTCCTTTGTTCGTAAGTTGGTAATTTCGCGAATTAATCATTCCGTTAATTGCTTATTCATTACTAGTCATGTTTATTAATCTGAATGAAGCGTAATTTTGCTCGAGTGTTAACATGTTCCGCGTAAAATGCATTCGTGCAACTGTTAATTATAATATTCATGAATTATAAGAGGGCCGCGAACGCTTCCACCGTTTGCATTGAATTTCCAAGGCGCTCCATAGACGAATTCTATCACGGGATCTATTAGCAATTCTGTTTTCAAGGATCTCTGACGGAATGCTTAACCGAAATATCATCCTTCTTTTTAAGCTAGGTAGCTGATAACTTTCCCAATTAAATACAGTTTAATTATTAATTTATGATAAATTGTGGTAATGCCATTTTCCTGGCATACATTTTTTTTTTCATAATCAATGGAAAAATCGCGTTGCCAATTTAGTCTCAAATTTTTTATCACTTCCCCAATATTTAATATTCATATTTCAATAATTTACTTGGTACTTTAAAAAAAACATCATTCGCAAACATCGATTGAAACGTGAAAAGGTCAAAGAAACAAGTTGAGTATGAAACACACCACGCTTCGAAGTTAAAATTAGGATACAAAAAAAATTCCAATAAAATATACAAACTTTTTCAGTCTTTTCTCCAACCACACACGATACTTCCGTTCGATTTTCAACCCCAACGCATACCTATAATCATATGAGGATTCCGTATTCATAGTTAACCAGCTAATATCAATGTTTATAATTCCCAATAAAGCGTAATTCAGCCGGCGGCGTTGAGTGACGCGCAACACGATAGAGCAAGATTCATGTCGCAGCCGATTATAATATTCATGAATGACAAGGGAATGCGGGGAACACCTGTCATCGGGCCAAACTTTCTCAAAACCACATAGCGCATGCGTCTCGACGTAATTCCCTCGATCTCAAATCTTCTCCCTTATTTAGAGGCTCAATTGCAACCCCTGAAAACCGACGACGAAGTGTCTCTTAACCTTTTCGAAAAGCATCAGGGGCTCCCGATATTCAAAGTAGTTCCAAAGTGGGACGCGGTTTCGTTATCTCTTAATTCCGAAAAATTCATGAAACCGGCTGCGCGGTGAGTCACTAATATGCATAAAATGTAATAGGATTTATTATACGAAACAGGGCGCATAATGCAGTCTATACGATTCGAGGTGCTCTGCGGAGAAGTCGAAGATACTCTAATAAAAGTCCGAAGAGAGAGTCGAAGCGATTTTAATTGAAGAATCTTCTTAACTCGCCGTGTCGGGGAAATAGACTTTATTCGTGAATTGGCTTTCGAGATCTGCTTCGACTATCAAGTGAATAGGATTTTGTTTTTAATGGGTAGAAAATTATGCTACTTGGTGTTATTTACTATACAATATTATTACTAATAAATGTTTGAAATACTACATTTTTAAATAGAAAAAATGCATATTAAAAGATTTAATTAGAACTTTTAAGATTCAAGAATTTTGTCAATTTAAAAATGTTCAACTACAACTTTGCAGACATATTTTACACCACTAATAACTCAGAAACTCTGAGAAAGGGATATTCAAATTTGTCAACCCTCTAAAAGTGAGAAAATGTTTCAGAGGTTCAAAGTACTTTAGAAGAGATTTGCTGTCTTGTTGACTGCAGAATAAGTCCACAACACGCGAATATTATCTTTACATTTTGGTTTGCTACCGGTTTCAGTTCTGAACTTCTTCCCCACCCCCGTGCACGAGGATTGCTTGTCGCAGGACAAACGGCGACAAGGAGTATGCATGAACACGTATGAGTGTCGTATTCAACGAGGGAAGTCCCATGGACCGTGCGCGCTCGGTTTCGGCGTATGTTGCATATGTAAGTATAGCTTATTATGTGCGCCATTCAGGGAGCGGAGAGCCCTTTCATAGATTCTACGCTGGAAATTTTCTACCGGGGAACAAACGGGCGGTGCGTACGCGTGATCAAAGCTTCGAGAGAAACGCGTTCAACGCCGATAATTTATTAATCGAGCGATGTAGACAACCGGAATGAATTCATTTGACTTCTCAATGGTAAAATCAATTTAATTGTTTTGCGAATAAAAAAGTTCTTTACTTCGTGTGCATAATTTACAAACATTCAAAGTTTTTATTTTCAGTATATCATCTTTAATTTTTTTTTGAGTCGTTTAGTTTCCAACTACCGGTGCCATTCATCTTGATAATGATGAGTGAATTTGTTGTGCAATATTGAATATTAACGTAACATTTTAGAACTGTAATCCTGTGAAATGTTTATACCCGGCCGAGACGCGTTCATACTTCGTGAAAGCTTGAACGAAAATATGGAAACGGAAGGATGAATAATGAGTTTACCGTTGACACATTAGAGCGCGCAAAATACATCAACTTCTTCTATTCCTGTCGATCCAAGGCCGACATCGTTGGAATATCGAATTCGCTACTCTGCGAATTTTCCGTCAATACTCTTTGCTCGCAGAAAAATAAAATGCTAACTCATTCTGGCAGTTCATTCGCGTGTTAAGTCGGGCTCAATGAACTTCCTTTATCCAAAAATTTAGTAGCATTTTTTAATGGAAGGACGCATTCACGAACGCGGCAGTGCTGAAGGGAAAAAGTTAAATTCATATTCATAATGAAATTTATTTGTATAATATAAGTAATACGAGCGCTGAAATTTCATATATGAGTAACGTTGATTTAGTTACTCTATTTCTAGAAATGCATATAAAATAGCGGATAAAAAAGTTGCCAGTTTTTCGATTCATTTAATTTTTATTATTTTTTAGTATTATTGTATATATCTGTGACTGCATTTTCGAAAGAATTAAATTTATGTCTTGACTCAAGCTTGGAAAGTAGAGTTTATTATCAGAGAGAAAGTGTGTCAAACAAAAGTATTCCTTTAGAAACAAGGATTGTAATTTTGCTACAGCATTAATAAACAAAACTAACTGTGAATATCTCGAAAATGAAAATATGTGACATTTGGCGTTCTGTTTTAAAACCACAGATATATTCTGATACAAAATTAAAAGCTTCATAAAACTCAGTTGAAATTTAACTTATTTAACCAAACCTTCAGAGTTTTTATTGAACATTAAATAAGGACAACACATTTTTAGGGCCGACAAAAATGTTACCACTTTTAAAAAGTAATTGAAAACTGAATATTTTTAAGGAGCGTCTTTTGCTTTTAGCATTGCCTCAAATGTTTTTGGCACTGAGTAAATTAATTTTTCAAGAAGTACAATGGGAAAGTCACTCCAGGTTTCTCAGAAACCCCATGCTTAATCTCACCTCACAGGGTCGCGTTTATAGTTTTTTGGACTCTAGGCATACAAATGAATCTAGGTAAAATTATTAGAGAAATTAATTATTTTTGTTTTATAATTTTTACATCTGCAAACTTATTAATAATATCCTCATAAGAATAAGTTTTTTTTTAGAATATCTTGGTCTATGTACAGTATTGACACCATGTTGAGCTTTGTTTCATGCAGTAATAACAAATAGTTTTGTGTGGGTTTCTTTTTTAACGGGCCTTAGGCACAGATACGTATCTATTTTACTTACTGGAAAACGCGACCCTGTTTAACCCTTTGCCCTACGATTTTTTTAAGTTGTGTATATATATTATATACAAGTTACTTTAAATACTAAATACAATCCTGAAATCACTGATTAGTAATTGCATAATTTCTGAAAATAATGGAATGTGCCTTTGACTTTTAGACACAACTGTATGCTTTTCTTTTTCGTAACTTTTAATAATTCAATGACGCTTATTCTAATATTCAATGTATAGCTTATGTTACGAGTGTGATTTGTTATTGTAGGGCAATGTTTGACGATTGTGATGGTCAATTTATCACACTCATTGAACATTCTCCATTGAACATTTGTGGGATGAAAATAAGCGAGGGCTCAATGAACCAAAGTTTAAAAAACCCGATAACTTATTTGCAACAACCCAGGAAGCTTAAAATCACTTTGCTATGATCCTTATTGAAGAATTGATTCAATCAGTGCGAATAAGAGGTCTGTTTTTGATTCCTGCACTGGTTGCTCTAGTGTAGAGCAAACCAATTGCTATCTTCTTATATTTCAGAAAACGGAAGAAGATAACAAGTGGTTCACTCTATACCAATTCAGCTAGTGCAGGAATAAAAAACAGACCTATAAGATATAAAGGTACCCTTTAAAAGCAGTAAGTACCCCTACAAAATTCTAGTTTAGTATTACTTTCCAAAAAGGGTAACTGTTTTGTCGATATTTAAACTGTGTAGATTCTTTTCAATGTTAAATAAAATTTGTATATGTTACATAAAAAAATTCAATCTTAATCACCTGTTATAGAGTTCCTGTTATAGACTTAATTTCCTAACAGAAAATATGAACTCAAGACATACTGTAACTTTGTTGTCTGCTATTTAGGTAAACATTTTTCACTTTTTAAATTTTCATTTAATCAGCCCTATTGTTATAACTTTTCGATAAACCGCTTTCGGATTCGCATTTATACAATATAGTTGCCGTGTTTTCCCACGGTTCAATTGCAAAGGCCTAGAACACGTGTGCATACAAATTTTATTGCCTCTGAGAAGTTCCATAAATTTTATCGAAATTCAATACGCGAGCTAGTATGCAGGTTTTATTGGAAAATTATAATCTAGCTTTATCTGGACCATTACAGAGCGCGGAGGCGGCGATGAAATATTATAATTAAAATCTGTGTCGTGTTAATAGAGGCGGACGCGCCGGTATCAGAGCTGCGCGAAATTTTTGTTCCATTCCGATGGTAAATAATATTTCCTGCTCGTCAGGCATCGGCTGCTTCCACCTGCAACCGTGTACAACCCGGGCAATCGCGAATTGCTCAGTCTTCTGTGTGGAAGCACTTACACGTTGCATTCTCATTCGACGCGGAACGTTTCATGGATATCGCGTCTGCAACTTTGCCTCGGCGATGTACCGTACCATTAATATCGGCGGACTGAACTTGCTCAAAGATTTTACCGTTCCAAACTTTTGTCACACTCTGTATACGCCGCGCCGCTTCTATCAGTATCGGGTAGTTCGTCGTGCTGCTCGCTTTTGTGGCCTTGTGTGCCTGCGCGAATCGTAGACACAACACGTTAATTCCCTTCTATTAAACCTCCGTGAGTTGTCGGGGTCAGGAAATTTCGTTGAAAATGATTAACAAAGTTGTTTGCTTTCGCAACAGCTGTTTCAGTCAATTAACCGTTTTTGCGAAATTTCCGACGCGGAAGTTCCGCGAAAGAGGAAATTTCGTTTGTTACATCTTTTGATGCTGGAGGTATCTTGTTTTAAAACAAGTTGTCTTGGGGAGATTCAATTGTTTCATTAAACTGCTAAACCAGCATTTCTCAACTTTTTCGTCAGGAGGTTTAAAACATTTTTTTTTGTAATCTATCGCGGCCCAAATTTTTAGAACTTGATATATTGATCTTATTGTATATTGCGTCAATTAATCGATTTTCGCAGGGAGCAAAATCAAATTTTTTCAATAAAAATTTCCAACTTCTTTTTTGGACAATATAAAATAACAAAAAGATGTTGATTCCTTGTACTCAAATCTTAAATATTCGCCATTTTATGTAACGATAAGTGAATAATTATGGTTCCTGTGATAGCAACACTCATACAAATTAAGAATTTTTTTTAGAACTTTTGTTTCCGATAAATTTAGAAATTGAAACTTCTGAAATTGAGAATATTGGACATTTTTTAAAGTGTTACATTCGATCACAAGTTTTGAATAAAAAAAAAATAGTAACGGAAAACTCAATAAAAGAATTCGTTTTGTGCAATTTTATAGTAGATAAATATAAGGTAAAAAGCTTTGCGCGATTATATTTTTCATTCTCTTAGTAAAAAATTGTTGAAAATTGTTCAACTTTTTTTTGGCCGGATTACCACGATTCCTCCTCAGATCTAAATATTGAAATCTTACAAAATAATTATTTCACCGCGATCCATAGATTGAGAAGCACTGTAAAAGAGGATCGGTTTGTTTTGGAATCGTTTTAATAATTTACTGGGGAAACGAGAAAACAATTTATTTACTACTAGTTTGGCTTTCATGTTTAATTAAAATTTAAATATGTATGTGCACTTTCGATATTTTTCATCGACGAGTAAGAAAGTTAATAATCTAAGGAATTACCTTCCACCGCAACTCAGGAATCAATTTCTATCTTCACGGTGCTCGCACATAATTAGCATTCTTCCAGTAGATAAATTAGGTTCACAAGTATGTAACCTGTAACCGGTATGGCAACAAATTATCGTCTTTTTACAAAACCCAAGAAGTAAAAAACCTCGAAACGACTATAAAAATAAAAATTGTGGGTGTCAGATAGGTCCTCGACTACTTAATCCGATCCACCTAACTTCCTGCTACGCTATTCCACACGCAGCACTTGTCGATTTATTCTCCCAGCATTCTTGCATCTAATATCGACTTCCCCGGCGAGATTACAACCATTTGTCACGGCGGATCCAGCCGCTAACTCCTCTACGATCACTTCACCGTTCCCGAAACCTGACGATTCGATTACCTGGGATTCTCCACCAAAAATTTCCGTCTTAATCGAGCGCGGCGGCATCAATTATCACAAATCTCGTCATAAGTGTCCTCCTCCAGACCACAAATTCGACGCAATCGATTTCGGTTTCGACGGGACGCATTAATGATAACGATTCCCCGAGACGCTCGGCGTCTCCGGCGCGATATCTTGAGCGGCTCGCATCCGAAACGAGCGAGGACACTGTAAATAAATTGGTCTCGTCTGCTCCATTTCGTACGCGGCCGACAATTTGGTTCGGTGAGCGTCGATTTTAGTTAACGGTATCGCGCGCCGAAAGGTACGATGTCCGCGCGGGAGCGCGTTCTCCTTCGCCGCGGAAATGAAAGAAACGAGGAAAAGAGCACGAGAACAAGGGAAACGAGAGGAGCGAGTGCTCGATGCGAGGGAATCGGGGGAGAACGCGCGCCGCGCCGCGGCATCATGAGTTATACAGTTATTTAATTGCCTTGCGCCTCGGCCCGTTCTGTCCCAGATAAAGAGATCATCCGCCGTCGTCGTATCGACGACCTTCTCGCCAATTTCTTTTTCGGGATCGCCAAGCGGTAACGTCCGTTAGACACCTTTCACGGCGCAACGATGTCGATTCGGTAATACGCAGTGCTCGTTTCCGTAACCTTAACCCCTTCCGTTATCGCTCCTCGTTCATTCCAAGTCGTTTTCCCACGCGTTTATGAAACGGTACTGCCTTTGCTAATTTGTGAGATTACACGCACTAGTTGTGGCATAATCTGATAGCTGGAAGTAGGCAGTAACTGGCGATTTAATCTGACTGCTCTTTTCTGTCTTACCTCTTTTCATTCCTTTTGTGTCTAGATCTTTTGAGTCTGTAATAGGAGGAGGAATCAGGAGAAAGAATGAGGAGAATGGATAGTCCTTTCACTGGGTTTTTGATTCTCTTTTCCCCCTTTGGAATGGGGAGAGGCTGGGTCTCTACTATTGTAGTCCTTTTCCCCAGAGGTTAAGGGAAACGGTTGGATGAAGGCATGAAGGTTTAGGGTCTAGGGATACATTTATTTTGCCTAAACAGTCTTTGTCTTGAAACATTGAAAAGGATCAAAAGCTAAGGACTCACTCCTAGGCGCGGGTAAAAGATTAGAGTTAAATTTTTTTATCACTTCATGACCATCAAGGAATTATATTAGTAGTCCACGAATTACGATCAAGGCCGGCGCAAAGCGGATTCAGCGCGTTCACTGAAACTGGCGCTGCGTATGAAAAGACTCCACGGTTTTCGTAAAATGTAAATTATTTAGTTTTTATAATTAATTTTATTTATTTATTTAGGTATTGACGGGATTCACCCCTTTTTTAGACAACATAAAACAAAAAGTAAATGGTATTGAAGCGCGTAAAATCAGTGACATTGATTCTTGCCCCTAGAGAAAAATATGATGAAGAAAAATGCTCATTTCACACTGAAATATATAAAATACAATATACAGAGTATACAGGGTGTTTCGCAATTCGTGGGAAATCTCCGAGATACAGGTACTAGACACGAAAATAATAAGAAACACGCGGTTTTACATTTCGTAAAATACCGACGTAACACTGCTTCTTCTCCTTTAAAGCCAGTGACCGCGCAGGCCAAAGCCTCTCTGGGCCTAAGTGGGCTCCGGTGACTCGCAACGTGTATTGGAATGAGATGTTTCTTTGAATGAAAAATCACATATTTTGCAATTAAAAATTGAAATTATGATGAATGTAACACAACTGATACTTTTCCACGATGCAGGGGCTCAAATCGCGGTCACTGACCTCGCAGGGGATGAGCCTTTGTTATGTGCCTTTACGAAATATAAAACAGCGTGTAACTAATAAACTAACCATTTCCGAGAATATTGCATAAGAACTTTTCTTATTATTTTCGTGTCTAGTGCCTGTATCTCGGAGATTTCCCACGAATTGCGAAACACCCTGTATACTGTAGCAGTATGGGCACTTTTTCCCTAGGGGCAAGTTTAATAAATTGAGCATGTTAAAGTGATGTCGAAGATTTACGAAAAAATCTTTGATATGAATAGCGTTCGATCGAATAGGTGGAAGAAGTGAAAAGATCAATTCGGTTCAAGAAGTCATTAACATAATTACAAATTCTGGTAACAGAATCACTAAATTTAAGATTAGTTCTGAAAAAATTAACACGAGAGACCGGAGGATTTTGAAGAGGACGCGAGCTGATATTGAAATTTATGAGTTGAAGTAGCGGAGGACAGTCAATATAACTATTTATAACTTTAAATATAATTTTCTGTGTTTAGGATAAATCTAAGGTCCGCGAGAGTTCAAGCGAGTAATTAATCCGACGCGAATAGGTTTTAATAAAACAAGTCTGTATCCTACAAACAATACGATTAATTACATAATAAGCGAAAATACTCGCACAATACGAAAAAATAACGTACATAATGGTAAAGTTTTCAGAATCTCAGAAGCTCAAGCATTTTCTGAAATAGCGCACCGAATTGCAATTGCTGCCGAGTGCGGTTAATGGCTGATTGCATATGTCGAATACAACCGTTCGTGGAGCAGCGGTCGGTTGTAATCGGCGCTTCCCTTTCGCGATTACAGAAATTTCGCGATTGCGGGAACGAGTAATTAATGAGAGGCCACTTCGCGAAGATGTCACCGCTGTCTCCGATCGTGAATTCTTCGCGCGCGCTTTCGTCCGATCGTCGCGCGCAGCTGATCTAGTGCTACTGACGTCAGAGGCTCCTCTCTCCAATCCCGAACATCTGTGCTTCGTAAAATTTCGAACAGATAGTGAACAAGTTGAGATAATAACTATTATGGGTGTAGCTCATACGGAGAATCCTCAAAAAAGTGTAGCTCACGTTTTTTTGTAATTTTATGTTATATAAAATGTTTGAATCTGGCCTCGCAAAACTTTGCGCCTGCCCTGATTACGATTACATTAGAAACCCGGTTATCTAGCTAATATTTTTTTTATTTATAATATCAAGTCAAATTAATTTCACCTGAAATATGATTCAACCAGAAATTTGAATAAAAATACGCTGTAAAATTATGCTTTATATTTTTTATAATGATAGGACCAAATAAAACAAGAATTTACAGCATTTCTAAATTTTATTTATCCAAATGGTTTGAGGAGGATTTCATTTTCATTGCTAGTATATCGAATAATTGGAACTCTGAGTTAATAGATACAGAAAAAAATTGACAATCGGTTAATCGAAGTTTTACAATGCCAAATAAACCGAAGAAAGCAAATTACTTAAAATTATAGAAAGGGAGAAGTGAGCACCTTTGAACATGGGGCACATTTGAACAATTTAATCTTTGACTCTTTAAATTTATATAAAATCAATCACAGAGTCTTCAATACGATTATAATTAACTGAAGTGATTTTGAATTATATGTACATATACATATATCTACCTAATATGTTTAAGGCAGCAAATTCAAGCTGTCTAATTGTGCCC
The DNA here is from genome assembly GCA_030770465.2 of Perdita meconis. Classification (NCBI taxonomy): domain Eukaryota; kingdom Metazoa; phylum Arthropoda; class Insecta; order Hymenoptera; family Andrenidae; genus Perdita; species Perdita meconis. Next base: position 20,199,686 of record JASKOS020000004.1, read on the forward strand.
CACTTCCTCCTACAGTGACTCCCAGGTTCGTTCCATAGAGATAAATTTCGCATATTAATTAACTGTGAAATTCATGATAATAATTGTTTTCCTTTCAACGAGTTGTTTCCAATTTCCACATTTAATTGCCGTACAGTTTCTATAACTTTTATTGCATAAAAAGAAATATTTCCTTCAGAGTTTAAATAAATTGTTCTTCGTGATTTGTGAGTCACGGTAGATAAATAGAGTAACTATTCCGAATTTTGTCAGTCGGTAGTTTTCAAAATTTAGATAGCTATAGATGGCAATAATAAAATTTTTTTTATCACTTTATTAGAGCTTATACAATGTACTGAGCAATTCATAAGGAAGCCCTGTTTCCACTTCTGGCCTACCATTCACGAGTTGATGCGTGAGGGGGAACTGACAAGAGAGCCTCTCCTTACTGTGTACATTGTACAGCCTTGTTTAAACTACGAGGATAAGTGTTAGCTAACAATGACGCTGACCTCTCCCTATAATGTTGTCTGTGATTATTGGTAGACGAAGGAAAAATTGTATCGTTTTCCCCCTTCATAATCATAAGAACAAATCATTCAATATCTACTGTATTATTGTTTATTATTTTTTTAAGTCCATTTATATCTTATTTGTGGAAAAGTTTGTGCGACCTTTGGTAGATAAATAGTTTACAGATAAAATAGAACATCGATCATGCGAATCACAATTATCCCCATTTTTAATTCTCTACAATTTCAATTAATGGATGCAGTTTGGTACTGTGAGTAATATTTAAAATATTATTTACCAGCATTCTACCAATAATTAGCATTTTATTTGATAAATGTCAAGTTGGTTAATCGAGTTTTTATTGCATCAGATCATATTGCAACCTTCTTTTTTTTGCTGTTATGTAGAGTAAAATATTTTTACAAACATAGAACATGAATTTTTTTCATTTAGAATTTCGCGTAACATTTTATTTTTGTAACAAACTCATAAAAAATTCCTAGTAGCTTTTTGGTTCGCAAGACACGGCAGATACGATGGAAAAACGTTTCAGATATCTCGCCTGAAACTCTCGATGCGTTTACGAAGTGTATTGACTTTCAATTGAATTTGTTACGAGATCTTCGCCGATCTTAAAATTTGTATGTTTTTTGTAGTTTTGCTGAACTCTTTCAAAGATCCCTATGCGACCAGGTACTTTTATTGTTGCCCTCTTTTAAATTTTTTTCTTCAAGTCGACATTTCAATTTATCAAATCGATATTTCAACAATTCCTTTAGACTTCAAGCTTTCACAATTCCATCAATGGGGCCAACAAATCGCTCGATACAATTTCTACGAAACAATAAATTTCACTTTCTCACTTAAATAAATTACTCATTAACACTAACAATGAGATAAAGAAACATTTCGAAACGATTTAATTATAGTAAATTTCACGGGATGATACGTTTGACTATTATAGCGGTAAAATTGGTACGATTCCTCAAATGGGAAACGGATAGACCCGTGAGTCACGAGCATCCCGTCGTTCGTTATCGATTCGATGGGAGAAATACGAGCCTGTGACACAATCTTTCCGATGCTCGTCATTCAATTAGCCACTCGTAATCGACCGATTTTGTGAATGACTCCAGGAGAAAGTAGTTTTTGTGTGTTGGCGATTGTCTCGTCGCTGCAATCGTGTCCGAGTCAGTTTGGTCAACGACACCTTTGACGTAGCACCAGCTGTTTTATATTCACTTATGAATACAGAATTCGCGTGGTGTAAAAACCAGAACGTGTTTCCGACCAGTTTCCATATCCTCATCCTTGACTTTCAGCTAGACCGTTCTTGTTTCGTGTTACGGGCTATTTTAAGACGTGCTTTGCATACAATTTGCATAAAATCGTTTTGAAATCTGATATATGTAGTAAATCATTCACAAAAAATGGTTCTTTTTTCTACAGAATGTTAGAAAATCAATCGTTCGACGTACTAAATGTAATTTAACATTAGAATATTGTAAAAAATTGTGTTTTCAAGGAAAATAATGCTTGATGAAAATTAGATATTAAAGAGTTTTCTTTGTTTATCTATTTAAAAGTATTCAAATAGGAACGCAAATTTCTCGAGCATTAATTGAGGAAACTGATCAATAAACTCCGCCTAATTATGTTGCTAAACGGTTAAATTATCCACTTTAGTGGCACGTGCGTGAATAACGATTGTTTATTTTAGGCGATTGCGGAACTCTGTTTGAATGTTTGAGCTTTTGCTCAATTATTATACTTCGGCTCGTTTCATTCTTTCAATTGATTTCTCTCTCTAGAAATGTTTCACGATTTTTGTTATTCGAAACAAAAGCGCTTTCAAATAATCGTTTGTTGATATGTGTAAAAAATAAAAATACCTCAACACAATACAAATAACAACAGCTTTGCGTTTCTAAAATTTCTTTCTGCGAAACTAAAGAATTCGTTAAATTCGAGGTCTTTTCTCTAAATCCCTGGAGTTAAAAGCATCCATTGAGAGGAGCAGTGAATATGTTAATGTCTAATCACAAAATATTCTAATAAATTGTCCTTTTATACTGAATAGACTTTATTCAATCTGCTTACCGAGAAAGACATCATTCGCGAGTCAACTTACGAAACCGTTATAGAAAACTTAATTAACCGTGATGCTCGTACAAATTTCACTTTCTGATCATTGTTTCTGTAAATACGCAATTGCAACGCGCTGCAGTACTGTCTGTTTTAAAAACGAGCTAATTAACAGATAGAAAAAGAAACTTAATTAAGACGGAAATTTGTTTCTGTTTATTTAACACGCTCGCAGAGAATTACCTTGAATTATCATCTCGGATGCGTCAGTTCCAACGCAATGATTCCATTGAAAATGTAACCCTCGTACAAATAATCGACCGCTCGTGGTGGCTCGCGCGGAAAAAGGGTCTGGTACAGGGAGCAGAAGGAAAGGAAGGGAAACGAAGTGAAAATGCGGCTAATGAGAAGGTTAGGTTTTAAGGACCTAACGAGACATTGCTCTCCGCAGAGACACCGCTCGGTAAATTTTTAAGGTTGTCCGCCGCGCCGCGCCGGCTTGTGTCCACGAGCCAAAAGAGGGAGGAAAAATGTCCGCGCGGTGCCCGCCGAGCGTTTCTTCAGGATTGCAGCTGGCTTGAATAGAGCCCCCGTGACTCTAAAACGACCGCGGAACGGTTGAATGAGAAAGTCATTATCGGGGCTCGAGGCTGCTTACGGGAACGTCGCATCGCGATTAATAAACCTCCGCGAAAATAGTTCGCTCGGTTTCTGAACTTCCCCCAAGGAGTGACCTTTGGCAATGCCCCGTCGACGGTTTCGCGACTCGACTTTCCTCTAATTGCGCCACACCCGAATCTTAATTGCGTTACCTGCCGATTCTTTAACGAGCGTTTTTGCAGCGATGTTCTACCTTCTGCGAATTCCGCTTTTTTCCCTTTAGTCTTCCTTTTGCAATCATATTAACCGCCATACTGAAATAAAAAAGAAAAAAAAATAACGATTTCTGGTGGTAATCTTCTGGTCAGAAATCCGCCTCGAATGCGTTGAATTTTCCGAATTACTCGAATAGTAATGTATTATAGAATAATTATGGAGAATTCGCGGTGCAGTAGAATTTCATATCGAACAAAGAATTTTCACCGAACTGTATCAGAGGTAAAAAAATATAAAAATATTGAAATCCATGGAATACTAAAATTCTCTGTAGCTCCAGAAGAAGTAATAAGATACCATAGTGATGACATGAAATGGCATTCCACGGTTCTTTAAGAAAACCATGGTATTCGATCACATATAAATTTGTAGTGGCGACCAGCTTTAGCTGATCATTAGCAACTTGTTCACGCAAGAAGCTTACGGTACACGTTATTCGACACGTTTTCCACAATCATCGGTCTCACATGTTCTTCGGCGCTCGTTTCTCCGATTTCGTGTAAACATGACGCGATGCTATCCGCGACGCGAACATATTTAAATTCATCGTGGTACCGTTGCCGCAATTTCCCCGCGTCGTAGGAGTACAGTAACATCTTTTCCCGTTATCATCCTCGCAGCATTGTAAAAATATCAGCGTATCCGCGGCACGTAGAACCGGCATAAGACATATGAAAGGAATCGATTTTCGAATGGATCGTAAATATAGATGCCGCCGCGAACGCTACACGAGGATGCACTTTGAAATGTCAGGGTTTCCCCATGAGTAATGCATGCATCCCCGCGATGTTCACGATAATTGCCGAGAAAATTAGAGGACAGATGAATTACGGGGCGAAGTTAACAGAAAATATATCGACGAGCGCTAATTATAAGTAGTTTATTTTATGTTATACTTTCTGAAGAAAGAGAAGAACGCATGCATTGTTTATGGAGCGATCTGATGTGCTGGATGCTTCTGAAACTGTGGTAAAACTGGAAGCCGAGATCAATTCTCCTGGAAAAATAACTTGAATATACAGGGTGTCCCAGCATCGGTGGTACAACCGAGGTGGGGGTGATTCTACATAAAAAAACAAATCGAAAATAAAGAACAAAATTTTTTCATTTGAGGTTTAGTTCTCGAGAAAATCGGTTTTGAATATTCAGCGAGTACGCGTACACGTAACTATGGTTTAGATGGATGGATCCCGATACAAGTCATATGTCACTTATAAGTAGTACTAATATCATTAGTATAAAGATGATGTGCTGTATTACTATTTCTGCCTATGGATTTAGAGTGAATTTAAATGAAAACAAGACATGTAATTTAGTTACTAACTTACTTTATTAATGCAAAAATTGTTGGAAATGCTGCCCATTGTGCTGCATACACAACCGATTTTCTCGAGAACGAAACCTCAAATGAAGAAATTTTATTCCTTATTTTCGATTTGTTTTTTTTCATGCAGAATCACCTCCTTCTCGGTTGTACCACCGATGCTGGGACACCCTGTATGTAACGTTCAGTAACAAGTTTTAGTATTTTTTTAAGGAGTTGTATGTTTCTAGACATTAAAATGTGATCAATCTTTGTGAGTGATTAGAGGATAAACTTTTAGACCGGCTTTTAGATATTCATCAGATTGACTTTATCTTTCGCATACATATATATATAATTTTTTATCGTTTCACGAAAGCTTTTTGCACTAAGTTGAACTGCATTTTAATAACAACAAAAACCTACGAATATTTCTTTGAATAAAATTTTTTAACAGATAACTATTTTATAAAGCATGAAAAAATCATTTCACACATTCACAGGCAGAAGCCATGGTTAACAATTTTCAATTTTTCATTCCTGCTATCAATTCTATATATACCTTCATAATCCAAAAGGAATTAAGTCAATTGACCCAATAGTTTGTCCTCCAATCTCTCGCCAAACATTGACCCCACGTGAGTGCCGGCAAACGGGCATGACCCCTTAGGTACGCGTGCACCTAACCCGCCACTGTTTCTTGGTTCACCCATTCTAACCACCCACACTACGGTTCGTATTTATAAGCGACGTCGTTAACGATTTGCCGTAATTTGAAATGACGGGAGTTTTATAATTTATGAAACGCTGAAAAACATCGTCTTTGATGTAGGCAGATTACCAGGTAATTTGAGAATCCGTGTGTCGCATCCAAAGGACGACATTTACAGTACTTTATGAATATTCAGAACTAACCTGCTTTTTGCCAGTGCTATGAATTTTTGGAGTAAACTTTTGATTCTGTAGACAGCTAACTACATTTTTCTAGTAGAGTTATTTTACTTGATGAAGCTACTCGTCTTCCTCGATTAGCAGAAAAATTACTTAGCTATAGAGTATAGAATAAAGCAATAGAGAAGGGAAAAATTTTAATAGAATTTAAGATGATATACGCACAATTCTAATTAGAATATCAATTTATATTCAAAATAATTTATTTCGTGCAAAAAGCTGAGGGTGCTCTAATCTTTTGAGAGGGAATGTAGGTCAAATTTCGAGCATTTAAAAAATTTGGTTAAAATTGGTAAAAAATATCATTTAACAATTATCTGTGTTACTTGAACGAGGAAAAATAGAATGTCAGAGATAATGGAAAGCGGTGATAGAAAACCATAGGTAACCTACATACGGTCAATAATTTTTTAAATATTTTTCGGTATTGACAATATTATTGAATATATTATTTTTCGAACATCGTAATTTAAACTATATTTTCTATATCTTGTGTATTTTGGCATCTGTTAAGAACATCAAAGATTTTTGTGTACTTAAAATATTCCCATGAATGCATAGCAATCTACATTGTTAATGTATTAAAAAGACAAAATCAACAAAATAAAATACTTGATCTCCAACTTCTATTTGTATTTTAATTTTCAATTTTATTTCTCTTAATGTTTAAAAAGAATTCATTCCTGTGCTCTAGATCTCAATATGTTTTTTGGTGCCTGTTGCCTCATTCGAATGTTTTAATTTTTGAGTAAATTGTTAATTTTTGAGTAACTAATTGGGTATTATTTTTAATATAACTAGTTATAGCTAGTTACCTTTTCCCCATTTATACTCTCAAGTGCATATACGTACTTTACAAAACTTCAAAGCCGATTTTCTCGAAAAGGAAGCGTCATATAAAAAATGTTCATTCTAATTTTCGACTAATTTTTGCACAAGGATCTCTCTCCGAGTTGTACCCCTATTCTCGGTACACCCTGTATAACAGTGCCAAGTCAACTGTTCATTAAACAATCGAGGATTTTCCCGTCGATCTAACGCTATTGTGAAAAAAAAGCAACCGCGATAACGGAGTTGTTTGATTACCGGAACGGGGCGTACAGCAGATTAGTTCGGACAATCGAGACTCGGTTGTGCCGCCGAACCGTCACAAAGGATCCGAAAAAAGCAACAGGGAGAAAGAGTCCATATCGATGCGATGGTCCGGTTATCGCGACTCGGTCTGACCACGCGAACGCACTCGAATTCTTTGTTTCCCGGGGCGGCGGAACGGCGGCCTGAAACCGGATCAATATTTTCGAGCCGATATTCTCCGTCGGAACAAACGTTTTCTATACGCGCATAAAAATAGACTGACCGCGTCTATCGTCGAACGGACGAAGGCTTCGGCCGCCTTTCCTCCTTTCCCGATGAGACCGAGGCGTTATCATTCACGGTCCCCTCTCTTCTTTTGTCACAAGTCACGGCGAGCTGCGACCAGGAGGTGCAAAATAATCTGACGTACGTAATCAGCCCCGGTTTCCCCAACCTCATCGACTGGCCCCTGAACTGTTCGGTGGCCGTGCGGAAGATCGATAGGCAGGTCAACCAGCTCAGGATCGATTTCGTCCACTTCAACATAGTAAGCCACGCAGCTTTGTCATTCTTTGCTTGCTCTACTAACGGCATATTAACCACCTTCCACCTCTTTCTCGCTCTACACCCCCTCGGTCGCGAATACCACGCATTCGTAATTTCGCTGACACGCTTTCTGACACTGACTCTCACGAAAAAGCGAGCGCGGGGGATCGGTGCACGAGAACCACGGACACGGCTTACTACGGACCGACGCACAGTAGGCCAAATCAGTAGGCGAATCTGGCTAATAAAAAATCATTGTTACCTTAGATAACGTCCGATTTCAATTTTTATGCTTCAAATACATGGTAATTTGGATCGCGAAAATAATTTTTTAATGTCTTCGCAGTCAGTTATATTATAAACAATTAGCACAATATAAAATTTGATTTTGGGATATGAAAGTAGAAAGTTAACGATTTATCAAAAACATTACTGTATTTTTTGTTGTTGTTGCATTTTAAAAGTTTTGGATAATTTTTCGATTAAACGCACAGTGCACAATGGACGAAGCAGCGATTCTTAGAATAAAAAATTCCGATTTTATGTACATTCCTGACAGTCGGTTACAACCAGTCTGTCCTAAAATAATGCCCAGGCGTAAAAGTTTTGCTGTATTTCTCACGAATTTGAGGATGAATCGGCAATGTTTGTCTGCGCGGGTCAGTATCAGTTTGTGTGTTTTTATACTACATACAATATATAAATATTTATATTTTTTATGCTATATACAAGGAAATAAGTAAAAGAAAAGCATCGATTTTTTAAATCGCATAAAGTTATGTATTCGCTTCAGTATTGTCACAAAAAATATAAAATTACATTTTACTCCAAAAGTATTAATTTTAGAATCTATGTTGAATAAGAATTTTTTTATTCTTCTCGGTATGTACTATAAATCACAAAAATGTTCAACTCTGTTTATAAGTGACCGTGAATTGGTCCCGAAATTTAAGATTCAATTAAACAAAAGATTGCTGAAAAATGCAGTAGACATTTACCAGAATAAAAGAACAGAGCCTAATTTACATAATAAAATAAAAGATTTGACAGATCTGGGGATTTCTACTAAAAACACTAAAATGCCTGAATCTTTGAATATATCAATTTCAAAATATTTTGCTAAATGAAAGTACGTTCTGGTCTCTACAAAATCCATGAGAGGCAAAAAATTTACAGTCGATATCAGTCAATTTTAGTGTATAAATTACTCTATATAAAAAATTTTCATGGATAAATTATATTTCAGTTAAAGATCTAGAGGTATTTAGGAACTTAAAGAAACTGAAAATAAAGTAATAAGTAGACAGCGGATTTTATGCATTTATGGCTATACCAAACATGTAAAAATCAATGAGACTGTTATAAAATACCAAAATATACAAAATATCAACAATATTATTCAAGTTAGAGTGTTTAGAATATTAAACGTACAGTTTTTCAAGCTCCAATTCTTTGTTTGTACTTGTAAAAATTTTATTTTGCATAAAGATGCAAATAATAAGCTGTCTAGTAATAAGAAATTATGGAATTATGATTTTTTATTAGATAGAATTGCTGTTTGGCCCACTGTGCGACGCTGTGTTTCTCCGTTAATTGCCCGAACAAAGGGTTCGCGGACCGAAAATACGTTTCCGTTAGACGGGCACCGGTATCCCTCGGTCGATGTCTGCACCCAGAGCTTCGGGGTCGTGTAACTGTTTCAAAGATTTAATCGTGTTGACGCCGAAAATCTTGGGCCACGTGTATCATTCTGACTTCTGGCGGGGTAGAGAATGAATCTTTGAAGAAGACTGTTTAAGGGGAACGTTAATTTTGGTGGATACTCGGTTTCGTGGAGGCGGAATTGCGGTGCCGGTTACCCGGAATGTTGCTTCTAATATTTAGGAGAGAATTAACTACTTGTGATTTTGCATTGTGATCATCAAGTGGAATTTCTGTTTTGTACTGCAGAAAGATTTAATTAAAATTTGTAGCTTTCATTGCTGAATGAAAAAATTGTCTGTTTCCTTAATTTAAACGCAAAACCGAGAGCACTTTCAAAATTTATACGAGCGAATGAATGTTTATTTTTTAAAAATAAACTTACTAGTTATTTTAAAATTTTCTGCTTGAAGTTTATATCCGAGATTAAATCGAAATTAAGATAATGCCGTGGACAATGTTATGTTTAGAAATTGGGGGGCGTGTGTATCAGAAATATATAGTGAAACTTTGTAACAGCATAATCGGCGCATGTTACGTTACAAGTTGTAGTATATCGAAGAGGGTTAACGACACCGTTGAAACTTCATTATACACGTACGTACATATTGGCATGACTCGAGGGTGAAACTTCCTATACCTTCGTTGCGATAGCCGCTCGAACAATATTGTATCAGGATCATGAAACGTCTTGCAGAAATTCGTTGTTATAAAATAATAAAAATTTCTGAGGTGAAAAGCTTCTCATAAAATGGTTTTCAAATATTTAGTCTGCTTAAAGGATTTTCGCGGATTTTGCATGACAGTAAGTCGTGGAAAAGAAATAAGTAATGGGGCGGAGGATTAACTGAACGACAGGATAGAAGCAAGTGCTTATCAGTGGCTTAAAGTTGACAAAACATTTTCGTTTCGCTGCAGTCTATGTGTGAAAACGAAGTAGAATAAGAAAGGTGGACTGCGAGTGAAAATGGATCGTCCATTGTCGGACACAGGCTCTACTCCCTTATACATTACGATTCTCTACCTTTTCTCCCCTCGGAGGTTGAAAAGAGAGCTATTAAAATTTTCTACGGATAAAATTCCGTCAATATTTATAAAAGCTTTATCAATTTTTACGTCTATAATAACAAATATCAGTTACTCTGTTTTCAATTAAATAGTCGTTGCAAAACTCATCAAAATTTTCATCGGAAACTTTCAGCAATTAGAAGCGAAAGAAACAACTCCAAAATTATTACGTGCGTATAATATCAATAATCGTTTAGAGGAAGCTCTCGTACTGAAATTCTATGAAAGTTTCAAAGTCCTTCAAAGGACATCCGGTGCGCAATATCGCTCGCTAACGAAGTACATTAAATTAATTACTGAAACAAGCCGATCACAGTAATTATTTCTAACTCGCGGGAAAAGACGAGAAGAAAGAATCTTCACAATTTTGCCGGTTCGTCTGTCAGTTAATTAATGAGTCGTGGAAACATGGCGGACCGTCGGTTAAAAGGCGCTGGCGACGATCTAAGCCGCCGCTTCTAACGGTTCGAATACATATGTATTGGTCGTCTGATAAAAATCGTCCGCGTTTACTGCACGGCTTGTTCATTCAAGAGACTTATCGATCGTCGTAGGGTCAGCCCAACGCGAGGACGGGCGTGTGTGACGAAGATATCATGGAAATCAGAAATGGCAACAACGTGTTTCAAATGTGCGGCTGGAACAGCGGACAGCATTGTAAGTTGGATAGAAATCTCTTTGTAAACTGAACATTTCAAAATCCCGCGAAAGCTCTTTCGGAAATATTTTTAAAGTGCTTTCCAAGTGACAAATCTTGCTTTTTGGTGAAAGTGACTGAATTAAAGGCTTCATAAATTATTCTATTTTAAATATTCATCTCAATTTTGATTTTTCTAGAACGAAGAAAATAGCGTAGTCGTTTAAGTTGATAGTTTTGCTTGTAGTAATTAAGTATAGTGAGATAGCATAAGGCGGTGTTAGGAATTTGAACAGAATCGATTAACTTCCTATAGACTGGAAAAATTGTTGCTGCTTGAAGACCAGCAATTTTGCAGTTTCCACAGAGCCTCGTTCCCCGTTTCTTATTAAACAACTCTCTTCAAACTAGATAAATTAAATTCGCGCAATAAATCTCCGCGAGAACTTTCCCGCTTCCGATTAAAATCTCGGTAATATCGTTTCCACGGGAGACCCTGAAACAATCAATCTCGCCAACGAAATTGTAACGCTATTCGAGAGAAGAAAAGGAAGATGGAAAGCGCGGAAGAAGGAAAACACAGGGAAAGCGAATACAGAAAGACGATACTTCTCGAGAGAGTTCGCCGACTTCGCCTTCGGAGAGGACCGACGCTTTGCGGGGGAGACTAATCGATCTCCGTTCCTTTTTCGAGTCTGTAGAGAATCGACTCGGAGAACGCTCGGATTTCGCGTCTTCATCAACGCTCGTCGATTTTCACCGTATTTAAGGGAAACGCGCAGAGATCAGATGCAAATATCAAATCCGGCAACAAAATTATCGAATAGGTATTTTTTCAAGTTACTCGAAAAAAATTTAAAAGACAAATTAAGATAAAATACTTGTAATTTAAATATTTTTTTATTGAAAAAATTGTATGTGGGAATGGGAAGTCGATTTTGACTGAAGAACATTCATCGCTGTTTGCTCAGTTTTATTTTTTTCTCAGGATTAATAAACATCCATCGATGAATAAATCAACTTTAGAAATTGTTTATGAATATAGATCAGCGTTCTTTGAGTAAATTCTGTATATAGATTGTTAGAAATATATGTTGGAATATTTGAAAGGGTGATAGAGGAGATTCAGTGGATCATAAAATGTTTACGGCAGTATGTCTGCTGTATGAACGGACCGATTCTACTGGACTTGAATACAGCTGATTATAGGCAATTTTTATGTAAGCTACTCTTTACTTTAAAGCTTCATAAAAGTTAAACCTTTGGTGATTTAATAAAATGTATTTCAACTTTTTGGTCTATAACTACTATATTAATATATCTGTGGAATTATAAATCTTTCCTCTGAATAAAACTATAAATTATCTTTAACTTCTAGTTTAAAAGATACAACTATTACTTTTACGGTGTTAGTACTACAAAAAGCAAAATGAGACAAGTCGTATATTTTGTCGCAGAATATGTTAATCGTTCCTTCTGGAATATCCTATTAGTCAAAAAAATATTTGGAATATTTGGCACTTACTACACTGTATAACTAGATTGCATATGTTTATGTAAATTCGTGTCTCCAAGGAGTAAAAGAAAATCAACTTAAATAAAAATGTTTGTTGTCTCCTATATATTCTAAAATGTATTTTATTCGATATTTCATGTAGTTTTGCATTTATGTACATCCTTAATTATATATTTTAGCACATTTTAAAATCATCATAAACACATAAACATCTGTTCTGTATATATAATATATAAATTATATAAATAATACATAAATTTATCTCTCTAATTAGCATATCGATGTCTTCATTCTAATATAATGTATCTGATAAAAAATGAAATTATGCAAGAGAACAAAGAAACAAAGAAATCACTCCTCAGTTTACGTTCATTATTATTATTATTATTAGTTTCATATTTACAGCTATATCCAATATCCAAACATGCATCTGTATTTTTTTCGTCAAACAATGTAATTTATACATTTGAGTAGTACATTACCTGATGAATACTTGGCTTCCATGTATGCAATTGTATAGCTAAATAAACTCGTAAAGATTTCAATTGTTTAAAAAATACTGTTTATGCATATCAGCTTATTGTTAGGTTTGCATTGTAAGTGGTTTGGGTTAATTGTATAAAAAATCGCAAAAAAATTGTTTGTATTTTTCATAATAAAATCATTCGATCGAAGCTTCAAAAGCAAACGTAAAAGTTCTCAAAACGGAAATTTCGTTCAAAATGAATGAAGGTATTGATATCTCGAAATTATTCAAAGTAAACGAGTTTTCAACAAGACCAAAGTAATCTACCAATGTATGATTTGATTTCAAAATCGTACGTCAGCCAGTAAACTCTATTTAATACCACAATATCATACCTATAACAATTCCCATTTTAGTGTACATAGACGTAAACGAAGACGACCAGCTCCTGAAGTTGGACTTCCAGCTGCCATCCAGATTGCAATCCCGGATGTGGGAGATGAGGATCGTTCAGTTAGGTTTCGAGCAACGTGCCCCCACCGGCTGCCTTCAATATTTCCAGGGTGTCAACGGCACCCTAAAAACCCTGAACTACTTGACCAACGGCAGGTTTATCGCCGACCAAGACTACTTGATGTGCATTCGTCAGGAGAGAGAAATGTGCGGCATCTCCTACGCTCCGTGCACCCCCGACTCCTTTCGTATAGGACCCTCCAGAGCGCAAATGATGATTGCGAACGGTACAAATGGCAACGTGTCCTCCACTGTCCAAGACGTGGACTCGACGAATAGCGCCGATTCGACTAATAACACCGACGAGGATATCGAAGGATCAGGAGCGAATCCCACGGAGCAGGACGGCATTTCCAACGTCGTAGATCTCGGCCAAGAGCGATGCAGAGACAGGGTGCTGATCCCTTGTGACTTCGAGGAATTTATCACGGTAGTATTTCTGCTTTATTTTTCGGAGGGGGGGAGGAGGAGGGGATTCGGGGAGGATTTGCAGCGAGCAGTGGGCGTACAGGGTGACCCGACTTAATATATAACTTCCCAGCTAAATTTTGCTGATGTCTGCTCGGCTAAATTTGAAGGGAACTTCCCTATTACAATTTTTAAGGGGAAGATATAGATAGACCCTGTTTAACACTCTAAATCTTTTCTGAAAGAAAAAGCGCTAAACGAAACAACGTTCATCGTGTTAATATTAACACAGTAAATAGAGATAGAGGAATCACGCGACCCAAGAATAAGCAAATTTCACTTTATGGAAAATTATTTGTATATTGATTTGTCTGGCAGCGCGAACGAATGTCAGGCAACTGCGACCGCCGTGCCTCCGTATGTCAAAGAAACGAATCTGGTTCGCAAAATCGGAGCTGCGTCGTTCGCGCTCGTTTGCACACGTTCGCTTCTGTTGCTGCAACTTTACGTTCGTTCGCGCTCGTTCGCTACTTAGGTGTAGATAGTAGATACGCTTTTAAACGGGGTCTACCTATATGTATTGTTTTGAAGTGGGCATTAGGAGATATTGAAAGTAATGCGATTTATGTTGTGTCTAGATTTTTGCTAATTCATTGATACTACATTCATTTAAAAAATTAGAATTTTTACAGACAAGCGATAAGTCACCCATCGACAAGCGATAAGTCAGCCAAAAGTCGATTTGGCGATCGATTCTGCAACTAATTCGGCGACCAACAGTGGTATAAAGGACGTCGATATTGTGAAAATAGTGAAATATAATATTATAGTGACGACCTACACATTACTTTTACGGACTTGTCGCCAGTGTGTAAAGGCTCTAATTTTTTAAAAATTACATCTACGAACTCGAAAAATAGGGCCACCTTCGGTAAATATTTAGACTAAGGACTTAGAAAAAGTTGTTCAGAATGATGACTTTGACAACATATTTTAAGGTCAACAAAATCGGTGGTAGCTCCCCTAATCTAAATATTTACCTTTCAAAACTTCAAATAGTTATAAATTTGACAAAAATGATCGTATTAATGCAATTAAGCAATGTTGAATAACATTACTGAAAAGATCATACAACATTCAACAAGCACTTACAATTAGTTTACATAGCAAGATATTTGCTTTCGAGTCGCATAAATGTAACGCGTCTAAAATTTTTGTTGTGCTCCATGGAACATTAGAAAGTCGGACGAAATTTTTAAAACACTTAAATGTTCCTTACATCACCTTAATTTTGTCAAAAAATAATACGACTAAAATCTGAAAGAAACAGATGAAACTAAAGATTCCAGACTTTCAAACGACTCAACTGATATCAATACGATCATTTTTTCCATTGTTATGTTTAGACTGCAGATTTTTATGCAAAATAAAATTTTTACACAGATAAGTAAAGAATTAATAATTTAGTAAGTAATTTTCTAAATATTGTAACTTGAAGTGTATTTCAGATGTTTTCTATATGTATTTTAACATCTGTGAACAGCTTCGTAGATATTTGTGTATTTAGAATTGTTATATAAATGCATAAAAATCCGCAGTCTAGTTATGATTATTTAAAGTTGTCCCCATTTTTCGGGTTTGTAAAGGTGATCCCTTACTTTTTTCTGAGTGTACTATCCGAAAAAATTGGACAAAATTGAGGAAACTATTTATTACTTTTAGTGAATTCTAAATTTTAAGGGTGTGGTACTCTTTTAAATTTTAAATCTTTCCGTCTCAGATCATTTTATCTCCCCAACTCTTTCCATATTTTTCACGTTCCTCATGAATCCTCTAAAAGCCGGATTTCAGGAATAAAAATGCTGATCTTTTCGCCAGAATTTGAAGTCGAATGTAACCGAGTAATATTGCATACGCCTACATTTCGAAAGGAAAAAGGAATACCATGTAAAAAAATGCAAAACGCGTCGCAGAACCATGGAAACGTCTCATTTTCAGAAAGCTACATTTGAATGAATAAAATAGCGCGAAGAGCTGAAGCGCGTCGCGCATCTGTCTACGTGTTGATATAAAAATCAATACCATTAACACATTCGCAGTCGGCGCTTTTTTTCACTTTTTCTGAAGCAGAATGTCGGGAATTCTACTCTATTATTCCTCGACGTAATTTGACGTGTCAGCGGTTGCGAATACGTTAGTATAAAAAGCGTGAAAACTGTATGTTGCAGCCGGGGAACAACGAGGCCGGAATTTGCAACCTCGAGCACTGCGGTAGCTCTCTGTGCGATCAAAGTCAGCTGGATCAAGAAGGGAAGTGTCGCGTGGAAACCTGGGCAACGCCCTTCCGCATCAGAGTGGCTTTTGGTCCTGGACAGGACAGAGGAACCACGTTGGAGGACAATATTGGCATGTGCCTCGTGTACGAGCAGCAACCTTGCGGCTCCTGAAAGGATATTGATAAATGATTTCGAAAGTGGAACGAAACAAGTTCGGAGGTTGTACGTGGTGTCCAAAGATTGATCTCGTTCTTAGAGAATAGGCTTAGGAAATAAGAGCCGGACAAATTTTGTACTATACTTGCTCTTTTTATACTCTATGTTATTGCAAACTTAGATATTTATTTATTTTATATTTTTTATATTTCTGTTTTGTATACGCTCTCTCTTTCTCTGCCATTAAAACGCTATCTTCGAGCATAATTGCAAGAGCCGAGAAATAGTAATTTCCAAATAGACTCGAGTACAAACGCAGAAACAAAAACAGAGGGTGTTTCCTCCTCTAACGCGAGACATACCGAAGATCAAAAGATAAATGCAAAACACTTTATCGCGATGGGGGTAGTCGCCTTAATTACGAAACCAAATTGCCCCGGACGCTTCTCAGAAATATCCAATTAAAATTCTATGATCTCTCTTAGTTTCCATATATCAAAGGGGCCACCAAACCGAGACTGGAAAGCTGGCGTGGGTTCAGAGACTCGCACATGTACACCGTCATGTCAAAGAGTTAAATAGTCTTTATTTACAAACGAACTAGCTTAAATCACAAACGCAGCGCACAACTCTCGATACAATAATAGATATATAATTCGCCTTTTTTATTTTTTTTTCTTTCTTCCGCTTCTCTCCTCTCGATTACTCATCGCGATCATCGGCCACGACGCGCCGCAGTGGTGCCCATCCCCGTAATATTCCATAAACATTGTTCCTTAATAACATCTTTCTTCGCCTAAATCTTTAAGAATTGCCACTTTTTCTGGCTGTGGGACATTAAAAGAAGAGCATTGTACAGGATGTTTCACATGTGGGGTCAACTGTAGCGATGGGCGGGGAACACAGAAACAATAAAAATGTTTGTATGGACATGTGTCTTGATTGTCATTGCCAAGGAACATGTTCATAGAAACTCTTTTAGTGGTTTTGTGTTTCCCGTTCCATCAGTGGATCTCACATGTTATGAAGCATCTTGTATGTCCCAGATGAGTATTAATAATTAATCGAAGATTTAATATATATAGTGTTAGGTGAATTCCAAATGCACAAAAGTCTCCAAGATTTAATCGCATACAGCGTACTTCAACCATAATAACTTGATCAAGCTCGGTGCTTTCGATGATCGTCGAAGCGTAGACAAAATCTAGTGACCCCAGATAGTAAAACCGGAAAAGGTGGCAACCCTGTTCCCCTTCTACTTTCCAACAACTCTCAAACATAGGCAACCATTCTTCGAAACGCTGTAGCGGCAATCGTGGTCGACGATCGCAGGAATCGCAGCGATAACGATAATGATGTTACAAGAATAAATTATAATGCTATTAATACAATAATGAAGGTGACGTCACGCCGAGATTTCAAAAGAAACATGCTCCGACGCGAACAGTGCGGCGTGACGTTACGAGCTCCTCATCGTTTTCATCTGTGCCTCCTTCGTCGTTCGTTATTCTCTCTCACACTCGCTCTTCCTTCCTCTCGCGCTCTCTCTCTCTCTCGCTCACTCTCTCACACACTCGCGCGTTCTCTCTTTAAGTGTATAACCGTAATGATAAGTAATAATAACGAGATTAACGGTAATCATGATCAAACGAGTGACGACGCCCGCGCGTTGGCCAACACGGCGTCCCGACGCGGGCGTCGGTGTCGCTGCCATATGAGAAAAGTCGTACCTCTATCTACAAAGTCAAAAGGACCGATAAAACGTGTAAAAGGGCGGTGGTCGTTGAACCTGTGTATGCCACTGTGTGCCTGCATTACGCGTGCGTGTCGTGTGCGTGTGACGGTGTGTGTATGTTTCTGTGCATGTGTGTATGTGTGTACGAGTCAGATGTATACGGTTCTTTGTACAGAGTCCATGGATACAGCACATGTCGCTCCCCTGATACCGTACTGTGCTAACTCGTATAGTAAGTTTCACATTTTTTTTTTTAAATCTCTTTAATAATCATTTTGTCTCTTCGCTTTCATCGAGCACTTAGTTTACCCCTGCGAATCCGGTTCCACGGAATTCCTCTGTGTCCTTGCGAGCTGTTCTGACTTTAAAGCGTCATGATATGTATACCATCCGGGAGACTCGGTGAAACGTATCTCTGCCATGGTGAATTCTCTTCACTTTGTGTTTGGTCTAGGTCACGCCCACGAAGGATTTTATTATTTGTATAGCCCTGTAGCGGTCGTTCAACTCTCACGCGATGGGTCAGTCGTTGCGCGGAGATTCGGTCTCGTCAGATTTCTCAGATGTAACACGGTGCGAGTTTCTCCAAGGGAAATATTGTGGATCGTGCGGAACACTGTGCTTGGTTCTTGTTATTTGTACCTCGTTCCACTGGAAGCGTAATTTCCTGGGGTATCGTGGTCGTTTTCGAGCTGCCGGGCAGTTAACGCCCGCCCTGATAAAGGAGGAAATACGACTAAATTTTTTTGAGATACCTGAAAATTTTCAGCGAGACTCGAGATATCATCTTGAGGGCAGTTTACTATGGAAATGGAATGTCCTGCTTCCACGCGAACCGCTGCGGGTGAAAATTGTTAGAAAGTTTTGCATTTGTTTGGTATTTATTCGATGCCCTTATTTGATGGAAATGGTGTCAAAATAAGAAAAATCCTTGTTTCAAACCGTTTTGTAAAATACCTCAAAATTAATTGTTGCAGCGATGACTACATATTTTATAATGTTAACCAATAAAACAATCTTTCTCAATTATGTTTTAACGTTCCTGAATGAATACAAGAAGTCGCATCCATATTTTTCTACAGAAATTTTTCGATTTTCGCATCGTCACTGAATATCCTTTCCTCATTAAACCTGCAACGAGATTCTCGCGCACGAAACACGAAGAATCATATGTCAACGCATTTGAATATTTGAATACTAATTGTCATCTATGACGCATGCCAATCGAACGAACATTTAGATCGACAGATGTATATGAATATTCACAATATACAACCTTGCTCTCTTTTAAACCCTTCCGCGTGCAATGCGTTCGTGTAAAATTTGAAATTCAGAAACGAAAAAACCTGTCGCGTAAGTGGTAAAACAGTTCATATGTTAATTTCTGGCTTATTGCAATTTTATTTGTTCTTGGAAAAATATGCAGGCTGATACCATGTTGAAACATTTTCAAATTTTGATTTCAAATATTTGCGTATTTTCTTCCAATTCATCAACTTTCGTCCGCTTCCTTTTTTTCTGGTATCGACGATAAGTTCAGTTGTTTTTTTTTGCAAACAAAAAAAAACCTCGAGCTTTTTCTGCAATTAATTACCGAGGTACAGAAGAAAGGAAGTGAATTGCGTTTCCTTTCGTTGGACGGTTTCATTGATGATGAATAAATGCATTTCAAATTTCAAATACTCTCCGGTGTTGATGCACCTGTTTTCATTTCCCGCAGATAAAACTGGCGAATGAAACTCTCGCCACAATTATAGTTTACTTTTTATGCTGACTTTCTTTCAGATTCTTTTTATTAACTTTGCATTGTTTCTATAAAATCCAGAATTTTCTAGTGAATACCCACAAGTGGAATTAATGGTTTCTTCTACACAATTTTGCTCGATTCTCTGAGAACCTTATATCCGTTTGGTAAAAAGATTGTAGAAATCCTTCCTAGGGAAATTCTTAACCATTAACTCGCTTACATTATTTCTTACTTAGTTTCATCATTTTTTCTTTAACACGATATTATTGTGTATGTCTTTTGCTAAATTATTTGCAACTATTATTAACTTTTCGCATTTACGATTACCTCGAATACTGTACTTAATTCACCTACGGTATTCCTTAATACTCCGTTATTGTTCTACGTTTCTTACGACGTTGTAACCCTTTTTTGGTCCACCTAGAGTTCCCTTATGACTCCATTTATTCACCCAGATCGGTTTTGAAAGACGCGTTTCGAAAGCACATTTCCAATTCCCGCAAACAGAAATTCACGATTGAGCAGTTGTGAAACAGGAAAGAAACCAAACGAAGCCCTCGACAAAACAAAACCGTACACCAACCAATTTCCACTAGATTCCACCAATTTCCTACCAATCTTTCATAGCGCATAAAAGTATCACTAAAACCTGACGCGCTCCATTTCCCCTATCCACGAGTATCTCGAAGCCAAACATGATGCAACAGCGACAACTTGAAACCCTTTGTCCTGTCGTCGTGCAGCGCGACAGCTAAAACTTTCCATCAGGATTTATTCCCATCGGCGCTGCGCCGACAAAGGCAAATCGAGTGAAATTTCTGCTTTTGAGTTCTACACGCTCCTTTATAAACGACGATCCAAGATATAAATTACCCCAATTCTATCGTACCCATTCGTTGGATCAAATCCGTTTCCACAATCCTGTCAATTACGACTCTGTCAATTACAGCCGACCCGATTGCGGTCGATTGAATAGCTGTCACAGTGCCGAACGTGTTTGCCGATCCTCGAGCAGATTTATTCATCGCCGATGGAACAATGTATCGGACCCCTGTGTGAAGCCGCGTCGTGCGCCGAGGACATGTCAGATTGTGCTTTTCTCATTGACGCGTTCTTCGTGGACCGCGAGCGCGGGAAGCGAATAAAATCGGTTTCGAGGATTGACGTTCTGCTCGGATCAGCTTGTAACCACTTATTTATATTTATTCTTGGGAAATGATCGCGACGAAGAATCTGTCTCCAGAACACAATTTGTTATAACTTGTCTTACAACTCTGTTTCCTTTTCGCATGTTTAATGTCAGATAGACGACGGATGACCCGCGATATTTAGAGAAAGTCAAACTCTTAAATAAATTTACATACTTTACAACTGGATATCAAAGTAGACAGATATGAAGTTGAAGCTACGAGGGACGGTGGTATCATTTTTCCCGTTATAAAATATTGTAGTTTTATTTTTGAAGCAAACTTTGTTGTCCTAATGAACCCTGCAATTTCACTGCGACTCTGTACACGTTAAGTCGTATTTGTATTAACGAAAGAAGAGCACAGAGCAGGAGCAAGAGTATCATTTCGTGCTCGTTTATACCAAAGGAACGTCTTTGTGACGAATTCTCGTTTTTTCCCTATCGTTTGACACAAATGCGGCTTTAAGTTGCATCTCCATACATGTAATGCAACACGCGATGTAACACAAATCTCGTAGCGACGTTCCTCTTCTTCCTACCTAATAATTCTTATCCTCTATGAAGTCATGGAGCACCGTGATAATAATACAGATTTGCTTCAAGAAATCCCTACTCAGATAATTCACACGAAAGTGCAAGATGCATCTTATCTTATCTAGGTTGCATCTATTTGCATCTTGTTGTAAAGTTCGTTGAAAGGTAGTTTGCCAACTAGTTCTGCCAACCTAACGACCTGGTCGCTTTCACAATTTCTCGAAACCCTTGTACCAAGTTCACAGAACTCTAGTGTTCCAAATAACGTCCCTTAAAATCACTTTCAACAATCCCGAAACGTGTAAAAAAGGAAGAATATCGTCAGGAAATTTCTACTACATCGCATGTTAAATCTATAGGCATATAATACATTGAGTGCGCGGTTTCAACGTTTCCTGTATGCAGACCGTGTAAAAATTATAAAGAAATAACTGCTGTACGGTCCATCTGTGATGGATTTTTTTGTAACATTTGACGCACCTTTCGGCTGAATGCGTGGTCTATTTATTATATGTCTATGGTTGGTATTTATTCCTCTTTTGGGTTACAGAATAAAAAGGATTTTCTATTTCCAAAAGACGGCGTTTCAAAAGTGGTCTGTGGTTGATTCACAGGTATGTGAACGCGCCTTTAACGTGGGGATCTGACAAGTGGATGACTAGTAGTTCAAGTCAGACAAACTCGAGTGAAACGGTAAAGTTCGAGTCAGACCGTTTAGTCGTAGATGGATGATAGAAACGAAGAAAATCGATTGACGATTTAATTCCCGTCGTTTAGTTAGAAGTCGTGCTCCATGTAACATACGTAGTGTACTCGTCTGTCACCCTTTGGTCTGTTTAAGTTACTGCCGACAGCAGCGGAAGATTGATGATATCGACGAGCACCGACTAACTTTGCTTGAGGACTTACTTGGATATTGAAGAGATGTAATTGATGAGGTGATTAATGAAATTGTAGGATAGATCCAATTAGAAATTTCGAATTCATTCATTGTATCCACCGCTGCATATAATAGAAGTTTGAGAACGATTAAGTTAAATTAATTAAACTTTACTGTAAATTCAAGGTATAGCAGTTTTTTACGCCATATAGCAGCTAAAGTAACTTTTGTATTAAATTAATAACTTTCGTCGGGAACGAAAATAATCTACGTTTTTATAAAAATGTACCTACGTACTGCGTTCGTGTTAATTATCTTATCTTATTAACGTTCTAAACCTGTATGCTTATTAATGAAATACCCTGTTGCACTCGAAATCAGTTCAAACTTTATAAAAAATGTAAAAAATTACGAAATATATAGGCATAACTGGTAAACTAATTGTGTCAATAAACATATAATATCACAGCTGTCAAAATTGCGTATCAATAGTATGAAATAATTATTTCATAAAGCGAGTATAAATTGTAAAGGTTACATAAAAATTGAAACTAAACATTACATGTAAATTATTGTTTTTATAATATAATGCACTGAGCACGAAACTCTTCCACATTTCATATTTTATTGCATTCTTCTTTTACTTTTTTTAATTATTCTGTGTAACCGCGTTATCTTACTTCCCCTTTAGAATTATTCAGTTTTACGTTAGAACAATATTTTAGTTGAGCATGAAATGATGTCCTGTTGCGTTTAAATCGATTACATAGTGTCCCTGCGTTTTTTCTTCTCTTCGTTCTATTTCCTGCTATATTTTCCTTCAATTTCAATTCATCTTCCCCTAGCATCTTCAAAGTTATACTTTCGGATGATTCCATGGCAAATTGATTACTTAATGTCGGGGATTCTAATGAAATTAAAATATCCTGTACACGCGAAACTTGAAATTCGATGCAGACTTTGACGTTTATTACTTTTCAAACAAATTCGAGACTTAAACTAGGCTTAAATTTTTTACGGTCTACGTTTTATCTCAATTCCATCAAGCAAAAGTAATTAATTTTCCATGTAACGATCCTACTTGAGTTTTTAGTGCTGTCTTCCTTTTTTCTCGAATGAAATCAAATGCTTCTTCCGGCTACAATTACTTATCCTCACCTGTCTTCACACAATTAAGATCTAAAGTTTATCTTTTGTACTATCCGTCAAAAATTAGTCCATTACTTTTCGAAGCAGCCTGTCCTGTTTAAATCCTCCAACTTTTCATTAATTTTACATCTTCGCTTAAATTAGTAGAATATTTCTTGCACATTATTAATTTATTAATCCTCAACGAACCGTAATAGAAGTCGAACAAAAATCCCATCCCCTCCGCGTCTACGCTCTACGAATAACTTCCCGCGGAGTCGAAAATCTTACTATTAACCGCTAAAAGTTATTATCGTCTCTTATTTCGTTCCTCAGAAGTCCACTGTAGCTCAAAAATCGCCATTCGTGTAGAAAAGTCAGTCCGTCACAACCACGCGTAAGGAGATAATCCCCCGATCCCTCTCACGTATCTCCTCGATTTGTCTTCATCCTCCTCCAGCACCGACGTCGCTCTTTCGGTCGCGATCCCCAGCCGTCCTTAAATCATCGTCGGCTTCGATCGAGGTCGATCCGAACGACAAAGGAGACTCGAAACAAGAAAAAAAAGGAATCCTCCGTTTCTAATTGTTCCTGGAAGTCTGTTACTAAATTCGGTCCCGACTCGCCTTTCTTCGCGGCGCTCTCCACGAGGGTGTAATCCACCCCCTCAACGGGGTCGACACCGGGCCTCTGCCCTTATCGCGGCGCGGCGCGGCGGGGAACAAACTTCCAACGAGGAGAACTTTCCAACGGGTGAAAACTTCTCTCGACTTTTCACGCGTCCTCGCGTTCTCGCGTGCCCCTCCGCTCACTCGAATTTTCCTCAAGACTCTCTCGAATTCGCACCATCCGACGCTTCTCGACACTCTCCCAGTCACCTGGCTCCCTCCCACCTGAATTCCTCACCAAATTTGGAAGCATCCCTCGATCCACGAGGTCGGTGCACTCCATCGATCGCTGATATGCTTGTCTCGATCGCCCCTCGCGCTGTCTTCTATCCTCCTCCCCCTTCGGCCCCGCGCTTGTCCTTTTTCCGTTACACCTTGCGCGATTTATTCCTTTTCCGTGTAATGTACAAATACACGCAAATAACGAGTTCCTTCTTCTTCTTTTACTTTCCTCCGGTTTCGTCTTTCTTCCTTCTTGTGACGGTGAAGGGCAACGGAATCATTTGCATTTCGTCTTTCTGCTCCGTGATTCGATGATCGGGGGAAGGGGGCTGTCGATTGGTCCCGGCGGTATTCAGGGTGCGCATTGCGTGCGATACAGGTATACATTCATATATACAAACAGGCATCCGTGTGTGCGTGCGCGCTCCATCGTGTGGGTCGATCGAATCGGGTTCGCGGTTTCTCTGTACCTCGGTGTGTGCACGTGTTTTGTGTGTGGTGGGGTTCGTAGGTAGCTGTCCAGTTCCAGGGGGTGTTTCTTGGGGAGATAAGGAATTGGGGAGGAAATTGAATTTCCTGCGTTATTCCTTCGACAGTCGTTGAAATATTTATGATGACTCGGGGGGGGGGGGGGGGGGGGGGGGGGTGATTGGATGGAACGAGAACTGACCTATGATCCCGCAATTTGTTTCTAAGTTACGATAATACAAGTGCAAAATCTGGTAATAAATCCAAAGTACTTTACCAATAAATAATGACGATATTTTAGCTGTGATGTATTATATTAATCAAGAATGAAAATTCTGTTAAGGTGCAACTCAATCAGCGTTCGCATACGGTTTCTAAATATTTCGCGTAACATGCGTGAAGGGATTGATAAGTGTTTATAGAAAGTTTACGAACTGCTTGCAAACGTTGTGTGCGAACTGTTGGCAGGTGTGTACGGAGCTTAACTGATTGTTCTCTGATAAGTATCAAATGGCAAACCGCGACGTAGAAAAGCACCTACGAACCATTAGTGTCGTGTATTTGTACATGTGAAGTGTGTGTTGTGTAAATCGTTGACTTTGTGACGTGTTTGTGTTAAGCATTTTGCGTCGAAGATTGTTGAATCTCGACTGGAATTCAGTTTTATTGTTCCTCGAACGCGCCTCGAACGATATTACATAATGTCTTTTTCACTCTTCGAAGGAATCTCTGACGCCAGTGATATCGTCTTACGTTATTTAGTTCGAGAACTCACGATCAACTTTTTTTTCTTTAGCTTCCCTTCGATTGGTTAAAAGCTACTCCACTGATTCCTCTTTAATTCTTTCTTGATTCCTTCTCCAGTATCCCCCTCGATCCCCCACAAATAGGATAATAAAACCTCCCTTTATCGATTGCTTCTCCTTTTGCTGTCTTCTTTTGTTTACAAGTCCGTCGATTAGTACCATTGCATTAAGAATAAATTATTGTCGTGTGTATTGTTTAGAAAGTTGTTTTAATGATCGCGAATCATGGATGTCTACTACGTTGTCGAATGTTTAGCGATCTAATGCGTGCTTTGCTTTTATCGTTGAACTAATTTGCATTATACTGTATATCTAATATCTGTATCAATGATTTATGCTGACATTTTTATTTTTTAGCACACCATATGGGCCTACGTTGTAGAAGTTCTGATTTAATCAAGATTTAGCAATTAATGCTGAACAACTATAGTTCGTATAATATTGCAACTTCTAGCTTTATTGCATTTTCGATGCTTTATCAATCGAAAGAGATTTTTGGTAAAGTTGAATACGACAAAAAAAAAAACGAATACTATTCTCCTTACTTTGGTAATTTTAGGTCATAAAGGTTGTATTTTTTAAAACGTCTTCTCTTTCATTTCATTGAGAGTATTTATGAGGTACGCGAATATTTGCTAGTCTCACGGACGGAATTATATTATATCTTTGATCTATTTCGACTGTGTGGACAAATAAATTTAAAGGACCACTGAGTCCGAATTAATGAGAATTTAATTCCGATGCACTTCGTTTATAAAGATTCAAATTCCAGGTTTCAGTGAGCCAACGTTGACTGCAGTTTGCATTTATTTAATATCATTGAAATATTAATTCGGAACGATAGAAACAGTATCAAATTTCCAAGTAATTTCTACTTACTTTGAAACGGTTCTGTATTTATTGTATTCTTCTTAAACAACAATAGTCCATTTTTACTATGGCTTGTCCCAATTTTAATTATAACTTCTTTCGTTTGTGTCTCAATAAAATTGAGTCGCTCGAGTGATGAAAAGGCGCGAAATTTGATAGAGGACACTCGAGAAACGATATCACTGGTTCCAGAAGGAATCTCGATCCCGAAGATAATGGTATCATATTTATCAATATGATAACTTACAACTTCAGAGTTTCTTAGGGGGTAAATGATGAAGGCTGTTTCTATTTATCCGAACCGAAGCGATTCCCAAAATTTCAATAATGTTCATCGAATTTTTTAAAATAAAAACAATAATCTTTGCTAAAAATAACGCGACGAAGGTAAAAACTGACTGAATATTGCAGAAAGTTGTTAGACTACAATCGCGGCAACTTCTAAGAAGCTATGAATAGAATTACGATTCCACTGTTTAGAATTTTATACAATACGAAATAATTTTGTTTATAATATTCATAACTATCCAAATGTTTGCGTGCACATAACGATGTTCATGATGCTCTTGATTAATCTAAAACTGATGATTCGATAAGGATGCCTTATATTGTTCAAATTCCTATGATTATGTTATTTCATTAATTATCACTATGATTATTACAATCCTAGAATTACGCCTACTGAAATGAACCAGTAATCATCACGATTGTAAATGTACACCCAAACATTTGGTCGCGAGTGCTTTTGGCGTCTATATCGGGTTTACAAAGTCTGGTGGTATTAAATTTCGAGCTGTCCCTCAAGATTGAAAGATAATCAAAGGAACAAAAGCAAAGAGATTGAAATTAGGTTTCTCCGAACAGGAGCGACACACCAATCGACGTCAAAGCGGAGGCATCGGCCAGAACGAGATATCATCTCTCGCGAAAGCTCTGAGCTTAACTCACCCTCCTGGCAAACGTCTGGGGCGATGTTCTCAAAAACGCGACGGAATCGCTGGTTCGTCTAAATAGAAAACGCGCCTAAAAGCGGATGGGGCGAAGAGGTTGTGTGGAGCTGCATGTATCGTTCGTAACTTGGATCGCCGACGATCCGCATATTTACACGTACGTGGACGTATGTGCGTGTTGAAACTTTGAGGTTTATACGTGTGCATGCGTGCGTGGTACACCGAAGATCCCTTACCATCGCGTCACTCGTCACTTATTTTCTTTTTCTCCCGCTGTCCCCTTCACTTCAAGAACGAGATTCTCCTCACTTTCGAACCCCTAGAGTTTCTTTTGACGTCCCTCCGAAGATGTCGCGCGTCTCTTGATTTTCGCGCGGATCGCGACAACTGCACGAAAAACCTTTCTGAGAAAATCCGGGAAACGTTCAACCTTTCGTTACACCGTTCACTCAAGTTATCGTAGAAAATGTCGTCGCGGCGACGGTAACGCATATGGTACATGCAACGATATGAAAACGGTTCGTAATATTTTGTTCAGTACTTAGAAATCGCAATGAAAGTGATCTAGTATACCGTTTACTGTTATAGCAACTGTGTTAAGCCGCGTTCCCGCGCTTCAAGAGCGAAGTTTTGTAGAACTTTGCAAGGGTTGCACGCGGGAACACGGCTTTACTATCATTTAGTAATGTAGTCTATCGTTAAATTAGTGTTGCTAAATGCTTACTCTCCTTATTTTGAACATGTCCTCGTGCTTCGCGATTCGGAAAGTTGTGCATCGTTCTACGCAGTCTTATTCAATCGTTACTGTGATTATAAATAAATATCTGTATCGGTAACGTTCAGTATAACTGAGAGTATTGCGCGTGGAATACTATCAGCAACGTTTCAGCCACTTCATCGTAATTTCAGGTAAAATTCTATCGGACCCACATTCAGCACTCTCAATTAAACACTAATAACGACTTTATCTCCGGATGATTATTCCTGAAACGACTATCCATTCGAACCGATAATTATTACGCTCTCGAAATCAATTGGTAATCCAATAAATTGATAAACGAATATCTATGGCAACAATCGTGATTTATAAACACGACGGTAGTAAGTACGCTTGACATTTATCGTGTATAAATGGTAGAAGATAACGCAAATCGAAACTCGTACCCTCGATATGCACTGTTTCCTTTACATGCAGCGAAAGGCTTGAAAGTTCCCATCATTTTCCTGTCAAGAAAAACATAGGCTGCTTATTTCTCATTAAGCCGCGTCTACACGGGCGCGATGGAACACGCGATGAAACAGAAATTTCATGGTGAGTTCTGTTATTTCAAATTCGTTTTTATTTAACGAGAGGAAGAAGAAGGAAAATTATTAGTGTGAGATTTAAGATAGCATCTTGTATTGCACGTGTGGAAACGCAGCTTTAGGAGGGTCTACGCAGGTGTAATGCAACAGAAATTTTATACAGCCATTTACGAACTTCCAAAACAATTTCTGATTGTTGATCCGAGGAATTGCTTCGGCAAAACAGAGATGTTACAATGGGATTAGTGTTGCGTTGTCTGTTGCGTTACACCTAGACACGTCTTAAGGCCGCGTTCCCACGCGTGTAATACAACAAGCAATGCAAACATGTATTCCTTCTTCCTAAATAATTCATGTTAATTCTAATCGCCGCTTTGAAATAACAGACACATCGCCACGATCAATGTGTTGCTTCGTGCGCGTGCAAACGCGGCCTAAATCTCAAGCGGCTTCGAACAAACGAGTTGCCGTTCCTGAAGCGTCAAATCTCTCAAGATTTTCAAGGCGTCTTCGGGCCGATCGTGAAGCGCGGTCATAGGGATCTCCACGGTACGACGTCGAGTCCTGACAAAAATTCCTACCGACGTTCCGAACGCAAATATTTAAGCTCCTCGAGATCCGGCAGTCTCATTACGCGGGCTGTTGCAACATTCACCGGATACTTTCAGGAATTTTTGGCAGCGAAGCTGTGCTTTCCGGTTCATAAATTATTCGGCCGACGACGAGGAAGCGGAGTACATCTGGTTCGTCGCTCCGAACCGACGAATATTCTCCTCCCCCTCGATCGAGCCCATCGAAACGCTCTCTCACCCTGTGCACGAACACTTTTTACAGCTTAATACGTATCTATCGCAGCTGGCGATGATATCGCCACCCGATACGAAACGCGCCCCCTCTCTCCCTTCCTCTCGTATTGGTGCTAAGAACGATGGCGACGCGGATTATCCGTGTTTACGAGGATAATGCTAAGGGCTGGGGAAAACGGGCGATGGATGAGCGCAGCTGGGGTCAACAGGCGTTTCAAATAGTTGGCTGCAAATAAGTGTTCCTAGCCTTTAACTGATTGGGATATCGTGAGAGCTATGTTTCATGGTGGGTGGTGGGTGTTTAAGGAATTCCACAGACCAACGCGGTGATTGTTGTACGGCAGGAAATTTGCAGACTTAGTAACTTAAAGGTGGGTATCCATTTTCTTCCCACGTATCGTATTCCAGTTGAGTATCAATTTAGAAGAACAATTTTGATACGCAACGATGCAACGTTTGTCCGTACACATTGATATATAACAGCGATCCAGTACGTGGATACGGAACAAATTAATACCCACCTAATATGAGGTCTTTAATTAACAAGTGGAGTAAATCTATTTTATCAGTATTGAGAGAATTGGACTTTTATGTAATACTCTATAAAATTGAAAAACAGAATATAGTTTTGCTATGGGGAAATTAACTGAAAGAAGAATAATTATGTTAATATAATTTAAAAGATAAACTATATTTCTCTTAATAGTAAACTAATTCACATTATTAATAATAAATTGGAGTCATTATTTCACATTTTTCTGTAACGATTTTACTCATGATACAAATTTGACTCTTATTTTTTTATTGAAATAAAAGAAAATATATGCAAATTGAATTGATAGGTGCTCAATACTATTTATTTTTATAATAGACCCAGTTTTCGTAATTTTGGACTTACACCATTTGTCAATTAAGGGGCTCATACGTTGATTCACATCAACGCGAAAAATTTCGTCATTATAGTGTTGCAGATTTGTCGTCACAAGAAACATTCAC
The DNA here is from genome assembly GCA_030770465.2 of Perdita meconis. Taxonomy (NCBI): domain Eukaryota; kingdom Metazoa; phylum Arthropoda; class Insecta; order Hymenoptera; family Andrenidae; genus Perdita; species Perdita meconis. The sequence continues at coordinate 20,230,058 of JASKOS020000004.1, forward strand.
TGCTGTCACGAATTTTCTTGTTGTCTGTGATATCTTTAAAACCGCCTTCAGACGCGTGTCTTTCAAAGCGACATGTTTATTTCCCTAATTATTATAACAACAGGAAATTTTGAATAGTTTTGATGAAACAAAAATATTGCTGTAATTGTCTCACGTGTCGCATTGCACAAGTGTGAACGCGGCTTAAAACGGCACTCGCATAAAGCTGCGGCTACTAGTGGATGCGTTTTTTGACGAACTGCGTTCCGACGAATACGTCCGAACTGTTTTTCGCTAAACAATGAAATAGTTCAAACCTATTCGTCAGAAAACACATCCACTGTAACTGTAATTAGAATAGGTTTGTGTTTGAGACACGATAAACGATAAAAGCGACTATGTGAATAGTATGATAAAAAAAAATCGCAACTCCAACATAAGCCTACCTTAACGCGTCAGATGAACTCCAAGTGCAGCAACAAAAAAAACTCTCTTTGCAACTAGCATCAGCATCTCACGCACTAATCTTCGTGAAGTCATTGTATTTTCTATTTATAGTAACTTGGTTTCTAACACTCGTATCAGAAGCTATTTTCTGTTATAGGAGGAGCCTAACGTGTTTCGTTTTCACTATTTTCTCCTAAAGTCTATTTCGAATTTTCCCAAGCTCCGACGGTGAGGAAGGTAAACGGGGCGGTGACCTCTCTAGGGATCCGGTGACAAAGGGGGTTGGAAAACGGGGGGATGGCAGGAACAAGCGTGGCGAAACAGAGAAAGAGATTCGACTGAATGATGGATCGCGAGAATATCCCCTGAATAACGTTTGATCGGCGCATACGAAATGTTGGGCCTTTTGTGCGTGCGAGGCTCATTTATCCTCCGTCGATTCGCTCGGTTTCTCCCCGGCTGACAGCCCGCTGAACGGTTCACGCGAGGCTCTTTCTCGAAACCGGGCGAACGCGATTTAATTGAAAGCTTCAATTAATTGCTGATGCTAGTGCCGCGCCGTTCGACGTGCGCCCTGCTTTCGCGAGCCAAGCTGCCAGCGGTCTTCCTTATGTTAGGTTGTGGTTGATGCAGTCAATTTATTCCGAAAGCGAGAATTTTATGCATAAGATTTTCTTACGCGGCGAGATCGACAAGATTTCTGTCCGCTTTACATGTCGTTTTTACATATTCATGCGGATATTTAAATTGTAATTTTATGCGTGCACGCGGTTTGATGGTTCGGGCTTGATGGAGTTTACGTAATGAGATCCGCGGAGATTGATGACGATACCTTCACTTATTGGACTCGAAAAGGAGGAATTTGATTGGTTATTCGAGAATCCGGGCAACTTGACTGTACTAAAAATACTAGGTTTCAATCGATACTTATTCCAAATGGAAATCGCCTTATTCTCCGATGGTTAACCTCAAATGTTTGAGTCGGAAAAAAAATCGAATAACGCTGCAATACAAGTTGAAGCGAAATTATCCTTCATTCGGAATATTTATTTTTTTACACACACTGAGAGTTATAAAGTTCTAAATTTTACTACATTGTATATTCATGCATTTATTTAAATTCATTTGTTGTCCATAAATTTTACTATCCTACATAGTCGAATGATGAAATTTATGAGAAACAAAGTAATATAAATGTTGTAAATAGATATGAATATACAGATATTTCAAGTAAGAAGCAAATTAGAAGAAATACCAGAACGCGCACTTTTGCGAAGTTGGTTAGGACGCAGCTTACTGAGAAGCATCTGGAATTTTAGCATGTTCTAAGAATATTTGCTACACTGGTTTGGATTTTTACTACACTATCCTACTACTTTAGTCCTACAGTGTAGTAAAATTTGGAACTTTATTTCTTTCAGTGTACGAAATTTGAGTAACTTTTCTATACCTTTCGAAACAAGTGCCTGTAGAATCCTTAGCCGCTTAGCAGAACTGTATCTAGTATCACTGAGGATTGTTTTATAAACCACTTCATCGTAACGCGGTGATACTAATGAATGAAAACGCGTCTTCCATCAACAACTACCCCGAAAATATCAACAACGTGTGACTGAAGCAATGGCGGTACTGAACTACCAATCAACGCAGTGAATGCTTCTGTTTTGTTTTGTGCTTTCAAATCTCGCCACTTGGTGCGCCATACACTATCTCACATAAATATGTAGTGACGAAGCACACAAGTGTTAGGTTAGAAACTGTAAGCCGTTTCGTATGAGAATTTTTGAAGACGCAGATTGTTGCTATTGAAAGTCAGAACCGTGGGCGCCACTTGAAAGTGTGCTACAAAATATTTGAATACTTGTAGTAATCCCGCCACTATTTCAGTCGTGAAAGTGCATTGGTTTAAAGTGCTGCGCCTCAAACTGTTCTCAAGTTTAAAATCTACACTTAATTCACCGAGACGAGTCACAAATGTTACCAACTTCATCAGCGAAAAGCATGAATACATGGATAATATGCCATGCATGAATACGACATATTATCCATGTGTTCATGCTTTTCGCTGATGAAGTTGGTAACATTTGTAACTCGTCTCGGTGAATTAAGTGTAGTGCTGAATATAATTGCCAAATATGTACTGCGTCGCAACTTTTCCGAAAATGAATAGTATAAAAGCTTCTTCTTTAATGTAAATATGAATTTAATGTATCCATTCAAAATGACATATAGGATGGAATATAATCACTGAAAACACTGAGTCTCAATAGCTAACCGACTGTTAAATTCCATTGAATTCTGTCCCTCCTAATAGGTTATATCGATTGCATTTAATCAGGCGAGACTGTCAGTCAATAAAGTATCAAACAAAATGCATCCACTGTTTAAGTTTTAAGTCAGTGATTCCTATGGATGTGAAAATCTAAATCCAATGCTTTATTAGTTCAAGTCGATCTATTTCGAATCGTTGAACCATTTGACTGTACGTCTAATTAGTTAACTATCGAAATACAGTATCTCCAGTGACAGTACTCCAATTTATATGGCACCTTGTAGTGAAATAAATATGTTTATCGTGAATGAATATGTATATGTTTATCGATAGCTACAAGCTGTGAAAGTAAAGCACATGCGCTTGTTGCGATTGATGTAAGCAGAAGTGGGTTTCATTTAAATACAAATTTTGAATAAAATTAATTATCCATATATAACAATTTTTTATTCGAATAGAAATTTATGGAACTAAATATCTACTCGAATAAAAATAATATTTTGAATAAATGAAACAAATAGCGCGTCTATTTGCATGTAACAGGCGCAATTTATTTGTCACACTTATTCGTTGTTTTCGAATAACGATCAAAGTTCCATTTCAATAAATCCAGTTGGAACAACTCCACCGATTCGTTAGCTACTAACAAATAAAGGATCGAACACGAGTTTTTCGCAGTAGCAGCAAATATTTCGCAGCGAGAAATTTGAAGACGTGATGGCTTAATGAATGCGTTGACACGAAGGCGAAAAATATTGCCATGTACACAGTCTGTCAGAGATCTGGCGCGACTAGTAACGAAAAACAACGGGAAGACCATTTGTTGATGGTTTTATATTTTTTTTTATGGAAAATACACTTCTGGTGAATCAATAAAACACTGAAAGTGATTTAAAAATTTGTCTACTTCGGAAACGACTAAAATCGTAATCGTAACATGTTTGAAATAATTACTGCTATGCCAACTTTTATTTTTTGTGTTATCAAATATGTATAAATAAATATGTTCTATGTATCATTATTTGACGCGTTGTACGAAGAATCGCATTATATGAAAACAGTAGTCGCAATATTTTTGGTGCGTTGTAGGAATTTGCGTTGTAAGAACTCGCGTTATACGGGAGTCTATGTAAAATTAAATTATTGGCGCCTTGTTCAATAATGATTTTTCGACACGCACCAATGAAATGTTGGTACATTTAATCTCAAAACTAATGATACAGACACCCCAACGCCTTAAAACAGTGGGTAATCTTTATTAGAACGTTAAGTTTCATAACGTAATTACTTATTGCGAAATAGCATTGCTGGTAAGAAAAATAAGAAGCCCGTCACGCCAGAATCTGGACACACTGTATATTTCAGTACCGCAAGGATTGCAAACTCCTCGTCGCGAAAAATATTCGCCGCCCCTGCGAATTTTCACATCACTTTGTGGGATCCACAAGAATAAATAAAATCGTCGTTCGTTATTTGCGATCCGACTTTGACAATAGATGTTCCAATAGTCGCTCTTCGCTCGTTATTCGAAATGAAATTCCGTCCAATTCTGATCGCCTGGAGCCTAACCCGAAGGGGTTTCGTGGAATCTCGATATTGTGCTTCTGCCTCGGATAACCGCCTATTTGGGGAAGAGTAGAAAAGAAAAAAGAAAAGAATCGTAGAGAGATAGAGAGGAGGGCGTTCTAATAATTCACGCGGCGTCGCCGTGGAAAGCGTCGCGATTCGTCGCGGTAAAAATCCGACATTTCATCCGCAGTGATCTAATATTCCCTTATAGACCGCGCAATCTTGATACCCGTCTTGTGCCCGTTCCTCCGGCAATCTTTCCTCCTCCGTTCCCGGCTCTCTCGCCCCCTTTCCCCTCTCTCGACGCGGTCGTCTCAACGCCCCCGGTCGAGTGCACCTCGGCAGTGGAGAGTAGTCTTGGTTCCAGCTTAACCCAAACCTCCGGCTGTCTTGGTCCCGTTAGTCCGTAGGTTAGAGTTCCTCCGGTTCTCCTCTGGAACCCACGGTACAAGAAGAAAAGGAAAACAAAGAAAGTAGAGACCTTTGCGATCGGGACGACAATTACTCATAAATTTCCATCGCTTTTCGAACCGTTTCTCGAATTCAATCCCCGCCTTTCCCCCTTCTTCTGCCTCGTCGACCCTTTTTTTTTTTTTTACGAATCGCGATTGCGGTACGAAATGAAGAAGGGGGCGGAGATTGATACGTCTACAAGATGATGAGGCTCGACTTAGTCCGGCGATTGTGTACCTTGAGGACTGGCTTGATCACACTTGACGATAGGAGCTAATTGGTTTCAGGCACTTTGTTGGGATTCGGTGTAGGGCTGAGCAAGTGTTGGGTAATACAGGGGATGAGTTTGAAGGAGGTGAGAAACAAAGCCAAATAGGGCATTTTTGCGGTTACTTTGGGAACATCATCAAATATGCTTATTTACATTCTTTTTTGCTGTATTTTGTTATTTTGAAAAAATATTGTAGAATTTTTGATGATAAAGGGTTGATTTTGATAAAGTTTCAAATATAAGAATGACCCTTTTTTGGCAACGTTTCAGACATTTTAGTTTCTAACCCTGCTATGTTCCTTTCGAAAATAAAAAATTGGACAACTTTTATTATTATCATATTCTTAAGAATTGTAAATAATGATTATTTTTATGCAGAGTGAGTCACGTAAAAGAGTACGTCTAAACATTTTTGTGTGTGTTGGAAAACATGTCGGAGGGAAAGGATATACTGTTCAATAGGATAAATATGATGATACTAAAAATATTACTCGACTGGCGGTTTTTTAAGATCTTTTGCAGGTCACCGATGTTATTTTAAGTAGAACCATATCTTACATCATCATATTTATAATAGCCGAACTTAAGATTTACAATAAAACAATGTAAAGTTCAAAGGATGCAATTCTTTTATTTGAATTAAATTAAGTTCAGCAATAAGCATTTAAATGGTTTTCAAGGTTTTGAAATACTTCTTGAATTGTTTCGGATCTAATAGATACACAAAATTGAATTATTTTCTCTTTATTTATTTCAGGTATCGTCGATTGCTCGCGATAAGCATCTTCTTTTATTTTTCCCCACAGAAAAAAAAATGAATATTCAATAAACATGTTCTGTTCATTTAGAATACTACCATGGCCAGTACGTTCATCTGACCTAATTTCACTCCATTTCTCGCTGTCGAGAAAATAAAGGATGATGATCATCGCGTGCAATCAACAACGCCCGAAATCATGAAAAAAAAATTTCTTGTACACCTATTACATTTGAAACAATTGAAGAAGTACTTGAAAACCTTGACTAAAGGACATAATTTTCAACATGTAGCTTAATTCAAATGAAATAATTGAAAGATGGTTAGATCGCAAAACAGTTTAACAGCTGAACCTCGCTTTTGTACTTCCATTTTTATTCACTCATTATGTTTTCCATGTATTATTATGTTTAATGTTTAATACGTGCAATAAAGACGTAACAATAATAAGAATTGCACCCTTTAAACTTGGTATTGTTTTATTATGACTTCTAGGTTCAAGGTCATATCCTATGTCGTTAACTCGTCTCGACATCGGCTATTAAGGTGCGTCTACATATAGCGAACGCGTGCGAACGAACACGGACGAACGATCGCGAACGAACAAGTGTGGACGGGACCGTTCGCGCGCGTTTACGTACACAATACCGTCCACACTTGTTCGTTTGCGATCGTTCGTCCGTGTTCGTTCGCGCGCGTTCGCTATATGTAGACGCACCTTTATATGATGAAGTAACAAATATATGGTTCGACTTGAAATAGTATCGATGACCTTCAGAAAATCTCGAAAAAACTGTCAATCAAGTAATTTTTTAGTATCATATTTGTCCTATTGAATAGTATAACTTTTCTTTCTGACATGTTTGTCTATCTTCAACACATACAGAGATATTTACATGCGACTGTTTTACGTGACTCATCCTGTATAGTGTCAAGGAATAAGAAACCTAAAATATTAATACTAAATTTCTCATACTTTTCCCAAAAATAAAACAGTTGTTAGAGGAAATAAAATACTGTAATGGGTCGAAAAAGACTCGAAGACCACAGCAGAGTTAAGGAAGGTTTTATAAATTGGAGAACAGATTTTAGGAGAATTTCTTCCTAGAGTCTGGATTTATGTATATTTAAAGCAGATTCTAGAATTTTTATAGTCACGGTCGTGATTAATGTTTATAATAAATTCTAAAATGTACTTCAAATATAATCTACGCACACAATTTTGTTTTTAAAAACAAAATTCTTATTACAATTCTGCTTTTACGTAAGAATTTGCCTCGAAAGAACTACTCAAATCGTAGCAACCTACAAAGCGACTTCGTTCACCCGAAAATTCTAATTTCTTTGAAGCTTTGCAGATTTGAAAGGAATTTCCTTGGAAGTATCAAGCAATTTTTGTTTCTGCTGCTTTTTGACTTTTCACGATAGAAACACTCCGTAAATGTTAGCGTAGCTTTTCTGTTTTTCCATATCGATATCTTGAAATATACAGTACTTATAATAAATTTGACACAGTGAAAATTTAATGAGCTTTCTGGCTGTATAAAATGTGTAATCAAATTTCTCCGACAGTAGTGGTTGAATTTATTTTTTGTTTAAGGAATTAGGTCATCTCCGATGCTTTAAAATCATATCCAACTTTGAATATTTATTCCAATTAAAAAATCTTGCTTTATGAAAAATCCGCTTAGAGAACTTCATTACACATGCATTGCAGACTATAAAAATTATTTTCCTTTTTTTCATATTTAACATATCAGCACTCTGACCTAATTCTCAAACCATCTTTTGACTATGTATATACAAAAAAACTGTGAAGCTGGAAAAATTTTTTTAAAACACCGCAAACTTTTTTCTAATTAATATTTTCATACTTTTCGGAGAAAAATGCAGATTTTTGTTAATACTCCTATGCTTGGATAAACAGAACAGCTGATATATTTTACATTGCTTTACATATACAAAAAGATGGTTTGGAATAATTTCCAGAGTCGCAATTTTCTACTACGCAAGCAAAAAAGAATAAAACATTTTTGTACTCTTCAATGTACGTATAATGAAGTTCTGTATATAAGATTATATGTTCGTATGTTATATTATTATTAGAAACGTAGGTTTTCCAATTTAAATGTTTATAATAACTATTTAGACAGCGGATGTTTATGAAAATTTATATTTTCAAAGACATAGAAAATGAAAACCAACCTTAATCAAAGTGTTTTTTACTTTCTGAATCTTGCATCTATGCACATATTTATACACTTTAGCAGATTGAAAATTACCATAAATGCGCAAACATCCGCAGTCCAATTATAACATACAACACATTAATCAATTTTACAAAACAATGTATAATTTGCTCCGAATCGTGGATCTAACGGTAATTCAAATTGTGTAGCAACCAACGAAATATTCAAGCGAACGTAACATTGAATTACACATTATGTTGTAAAAGTTATTAGTGTATTATATTTTATAATAAACATTTAAATTGGAAAAATTACGTAGCTAATAATTTAAAACACGAACATAACACAGACTGTTCATAAAGTCATTTGTTTATTCGGAATGAATTGTCACAATTAGGGTGCGTCCAGCGATCGAACCGAACGCCGAATCGAACGCGAACTGAACAAGATTCGTGCGTATGGATGTGAGGCGCGTATGTTCGACGAACCTTTCGCGACGATCCATCGGTTGTCAGTTTTTCGCTGCGTTCGCCGTTCGCCTGTGGACGCGTTTGCTGAAGTTTGTATCGTCCGAACGTTCGAATAAATGTACGAAATGGAAATAATGATTTAAGTACTGCGATTAGCACGCGATTTATCTACGTTTATTCTAATTTCTCAGTTTTGAAAGTATATATTATTGAAACATTAACGTTGCGTAGTTTAATGATAATTATTTACCCGTATTGGACTACTTCATATTAAATTTATTACATCATTCATTCAACGATAAAGTATTCGATAAAAATAAAATATTATGTAGTGCATAGGAAGTTATTTATTTTATTGTTATGAAATTTGTTTGGAAAATAAAGATGTTTCAGTTAGTCTTATCTTTTTAAAGTTATGAATTCTTATTCAGGAAGAAAGCTAATCTTGCAAAAGATGTTTAGTGAATTTAGTCGTATATTTTTATATTTTAATTATTATAAGTATTGTAAATGGGAAACGCCAAGCACAAGTAACCACGATTACTCTGTTTGACATTTGGGTTATGGCAACAAATGTGTAGGCTGACGTACGACTGATTCGTTGTGAAGTTCGTGAAACGTTCCCAACTTCGTTCCGATTCGCTACGAGATTCGTGAAGCATTCGCGGTACGTCCAAGTGCGTTCGCATTCGGTTCGTGTTCGGTTCGCATTCGATTCGGCGTTCGGTTCGATCGTCTGGACGCACCTAAAGGTATAATGTTAGGTCTATAAGGATGATTCTCCTTTACTAATTAGTCCTTACTCCTATTAATTATATTTAAGAAATATTTTAATCCTAAAAATCGAAACCATAATATAAATAAAAAATTACCAAATATTTCCATTGAGATCAACTTCTCCAAGTTTCAAGAAAACCAAAATTTCCGGATTGCCAAAGTGCCCTCCCTAATCGAGGCCATACCATCTGAAGCTCTTCCACACTAATTACCCCTAATTGCCAAGAAAACTATCCCTTACTGTCTCGACAATGATTAATACCTGTCCCATGCTTCGAACCACGCTTCCCGAAAGTTCGCCCAAAGTAACCCCCATGCCACCCTTATTCAGCGACATTAAGCGCACCCGGAGCTCCGAGAGGAGCCCTGGGAGCAACTCCGGAGAACTTACCTGTTTTCGAGACGAACGTAACGTCCTTGGGATAATTGGGATAATTGGTCTTTATCGCGTTCATCCGTCTGTTCTGGGGTCCCTGTCCGCCGGGGTAACCAACACCAGTCGCTTGCCTGCCGCCCCCGCATGCCGGGCCGCCTCCTGACATGTGCTGTTGGGGGCAGCCCGGCGGGGCTCCGGGCCCTCCCGTCATCCCCGGCGCGCCAGGGACCCTGACCCTGGGCTGTTCGACCGGAAGTACGCGGCGTCGCTTCTTCGGTAGTTTGGCTCGCGCCTGCGTGTGACTGTAATACATCGCAAAGTTGCTGACGATCACGGGCACCGGCAGGGCGATCGTAAGTACGCCGGCCAGGGCGCAGAGGGCGCCGACGAACATTCCGACGTAGGTCTTCGGCACCATGTCCCCGTAACCGACGGTGGTCATCGTGACTAGGGCCCACCAGAGACCGAGCGGTATGCTCTTGAAGTCGTTTTTCGGGTTGTACTGTGTACGTTCTGCGTAGTACACAAGACTGGCGAAGATCACGATGCCAAGGACCAGGAAGAAGACGAGGAGGGTGAGCTCTTTCGCGGACGCGCGGAACGTCTGTATCAGGATCTTGAGGCCGGAGGAGTGGCGGGTCAGCTTGAACAGTCGCATGATCCGTATGATGCTCAAGAACTCGAGGATGTCCGCGTTTTCGAGGTGCGAAGCGAAACGTTGGAGGGCCAGGTCGAGGTAGAAGCTCATCGTCGCGACCATGTCGATCAGGTTCACCGAGCTCTTGATGAAATCGCAACGGTTCGGGCTCGCGGTGATCCGTATCAGGAACTCGAGCGTGAACCAGGCGTTGCACATGCACTCAATGTAGAAGAAGAAGTCGTGGGCGTTCGTGTGCGTCTTGTCCACCGCCCACGAGGTCAGGTTACCGATGTTCACCGTCCGGTTCACGATTACCGGCACTCGCATGTCCGGGTGCGTCTTCAGGCAGAACGACACGATCGAGATGCAGATGAAGAGGACTGACACTATGCTGATCACCTGCCAAACAGTTTAGGAATCTCAATTATTTAATAACCCAATATTGAACACTATACTCTGGGTTAACTCAACTGGCTGTTCAAGGTCACCGATTTCTTTCTCTCTTTTCTGAGAGGAATGGCCTTACGAAGGCTTCTATACCCGTGAAAAGACTATGTGCTTAGAAGTCTTTGTGTTCATGGAAGATACCGTCGTGGACATTTCACTACCAGAAAACTACAAGAGGAAAGTGTGACTTTGAACGTCTAGTTGAGTTGATCTGAAGTATAATCCTGTGGACGTAACATACACTGGTCGCCAAAATTGAGGGGCCACTAAAATTTTTCGAATAGTTTTGTGGCATTGAAATATACATAGTATATTGGTATCTATAGTTTATTATGTAAGAAAAGAATTAGCTTATTTGCTCATTTTGCAATATCAATTTTTGTTTACATATTTATGTATACTATATAAGCCATAAAAGGTTCATAGCAAATAAAGAAATAAATAAATAAAATAAAGGATTATACTGTATTTTCTATTTTTCTTGAAACTAACAATCATTAGTTTTTTAATCAAGAATCCAAACATTTTTTCGTGCAGTACGTTCTTTTTTAGAATGAAACGTAGCAAACGAATGTTAACAAACTTTCGTTAACGCGAAAAAGCACTATACTAGACGGACGAATTTTTGGGTTCCTGATTCAAAAACTAGAAGTTTCAAGTTACTTTTTTAGCCACTTTTTGTGAAGATATAGTTAGTTGAAAATGATCAAACTTTTCGGAAAATTTTAGTGGCCTCTTAATTTCACCGAGCAGTATACATGTATACTTTTTTCTATGTATAGGCTATCCACACGTCAGATTTTTAAAAAAGTATTTAACTAAAAAGAAATACTTATTTAGATAATTCTTTACTTTCATTCAACGTCAGTTAAGAATAAATATAACATTTTCCTTTACAATTTTTTTCCATTTACGAAAGGAATAAAATTATAGTTCAGCTCAATTATTGTAGACTCACTTTGCATTTGTCAGTCTCCATTTTTTTCTATTTTAGTTAAAAAAATTATTCACAATTTTCTTCAGAAAATTCTGACAATATTTTCCACTCAACTCATTGCAAAAATCTTGCAAATATTCATGCATGTGTATTTTCAGGTACATTTTATTCTTTGCCCATCAGTTTTCTTTCACTAACAACTTTTAGTTGTCTCGATTTATTTTTAGAGAAACACATCAAAGATTTATGAATATACAATGCCTGTCAATTCGGTGCACAGCGTAATGAAGTGCATTGGCGTATAAGCTGGAGATATAATACCTTTCATGGAAAGTAGAGGTAAAAGTCTGACTTCCAATAAGTTTCTATTTTTACGTTTACTCATTCTCGTTACCAGTCTCCCGTAAGGCTGATGGGTGAGATTGGTTCTTCGAATTCTATTCATTTATTTTTTTCTGCTATTTAGAATTATCCCAGGCTAATATCTGCAGTGGAACATTGAACTTTTGTTGTTAAAGATCGTTTTATCTCTATATAATTAGCGTAGGGGTAAATTAATTTTTCCCGAGCAGACTTATATCATGGTCAATTTAATTTTCTTAAATAGCAACCTTTTTCCTACAGTATAGTTGTTATCAATAAATGAACTATTCATAATGAAAGTTATACAAAGGCCAGAATAAGAAAATATGAATTCAAATACATAGCAAATAAATTCATGAAAGTTTCTAAGTAGAGATAGCAAGCTGATGGTCAGACATAGATCAGTTTGTTCAGGTCCAAAATATTTCCAGCAGTCCAGCATGAGATCTGGTATTGAATATAGTTTCTCACGCAATTGTTCCTCTATAAACCAGGACAAACTACTCTTAATGAGTAAAATGGAAGTTTATTATTTAACAATGACTGTGCCTCGCGAGTTCTCTAATGCTCTCTAAACTTTCCCCCCTTACTCAGACAACTCGCATATGTGAACAGATTCACATCATTTATATTCGCTAACGTATTCGTGTCAGCCACTCCTGTGATTACATATCCGAGGAATCCTCCCAAAAACTTATCTGATGACAGTATAAAGAGACTCCCTGACATGTGTCATCAACATGACAGAGGCGAAGACAGTCCCCTTTTGATCAAACCGTGGTTATAGCAATAAATCATACAGAACACGTCGAACACATTCATAAATAAAAATTAGTCACAAGAAATGAAGCAGTCATACTTCAATAATGTGTAGAAAAGAAATTATAATTTTCCACCTGTTAACTGGCTTGTCTTTTAATTAAGAATCCTGGTTGTGTTGCTACTTCAAAACAATTAAGGAAGTAGTAAAATCTTCAGGTCTTGTTTTGCGTCGCTGGAAGAAGCACAATATAATGTCATGTCTCATTTACGACTATCCACTTGATTTTCTTTTGCACGGTTTTCTTATTTCTTTCATCTTCCATTTATGTCAGTTCTGTTCCTGGGTTCTTCCGCAGATTTGTTACTTTTTTAATTTTTTTTAGGTTCTGACATCTCGTTACTGAGTACTTAAATCTTTCACTTTCTTTGTTGCGCATTCTGAATTTGATATTATTTCTTTTTTCCCCGTTTTTTCCCCGTTTCCGCATCAGAATCTCGTTAATACTTTGCAATTACCTTTGATGTCTCTTCTTTCTAGGTATCTGTGATATTTTTACTGTTGTCACTGATGTTTACTGATGTTATACTGTTTATAATTTTCTGTTAACTATCGGAATTAAGGATGAATTTTAGTAACATTAAAAATAAGTGAAAATCTTTGAAAATTTGAGAAATCAAATCCTTGTGCAATAGTAAAGTCTGCAAAATTTTAGAAAAATTGATTCCGTAATTTTTTATTTCTTTAACCTTCAATTTAATATGTATTTTTATAAGAAAGCATAATATTGAGAAATATAATTACAAAGATTTTGAAATCTTGTGTATAGAAGGATTAATAATAAAATTTTTAGAGAATTGATTCAATGCTTCTGATGGTTTTTTGTAATCAAAAAAGAAAATTATAGTTTGATTGTTCAATCTATAGCAATTGCATTTAAGGTAAATTTCAATAAGTAAGCTGTTGATAAAAAACCAAATATTTATTCATTGACAAAATAAAATACAAAGTAAGAGTGAATTGAATTGAATTTGTAATAGAAATACAGCATTGCCAATTCTGAATGGTTTTCATGACAAGAAAAAGCTTTGTTAATATCTTGGAAATTAATTAACTTCTGGTTAATTGTAAGATTGTTACTGAATTTCGCCCCTAATTAGTATTGTCTAATAATTATGTCATCAGGGAAAAATCGATATCAACGAAAACTCAATAAATTCTAAAGAAATCACTTCGAAATTTCAAAAATTCTGGTCCAGATATTTGTAGTAGTTAAACTCTGTCCTTTCCAACATCGCGGAGATAACACAGAACACAGTACAAAAGCAACCCCCAAAGGGCGTTCCCTAAATACCCAACGCAGCCTCGCCTCGTTATCTCCAGTTAGTGAATTCCCCGATCTCCCAAATTTATATTTGTCGCCTTACCAGAAGAAGAACGTTTCCCTAATAAATCAAATGAAATTTCTAGAAACACGGCGAACGAAAATCCGAAGAAAAAACTCGACGGGATCGCAGGATTACTCAGAAGCCGGGCATTAGCGCGTAACTGCGATTCTAAAATTGTCCTTCGTTACGCTCGCCGCGATGAAGGAAGAAGTTACAAGAAATCTAAAGAGGCCATAAACCCTCGCAGAAAGTAATGTTAGGCTATAAAATTGAAATTGTCAGGAGCCGTTGTCGACAGTGGAATAACGATGGCACTTTGCCAGGTTCGAAGGGAAATCCTGTTACCGCGGCCCTACAGTATGGTCTGTTCCCTCCTCTAACTACGTTAAAAGTTACGCGGTGCTACGTGATCTCCGTCTCTTAACGATCCGATTTCCTTGAAAAACCGCGTTTTGGTTCCCCCCATTAAGGGTTCTTCTCCCCCCCTCTGTAAGGGTTTAACGAGGAAAAAAGTAAATGAAGGTTCCGGGGTCAGGGAAGGTCAGGCACACTCGACGAGAAACTAATCCTCGTTACGCCCCAGTTATGGTGAGGGCGTGAATCGATGGGATATGTTCGATCGCGTCACGGTTTTATCATTTAAGCCATTTTCTTTATCTTCGATACTTGAAACGATCTTTTTTTATGGGACGAAAATGGCTCCGTAAACGACGGCGATTTTCCCAGTCCTTCTATCGGACCTTCGAGGATCACGTAATTCGAGAAAGTATCGCGGCAGGGATGAGGTAGAAGTTTCTGGGGAGAGGCGTGAATATCCACAAGTGATGTTTTAAATCAAATTATGCAACTCGAGCAAGTGAAACTTGCTACCCGCGAAATGGAAAATTGTTCGGGGAATGAATAATGCACGTACGGTGTTTCCCAGGAAGAAAATAAACCGACGAAACTCGAGAAGCATGAAGGGGAAGTAAATTTCAAAGTTCTGAAGGTAAACTTGATTTTTTAAGGGGAGTTGGGGCAGGTCGGGCGGAATGCATATAAAGTTACCTCGATAGTTACGGGGGAAAATTTTCTACCATTCTTGTTTGAAATCTCTACCAACGAAACTTGCGAGTTAAAAATAACTTCTATGGTTTGTAATAATAAAAGTATAAATCTATTTGATAAATCTTTTCTTTTAAGAGGGAATAACATTTCGACGAGTCCAAACAAATTTTTTTTATTAAATTAATTGAAAATGTAACCTTTGAGGATTGGATACCTAAAATATGAGTGTAAAATTGATGTAAATAAAGAAGTTACACTATCTTGAAAATTGTTTACTCATAAGCGAAGTATACGAATATGAAACTTTAAACGCGTTTTTCTCGAAACCATGTTTTATAAACTGGTTGAACGATTTTCTCCGTCAGTTTTTATGAATCAACTTCCACTTTTACGTACTTATTCCACATAAAAAAGAACATGATATTTCATAGTTTTCTTAATAAGTTTTAATACTTTTCTTTTATTTCTGTTTTTAAGTTGTCAATACTTATAAATATTGAAAACAGGTACAACATACAGTACCATATTACATACATCTAATGTTTAAAAAATAACGTATTTAATGATATTAATTTGTAGTATATTAAAATATATTTTAACAATAACTAATGAGAAGAGGAATGAGTAACAATAACTAATGAAAGAACTAGTATGATATAAGAAATCTTATGGTGGTGCGATTTAGGAAACATGTTCAATTTATTGATAAATATTACTTTAACTTTTGCAATGAATAGTTGTAAATATATAAAACTAATGCAAAATATTCTGGAATAATTTTAGTTTTAGGAAATGTAAAGATAGAGACTAAAATTATATTGTTAGATTATAATTGATTAAAATACTTTGGCAAAATGTTACATCTACTCTATCTGATTTTATTAAACATTTGTAGCTTGTACAAAATAAGACTTAAACAAGAAATATTTTATTTTCATTTCTTTATTATATTACTGTGGTTATAAGACAAAACACCGCATGTCACATAAAGTTTTGATCGTTAATACTGTACTATGATCTTAAATTTGATTAAAACCTCGTTTTCGAAAGAAAAATTCATTTCATAGACTTTTCCTGAGATAATAATATAAATCTGGCCTTCTAGGCTTGAGTTAAGGCACTATCAATATTTTTTTAAATGTAACTTGCGTCGTTTTTTTTTTTTTTGCAGCCACACATCTATTACTGTTCGAAAAGTCGATGAGGTATGATTTAGGTGACCGGTACGATATCGGCAACTCTTTCCCCTAATCAGTTGGCATTCGGAGGAATGTAATGCTTTGCACTAAATACGAATATTATATCTCCGCAACGTATACTCGAATTAATCACCGCGAACCGTAAGCCCGAGTGAAAAGGTATTGTAACTACTTGGCGTAAGTTCCGGGAGTAATAGAACTCATCGTAGAAAAGCATTCGAAGCGGCAGACCATAATGGCCGATGGGATATATAGGGTACCCAGATAAGACGTGATAAAACGAAAATAAAAGGCGGTAGAAAAGTAATATGAAAAGTAAATTTCTCTCGCCACTATTCATGAATGCAGTTTAATCACTACCTCGCCCATCGACTTAGTTATTCTCTGTCCCTCAGAAGTGGCGGCGCGGTGGGTGAAAGGCGAAGCAGCAGATATTATCGGAGAAATTCCAGCGGAATGAAATGCATTCGAGGAATCAGTTTTTCCCGAATGAATCACCTTGTTAATTTCACACCTTGTCGCGTTGCTATCGCTCGGTTGGCGTTAACGCTACCCTCTCCTATTCCGCGAACTTTAACGTAAATTTGTATTTCATTTTGGTCCGGCTTTTGTGCAGCTGCCCCCTGAAGCTAATACAATTCCGCCTTTTTCTTCCTGTTGAATGGGTACGCTGCCTTTTCAACGGTTTGCGTTTGCGTAATATTCGTTGATGGACGTGAACTTGCAAGAAACTGGGAAAATTTGCAATTCAGAATTTGATATCGTCTAAACTGGAGTACCTAAACATTGTGCGATAAAAGAAATTGTAACTATGATTCATAAATTTATTTATACGGAATCAGTATTATTATCTAAATTATTATCTAAAAAGTAGGAGCGCATTGAGGAATATCTGCAACTTAATTGCCAGTTACTTTTTTAACTCATTGATAGCCATTTGCTCCGACGCGTTGGCCCAAAAGAACAACATTCATTGTGTCCTTCATGGCGTTAAATATCGCGACTCGCTGAGAAGTCATTATCGAGAATAACTTTTTCATTGAGTGTAAACTTGTTTACAACGGCTTCGCGTTGTTTCGACAGTCGCGTATGCACGACAGCAGCTGAAACTTTTTTGTTTGATCCACTTCTTCGTAATCAACGGAATAACGGCAAATAGAAAGTAGTTTTTATGAGGGAAGCTGTGAAACCGTTTTGTTTTATTAACTGCATTGTTTGGGGCGGCACTGGATAAAATACGAAACACGAAATACGTCGACGAGGTTCCATTCTTCGCTGAAATTTTTCTAATGCATGTTTATAATTAATCGATACAACGGTGTACTGTTGGCCTTGTTTAACTTGTTCGTTATAAAAAATCCTTTCACTCTATACGATGGAAATTGAGCAACCTTTGTAGTTTTTTTAATTGAGGTTCAATGGGAATTTTTTGTCGTTGTTTCAATTTTTAATCCTTTTACTTTTACATTAATATAGACTTTGTTTTTTTATCCAATTGATTTATGAAATTAACACTTATCTGAGCTACTCTTTTTTTTTTAATACCATGTTAAATTAAATGCAAATTTATCAGGTTTCATTTTATTAAATTTATTATATGTTTTCTAAAAAAATTCATGTATATTCGTGTTAGTGTGCTTCAACTTCCCACGAGATTTTTAGTCCTAGTTCTGTAGAATTTTTTTAATCTATAAGAAATATTCTTTAGGGGCTTTGTTAACCTTTTCATAATTTCTCCTTTTTTCACTGAGATAATTTTGCAGCGATTTGTATAAATGCTAATAAGATAGTGCTAAATTGGGTAGATATAGAATGAGTTCCATAATTTCTCATTTTAAGTTCTTTATTTTTGTTGAGGTGAAAGGTTCTTTTCATAGGAAATAATTCGTTTTCTGTAAAAAATGTGGATAATTTTTTTTCAAATATTTGTTCATTTGTGTTAATCTTGAATAATAAATTTTATGAATTAATGACTTGATTTAGTTCTGAATGAGTTTTCATGAACAGGTGCTCTTATATTATTTATGATCCAAATCACGAAAATTTTGTTAGCAAAGATGGAATTAAAAAATGTGTAGTATATTGAGACAAAATAAATAGAGAAAATAAAGAAAATTATGTGACTGATAAAGTGAATAATAGCAATAATGTGAGTAATAAAATGAGAACTCATGAATTTTCTATTAAACTTCACACATTAACCCTGAAGTGGTATACTATCAGTATTAATTATTTAACAGCATTTACAAGTATTTATAGGAGTGGTTTAATATATGAATAGTTCATGATATTATTTTCTACAAGGTCGAATTTTCAAAAATGACAGTTTCTGAAAGTATTTCATGTTAGAAATATACTCTAAAAGTTTCAAATTTATCTAATTAAATTACATATAGATATAGACACTTGCAATTAATTTCTACTAATTAGCTTCTAAAACTTTAAACACGTTTTTCTTGAAACCACATTTTTAATGACGGTGGGCAAGGTATTTCAAAAACTACTACACCAATCTTTTTCAAATCTGGTTGGCTTATTTTAAATATGAAAATCTAGTAGCTCATCGAAGTATTTTTTTAAATGTAAGTATATTTTTAATTTCATGAACAAAAGATTGCAGTTCTTTATCCCAAAAATCAAAGCTTTTACTTTAAACAGCCACCGTTAGCGTTAACTTAATATTTCGAAAATTCCTTCGATTAATCAAAGGATAAACTAATAAATTAGTTATTAGCATAACCATTTTTCGAAAAGTGTTTGCGAAATATTACTAATAACTTCCATACAAATTAATATTTTTACAGAAAAAAGTTCGTAAATATCCTTTAAAAGATTATTCTTTTAAATACAGAAAGTATAGTACGAATGGATGCTTATGCTTTTTCAAAAAAAATTCTTAAATATTCGCTTCAGGTAACCCCTTAAAAATAAAAACTAAATTTAATATAGCACCGTGGACTTCAGTACACTATTTAAAGGTTAAATAGTGCGCTATTCTACAATAATATTAATTAATAATAAAGATTGTGCAAACCTTGGCTGCCAAAGAGGAATACGGTTCGTCGAACAGCGACCACATCTGGGGCTTGAGCTTCTGCCACCACGTGAGCGTGCCCTCGCGATACGCCTCCTCGAAGCCGAACTTCCTAGCCAGTTCCTCGTCGGTCGGCTTCTCGGTATCAAGGTCCAACCTGTCGAGGACTGTCAGCGTTTCCTGCGTGTCCCGATGCTAGAAGAGCGGGTCGGGGTGGAAGAGAGGGGGATGCAACAACGATCGTTATTCGTACCTGCGAAAGTCTCTCGCTCTCTCGAGGGGTGCTTTTTGTTTTTGTTTGTTTTTTCTCTTTTTCTTTTTTCTTTTTTTTTTTTTTGGTTTCGTGCTATCCTCGGGACAGATAAAGCGCGTGCAAAGCGTTACACGTGAATCTCTCTCCACAGAAAAGGGAACAAAAACACGCTCATTCCCCTTTTTCGGCTACGTGTACTAATTTCTAAATGGCTGGCTTCGAAACGATCGGTATCTCCCGGTCGCCTACGCTCTTTTTATTTTTCACTTGCGAGTTTCAGCGGCGCGAAAGGGCCGAGGGAGTCATCGGTGGTCTCGATTTACCCCACGCGGCGCATTTGTTACCGACGCCCACGCGAAACGGCTGATTTCTTGGGTAAATGGTTCTGCGGCGGCTTCTCCGAGAACCCGACGTTTCTTTAATACGGTTTCAGACACGCGGAGTCGGAGTTTGTTCCGACTTCTTTTGTCCGGGAATCTCGAGCGATTCCGTTGTTTCGCCGTGAATTATGATTTTCATTGTACAAACTCTCTTTTTGGGATTCGTTATTTTAAAACAAGGAGAAAGAAAACAAGTACAAAGAACGTTCGAAGAAATCTTAAAGTTAGTTGAAGAGAAAAATGCTTGGTCTACGTGTCTCTGTTTACTCGTTGCGATAAATAACAGAACCAATTAAATTCGCCTGAACGGATTCCCCTTTGCCCTTTCGACAGACCAACGATGTTCTTCCTCTGACAATTTCATCCGATCGCTGTTGCTTCGAAGCCAGCGTCAATATAACAGGCACTAGTCATTCTTCGCTTTCACATTAAAGTTCCTTGCAATTTTACAACAATATATTTTCTTCCATAACAAAATTATCGTACGATTACTTTATTATCGGAAAACGTGGCAATGAGCTATAATTTTCAGGGTACAATTTCGTGCCATTTGAATTGAAAATGTGAGGTCGTGGATATCATGTCAGGTCGATGAGATCGTGATCGAATATTATATTTTATCACGGAATACGTCAAGTAGAATTTTTTGTGTTCAGGCTTGTGTTTTTCTTTGGGAACAGAAATTGCGGATGACGGGCAACATGTAACAGCATTCGATGATTTTCTACGACAACAGTAATCATTTTTCACCTGGCGTGCTACTCGATCAGTCTCCGATCCTGTTTTTACTGCTAATAAATAAATTACAGTCGAATCAGGTCGGACGAACGGAGGGACGAGATTAATTCGGATGGCAAACAGAGACCGTCGAGTTTCGAGGTACAAGAGATGCATTTCAACGCGTCCTTGAACGCATGGTTCAACTGGGATTCACACCTTCGTCTCACGATTAAATCTAATCACCGGAAAATTCATTTTCTGTGTTCCGTCGAACCCGTTTTCACGAATTTCCTTAACAATTTGGCTTCCCTTCTTACAATATTTGCGCTCGAATTAAGTCAATTAAGATAAAAATTTGCATTTCCTTTAATTAAAACTAATTTGCATAAAATTTCCAGTCTTTCCACTAAGGAAATATTTTTTTCTTCGAATAAAAAAGTAAATGAAATTCCCGTTTCAATTTCTTTGTTTATAAAAGAGGCTAAGCAAATTGAAAACGAAGTATTGTAAAACAATTTTGGTATAATCGCTTCAACAATTTACCTCGGCATGAATATTTCATAATTCCGTGGTTCGTTATCAAGGGAGCACGCAGGAAGTTTTAAATAAACTGAGTGTCTTCCGTTTTTAGGGCATATTAAACTCTACGCGGCCACATTTAAATCGTTTAACAACTTCCATGAAAGTATTACGCGCTGCAGCTCCGTCATTTCTATCGCGAAAGTATGCGTTCTCGTTTAGATCATCGTTTAATCATCTAACATTATTCGTTATAAAAAGACTATAAAATATGCTAAATGACACGTTGACATAATATAAAAATAAGAATTAAAGAGAATTTATTGTTTAACCTAGTCGCCTGCGAGTCTCAACACCGCGCGAGGAAATTTATGCCCCGTTTTAAGTACTTTGAGCTAATGAAGGAAGTTCAACCGGATTTATATTCAAAACCATTTCGTTAATGAATTGTTAGAGACAGTTTGCTCTTGTCAGAACAGAATTTACGACCGTTATCTTCGGCTACTATGGCACAATAAAGTGCTCTGTTCTTAGGAGAATCGGGTGAAAAGATTATTCTATGTTTCCATTATTTCTGCACGTGCCTCGGAAAATTTACTGCGATAATCACTGAAGTTAACTTCTCTAATTTGCAGACACAAGTTGTCTCGACTGATATTTCATATTAACCCCTCGAGGACGGCAGATATTCGCTCAGCCATGGCATCAATTAGGTAAGAGAGTTGGTTATCAGTTTATTTACAATATTCAACACAAAATGTACATAGGTTATCTGTTAATATAAAAATAAGTTGCGTATAATTTATCTGATGAACTGTTGAGTTTGTACTTGATAGTCGAGATGGGGGCAAGTTGATACAGGATTTAGTTGATGAAGACAAATTTTTGTGGCATAATTAGAGCGATAAGTAGGTATTGGCTCAAACGTTTAAATAAAACAATATATATAGGGTTTCCCACATACCTAGAGCATCTGAAATATATCATTTATTTTTATGATAGAAAAAAATGGCAGAGGAAGAGAATATTTGGTATGGAGGGACGAATACGAGTTTTTGTCAAGGGTTATTTATGTAAATAGTAAAATAACTTACGTCGTTCTTTTTTAAACGATTTAATACTGCCTATGTTAAAAAAGAAATCAATAATGTGGTCAAAACCTTGTCGGAAAAGATGATGATTTTTGCCAGGATATTTTTTTGCATGAAGTCGAGATGCTTTATAGATTTTGCTTCAGTCTCACGCTGTAACTGATTCCTATTGACTTCAGCTATCAATGACAAAAATATATGGTTCCATTATAAAAAACTTTGATGAGGTTGAAACCTTGAAAAAATTAACCAACTACCATGACAAAAATTTTTTTACCATTATCGTATTTATCCCTCCCAACCAAATATTCTTTTCCTCCGCCATTTTTTCTATCATAAAAAATAAGCGAGATGTTGCTGATGCTCAACTTAGGTGGAACACTCTGTATAAAGGATCCATGCTCATTTTGAATTATTTATAAGCTAATAATACGACAGAACTAAAAACGTATATCACGAACTATTCATGTATAGCAGAATCTTGATTAATCGACATGATATTTATACAGGGTGTTTGGGATAGTATAGGCAAGCTTTGGAGGGGTGATAGATCACGTAAAAACAAACAAAAAACTTCTATATGACTTGGGTCCAAAACTCAACCATTTTTGAAAAAAACTGTCATAAACATTTAAGCTATAAACCGCTATAATTAAAAATAGGAACGTTTTTCGTAAGCAATTTCTTCGCTAAAATAAAGATTACGGTCTTGTTAATTCAATAAGTACAGTAACTGTGATATTGTTACCTTGTGCCGCGAAGAAATAATATTTTTCTAACCCCTTAAATTATCGCGATTTTAAAGGGTAATTTAGGGGGTTATAAAAATACTATTTTTTGCGATACGAGGTAACAATATCACAGTTACTGTACTTATTGGATTAACAAGATCGTAATCTTTATTTTAGCGAAGAAATTGCTTACGAAAAACGTTCCTATTTTTAATTATAACGGTTTATAGCTTAAATGTTTATGACAGTTTTTTTCAAAAATGGTTGAGTTTTGGACCCAAGCCATATAGAAGTTTTTTGTTTGTTTTTACGTGATCTATCACCCCTCCAAAGCTTGCCTATACTATCCCAAACACCCTGTATAATAAAATGTTAATATAGCTTGAGTTCAGGCTTTACTCAGAATCCTATTGTATTTTTATAGCTACATATTGCATTAATTAATTGGAGCCATACATTATTAAAAATAGTGATAACTGTCCAGGTTCTGCTGTATTAACTTGTCAGTTCTATACAGTGCAAAATAAAAGTTTAAAGAACACTTGAACGCACTAGTAATTAAGCAATGAATTCCACAAAAGAAAATGACATAAATCAAAAACCAGAGAGCACGCCAACTCGCCCAAATCTTCCCCACTAATTTCGACTTGAAGAGATTAACTACAACGTTCCCTATCTTAATGCCACCATCGGGTCCTCTAGTTCAGCCTTTTCCCTTACTCTGCATTGCAAAGAGCCTTCCCGTTAACAAACTACGTTACCATCATTATCGTTAAAACCCATTTTCCACCGAACACAGCGTGTCCTCTCCCCTCCGCACTTCCCTATGACCCGTCCATCCTCGCTTACACTTTAATTATTTCGTTCGCTCGCAGTAACACCTACCGAGAGCATTGCTCACATTACTCGTGGATCCAACGCGGGGGGTCGGGTCCGTCGTAAAAAGCGCGAGCAACCCCCGCCCTGAGAAGGAGTTGCGGGGAACGTTTAAAACGTAACAACTCGAAGCGTCGAGCGGATTCCGCGAATAATCCCAAGACTGCGCGCCGCTCTACTTTGAACCTAATTGAACGTCGATTGACAATTTCGATAATGTACAATGTACCGGAGACTCGCGGAATGGTATGCTACGATTGCGGCGAGCCGCATTTGAATATTGCCGCGAGCCTGTCGTTACTGGATTTTGGTGAATGCGATATATATCAGGAACCGGAAACGGCGGGGCGCATGCACGACCCCGATCGTCGCCATGGACCAAAAGGACACGAAGTTAATTGCTCTGAAATGACGGTGGGTGCAGCGGGCATTTCTTCGTATTAGTTTGCGCCAACGTCGTTCGCCAAGGGGCTTGAATTTTGTTTCCCTCTTTTTTTTTAATTGATCTCGTGAAACTTTTTTTGTAAGTTGACGCTAGAATTTTTCGGGGCTTTTTTGTTCGCGAGAAATTTGCAATTTGGCACGCGTTACGAATGCGTTACGACGATAGCGTCGATTCTTTTTGCCTGTTGGGAGACTTTTTTTAAAGCAATTGAGCGTTTTATTGTGGAGTGTTGCATAGATGGATGCGTGTGGAACACGAATTGTTTTTTAGGAATTCTTTCGTGTATGGAGTAGGTTACTAGTTTTATAGAGTTATAGTATATCTATTTTAAGTGTTGAAAGAAAATTGAGGATGACTCTATTGTTCGTGGTTGAATTACAGTTAAAGCACGGCTTAATTTTTTTGTAGGAACAAGAACAATTTGAAAGAGGTTTGAAAAAATAACCTTGAACTTGTTAATTCATATTATATATTCACTGACCTTCGAAGAACTAGAATAAGTTAATACTTTCACTTTAAAAATCACTTTCGCTTTACGAATTAGACCCCTTTTTCTTAGCACAGCAGAACGTCGATTAACCCACTTGATATTTATGAAATAAAATGCTAATAATTATTAGATTATAGTTCAAGTCTTACTAGGAGTTCCACTGTATTATTATACCCAGTGCATAAATTAATTGAAATCCTAGATAATTAAAAATAAGGATAATAGTGATTCGGATAATCGAGGTTTTACTGTATTAAGAAAATTTAACTTTTGTATAATACTTCATAAAAATTAATAAGAGAAATTATGATGAGCATATCTTAAAGAAAAATAATATATTTGTTAAATAGATATTTTTATAGTCACTTTTCTTACGATATAAAGTTGATTACTATTCTTTATTAATATAAAAGTAACCCGAGTTAAATTGGTAAATAAAGTAAGTATTCTAAATAATACTATTTCTAGAATAAACTAATATTTTGCATTTCTGAGCTCACGCTACTTATCAATTGAGGAGCTTATGTGAGCCGTTTAATGCAGGAGTGGTGTAAGTAAAAAAAGTTAAATACTGGATATAAGGGATGAAGTAAATATTCTGCAAAGTGAATACTAAAAAAAGATATATCTCTTTTATATAAGCCACTTTAAAGTTATACCTTAAGATAATAATACTATTTTGTCTGGAAAATCAATATACTTAATCTTTTTATTCAATATTCATTTCAGTTACAGCTTTTTCGCATTGACATTTTTTGTGAGCGATTCTAATTTATTATCCACCGAGAAACTAATGAAAATACCGAAATCCTTGAAATCACTTCTGTAAAAAGCAGATTGAAAGACAAGCTTTCGAATTGTGATGTTAAATAAAATTTGGAAAAAATTAACTTATGCCATTTTTGTATTCAATGACTCATATGTGGGCCAAGATAATTCAAATATTGATTTCTGCTGGCGTTTCAACCAGATTATGTTAAATTTCTGATGATCTCATAAAAAGTAATGCAAATCTTCTTCGTAATGGTAAATAGTTTTCAGCCTTCTTCATTTTTTCATATGTATTAATAAATTATTCCGTTCTTTGACAAGCGGTAAAGTTGATTGACGATATCTTCTTGATTTAGGTATCATGACTTGTTTCTCTAAAAAGGTTAGATTTCCAAATATTTACGATGCAAAGGAGGACAAGGAGAATAATTCGTTCAAGGATGAGTTATGCAAGGATCGCTAAATCATATTCACGCGTGCAATCTGGGGATTCGCGAATCCTAGCCGCGCGACGACAGGGATTTATCGGCTACAATGCCATTTCTGCTCGGATTTTCCGACCTTCTGTTTCTTCGCAAAAGCTCTGCTTTTTTTCTGGACTTTTCTCTGGGGTTTTATGCGTTCGTAGATCAACTCTAGGTATATCCTTTTTACATGGAATGAAACGAAAGATACTTACACGAAAAATATGATTTTAAAATTTTTAAGATTTTCGCTAAACAGAATAAAAATTCAATGTCAAAATAATTATAAAACCTACAGAGGGATATCATATTTTTTCTTTAAAGAGGAATAATAGTTCTCTTTTATTTCTAGCTATAAATTTACTATTTGGTCAACCTTCTATTTCCATCATAAATTTCCCACGACGCAAGAATTTTCTTTCTATAATTATTAATAGACTGCAGATTTTATGCATTTATGATAATTCTAAATATTCTAAAAATCTTTGAGGTTGTTGACAAGTAGGAAAATATGCAAAACATCAAAAATATAAAGTCAGGTTACAATGTTTACAAGATAAGATATACTGTTACTTAAGTTTTAATCGATACAGCAAATTTAATTATTAAATATGGCCTCTTGACATCTAATGTTTATTCCATTTCATCAACATCCCTCCAATCCTGCGGCTTAATACCATCGAGAGGCTTTCCCGGCCGTTATTTCGAGCAAAAGAACAATTTATCTTAGAGAAAATAAATAGCCGTATAAATTTCCACGAAACACCGACGCCAGAAGGAACGCGCACCATTGCCCATCTACATCCACCGTCACAAATCAATGGTGTTTAATCAGAATCGAAGCATGTCCCTTCCAGATGGTTCTTGACACTGCGCGACCCCTAACAGACATTTCTCAACCCCCGTCCACTCTTTTCTTCAATCGAACACGGTCACCGTTGCAAATAAGCGTTTGATCCGCACCTCGCGCGAGGATTGAAGACGGGTTCAAGGGAGGCATAAAACCGGAGTTGCATTTGTGCAAAGTAGGATACACGTTGCAGCGGAAGCTGAGGGTGGAATGCAAACGCGACTGAAGTCGCGACCGATTTGTCGATAAAGTTCGTGCAATTCTGAGATTCGTCCTGGATACGTGTCACGATTTGTAATGTCATTTTCAAATGTACATTTTTGCGAGAACGGCGCAAATCGATGAAATATTGAATTAAAAATAATTTTCTTTGAAGTTGTAACAAATTATTAGAATACATTTTTTTATTACTTGAATTTGAATTTAAAGTTTTGCTATTGATTTGAGTAAAAATGAAATTTTGCTTCAGTAAAATTATTTTGGGGGTTTTTATTTAGATTTACACAGGATTTTATTTCATCTGGAGCCTACATCCTATGTAGTACCACGTTCAGCCAATATTTGATTGCGTGGCTCGATGTTTAAAGCGTTTTATTGAACGGTACATAAACTCTTTATTTTTTTGGTGCTGTTATCAATGCTTGTTCGTTAACAGGCTCATAATACCTTGCTGGCAAAACAAATTAGTTTAAACGAGCAATTGTTTTTAATCCAGTAGTGATAAGTAGCAGAACACAGCATTGAACGACACGCGCAGTAGTATTACTGCATAATAAAGCGAACGTGCTGATGAAATCCATTGGATTAACGATTGCTAGGTGGGCGACGAAGCAATCGATTGTAAAATGGTTAATTATAGCCAAAGGTTCGAGATAATTTAACACCTTGTTCACTCTGATATTTAATATTGAATTTGTATTGCTCAAGGCGAAATATTAAAACAGAAGAAACAAAGTAGAAGTGAGATTTATGAGAAACAAGCAAATATTTGTACATACACTAAGCTGTTTTCATAAATTACTCATTTTTTACAATTTGGCTGCATTATGAATACTTTACAAAGAATGTTCTGGACAAAACAATGAAGAAACAAAGAACAATGTGTTCACAAATAAATCTAGTCTCTAAATCAGCAAAGAGATTTTTAAATTGATGTATAAAATTAATTCACTCACGATGTAACTGCACCAGCGTAAGTTTCATAGATATAATCAGATATGTTCGATATCGTTTCGAGGTCGTTCCATTTGAAAATGAATTTAATCCATTATACTACCGACATGTGATTCTTATCGATGTCACATCTTAATGGTGAGACGAAGGAAGGGAATGTAATTCGTTTAATCAGTTTGTTCGATTTTACTGACATAGAAACACAGAGTCTAGTAAAATATCTTGCACTGATATCATTCCACATAGAAAATTGTTTTCCATTTTTCTTACGTATTTCTATCACAGAATTATTTATCGAGGGACATGCAAAATAGCGAGGCATTTTTTAAAACAGTTTAATAAAAGACAGTTCTACATAAAATATATATCCAATGAATAATCTTTTAAATAGACCGCATATTAAACATTCATCTTCTAGTTTAAACACCATACTTTACATTGAGCATTATATAATTTTATATTTCAACATTAATACTTTCTTGTAGATGTACAAAAATATTCCTTCGTATATTTTTCACGAAATTTTTGTTAAAGCAAGGTTCAAGTCTTTTAAAGTGCCTCGCTATTACAGCAGGCGATTACAAAACGGGGGACCAAGTAATCTGAAACGAAGGTCAATATTTTAAATTTTTTCGTACTTGCATCCTGCGGCACAATAGGTGCATCAATTTGCTCGTCCCCTACACGGCGTGCTAATTTCCATAAATCGATAATTGTGCGTGCACTGTACAATTCAAGAAAATGCCTGCATCGAATCGATCTTTAAAGGACGCGCTAGTAATTGATTTCGTTTCGCTCGGGGTGTGCAAAAATTTGCAATTCCTCGAGCCTTGGGACACGACTGAAGCAACTTTTTAGATTGCAATCTATTAAATTATTTCGCGTCGACTATTAGGTAAGCTATACTAAATTGAATATAAAAATTCCGTCAAAGCGTCAATTATTATTACAGAAAACATGATTGAATTAAGACGTCGATTCTTTACCGTTCGACTTTCATCATAATTATTGCGTCCTTTAAAGGTCCAGAGATTATCTGGTAAAGTTTGCGTAGGAAATGATTTCCGTAGATTTAGGATCGCGTAATTATCATTACGTCACCCTAGATCTGTAATGTTGAATCTAAACAGAACAAACGATAATGTGATTAATGAACGAAAGAGATGCATGGCCGATTATATTACGAAATTTGCATTATGTAATCGGCGCGGTTGGTAGTGTATGTACACTATAAATTAAACGACAGCATCGTAGATGGTGAAATAAAATGGACGCCAATTGTGTCACGTAGTTCGCGTAGTGCAATGTTTCATGTCCGTGATTATTGATCTAGACTGAATGTAAAACGGTATTATAAACAGACCAAACAAACGCATTCCATTATACTGTATAATAATGCGGCTTCATCTGTTTGATCCTCGACGCAGATTAATTAATATATTATCTTCCTGATTCCCTATCAAAATATTTAATCTCCGGACATTTTCAAGTTCAGTTACCTTTGAGAATCTTGGAGATTTCGGCTTTCAAAATTAAACATCGCTAAATTACACACATATAAAAATTACACATATATTATTAGAAGCTTCTAATTGCCAAAAAATTATTAGGTTGTGCACTAAGTTCGTTTTTTGATGGCGAATAGTCTCGATAAAATGGCAAAGTTACTTGAGAAGGGTCCAAAATATGCAGCATCAGGAATTGCTGAAATTTTACGCATTTATCTTACCTAGGAATCCATTTTGATACATTTAAATTAACTTAGATTGATGAACGAGTATGTCCAGGTTTTGCTTGAATTAATTAAGAAGAATTCATTGGGCAGTACTGTAATTTGTGACTCTTTATTAAAATGGCATGATTGATTGTTTTTTTATGTGTTATTTAGGAAGAAAAACATTGTTTTGTACCGAAAAAATGTCCTCTAACTTCATTTACTGATGATACAAATTATTTACAAAATAGAAAAAACATTTAATAAGACGATGCATACATAATTTATTTGATATTCACTTGTCATTGGTTTAAAACAGTGTTTTTCAACATGAGATGAAATACAATTTTGAATATTTTTGGAAAAATTAGAGAAGTGTAACATTAAGATTTCTTGCTATTTTAGATCGGATTCACTACACTATTATTTAAAAAAAGATGGGCTTTGAGGTAGAACATAATAAAAAAATGGAAAACAAGCAAATAAACTTACTGCACACCCTAATATTTAGTCTAAACACCTCATTGACATCGACACTGTTTACAAAAAAAAAGAACTACACAAAAAAGTTCACCGCGTGATATTCATTCGAATATCGGAGTCCCAGTGTTGCATAAGTCGTACAAAAGTCGTGCAAAAACCGTCGCCGAACAGTCCAGCCTCGTCGCGACGAAAAATCCAAGCGCGACAGAAGTTACTCCTCCGATCCCCACGCATCCTTCACGTCCCCTTAATTATTTCGACCGATGCGCATCGAACAGCCCGTAACGCCCGCGATCCTAGCTCTCTCTTTCTTCCCCGTCGGCTTTTCATAAAACAGTAAGCTCTCCCAGCCCCTTTAATCTGCATCCGCAAAGAGATAAAGCCGCATCTACAGATAATATCTAGGTTAAGCAAAGTGAAAAAAAAAGGAACCGAAAAGCGGAAAGACCTGAAGGGGGTTAGGGGGAGGGGAGGTTGTCGGTGCGTATGTACCTGGGTGTAGGTCATCCAGCAACACGGCTCCACCTGATTGGAGTCGAGGCCCCAAAATTCGAGCTCCTCTTCGAACAACGGCCCACAAACATCCGTCGGGTAGTGGAGCTTCCCGGTGCGATAGTAGTTCAGCACCTGGGCGAACACCCCCGGATGCCTGTCGAAGAAGTACTCGTTCAAGACCGGATCGTAGTTCGCGAGGGCCTCGGTCAGCCTCGAGAGCCTCGTCGCGGGTATCTTCTTCAGGGTCGCCTTGTACGTCTCGTGCCGGATTCCACCCACGTTCAGGAGCACGCGGTTCTCCGTATCCATGTTTAGAAGACTCATTTTAATCGCGGCTCTGCTACCGCTGGTTCCGACTCAGAGAAACCCACGCGGCCTGCAATCACATAAAACAATTTTTTTATCAGATTATTTAGCTTTTTGGCTGGTATAAAGCCGCGTGTCCAAGTTCTAGTTCCGAAAGAAAGTAACTAGAAATTGAATCGTGAAAACGGACAATTCAGATGAAAATCTCGGATGAAAACATGTCACCCAAAATGCTGCGCGTCACATTTTCCCATAACAGTTTCTAATTTCTGCAAGCAACCAGTTATAACAGGATAAACAATTAGTTACCAAAACTATGTTTGAGAACTTGAACACAGTTCTTGAACCGTGGACACAGGGCTTTATAGGATTTGAATTTGATTATTTTTTTTTACTATAGCATTTGAAACCCCGATAGAAGTTTATTTTGCTTTAGATGTAAGGTTTACCATATATAGTATTAGGTGGTAATCGTATTTTAAAATATTTGGTATAAAATTTTTTTATCTGAGGCTTCGTTTTTGAGAAAATCGATTTTGAGCTAGTATTTTTGCAATTTATTTGTCTTTTATTGTTCATTACTTTACAAGTATTGTTGAGAATGTCCTCCCCGTTGTTACGTATATAACATATAACTCTGTTCGACGAATTAAAGATGACTGAACCAACTCTAACGTATTATCGCTTATTAATTCTTAAAACTCTTCAAGAATTCTTTGTTTCAAATATGTAATTTCTTGCTTATATTCTTTATACAATTATTCTTTGATATGCCTCTGTAAGTAAAAGCCATAAGCAACCCCCATAAATAAACACCGAATTATTTGAGCATTTTGCACAATAACATATATCGTAAATAGTCAATGTTTATAAACACTGGCTCAGACAACGACAGCCGATAACAGAATAAACAATAAACGATAACAAAGCCTTATTCTGTTCAATTATCTGTTGACATTTTCTAATGTCGTTTTACATTTTGTGGTTTAGGAACATTTAGTAGCTTTGTAGGTTGTGCAGTAAATTATATTGTAGTGTAATTGCGAAGGAGTCTTGGTACTTGTATTGTGATTTATTTATGTAGAATTCTTGTTTATGGATTAATGTGAATTATAATGAATGAGTGTTTAGTGTTCACAGGGGGTATCAACCGTGGTCAATAGATGGCTAAAATATATAGCGAATGGGTGCACTGTATTTTCATTTGAGTACTTAGGTGTAGTTTATGAAGACGTATTACTCTTGCATAATTAAACAGTGTCAACTGTAGTTAATGAATAATTAGTATTCTCATTTAGCTTAATAGTTTTAAACTTAGATAATAGGCGCCTAATATTTTCACGAGTAATTTCAAGTATACCTTAGTGTTTTCACATGATTTCACTTTTTTTAGATAGTGAATCTACGTGAAGAATTAAGAAAAAATCTGATATAATATTTTTTATTTACTGAGATCTTTATTTGAGTGTGAATCAAACTTCAAACTTCAAATATTTTAACCTCTAATTTCAAACATTTGAATGTGTAACTTCAAATAATTTGATATTTTGAAATCTACAATTTTTGTTTTAGAAATTTCTAAATCTTCAACTTCAAATCTTCAAACGTTCAATTTCAAATTTACAAATTTTTTGTAAATCATTAAGTTTTTAACTTCAGCTTTTAAACTCTTCAATTTCAAATTTTCATACATCAAAATCTTTAACTTTAAGTCTTCAAATTTCCAGCTTAAAAGCTTTATAAATTTATTAACTGCAATATTAAAGAAGTTCAATTTTAACTCTTCAAATGTTCAACTGCAAACCTTCACATTTCTAACTTCAACTCCGAAAATATCCAGATCTATAAAACATTTACCATAAGCATTGTATTGTACAGTAATTTTAGTAACTCTCACTTACAATTAGTATAATCTATTATTAGTACTAATCTAATACTTTTACGTGGTTGAATAGTCTAAAAGAATCTTCATCATAATCTACGAGCACCTAGTATCCTCATTTAATTAAATTTGGACAGTGAACATCCAATAATTTGACGAGTTAACTAGCCCTAACCATAATTAACGGATATCTACTATCTCCATATGATTAAATAGCCGCGACTATAGACCACGAACACCCAATATTCTCAATTGATGGAGCAGTCCCAAATCTAGGTCTCTGAACGCCTGCTATTCCCACAAGAGTGCCTAACCCCGAACATAATGAACAGACACCAATCATCTATTCCCATAATGAAATAGTCGTGTTGATAGTCCCCATATTCCTAATTCCCACGCCTCGAAGTTAATTGATGAATGTCTAATACATCCATACAACCGAGTATTACAAAGTGTAGTCAGTAAACGCCCCATGTTCCATTATGACAAAGTGTCACTATAGGAGGCGTCGATGAATAATGCCTACTATCCCCGTGTGACTGATGTAAGCGAGGGTCGTGGACTACGTAAAATCGATGGATCTCTATAGAATACCCCCATATAAGGGTGTCTGCCCTGTCGTTGATTTGTTTCCCTGAAGAAAGTTAGCCCCTAATGATGAACGGCAGTATTATGCCGTTTGCGAAAGACTCCTGACAGACTCCTCGTTACTCAAGGCCGATTTCTGCTGGTAGGATGATCCTTGTCCCGAACAAATGGCCTGCGAAGAAGGCCGGTCCACGGTTTGTGTGTCAACGAGCATCGATCCACGATAACAGCAATCTTCGGCTTGCAGTTGCGAACGGCGATGTATTTTGGTTAAATGAAAAAATAACTTTTTCCGGCGAGAGGAACGGGATCCCGACGAGCGTTTTTTGTCAACTCAATTGATTTATAGGGGTGGCGGTCATCAATAACGTGAAATTTCATTTTTGGCCGGTTTGCCACGATCTTCGCCACCCTTTCGCCACGTCGATGAGTTTTTCTAACGAACCTGTCCGCTATCCGTGCTTTCATTTGCTATCGACCCTTTGCGAGCAAATTTATGAGACCCTAAAAACTCTGACATTTAAGAAGCCGGAAACTGCGAAATCATAGCTCAGCTTTTATTTGCTGGCACGGATATTACTATTCGCCTGGATTAATAACTTTAATGGAAAATTTAGGTACTCACTTTTTACTTGTCCCTGTTTTTATCCTGACAAATTGTTTCATGACAGAAGGTGAAGTGTTAAACTTTGTAGACATTTTTATAGTTTTCACTGAGCTTTCAGGAGTTAATTTATCCTTCATAGAATTAATGCCTCAGGCAACCTCCAACAATATTACATTTTGTTCATTAATACATACCCCAATTCATTTGTAGCCTTATTAGTGCAGGTTTATCCTCCGCCACAACGATAAGGTGTAACTTCGAAAATGAGTTCGTTCAGCTTCTCGCATCTTGCGCATTTAGAACAACGAAGCGTAACAGTGAACGCCGCAAGGAACGAAGTTCGTTAACATTTTAGTGTCAAACTCTTTCGAAAGTTCGCGCTGAAATTCCGTCGGTGAGCTACTTTTGTTTTAATTTCATTCCACGGTGGTAAGGAGACAAACACGACGAGCTTTCGCGATAGCGTCGCGTCGCGTCGCGTCGGTCCGAAGCTACCGGGTTTCTAATTTTCTACCGTGCGCCAGAAAAGCTGCGGCAATTTTAAGTCGCGTTCCCGCGAGCGAGACGCCGCGGTTCGCCCGACGCGATTACGGCGATTTCACGCGCGTTTCTTTTCAAAAGCGGCTCTTTTCCGATGTGTCGAGCCGTGCTAGTGGATACGTGGCTCCGCGAAAATGGAAGAGAATCGAGTTACATGCTCTAGTATTTTTATGGCCGCGTATAGAATGGACTGGTTTAAAGAGTTAGTTTCAAATACCTCCGTCGCGTTTGACTGTGGGAGAACGGGAAATTTTGCGCTTGTGTAACTTCAGTCTTCCACTTGTAAATTACAGTTTTATTATTATTATTATCTTCATGACTTCGTGAACAAAATTATTTCTTTTCTTGAGCTGATAGAGCTTCTTTAACCCGACAAATCAATAGAGTAGTGGCCTGTTTATATGTATATAATATGGCAAATCGATTTTCTATATTGAAGTAGTCTGAGTTTTTAAATAACCGTTTCTGAAAATTATAGCGACGTTTTAAGCGATAACAATTTCCGACAGACTTTAATGGTTATAGTTGATTGGGTTATGCATTTAATATTGATTTCTTTTCCTTCAATGACTCGTCCAATATTGACTTTTACGTCGCAGAGTATTGTATAAGTTATCAGAAAATGTTCTGTGCATCCAAAAATTTTCTACAAACAAAATGGAACATAATCGTGTATCACTATAAAAAATTCCATATTGAAAAATAATTACTTTAAGTATCCAATTTGAAGAAAATAGTGACAAGAATGGATTTCAATATTTTTTGAATAGACTTAGGCGATCATTTTTTTTATTTTTAAGAAAGGATGATCTTCTTTAAATTTATCCAGTGCTAATTGAATTTTCCCAATTTTATAATTATACACGTTCGTGTCTTCGCCATTGACGTGTGCATATTTAACAACTCCACCTTAACTGGGACAACTAAAAATACGAGCTCTTTAGTCCTCCTCCATCTCTAAACGTTTCATCTTCGGATGCATGTTACTTTGCCTGCTAATTTAGCACAAAAATCGGTCCGAGTTGGCCGATAGCCACAGTGAAAACTGTTCGATACACGGACAGCGAGCCCGGCGGAAAGAAAAACAAAAAAAAACAAGTCTTGTCGGACGAACCAAAAAGTAATCGAAGATAATTACTTCTATTTGGTTATCAATAAAACTAATTTGTTCCAATTGCTTTTTTATAATTGGCATTCTGTTGACAGTTGTTTTAATAAATATTACCGATATCAGTTCACAATTCAATCAATTAATATATCAATTTGACTGTATTTTTCGATTGTTCGCAAACTCAATATTTACACATTTATGCAGTGCGTCTGGCAAATGTGTTGCCAGTATGATATTTCATTTTGATCGATAAACAAATAATAGAAATGGAGTTACTCGATGAATGGGAGAAAAAAATATTGCGAGTGATCGAATCAATATGATTAGATTGAAAAAAAGTATATTTTACACTTCTGGTGAAATCCAACTCTAATTATAGTAAACTGTATACCACTTTTATGTTCTGATCCTATAACTAGATACTTTGATCACGTTTTGATATACAAGCAATATTACTTTACTTTATCAGTGGATAGTAAGATGTAAATTTATTACAGATTGCTATTTTATACAGTCGCTATTTATTTGCAGAAGCGTCACATAATATTGATGATTTATGTGTTTGTTTTTATTTATCTGCGCTTTTCTTGATTAAAGGTGTCGAGAAAATAGTAGGAAAAATATTGGATGTGAGCCAAGATACATTCAAGCAAAATAGATGAAAAAGGTAGCGCAGTAAAATATTGTTACAGATAAATTATTTTTAAAAGTATAAAATATTTTAACGAAATTTTTAAATATATCTTACATATCATGGGAATCATACTAATACTTTTTCTAATTTTAAAGTTTCACTTCAAGTATATTTTCCCCATTCTTGTTTAAACTTTAAATTCTTGAGAAAACTTCCAAAACGAAGTACGGAAGAAATTTCGTAAACTTTTCCCAGAAGAGGAAACGATAAGTGCAGGAATACATTGAGCACCCCAAACTCACCCTTAGTTCAACGAGAATAAATTTGCCAGCCACTAATATTTCATGGGGATGAACGTACGGTGTCAGAGAAGCGTCAAAGATGTTGGAATCTCTGTCGATAGCGAATTGCCGACAGGAATTGATAATATGTGACAGGTCTCTACGAGGTTTCCATGAAACCGTATCAAAGGCGCTATTCAAGTGATATTCCAATCCTGTCGAAGCATGATTAATGTATCAACCGTCGGCTAATCTGATCCATGATCCCTTAAACGTGCTTGAACTGCAATATTTCTTCATGTAAATATACGACGCGAGCAGAAAATAGTATTGTGATGCACGATCTTCGGAAACTTCAAATGAAGGTGTCTGCCGGCGGAATTCAATAAAACTTTGAAATTCGAAAGGAGTTCTTTGGGAACTTTTAATGTCTATACAGGAGAATGCAATTGGTTTCATTCTATTATACATACTTTTATGCAAATTTTTGAAAAAATTTTGCTAATACAAGAAGAAGAAATTTCCACGGCTGGGAAGATTTCTGTCCCAATTTTTGACCTAGAAAAAAAAATAAACAATGGTTAAATTCTGCATCAGATTAGCTCAGAACGTGCAAGCAATTTTTTTCACGTGATTGTTCATCTGCATATGAAACTTTTTCCTACAGAAAACGGTAGCTTTTAATTTTCGTGTGTAGTTATTAAGCTAATCTTTTTTGTTTTTTTTTTCTAGGTTAAAATTGGAGGAAAAATCATTTCAGCCGTAGCAATTTTTTCCGCATCATTTGCAGCACTGCAACGCCACAATTTTGTATTAAAAAACATTTTTAATAAACCGTAATCATACTTCAAAGTATGAATAATAAAGGCCGCGAAACAGATTTTGTATTCCATTCACTATATTCGCTAAACCAATTCTCATTATTAGATTGCTTTTTCCGGGCGCTAAAGTGGTGTTATCTCTTAAACCCTTTGCAAATAGGACTTTCTCAAATTCGGTTACAAAATGTGTTATGTGCCACCTCTCGACCGCAAAGGGTTAATAATGGTCTACTAATTATTACCCAGTTAATCAAGGTCCTACTATACATATGTATATCAAATGTATTTTATGACTCACGAGGGGAGGTCGGTACATGGCACACCCCAATTTTAATGAAACTTTGCACAATTATACCCTTGATTAATCTAACTATTCTTCTATAATATGTATATTTGGTAGATGACTATATTAGTCTTGGATTAAAATGGAAAAATCAACTCTTTTATTCAAATCATACTTTTTATTGACTACCATGGAACTTTTAAAACACAAAAGATATTATTTAAGTCTGGATTTGCATTTCTCTTTATCTGGTCACAAAATTGATATTTTACCCTTTGTCAACTCTGCTATGTTCCTGGAATTTTTTTACCCATTACAGTAATTTGTTTCTTTTAAGCGGTTAGGCCATCTCAGAGGCCCAAAAATCAGGTATCCGAATTTTCGTAACTCCCAATGTGACCTAAACCCTTAATAGCTTTTGAAAAAATGTGGGAAGATAGATGTTAATATCTAGATTCTTGGTTTCTCAACATTGTACTAAAAATTGTGTTAATTTTTTTTAATAATGAAAGTTATTCTATTTTAGGTTTTTAAGAAGAATGTAGCAGAATTAACCCCTTAAAATTTGATTTATTAGACCTTTAATGATTAGCATATTATTCTAAATCTGGACCGTGAAGTTTGTATAGAACGTCAAGGAAAAACAAATGTAAATATTAAAACGAACTGTCTTATATTTTTCTTAAAATCGAGATAATTCGAGGTGTCTAAAAAGAACCGAAGACCGTAGAAGGGTTAATCTCATACGAATCTGTGAGTAACATTCCATCATGTTTTCCCAACCTCTTCTCATTTTTCAACCCCCCTAACGCTGATGTCAACCCTCTACCTAAACTCCATTATCTCTTCACACCACATGACACTTTACTTCTCACAATATTTGTCTAAATTTTCATTCTCCTATTTTTTTCACGGCCGTCAGTCAAAAAACCCACATTCAACGCGTCCCATGCTTCACATTCGACCCCTTTTCGCAGGCGTTTCATTAAAATCATTCTCCTGCCAGTTTTCCCTCAAAATTTTCCATTCATCCCCGGTCGGCACAACGATGCTATTCCCTTTAATTTTGAACTCGGTCCACCGATGAAACGGACTCGACGCGTACGCCGCGACGGCAATGCGACGGTCATTTTCGTCTCGATTTCGTCCCCGCGCGCGGCTGTCATTGAATTCAAACTAATTGGAGTTCCTCGGGTGCGCAAACAATCTGTCGGGCGGAATGGACTCCGGTAAAAGTTCAACTTTGATCCCGGGTCCCGGTAATTCGTATCCAATTCCCTTGGGTGGCACTCGACGGAAGAGGAGCTCCGATTTCGTAAACAGCGCGGATAACGACGTTCGTGCGGTTCGCGCTTCGTGTCCTTTATCTGACACGATCGCCCCCAGAGACATCCGCAATTTCGTGCCTTTCCAGGACGAATTAATCCTTTGTTCGACCAAGTAACTGGAGATTAATTGCGCGTTTCACAGCCGCACTCCGAGCGGAAATGATTACCCCTCCGATGGGTGATCATTTTTTTTTACGAGTTCTTTTGATTCATTGCGATGCATTATGTTTGGAGAACATTTGAAGCGATGTCGTTTTATTTATTTCGGTGATTCGAGTGACTGATTGTGGATTGATGACGGAGGTGAGAAGAGTGAGAAAAATGCAGGGTGTATCAGTTAACTGTATTATCTCGAATATTTCTGTTGTACTATCCATTTTGAAAAATGTTTTTTGGAGACCAATGTATAGTACAACCTATTTCATCTTATTAGAAAAAGCTAACATGATATGAGTTTGAACTTTGAGGACTTTGTTTTTTTAAACGGAATATTATCTTATATTTCAGTGACACTCTTAGCATTGGTGTCACCTGCGGCGGTAATTCATGCTGTTACCCTTTCTCTCTCAATATTATGTAAAATTTTTGGTCTTTACAAAGCATTGATTTAAGAGTTCATAGGGGATATCATATGTATATTGTTAGAACCTAAATATTAAAAGCCATAGATGCATATATTAGGCACCTTAGTGTTTATTTTGTGTCATATTCAAGTGATTCGCAATTGAATATTCATTTCAATAATATTATACGTGTATTACATGTAGTAGATGGAACATTTTTGTTCATACACTCATGTGACTGATTAACAATATTGTCCCTCACAACCCCCATAAGTTTCTTAAGAAATAAGAAATTACCCATATGTCAATAAATGAGTAATCTATGCAATTGTCAGATGCGAATTTTGAAATTGTAAACAAAATGTTTATGTTTTGACAAAGAAAAAGAACTGACCCTTGAATAAAAAACCGTCATATCTCCTAAACATTATAAAATGTATTTTATTTTTGATATTTCATATGTTTTTATACTTATGCAGATTCTTACAGGTTTTTACTTTTACATAATAAAAATTCTCAAAAATGCATGAACATCAGTCTAATAACTACAAAAAGTTTAAAATGGTCCTTATTTATGGCGAATGTGGTCGAAATGTAGTACAATGTAAATGTTTGTATGCTCGAGAGATTACCAGATAAAAATCAACTATGTGGTTTTACTTTCCAAAATGTGTGTAATCAGTTAAAAGAAACAGAGGAAGTTTCAAGTAGAGAAATAGAAGAAGTCGTAAATTAAAGAACTTCAAGCTCCAGCAGGACCACAAGTTACACAAAAAACTTCGTTTATATGACCTTTGCTGACCTTGAAGTACTTAGTGACTATTTGCTGACCTTTAATTTCATTACAAAAAATGTTTATTCTTTTGTCTCATTAGCTTTTTGCAATGGAATGAAATTACGTTTACTATGTGCTGATACCCATGAAATTATTGAATTTTTGCAGGAAACTTTATCTTTCACAATTTGTAGTAAAACACCGAAATATTTCAGATGATTAAGTTAGTTGGTATACTCTGTATAAAAAATGCTTGGAACACTATGCATAGTTATAATCAGGGGAAATAAATAACTAAGCGAGCACCATTACAAATTATAGAAACTGTGGAATGTGTGTATACAAGTTAATTATTAAACTATATTTTATTAATATTCCGTTCCACAATTACGAAATCAGTAACTAATGTTATACGGAAATGTTACAAACAATAGTCATAAATTAATAATTAACTACCTATTCACTATTCATAAGCTCGAATAGTAAATATTTAAAGAATCATATTTGTAGATATTTTCATGCCTACAGAAAACATATTATACCTAATTAATTCATCTTTAAACCAAAAAATCAAGCGACGTCACGTTTAATTTTCAAAACCAAATATAAAAAAATTCGGACATCTATATGAAAAATGAAAAAGGTATTTTCCCCGCTAATCTTTCACCGTTTTATTTTGAATTTGTTACTATGTGTGCCATAATTTCCGTTTGATCAAATCCCGATAATTGCGCGACTAAAATTGACATTTTATTTGTCGATTCTCGAAATGAAATCGTTCGACCGTTATAAAGCATTTTCCCCAGTCGCGCGCGAGAGAATATAATACGAAATTCCTTCGAAACGGCAACTGTAGACCCGTTTGTGTTTCTAATAAAATGTCCCGACGATCGAAATACAATCAGCGTGATATTTTAATCCTGTTATGAGAATAAATTCCGTCCAGAGACGGCGGAAAATTTGCGTTTCGGGTTTTCGGCCCCGTTTGAAAAGTGTCTGAAAGGTGGGTCGGCGTTGTGTGTTCTTTAGGCACCAACTTTGAGAGGGCTTTCGTGTCCTCCCTTAAAAGAGGCTCACCCACACAGGAAAAAAGGGAACCTCGAGCCCCGACAGAAAAGACCCATAGGGT
Source organism: Perdita meconis (assembly GCA_030770465.2). Classification (NCBI taxonomy): domain Eukaryota; kingdom Metazoa; phylum Arthropoda; class Insecta; order Hymenoptera; family Andrenidae; genus Perdita; species Perdita meconis. Next base: position 20,271,736 of record JASKOS020000004.1, read on the forward strand.
ATTTCCAAGCTGTGGACAGAGAAGCCGAGTCCCGTTGAAAAAATCTTACGACGCAGGTACATTTTGTTTAAACGTTTTCAGTTTGAAGTTTATTTTCGAGCGTTTTCGACTCTCTCAATAAAAGTATTTTAACGACCAGTGCGCGTTTAATTCAACACACTGCTCATTACAAAACTCGTTCCCACGACGAACGCTGTAAATATACGGTATTAAAAAGATACCGTATCTTTAATCTTTTTTATCCAGAGATGCGGGGTAATCGGGCAAATACGCAAGAATTTTTTTCTCGACAATCGGGCAACGTTTAAATCGATTGAACGTAAAACTGGACCAATTGGTATCCTTTGATTACATTTCAAAGGGTGATTTGATTCGCTACTTTTTGCTAGGCACTGAATATGGTAAAGATCTTATCAGAGCTGAACTAGCAAAATTAAAAGAGAATCACTAGTCATTTTTTAAAAAAAGGAGATCCAAGCGAACTATTTTGTAAAGATTTTATTTCTGTTTATGGAAAGTCGGTCAAACTTGCACTGCTTTCAATTCGCTATTCAGTCGAAGTAAATTCAAAGTGTAGTCAAATTTAATCAACCCAGTTCGAACGAAGAAAACGAATTTTGCAAGAAAAGCGCAACGGTACAATTTTCGCAAATATTAAAACCTCCTGTAGCAGTTTTCCGCGTAACCGACGCGTTCTCATTACCACAAAATTTATCGTTTTCTCCAAGTTTGAGCAAGAACGAAATTAAAGTTTCGCTGTTATTTAATTTATCCGATGTTCAAGGCATTTTTCTCCGACGAACGGAATTTTTTCCGGTATTTTTTTCCACTGATACTTTGTAGCTCGCTGCGCATCGAAAAAAACTTCTCCTTCATTAAGGAAGCCGTCATATTTTGATAATTAGGTCCTGTTCAAGATCCTACCAAAGTTGGTGTAGTGTAAGTTTGTTATTTAATCCCTAATAGAGACACAAATACCGTTGATTATAATTAGACAACGGATGTTTATGTAAATTTTTATTTTTAAAAGGAGAAAAAAATGAAACTTTTATCATGTTGTTAAGAATGTAAATAATGAATTTTTTATATAGTGTTAAGGACTAAGAAACCTAAATATTAACCCCGAGGTCACGATACTATATTAAATTAATTTTTTATCTTTATTTTGGAAAACCTTGTAGGAATTAATTAGGGAAAGTATTATGAACTATTCATATATTTAACTATTTTTATAAAAACCTCACAATAACCCTGTCACAATACTGTTAATTAATATTGACAGTGTACTACGTAGGAGTTAGCATAAAATTTTTCACACTTCTCCAAAAATAAAACAGTTGTTAGAGAAAGTAAAATACTCTAATGGGTTAAAGAAGACCTGACGACCGTATCAGGGTTAAAGTAGAGGTAAGGTTAGGTAGTCGATCATAGTTTTGATTTTTAATCGCATGAACAATATTTGTTCACTTCATTTGTATTTAATCACTAACATAATGAATTTTTTAATCTGTGGCTTTTCTTCAAAATAGAGGTGTCCTTTCAATAAACCTGAAAACCAAGTATGGAATTGGAATGAGATATTAATGCCTCCCAAATATTATTCCACCAGGTCGTAGCTAGCTACAGTTGAGGCAGATTTTATTGTTAAGTTAGACAATGCTCTAATTTACAAGTTGCCTTTCCAACTTTCTAGAGCAAGCCAACTACCTTCTATCTTAGGATAATCATCGTTATCTACAATTCTGCTCCAATTTCGATACCTGTCTAGACAGACTTTCTAAGTAACATGGTTTGATGTAGAGCTTCTTCACCTCAGTCTTCAGTTTTAAGCTTTAATCAACTTCTGTGGGTATTATTATTCATAATTTTATAGTTAGGTTTTGTCCACGATTATGCTAATGTTGGTGCAGTGTCACTTTGTTATTTAATCCTTGATACCGATACAAATGCTGCTGGTTATATTTAGAGAGTGAATGTTTATGTAAATTTCTATTTTTAAAGGAATGGAGAAAGAAATGAAATCTAAAGAAAAATTTGTCCTATCTTAACCCTGAAAAATCCAGAATTGAATAATTTTTATTATTATCATGTTGTTAAGAATGCAGATAATGAATTTTTTAGATAGTGTTAAGGAATAAAAAACCTAAATATTAACCCTCAAGTGGTATACTGGAGTCACAATGTTATGTTAAATTAATTTTTTATCTTTAATTTTGGGGAAACCTTGTAGAAACTAATAAGGGAGAATCTTATGAACTAATCACATATTTAACTATTTTTATAAAGACCTCACAGTAATCCTGTTATAATACTGTTAAATAATTAATATTTATAGTATACCACTTGAGAGTTAACATCAAATTTCTCACACTTCTCCAAAAATAAAACAGTTAGAGAAAACAAAATACTCTAATGGGTTAAAAAAGACACGACGATCATATCAGGGTTAAAGTAGAGGCAGGGTTGGATAGTTGATCATAGTTTTGATTTTTAATCGAATGAACAAAAATTGATAACTTTATTTGTATTTAATTATTTACATAATTGATTTTTAAATCTGTGACTGTGTCCTTCTTGATCAACTATTTCACTTCTTTCTGATGCCCTACAATTCCCTGGAAAGGAAGTTCCAAGCTCTAAACATGCATCTGAACTGTCCTTGCATCTCAAACTTTTCCTATCATATGTTCTAAGTCACGGTGCAAAATCCCTGAACGTTGAGTAGAGAGCTTTAAAATTCTAAATTACTCCTCAACAGTACCTTACACCACACAAAACTACCTCCTGTGGCAAAACAATATAATCCCCATCAGCAATACTGAATTTTTTCTTCAAAACAGTTAGAGCTGTCCTTTCAATAAACCTGAAAATCAAGGATGGAATTGGAATTAATTATATTAATGCCTCCCAAATCTTGTTCCACCATGTCGTCGCTTCGGAAGCGGTTCGCGCCCATCGCTATCAAGACTGCTCCAGGTTCTACTCGCGTCTCGGTTCGACTTTCATTGTCCAGTTCCATCGGACTCTGTCGCACCGTCTGGCCAAGAGCGAGGCAGTCGTCCCGCAGCATCCAGCAGCAGCGCTACTAGTGGCAGCCGAACGGAAAGACTCCCAGGCAAGTCGTGGTCGGTTACCTGTGTGCCAGCATGAGTGTGGACCATGCGTGTGCCGCGGCTGCGTGGGTGTGCGCCGAGGTAGCCTACCTGTCGGCGTCCGACACAGAGTAAACCGCGCACTCCTTCGTATCCACGATCCAGAAAGATGGAGGGAACCGCTGCTCCGGTCTCCACGTCGGTTTCCCTCTCTCGGCCGCAGTTTCAGCGAGCGGTTCCGCGTGTCGTATCCTCGTCGTGTACGTTGTAAAAAAAAAAAAAAACGAGAAGTAGAGCAACGGCTCTCCACGGTGCACGTGTCCCCGCGACGAAACGCGCGCGCGTTCGCGGAGAATCCCATGGACGTAGAATCTCATCTCCGCGGCGTGTGAATCTTCCTCGACGGCAGTGTGCCGCTAGTGTGAACCGTGATGTCGCATGTGTGCTTACTTGGGTGCTCCCAGGTGGTTCCCCGACAAATCGTCGCAGAGGCGAGTAGCAGCCGCCGCGAGGACCGCGGAGACCCGATGTAGCCGATCCCCTTAACCCACAACAACGAGCGCGACCGTCGCCGGTCACAGGACAACGCGGCGAGTGAGACGCGATGGTGGACCATCGCCGGAGAATAGACGCCGAGAGATCGGCTATCGTTCCAGGTCGACGTTCCCCCCTGGTGAGCAGCATTCCGTCGAGGATGCGGATTTCGTGGGCCGCGCGGGATGCGAATGAAATGGGGGGAGAGACGGGGGCTCTGTCCCGTTGCGACGACGAAGGGAACGGGGAACCAGACAGCACGCGCTTCTCGCATTCCTGTGGGCATTCGCGATTCCAACATGGGCGCTGGGACTAGCCGTGACCGCTGGGTCCGCGGAAGCCATGTTGGCAGGTGTGCTCGTCTCGAGATAACCAGTTTGCATTCGTGGAACGCACGCGGCTGGCAAACAGTAGCGGGTTCCGCGTTTTAGTGGAGAATACGCGGATGCGACCAGATAGGCTTTTCAACTCAGAAAAGAATAGGAATCGTTTTCATTGTTAGTACTTTCATATTATAGTAATTAGGTTTGTTACTTTGTCTAAAAGTGTAGAATAATGAAGTAGCTGAGATCGGTGCAGAAAGAAGCTTTGTAAACGTTGCTGAAGTCCTTGAATCGCGTTTCTAAGCCATTTCGTAATCAAAGTACACGTTATCAGTTTGCAACTACGTGAAAGTGATTTGAAATCTGGTGATCTTATTCTTAGAAATTATTTTTGCTCCTTATTACATTTTGCAAAACGTGCATCTCACGTTTGCTCTAAAATCATGAAAAATATTAAGATATAACATTCTGCATTAGTCAACTTTACCATTTCTTAAGGGTAGAAACACGTAAAACGCTTGTTGCTTGCGCTTTTTTTTGTCTTTGTTCAACCATCGCGCTGAGAAGATGGTTGAACAAAGACAGAAACAAGCGCTTCTTGTTTTTGTTTTTGTTTTTGTCCTTATCAGCGCGATGGTTGAACAGAGACAGAAACAAACGCTGGTGAACAAGCGCAAGCAACAAGCGTTTTACGTGTTTTTACCCTAACCAAGTAAAATTAAAATATTACTCTACGTTATCCTAAATTTTAAATTGATACTAAATTCTATTTTTAGAGTCAGTCGATATGACATATTTTTCATGTCTTTTAGTTTCGAGTTTATCTAGAGCAATTAAGATTGCTAACACTTGGGAAGAGAGTTATGATAGTGCAGATGGAGTACATGGAAATGAATATTAAAATAAGACATGCAAACCAAGACAAATGTAAAAATAAAATTCCTCCAGCTTTTTCATCCAAAGAAGTTTGTTTCAGCGCTATTAATAATTCATGACATATTGACTACCGGTTTTAATAAGCTGCATAAAAAAATGAATGAAAGCACTCATCGTCATTAACGATACAAGACAGTGGAAGAAAAAACTAATTGACTTTTAAATTTGTTAGTAATTTCAATCTCTGCAATTCCTGTTGGCAATAATGTGTATGTATCTACATCCCTATTTATTGTTAATTTATTCCGTTATAAAAGTACTTGAGTAGCTGTTGGGAATGAAATCTATGTCTGTATCAACGATCAGGAAGCTGCAACATTTATAAAATATTTATGCGAAAACAAGTAGCATGCAGTAAGCTGTTGCCTACCTATTTTATATAAATTCTGAGGATTGTGTTAGAAATTCAAGCTCAACTCATTGGAGAACTATTACAAATTCAAAAAATAGTTTTATAAAATTAATTTTTGGAGTTTTTGTCATACTCTTTGTTCTATTTTTGAGTACAGTACAATTAAGGAATATGCTACATTTTATCTTATAAGTGGATTGCTTGTTTGACGAGTTAGAATCACATAGAAGAACTGTAGGATTAATACGTGGTGTTGCTACTTGTAATTAACAATAATGCAACTAATCTACACAGTCATTAAAATGATAGATACTTCTAAGGAAAATTTGTTGCCAAAATGGAGCAGTTCAATATTAATTTTGAATTTCATAAAGAATTCTGTAAGAGTTATTGCTACGAGTATCCAATGATCCAGTCTCTATTTGAGAATATCGGTCTTTTTTACTGACAAGCATTCCACAAAATTTTTATAATCAATCATTTTGTGATTGAACCTAAATTTCAGGTGTAATCGCAATGCCAACCATCGTGGTGTCGTCGGCCTCGGCCACAGTCTCCGATGAGCCAAGCAGAGGCCGAGATCTAAACCTGGGGTCCTCCCTAAGATCTGCCCCCTCTTCGGCAGGCGCCTCGTCCTCACGATCAGCCTCTGAATCAACCAGTAGAGGCTTCGACCCGACCAGCGCACTAGCTGCTTATCACCACCATCGACATGGCCTGGTCGCAGGTCTGGGTCATCCGCACCACCGTGAATCCTCAGCATTCGTACCCGTCGTACCCTCCCGATTACACCTAGCGCCATATCCCGAGGATATGCATTCCCACTTAACAGGGCCACCGCACTCGTCATCGACGACATCGAACACTGACCACGAGGTTGGCCCCGAACCCTCTGTGGTCAGAAAATCTTCCTCTAGCTATGATATTATGGCCATGATGGCGGATAAGAGGAAGGAGTTGGCAGCTAGAACTATGCCTCTTCCTCCATTGCCTCTCCCGGAGCTACCCCCTGGATACCCCGTCTTCGCCGGGCCCTTCCCTGCTGGATCGGCCCTCTACCCTTCCGGCGGTCCCTTTGCTTATCAGCATTTGGACAGAAGGCTGCTGAGGGCGCCTGGGAGAGCATCCAGGCCCAAGAAACAGTTCATCTGCAAGTTTTGTAATCGACACTTCACTAAGAGCTATAATTTGATGATTCACGAAAGAACGCACACGGATGAGCGGCCGTATTCTTGCTACATTTGTGGCAAGGCTTTCAGAAGACAGGATCATCTGAGGGATCACAGGTAATTTGCGTGGTCTTTCACCGTTTAGCGTAGTATTACAGTAAAGATTCGCTAAGTGTCGAAAAGTTGAGACTGGAGTTCGACACTTATCGCAGAACGTAGTATATTTTTTTGCCTTGCTTATGATCGAACTTCCTGCCGAAGGTTAATTGTTTTTTTGCATTCTTCATTTCCAAAGCAGACTACTTACTGGTTGGTGGAGGTAGGATTCGATATAAAGCGTAACAAAGGAAACTCGATACTTATCCAATCTTTACTGTAGTATCTTTAAGTTAATGGTTTAATTGAGGACGACGAACGTAGATCACTTAAGATCCGGGAAGTCCTTGACATAACTTCGTATTCTGCATAATTGTCCCCCAAATGTTAATAGATTAAGATTCAAGATCAAGATTCTTCAATAGATAGCCCAATACGGAAGACAGAACACAGAACACAGACAAAATACGACTTCACGATTCGCAGAACCGTGTCTAGACTTCAGACAGTGTCCCTCTTTCCTCACAAAATCTCATCCAATTACCTCTGCAATTAAAGAAGAATCTCTGTTCCAGGTATATCCACAGTAAGGACAAGCCGTTCAAGTGCGACGAGTGCGGCAAGGGCTTTTGCCAGAACCGCACTCTAGCCGGGCACAAGAAACAGCACATGGAAGAGTCCCACCATAAATGTCCCGTTTGCGCTAGGAACTTCAATCAGCGCAGCAACTTGAAGACCCACCTGCTCACTCACACGGACCACAAGCCGTACGATTGTACCTCCTGCGGCAAGGTGTTCCGTAGAAACTGTGACCTGAGAAGGCACGTGTTGATCCATGCGGTGGGCGACGTGCCCCCCGAAGCTCTGGAGGAGGCTCTGAGGGACGACGACAGTCCTGAAGAAGACTGTTCAGAGCCCGGGACCTCCTCTTCATCGGCCCCCGCGAGTTCTTCGCTTCCGGTTATCTCAACGAACCTTTTGTACCCTGCGCAGGGTTCCTCAGGTCCCTCGCAACCGCCCCCGACTTCGTCTTTCGAGTCTTCTCTTCTTCAAAGGCCGCAGCTGCAAATCAGGAGAGACTTGCTGCCCGCTGCTAAACCGTCCACCGTGACTAGCGGAGGATCCAGTGGTCATTCTGTCCCCCCGAGCCCAGCGGCACCCCTACCACCCCCGCCTCCCTTGATTTTGACCTCCTACAGACGGAAAATCGGGTCACCGGGTCCGTCCAGAGTATTGCTGGAGCTCCAGGAGCGGGAACGGGAGATCAAGCAAAGTAGGGAAAGGGAACGCGACAGGGAACGGGAGGAAGAGGTGTCGCGTCCTCCTAGGGCACCCACCCCGCAACCACCACCTCCGCCCAGACCGGCTCCGGCTAGACAAGGGTTTACTATAGCGGATATCATGCGTCGGTAGAGGGGTTCGTGCGGCGGGAAACGTCGATGTAGAATGCCAAATGATCGTCTGCTGTGAGATCCGTGCTGTTTGGTGGTTTAGATCGCTCATGAGGTAGATTTTTGCATTTCTAGAAGGGAGTTAAAAGAGGTTGATGCATTAGGTTTGATAGACTATCTGTGGATGTAAGACGAGATGATATGAGTTATGTCTTTCATGTTTCTTTAGATAAAAATTGTTCATCTCATTAGCATTAACTGTGCCGTTTCTACTTTCTGTTTTCATGGACTTCATATTTTTTTCAATGTTTCTTGTAATCAATGTCTCAATCAATCTCAGTGTTTTCAATCCTATTTTTCAAAAGGGAAACATAAATTTTTAATGTATACAGTTACTCACAAATTTCTTCGCAAAGAGTATGTTAAATTTGTTTAAAGCTAAAAAGAAGTGTACGCCTTTGCACAGGAAAAGTTATGGAAACTGAGAAATTAAACGTGAAAGCTGGAACGACATAAGTTGATAGAAACAATATAATACTGGACATTTCGCAATCAATTAACATTTGGAATTTATATGAACGAACCTGTGAGTCACTGTATACAATACTATACAAGATGAAGTTCAACTTGTAGATCTCATTGTCATGTTGGACTCTGTGGAAAACAATGATTAATTTCAAAAATTTTTTCTCTTTTAGATAAAAACTCTCACCTTAAAGAAACCTTTCATACGTTTTGAACGTCACCTCAACGTCATACCCACATTTTGCATCAACCTCGAATGTTAAAAAAGATTGACAGTAAGAAATACCAAATAATGAAGAATGTTGCATTGCGGTAGGAATATTGTCACGAGCCTCGAATAACAAACAATTGTTTTATAGATATCACCAAACGATGTTATCTAAATATCATTTTAATCATATTCTCTTATTCAAGTAGTCTGATGATCTGATCAAGTTTACTCAACTTCAACTGAAAGCATTTTTCCCATTTCCCATGTAATTACAAATTACATATTTTCATCTTATCTTTATTGTTAGTTATGTACTATTTTTTTAACGCAAAATGTGTTGCTAAATAGAAATTTTATCATTCTTGTACATATGAAAGTTGTATTACGAAGAATATGTATATTTACGAGATTGTTATCTTTTTTTATAAAAAAAATTGTATTGTGTAAATTTCAACAAATTTTGCATTGATAAATCGTGACAATATTTTTACTGTTATACATTTAATTCGCACTGATCGTTGGAGCGAATTTTTGTCTGCAATTATACGTGGTTGTATTTTGTGTATGTGTTACTACGAGCAAAATGGAAGAGAAGAAATATAAGAAGGAAACTTGGAAAAGAACAATGTGAACAGATTGAAAGATCTATTTTGATAAAAATGTATAATGTTATTATGTTAGAAACATATTTGTGTACATAGAAGCAAACGTTAGTACTTAGTTAATATTGGAATACTCAACGTTAATTACAGCAATCGTAAATTTATAATTTCAAGCGAAGACTTTGCCAATTATAGCAGTGTATATTTTCAATTCTCTATGTATTTGAGTATTTCAGGGTTAACGCAGAACTTTAAAAACAGTTAAACGCTGATGTTAAATTATATTTGACTATGAGAATGAAACGAGATTGAATGTTATCGTCGCATGATATCAAATAATGTCAACGGCAACTGTGATGTCTTTCTGGCATTGATGGAAACTTTTTCACAACTGTATCCAAGTACTTGATATCATAGATATAAGAAATACAGCGAGAAGAACATTTTACATGAACAGAAAAAATTCGGATTTCAATGTCAGAGTTACGATAATTTAAATTAATAAATTTTCTAATAACTTAATTTCACTTTAAGTCTCGATAACTTAAAAAACAGTAGATGCCTCGTAAACATTTGTGTAATAATTCTTCTTGCTTCCACGATGAAAATTTACGTGTTAAAATATTAATATAAAATTTAGAACTGCTCTGAACAATCGGTTAAAAAATAGTTTGCGTTGAATAGAAGTCTGTTGCTAACAGAACAACCTACGATTAATCCCACGCGTTTGTTTCAGATTTGTAATCAATCAAACCGATCATGCGTTTCTATCACACCGTAAAATGTTATTTGATCGGTTGCACCAATCCCGATATCAATGTATTAGATTCTCCCATAGAATTACATCGACTTTTCTAGGTCTGAAACTAATAATCAACTCTACTTGAAATATACAACGCTGCGTAGTGAAACGAGAAAAACTCATAAAAGTTAAACACATTCGAAACAACGAAACGAAAAGAAAAAGCTGTTAGAAAAGTGCTTTAGTGCTCGCGATTGCGCGAGAAAGGAAAACTTACGATGACGCGTGAAGTTCAGAATAGAGGAGGATCGATTCTGCGAAGAAAAAAGAAAGACGAATAAAGAAGGCAGGAGAGTACAGTCTAAAAAGCTCCTCCTTTGTCCGACACGGTTGGGGGAGGAGAAGAAGGGGGCAATGCAAATTTCGTAGCCGCAAGAGCAACCTGTATCGTCACGGGGCCGCAGGTGACAGGTGCAATAGGCTGTCGAAGCTACTTGGTATCGGTAGTACCTGCTCCCTTCTAAAAATACTCCCGGACCCTAGACGAATACTGTCCTCTTTCTTTCTCTCTCTCTCTCTCTCTCTCTCTCTCTCTCTCTCTCTCTCTCTCTCTCGCTCTCTCTCTTTCTCTCCCTTTCTCTCTCCCTCTTCTATTCTTCCGCTGGAGAAGATCATTAAGGGTCCCTTTGTGACCCGGGATGCACCGTTCAACCGCAAGAATTATCTCCATGGTTTTACTGCCAGCCCGAAACGCGTTTCCCTGCGTATGGATTCAGGGTGGACGGGAGAAACGTTTGTGGAATTCGTTAATCAAGCTCGATTTTTGTTGAACCACGCGTCGGTTTGTTTGTTGGGCCCTTTTGGTAGATTCCTGGTCTTCGAAGGTATTCTTGTTCACAACGTTGATAACACTGCTCCGCAGGTAAATTTTATGGAAAGAATATTTTTGAAATTGCCAGTGAGATTTCTTGATAAGTAGACTACGGATGTTTATGTAAAGTAAAATTTATTTATCCTGAGTTTCGTTATCCATTTATCTGATTTTCCTGTCGCATTTACCTAAATTTCCTGATCGATATACCTGATTTTCCCTACTGTTTTATCTGATTTTTCAAATCGATTTATCTGTTTTTCCTGACCCATTTACCTGATTTTCCTGAACGTTCGCCGCCTTCCTTATACGCTATTCCTCGCCACCGTAAATGAGAGTTAATAAGTCGAAAAATTATTTTGGATCTGTTCCAAATTCCTTCCCCCTGGTTCTTGCGTTATTTTTTACTATCTTGCGCCTCCATCCTGCGAAGTGCACCGTAAATCAATGTGGCCAACATTTTTCGCGGTTTTCAGTCCAACGCGAACCTTAATTGAAACCACATTTGCTTACTAATTTCCTAGTCGATTCTAGTTCTGAAAGCAATTAGAATTATGTTTTATGTTCAATATTTTACTATAGACTGTTAGGGAATAAATTTGGTGAAACTTGTGAAAAGTTTTTCTCAATTCCCTTCTTAAGGAATCACGACTATTAACTAATTATGTCTAAACTTAATATTAAGTCACTCACTGTTAAAAGAACTATTGCTGACATACAGTATACAGTGTGGCGCAAACAAATTTCTCGTATTTTAAAGATCAATAAAACAGATAGAATAGGTGGCAGTTTAAAATTTTATGTAAAAGTAAACAGAATAAAGATTGTTTTTATGTAATTTTGAATATAATGTGTTTGAAATACATAGTTGTTTTCAATTGATTTGTGAAACTTTGGTATTGATAAATTTTTATTGTAATTACAATTTCTTGGTGTACATAACGGCTTTCATTGTCAATAGTTCTTTTATATTATGTAACTTCAGAAAAAGAAATTATGAAGGTTCAGAACAATTGTAGAGAAATATTACAAGTTTGGCACTTGATATTGCAATTTGCTTTTTAATGAGCCGCTAAACGCCAAGAAATTGTAATTATACCGCCGCAAATAACTCGTCAAGTAATCCAAAGTTTCAAAGATCGACGTCAAACGTGAATAGTACGTGAAGGCTGTCAAAATTACACGAAAATAATATGCATTCTGTGTACTTCTAGACTACATGATCAAATTTTGATTACCTTTAATCTGCCCGTTTTATTAATCTTTTAACAGCAGGTTTTTTTTTGTCTGTGGTTATCATTTTTATTACATTTTCACCTCTTTTTCTATAATTATAAAAATATGAATTTATATAAAAATCCACAGTTTAGTTATAACTAGATCTTATTAAATTCTGTAGCTAAATTTAATTTTTTTCCGAGAAATTTAACTAATCTTCAAGCAACTCACTGATTACATTATTCACAGTCTGTAGTTAAAGCTTTTCATCTAACAATAAGCGGATTATTCATGAAACTCGTCAATAATTCAATCGTTAATTGAATTAAAAATATTGAGCGCGTTTAGTTAGTTCCTGGTGTCGAATAAGCTACTTTGAGTCCGGTTTGTTATAGAACGGCATAGTTTAATACTTTGGTTCGGTGTCTATAATTTCAGATTCAATAAGTAAAGCGAGTCCCGTCTGAAATATTTATTCTTTCCTTAAGCATATCGCATGCGATTTGAGCGCTATCACGCAGAAATGACGGCACTGAAGCTATTTTCTGGTTAAATGCTTATCTATCTTATTACTGTAATCTCCAATTATTAGATTACGCGCTAGATTTACAGTTCAGGAATCCTGCAACGCTTGGCCCGGTTTAATTATGACCCTCGTGCGGTGCAATACCCGCTTTCAACTAATTACATGTTATTACGCTGCCAGCCACCCGCGTACGGCTCCTCGAATGACTATCCCCCAACCACCCTTCGTCGACTTTTTTTTCTTTCTTTTTTAGTTTCGTTCGCTCCTCTTTTCTCCCCGTGCGGAGATACGAATCGTGAGGTATGGCGATTAAGACGAACAGGGACGAGCAGCGACTGAGAAACGACGTTTCGCGGGTAATGGGCAATGGGTGGTTCACAGATAAGGGAGACACGGAGTTAGGATCTGCGGAATCCATTATGATAACCTACAAGCGATAAGCGGAGCATCGGCGGCGCGTTTTAGTATCCTTTTCTTGTATTGATTCGAAGATTATGCGATGTATATAGTTTCTAGAACAGGTCGTTCCCCTTGGCAATATAAATAAAAAGCGTGGAATGAATAAAAAACGAGGCCGGAGGCCTGTGAACTACTTAAGTTAGTGACTGGGTACTGATTAAATCATGACTGTGGGCTTTATCAGACTCACCATCAGTTTTTGTGAATCGCGGCTATAATGTTTCCTACGCAATTTAACAATTAGGCTGAATTTCTTTCTTCGTTCTGGGTCGGATATTCGCAAAAGCAATCAAAGACGGACCGAAAGGAAACGGATTTTGTACTGTTATTCAAGTTACAGTATTTTTATAATAACGCGCCGTCGGAAGCAGTTAATTCAATTGAACTTTTCCTGTGGTTGTCCTTTTCAAATCTTGAAATTCCATGATAAAATACCCCGATTTAGAAAACGCATAATTTGAAACACCAAAAGTGAGGAATAGTAAAATGAAGATCCGCTTCCTACCGCGACTGAAAATTATTTGTACAATATTTTCTACCGGGCAATTTTTCTTCTTCCACGAGAAAAGTTCAAGTCGTCACTTCATTAAAGGTACGAAGGACTAAAGTGCATGCATAATTTCTTTAGTCGCCGCAGATTGATCGTTCGAGATTAATGATCCGGAAAAGCGATCGCCACTTAAGACGCAAATAATCGTTGAATTTCTCAGAGACTCTTGATAAGGGAGAGAAATATTCGCCGTGACTCCAAAGGAATTTAAATTCCGTTCGATCTGCGACAACCGCAGTACTTTCAAATTAAAATCCGACTCTTATCTTGCTTCTCTTGGTAGAAATGTAGAAATACTTGTGTATGAGAAGAGAAAAGGATTCAAGTTGTTATAAAGAAACTTTTTTAGGGATAGCAAAAAATTCCTAGAAATTTTTTTTATTTATTTAGCACACACAGATACGATTGGCTAGATTTAAATATTTTTTATTTTATATTAGTTTTAATTTTTAATTGGCTAATTGTTAACTGCTTTGCAGTTTAAATGACGAGTGAGAATCGTGTTAAATTCGAGAAACGTGTGCCTTCAACGCGAAACCACATTGGCCTACTAATTTCCTAGTCGATTCTAGTTCTGAAAGCAATTAGAATAAAGTTTTATGTTCAATATTTTACTATAGATTGTTAGGGAATAAGTTTGGTGAAACTTCTGGAAAGTTTTTCTCAATTTCATTTTTAAGAGATCACGACTATCAACTAATTATGTCTAAATTAAGTCACTCACTGTTAGAACAACTAGAGTTGACATAGAGAGTGCGGCAAAAAAATTTCCAGTATTGTAACGATCAATAAAACAGGCAGGATAAATGGCAGTTAAAAATTTTATTATATAAAAGTAAATAAAATATAGTTTTTTTTTTTATGTAGTTTTGAATATAATATTTTTAAAATAGTGGTTTCCAATTGTAATACCTAAAATCTAACTTAATGTTTGAAACTTTCATATTAGTTTTAACAACAAACAAATTTTGTATTAGTTTCAAATATTGTTTACGTCTCTTTTATTTGATAATCTCTAGTTAGCTATTTATTAACCGTTTTGCTGCTCGGTTTAAATGATGAGAAGGATTCGTGTTAAATTAGAGAGACCATAGGGAAACGCAGACGATTTTAGAAAGTTCCCCACGAAATTGTGACTGGTGTCGCGGTAAAAGAATAATCTACAAGTGGTTTTAACCTCAGAACTGGCGTGCTCGAGAGGGTTGCAGTATTCAGGGTACTTCAGTCTCGGTCAACGTTCCCCACAAACCACCTGCCAACACACGACTTCGTGCCTGGCTTCTGGAGAATCGTAAAGTCAGCGATCGAGTTTCCCGATAAAATACACTTTTCACCGAGCTTTAGAGTTTTTAAGACGATATACAGGATAATCTTCTGGAAAGTGTCCCTACGCTTGTACCAAACCAGAAACTTTCTGTACCTTACACACGATGTCCTACACAAAGCTGTCTTTTTTCAGTTTCACAATACGGAAACTATTTTAAAGAACGAGTATGTGTAGCAGTAAAAAAAAAGTGCAGAAGATTTTTGTAGAGTTCTCAAAATTGGTTGGAGAGTTAAATTTACTTTTCTATTTTTCTATAGCAGTGTTGTTTATACGTTTTTTATTCGCTCTCATGGAGAAAACTTTTATCTTTTATTATAAAGAATCTATTATGCGACATTAAATCTCTGGCTTAACAAAATCTCCACTTTATTCATTATTATTTAAAGTCACTACAAAGCTTTTCCTTTGCTTCCATCAATGCATCTATATCCATTTAAAAAACACTCGCACTATGTTTCATTTAACTGCACTCAACCATTTAACAATTCAAGATATGAACAAATCCTTCGCTCAAAAACTATCTACAATATTAGATAGATAGTATCTAGCATCAAAGTAGACCACTCAAAAAACAGATTTGCCAAGTCCGCAGAAAATTTTTCATTTCGCGAATCTTTATTCAAGGAAGAACTTTTCTCGCCTGTCGGTTAAACAACTGCGCCTCCGAACGGTTTCCTCGAAATTAATCAGTCCTAGTTGGAAGACAATATCTCGCGAACGTCAGCAGCTTCGACGTCCACCGTTGTGTCAGAGGATTTCGTAGTTTCCCCCAGTTGGGGGATGAGACCACGCTTTCAAGCTCTCAAACTTGGAAGCTTCGAAGCTCCAGAGGTTCGAAATGAAACTTGCACCGGTTGGAACGTCCAGCCGGGCCGAAGACTCTCGGCAACGATATGAACTCGACTATTTCCTCGATCGAACGGTGAGAAAACGCGAGAATCAGCGTGCACGTGTTACGTTACGATGACGGGGTTGCCTCGTTTGCTCGACGTAGTCCAATTGACGAATACCGGGATATACTACGACGGAGGGAGCCGATGCGCGCTCCAATTCTAGGACTGTTCTCCATTCGTGACGTCACCGGCGGATATCCACGTGCATGGTGCACCAACACACCGAACCTGGTGCGGGTACCAAGCGAATTCGACGCGGAACGGTGTTTGTCGATCGCGGGGTAGGTTTACTGAAAATGGTCGCCGGAGGAACGGGGGATTCCGTGGTCTACGCGACTCCTGAGGATTGCAACAATGGACGTGGCGTAGCGAAAAAAAGAGGAGTAATATAAACAATGGAACTACGAGAAATCGCTTTTTTTGTCAGTTTCGGGGGGTTGGATGCGCGGTATTCCTGTGTGAATTGGTTGAACCGAGATGCGAAAGAATGAGAAATACGGTGACGGAGAAAATGTAGTTTAAAGGTAAATGTAATTGCAGATACATTGCTGCATATAATAGAAAATATTTGTTTTATAAAGCTAGAATTTTATTGATGTTGTATAAAATGAGAAGGATAAGTATTGATGATATTCATATAGAAATTTTAGCTTTAAATCTGCGACTTTCTGTTGTTCTTCACTGTATTTGAGAAACACAATAGGAAGAATAGTTTAAAGATTTTTATTTATTTTTTTATGTACGGAGGTCATATTCACCTTCAGGTTATTAGTGACCCCAGTTACAGTGTGGGGCAATAACTATTAGCACCTCAGATATCTCGAAAACTATAAGTTTCACAGAAATATTTGCTGAAATAAAATTGCACAGTACGAAGGGAACCATCCGGTGGCAATAATAGTTTTTTTGCAGGTGGAGGTACTTCGGACATTTGAAGGTCACCTCCATTTTTTTAAATGGATCGGTATGTTTTTGCTTTCGTATCATGATAGAGGATCTTAAAACGAGTTCAACGACCTATTACATAAGGTCATTGAAGGACATAGAAAGTAGAGAAAAGCGATTCATTTACTACCAAAACCGTAAGTATTATCGCCTTTCTCTACTTTCTATGACCTTCAATGACCTTATGTAATAGGTCGTTGAACTGGTTTTAAGATCCTCTATCATGATACGGAAGCAAAAACATACCGATCCATTTAAAAAAATGGAGGTGACCTTCAAATGTCCGAAGTACCTCCACCTGCAAAAAAACTATTATCGCCGCTGGATGGCCCCTTTCGTACTGTGCAATTTTATATTTCAGCAAATATTTCTGTGAAACTTATAGTTTCCGAGATATCTGAGGTGCTAATAGTTATTGCCTCACCTTGTATATGCAGGCTGTTTCTGTTTCTAGTAACTGAAACAGATTTCTTTATGATTATTCCTCATTAATATTAAGAAACTGCTTCTGGTTTCCAAAGTTTCTTTCTGGAGATGCTTGGATTGCTTGTCAAATGCTGTTACATAAATTTACTTCATTCAAGTACAGTAGAAATTTTTTTGATGTATTTTCATGGTTTAGAATTTTGCAGGATTTTTATTTGTTCTGTTTAGACCTTGTGGGTTCATAATTTATTATTTGCTCTTTATTGTTTCGTTTTTTGGTTATTAAAAGCCAATCAGTGTAAATCACTTGTCACTACAAATTACTTATACCGCATAAATATTCATAATAACTTAATCTGTTCTATTAAAATTAATTGCAAGGCTTTTCTTAAACAACCACTTGCGTATTATGCGTATGAAATACTAAATGAAGTAATGTTTTTCCAAATTTCGTCTTCTGTGGTTCTAAGAATGTATCTGAAGTAAATTTAAAAATTTATATAGAAAATTTGTTTTCGTTTCATGCTGTGGTTATTCTTTCTTACTTGTTTTCAGAATTAGAACAAATCAGACATAAATCAGAACTTATGGTGATATGGTGAAATTTTTGCAAACATAATTGCCTTACATTTTAGAATTGTTGAAGATCTCAATGATTTGTTGCACTAACAATAAGTGATTCCAAGAGTATTTAGACAAAGTTTGAAGAATGTATTAATCGAACTGCCTGTTCAATGTTGCATTTGTCGCATTTTGGTCAGCGATATTCAACCACAGATATGGTCTGACGTGTACGTGTTAGTATCACTGATGAAGAGGATAATGCACCTCGGCGTGGTTTGAAACAAACTTCCGCAGTTTGTCTTGATTCCTCCATTGTGAAAATGAGGTTCAAACTTCCAACGAGTTTCACTCTTATCTCGGTAGTCAGGTTTTTGAGTTTCTGTTCAATGGCGGCTTGTAGATTTTCAATGAGATTCATATCTGGGTTATTTGAGGGTTATGAGAGAAACTTCACCTGATTTTCACTTAGACTCTTTAAGTCATCGACGGAGTAATTGATAATTGATTGATTCTTCCTCGTTTCCTGCCTCTGACACTGTTTATATTAGTATTTCGTTTAACTACACAAATTTGACTAATATGGAATTGAACCTAACAGTTTCTCTTTTCAACTCAACATTAGTCAACCCAAAGAGTATGCAAATTAAAATCTGCTAGTTCTCATATTTCATTTTTCATCTCCCATTTTGGTGAAAAGTTATGTAACACATGACATGAATTTCTGCGTCAATAATTATAGAACTCAATAAAAATTCCCTAAGTATGCGCGTCGAACAGTGTAGAAAAAACACCACGTGCATTCCCCTAATTAATGCAATCTAAATGGGTGTAGGCGATAATATATCCCTGGCAAAATTTACGTGGCGTCGGGCCAAGTGTAGCAACATTATGTCGCGATGCAGGGAACGAACTAACAAAAAGGGAGCGTTTAGCACTAGAGAGACTAACGCGGTCGCATTTGACCGCCGAATAATTTTACGTTTCCGTGAACATTTAGTAAAAATCGTTCCTGCCAGTAATTGGCAAAAAATTTGGGTGTAATGGACGCGCATACGATATCCGTATGCAACGTTTTCTGGGCGATTAAAAATCCTCTGAGGACATAGAAGTGGAACATAAAGGGATATTTAAGAGTTCAGAAACGCTTTTATAATTGCATTGTATTTTGGATGTTGTAATAGGAAAGAACTTTGAATTTTGAGCGATGAATTGAGGAAGTTAGATATATTTGAAAGGGGGACGAACAGTAGTTTAGCTGTTTCGCTTTATCGCAGAAAATTGTCATTTTCATATAAATTAATGTGTATACAGTAATCAACATAGAGTAATTAATGTACAGTTTATTGTTATTCCATTCGAACGTACATTTCTATAAAATTATCCCTCAATGTAAATTATGGTTATATTGCCGTAAAATTATTCATAAATATTCACAAATAACTTACTACATTACGAACGTTATTGCAGAAACAATTTCTTTTTTCGAATATCAGGCTCACTTCGATATCGAGTTCGTTACGAAGTTCTCGATATTCCAAGCAAAACGTGTCTCCAACTATCGCCTTGGTATCGACTAACTTGTTAAAACTTTTAAAATCGGATTCCTTTGAAGTTCTTTAAGGAAAATAGTCGAGTGTAAAAAAATAACTGTACATTTGTTTCTCAAGCGAAAATTCGCGGTGAAACATGCCGAGATCAAAGAAAGAAAATCCTTTCTGTATGGCAATTGCATTAGTCTTATTATTTTGTCCATAAAAATATGTATAGCTCATTAAAAGCGTCGAATAAAAATTATTGGCTATTTACCTCGAGAACTGTTGATTATGAAATAGCAAGTATCATATAAAGTTTCCGCCTTACTTAAAAGGCGGGAACTTCGGATTGGATTAAAAGGGCGGACATTAATACGATGCCACTATAAATATATAGGCAACTTCTGAACTTTGAACGACAAGCAGAAGCACCGGCAAATTGTTAAAAATTTAAAGAGGGACACAGAAAAGCGTCTTGTAAGCTAGTCCTTTAATAAACTTTGCTATTCACTGGAGTCTTCTTAAGACATTACTGAAGATTTAAGATTTCCGTCTAACTATTTTTCAGGAGTCATGAATAATCAGTTTGGGGTTTGAAAAAACTTTAATTGAAAAGAGATGTTTTAAAAATTAGTTTTATTTTAATATTGCTTAACTAATATTATAGTGTTTTAGTTGTGATTTTGTTAGAATTTGAGGATTTGAGTAACCAGGCTTTTTTTAATATTCAGAGTTTCATTTTTACCATAATTTAAAAATTTATGTGGTATAGTATAGTGTAATGGTAAGGAAAAATTATTTATCAGGTCTCGAATGAAAGAGTTTCTAAGCGATGAGAATCTTCAAAGAAGAATTAAACAAAGTAAAAGAGAGCTGACAAAAAGCTTTTTAGGAAATTAGAGGGTAGAAAGTTGCCGTGACACGGTGAAGGATCTTGCGAAACCCCATGAGGAAAAAGAAGGTAGAGCACGTCTCTCAAGATAGATAAAATTTTAGAATTCACATCTAAATTTCTTTCCTGAAAAGTTCGATGCTGCTGACATAGCACGTGATTAATGTCTCTATAAAAGTATCTCCACCGGCGACGAACGTCCTGATGTCATATTGCATTTAAAGAAAATGATAAATTATTCTTAAACGTTGAAGAGGATCGTTTTACAAATTATTTGAAAAATTTGTTACAGGAAATTCTCTTTGCTCCAAGTAAGAAACAATTTTCTCTGCAATATTTTTCGAAGTAATGAAAATTTGAAAATTAGTGGAATTTTAATATTAACAGCAACAGGCAACAGTACATTTGTCCAGTCTTGCGAACAGTTCATTACAAACATTTACATATGGAAATGTATCTCCCTTTTTCCAACTGTCACGGAATTTTACGTAAACTGAATTCCTGTTAACAAATGTCTAAAAGTTAAACCTCCGTTTCGGACCAAATGGACCCAAACGTTGAACAGGGGTTGAAAAACTTTCCGTCCCTGTTCCGAACAAAGTTCCAACAAAATTCACTCCGCTTCCAACTCCCATAAACCAACAATTCTTCCGGAAACCACGGACAACCAATGAAATATACGGGATCGAATTTCCAAGAGAAATCCATCAGGGTGCAAAATACATCGTCAGCAGCAATCGACGCGTCGTAGAAAAACCGTCCCACCCCCGGCTACCGAAATTCCCCAAGTTTCCGTGGCCGCAGCTGACGCGAATTCCCCCTCGCAAACGAGGAGCAAAAGCACGCCACTATCCACCAGGCCGAAACTACCGAGCATCGATCATCGAAATCACGACGTACACATCTACGAACCCCTGTTGCCCGTGTCAACCACCCTCGAGTTCTCCCCCCGCGCGCATCAACAACTCCTCTCGGTGCCCTCTCGCCGTCGACCGAGCTCGAGGGGGCGGCGGGAGGTCAAAAGGTTGACATCGTTCGCGGATTGAAAGGTTGTTGACCACCATGGCACTGGCCGCGTATTCGCGTATGCGGCAAGACAGGAGCCGCGTGTGCGTTGTCAGCGAGCCGTTCCAGCGGCTCGCGCGGGTCTGGTTTACAAGTAAGCCTGAGCGGCGGCAGTAGCAGTCGGCCCCTTGTCGCGAGAATCGATAGTCTGCGTGCACGAAACGCCGATAAGCAGCACTCCGGTACGCCCCGGAGGCGGCATCGCGGGCGTCTCGCCGCGTCCCGACGCTCAGAGAAAATCGGAGGGAAAAACCGGGAAGACCGCGACCCGACGGCGAGAAGGGTGACGAAGGACGCGGGCAGGAGCGGCGAAGGACCCCCGTCAGGAAGCGGCGACGGAATCGAACCAACAAGCGTCGCGGGGGCGGCGACGGGGGAGAAGCGACGGCAATCGAGCGAGAAAGCGAGAAACTGGTGAACCCCGATAAATCAATGAACGAAAATATTCCGGCGACGGGAAGGAGGAAGAAGGCTGTGGAGTTCTCTCGGGGGGCAAGAAAAAGGCGTAGGACACCGGCAGCGGAGTGCATCGAACTAGTGCTTCGCGCAAAGATTGATGGGGGATGCGGGAAACGATAGACTCGCCGAATTCCATTCTTCCCCCGAGCGTCGGGGTCACCTGGCAGTCGTGCGGCGATCGTCGGGGGTCGTCGAAGGCGAGGGGAGATACATTAAAAATAGTTTAACCCTGATCGGAGACTCGACTGTCTCCTTGCCTCCAGGAATACAAACTTCCTCGATCTCGCGATCCACACGGTGTGTAAACCGGAGGGTTGATCAGGGGAATCTCTTTAACGACGGTGGAAGATTCTCGTTAACTGTTCCGATAATCTCCGAGCGAAGAGCGAGAAATCGGAGGAAACGAGGACACCGTGGGGACGGCTCCTCCTGACGAAGGATCCTTCGTGCCCCCCTCAGGGCCCTCGAGGAGCTCTTCTCGTGATCCGTCGGCGTAATCAGTCGACAAAACACAGTGTAATTAGGTTGGCGGGAGAGAAGTTCCTCGGCGAGTTCGGCGGACTCGGTTCCCCCGAGGATCCTCTCGGAGGGTGAGGAGGGTCTACTTACCCTCGGTCGCGCTCTCTTCATGTCTCGGGACTGCTTCGCGGCATCTCAACGACACTATTCCGCTTCCGCGTCCTCCATGTCGATGCTCGGCGGCGACGATGGCGCTGGTCGAGGTGTATACCGCTCGCTGGGCACAATGGACACTGGGGTTTCCGCTTCGGCGAGCCTCCTCGGCGACGCCGGCACTGGAACCGTGGGTCCTCCGCTTCTCGGTCACCGAACGTGATCTATCCTCGCGCGAACTCCTCGCCGGGAGGTGATATGTCGCTCCTCGCGCGCTTCGCCGTTACCGATCTCTACTCTCACCGTGACACCACCCGAAGACGCGAGCAGAAGGTCATCGTTACTCGTTCCGTGGCTCGCGGGTTGCTCCCGTGCGACGCGTCAGAACGGGGGCTCGAATTGTGCCTCGAGTCGTGCGCGGACCGAACTGACCTCGAACCGAGTTGCCGTTTCTGTCGGAAGACGGCGATCGTAAATGGGGGATGGTGCGCGCGGGGGTGGGGAACCGAGGCGCGCGCGCAGAACCGCCACTGCGTGTGCGTGGAGGGTGGCGGCGGCGGCGACGGGAACGACGTGCACGCTGAAGCTTGAAAGGGGACGTGGTTTTTCGGGTTACGCAGGAGCACCGATTTTTTTCGGAGGCTCTCCCTTCCCTGCGTTCTCCTTACCACCCCATCGTCGGTTCTGATTATCTCTTTATTTCAACTTCTTTGGCCGGGGAATACGCGGCGCGTACGAGGCGCGGCGCCGGGACGCTTCGGGTATTTGCCCGGATTCTGAAGAGGGTTTTTCACCGGTTCCGTGGGAGCCTGAAGGTGCTTTGGTTGAGTTAGGCGTACCGTTTCCACAGTGACGTAGTGGTTCCCCCTGTTTTGCGAGAGATTTTCAAACGCCGCGGCACGGCGGTGGGAGGCAATCGAGGTCCTCGTCTTTTTCTCTTCCTGGAAGACTTAGCGTGCCCCTCGGAACGAGAAGTATCGATTGTATGGATTTTCGCCGGTTTTTCTTTTGCGTTTGTTGCTTGCTGCGAGCGGGAAGAATGACGGGGGCGTTGTGTGCCCGGCGAGCCATCGATGGCTCATGAATATTATCGGAAATAGAATTTCTATCGGCCGACGGCGGTAAAAATGCGCTGCAATTTGGACCGAGAAGAATAGGAATTGTGAAGGATTCGATCCTCCGGTCTAGTGAAATGATTTCGCGACGATTTCTCTCGGGGCGAAATTAAGGTTTATTTATATTTTTTAGCTGTTTTAGTTGAAAAATAACTTCTGTCTGAGATTCTGGTAGAAGTTGTTCCTCTAGGATGCTACAACTTCGGAGTTGGATAAACCAGTTATAAATAATGGTCTTTCTGATTTGGTTACAGGACAAAGAATATTAGTATTGTAATTTCTTCTTTTGTTGCGTTGTCTTGATATCTTTCCGCATCAAAGAGCGGATAATAACTTTACTTTTGTCGTCTTGCAAAAATAGAGTTATAGCAGAATGAATTGAGTTCTCTGAAAATTCTGCGTGAAGTTTGAGTCCCGCAAACTTTAAGACTTTTATCTTATTAAAGTGAAAATTATAACATTGGCTGAGGGCAAGCAACAAAATCATATTTTGTATCTGCATTTAAGTTTTAAAGTTCTGAAGCAATTGAAAAGAAAAGAAAAGTCTTCACAATTCCTTTTATACAGTTATTTAAATAGTTTTATTATTAATACCTTGAAATGAACCATGAAACCATGAAACCTTTTTAATATCACAGTTGAAATAATTTTTTCCAACTTTCATTCTACTAGACGAATTAATTTAAAAATACATCTGATTAATTAAAAAAACCGAGATGGGTTCAAGGAAAAAACTTTCTTAATGATTTCATATTGAAAAAGAGTTAATCACTGAACTCTAAATATTTACATAAATTCACGTTTTTAGGTCAAGAATAAAATATTGAAATACGAATAAAAATATGTATTTTTTTCATGTACCGTTAAACTTGTCATAAATTTATAAATATTTGCAGTCCACTTATCAAAGATAAAAAAATTTGTATTTTGTTAGGCTTGAAAAATAGTACTTTTTAATAATTCGAATTTTTCACACATTTCATATTTCTGGAATAGCTTGCAGTTTCGCGCATAAATTTACAGAGGATCGTGACCCTGAGTGTGATAAAATCTAAATTCCGGTCATTCAAGAAATACGTCACGGGATTTGTTCGCACACTGTCTTCGACGCAATTTCAAGTAGATAAGTTCACGAGTACATACCGTTACGAGTACGTTGGGATTTTTCTCTCGCGGCACGACCTCCTCCTGCAAACACTTAAAGTCCGTGTGAATTACGAATAGGATTCGTTCCAGGCGATCCTGGGCTCCTGCAGGATGCAATCGTTTGTGTTCCTCAGGTGTTCGTTGGCAATCAGTGACGTGTACGTTCACCTTTTTCTCGTCAAAGTGGAAAGAAAAGAGACCGAGGCGGGAGGAGCTAAACGAGGAAAGCGTGTGAACTTCTTCTCGGCTCCTCGTTCTCCCATTCATTGGATTCCATTTAAAGGAATAGGGGTGACTTCATCTAGAACAAAGAGGTATTGACCAACATCCTTTTGGAGTAGAATAAATTTAATCGGAGACATTTTCTTAAATTTCTTACCACAACACAATTAAGAAGAAATCGCATCCCCAAAATATTTGAACACAAAGCAATAAAATATATTATCTTGTATGTTGTCGACCTTTTGCATTAAAATCGATTTGAAAAAATGTGAAAAGTAGTTCTGATGATTGATAACTTAATACCCTACATTGGAAAGATTATGAAAGTTTTTTCATGCCACAATGTGAATGACATGACTATATAAATGAAATAATGGAAATTCATTTAGAAAACCTTATTTAAACAAAATATAAATATAGCGTTCAATTGACATTATTCAATACTTCAAATATTTAAAATTTGTTTTATGTTTCTCCACATAATTGTTTACCACTCAGATAGCGGACTGTAAAATAACAATCCCAGTGACAGATCGATTTTATATCGATAATCCTACTGTATACACATAAAAGTAAAATTTTCCTCTGTAAAATTTCTAAAAAATTAACCAACTTCTCCTTATTAAATTGTAAGAAATGTTTAAAAAATCACCGATCATATTTAGTGCCATTTTTTGATTGGTTAATTATCGAGTGGGTATTAAAGAATCATTAATTCAGTGACTTTTTCACTTAGCATCCAGAGGAAAATGATCGCGGCAGACTGGACCCTTTTAGATGTCTAAGTAACACTTGTACTGTCCTCCCCTTCCCCCTATCATCTGAGTCGTTACTTCATCCCTTTTCGACCTCTCACCATCACCCCCTGTCTTTCTTTCAACGAGGCGCTAACGTCTTAAAGGGAAGTGCGACGAGTAAGGCTTGCTCGATGACGAGAACGACAACGATCGATTGCCGGAGCTTTTTTCGTATCGGGTCCAGAAAGGCAGGAATCACGGTTGCGAAATAAGGTTTCCGCGCTTATTGCGCTCGACGATCTTTCTGCCATTTCGGGAACGTTTCTCCTTTTGTGGCTGAAAGCTTTGTTAGAATCTTCGATTGGTGCATTGATATCGAATTATATCGACAATGAAATTCTCGGTATTGATTAAGCACTGGAACGACGGATTTTT
The DNA here is from genome assembly GCA_030770465.2 of Perdita meconis. Lineage (NCBI taxonomy): Eukaryota > Metazoa > Arthropoda > Insecta > Hymenoptera > Andrenidae > Perdita > Perdita meconis. The sequence goes on from JASKOS020000004.1 coordinate 20,297,703, forward strand.
GTGGGTATGTTGAATCGCTGTTTCGTGATAGAGTTCATTAAGAAAGTTGTGTAAAAATTATTGAAATGTTTGCAAACCGTAAAGTAGAAATGTTTAAAGTGGAGGGAATGAAATTGCAAAGTAATGTGATGCAAACCACTAGGCAATTCGATACAATTTGAGGCAGGGGGGAATAAATGAAACAATCGCACGCGACCATGGCGTTTTTATTCGCCGTTTCAGATATAAGCGGAAGCATAAAGCTGGAAACTGTTACAATCTTGGAATTCGCGGTTTTCTTTTATTATTGCCATGCTCCCCTTCTGGGGAATTCGCAATCATTTTATGACGCATAATTACTCTCGCAAATTTAAAATGTTTTGTCATGCTTATCTGTTGAGGAATTACAGGGATCGTTGTGGAATCACTATGGGAGAGTTTCTCATTGTTCGTATTTAAACTCTTCTTATTTAAAAATATTATTGAGATTGCAACATTTGTGTCTTTATTTAAAATTAATTTTCAAATAATATTAAATGCAGGAGTATTAATGGTATAATATTATTAATAAATTTAACCTGATCTTGTATTTAAAGGATAAATTTTCGAAGTTCTATGTTGCTTTATATCAAAGACAAGTGACATAAAACTTGGAATATTTTAGTAAGGTATTGGAATTTGGGCTATTTCTGTAAGATACTAGGAGCAGAAAAGAGACTTCGAAAAATTTCAGGTATCCAATTGGAACATTTTCAAACTCCTGCCTAGATGGTTGAATATATTGGTTAAGTATTATAAGTTCTATCTATCCTTGTATCTTAACTTTGCTTGCATGTTTTCTATTTGACGTCTTCAGTCGATGTCTTCAGTCTTCATTTTCTTTCCATGTCTATTTAAATGCTAAGCATAAAAATAAAATTCATTAGTCGATTAGTAGGGCCTACCTGACTAGGAACTAACAGACTAAGGGTCGAGGTAGAATGGAAAGGTGAAGAACTCTGCGAAGGATCACACAAGTAATCCTACCCTTTCGACGACAATAACACAGAAAGGGGAATCGCAAGAGCAATTCAACCCTTCGATGACAATAACATAGAAAGAAGAATCGCATGAGCGATTCAACCCTTCGAAGAAAGTAAAGTAGAAAGAATCGCACAAGTGATTCAACCCCTTCGATGAAACCTGTGAAAAATAATTAGTAAGTAAAGCAAGTAAACTTACTAAATTTCAAAGCTCACATTAAATCTCTTTCGATGTCCATCGCCTCACGATCCATTCATGGCGCCAGAAGAAGTCACCCGATGACCAATGTCCATCCGATGACCAATGTCCATCCAGTGACCAATGTCCATCCGATGACCAGTGTCCAGGATGTCCACTGGATATCCTTCCATAGACACGATGATCACTCCAGGTCCGTCGGGCATCCCCGAGGACCCTTAAGGCGCAGGAGGACGATCCGTTCCCGGCGGCAGATCGCTGCAGACTAAGGGATGCATCGATCTCTGGGGGTATTTATATGGGAGACATTGACGGTTGATCAAAGTCACGAGAATATTCAAATGACTATTAACTTAAGAAAAATTGATATTTCGAATAAGAAGATGATCCTAGGAATAATTTATGCTCTGCGTATCTGCAATAACAATTTCACGCATTGCCTTATGCGAATTATTAATAATTATTGTTGTTAAATAACAAGATATAAAGTAAGTTGCAGTTTTTGAATTTCTCAACGATTTCTTTCTGCATAAAAACCTTCTGCTTTAATTTAGTGACTAATTCAGTGATTCGCTGAATATCATTATTAGGATGTATTGCAAACCCAGAATTGCAATGTAAAACACAAGAACAATTGAATGTTCAAATATAATGAATGAGCTAAAATTAATTACCAAAGATAAAATTAATATAAAAAAGAAGTTAAAATTTTGGATCAAATCGTATGTATAATAATTCACTGCTTGTTTTAAATATAAAGTTGTTATTTTAAAGTGAAAAGATTATATAGTAGATTATAAGTTAGTATGTAAGCCTTAAGTTGCGACCAGACCTACGAACAGATGCTTGTATGTATCTCTGTAGGATGTCAGTTGGGTCTAGTATATTACGTATATGTATTTGATGCAACGACATTGTTTTCTGGCAAATAAATAAATAAATAAATAAATAAATAAATAAATAAATAAATAAATAAATAAATAAATAAATAAATAAATAAATAAATAAATAAATAAATAAATAAATAAATACTTCAACAAGATATCCAGATGGCTAGAATTTCGAAATTCTTGAAAATTTTGGTCCTGTTTCAACAATTCACCGAAATATTGCAAATTTAAATACCATGCTAACGCATTCCTGTTTCTGTGTTACCCGGCTTCAAGATAGAGAATGAGTGGAATTTCAAAGACTTTGGTAAATTACAATATTACATTCCTATATAAATTTTAGCTCTCTTTACAAAGTAGGTTAACTATCTAATTAAAATAATATCCGAAACTTTGACCCACTCCGCAGAATAATTGATATGACAAATTTCTATTATGTAAAGATTTGGTAGTTAAGATAGTTTAATCATTAATTCGAGTATTGAAGACCCTGCTATAGTCTGTATTACATTCCACTAACTTTAAAAAGCGTTTCGATCGTCTCAATTTCTGTTAAGTATCTGTTGAGGTAACTACGGAGGGTAATTTCGGTGAAATTTGCTATATTGCTTGGAATCGATCAGAGATAAAAACAGGCGTCCTCTGTCTTATGGCTCGAGGCCAGTCGGGGTTCCGATTGAATTTGGACCATCCCAAAAGAGATTTGGCCGAAGACACCGGTTGGATTCTTGTTGTTCCTTTGGTTAATGCTCTATTAAATTTAAGAATCGAATTAAGGAGATGTAATGCAGAAGCTGAATAATCAAAGAGTGAATACTCCTATCCACAAGACTCTTAAACCCCTGCTACAACCCCTTCAAAAGGCTTTTAACAATACTCCAGAAAGATCCAATTTACGAAGTAAAAATATATGCACTTCATACCCACGATTAATATTACATTTAATAATTACAAATTAAAACGATGGAACAATTTCATCTGTGAGCGCATTCCAACAAGAAGCGTTTTCCACATTTCCATTTAAGTCACTGTTAAAGGGATTTAGTAGTCCGTTCACTCTTAAGCGATATCATGGAAGAGAACTTAAATCGTATTCAAATATACCGGAGACTTGAACGTTCTCCACTCAATGATTGAAGCAATTTATTTGCACGTTCTCGTTTCCATTTGAATCATCAAGTAAATACACGTTACTCAAGCAGCGGGAAGCCGCGGCTTCTCGTTAATCAGACGTACATCTGATTTGCGTCGCGCTCCTGTTAATTTCACGTTGCGTCTCGTCCGTTGCCTCCGTCTGAAAAATGTATTTTAAGCAAAGCCTCTTTCTCAGCAATCAGACGATTCGAAACAGCCGGCTGAGCTTGCCGTCTTATTACGGTTGCGTCAGGTTACTTTCCTTAATTTAACGCTGCAGCTCCGGCTCAGAAAGCTACGCTTTTAATACTGTTAAGGAATCCCGAAATGGGATGCTTTTAGAAGACTGTGCGATGTATGATTCATGCCCTGCGAACTCAAACACGAACTGAATTCTAACTTCTTCTGAATGAAATAAATCCGGAAGAAGCGTTCTGCATAGTCAGAGTTTTAAAGGCTTGGGAGGCATTTGGTAATTGGGCTAAACGAAGGATAATTAATTAAGGCGCATTAAAAATTTTGTGTTATTATAGTTTATTTTAACTCTTTACTAATGGAACGAAGTCTTAAAGGAAACATTCCGAGTAGAAGGTCGCGATATCAAGTAGATATTGATATTGTTAGAAACCTTAAGCACTGTCAAAACGATCTACAGAACATTAGCTGCTAATCCAAGAAAATAGGCCAAAAGGATTCTAGCTACTCGGCAAGATCAGAACCTCTGTGCCACCTCATCTTACGAGATCTTTTTTCATCATAGTATCTTATTCTCATAATATCTTTATCTCATACAGAATCTTATTAGACTGCAAAGTGGAAGATTCAAAGATTTCAAGGCGCAGATTTAGAGATTTACAGACTTGAAATTCACGAAGATTTTAAGATATCATGTTGTAAATTTTAAGATACCAAGTTACAGTTTTAGATGTTTTCAGCTTTAAAATTGAAGATTTGAAGGTTTTATAGTTCAAAATTTGAGATTTATCTATTTTAAGTTTTAAGGATATTTCAAAATTAAAATTATAAGTTTAAGGATTATAAAATGGGAAATGTGAAGGTTGAAGCTGGAAAATATCAAGATTTCAAAATTTTGTATAGTTAAAATTGAAAATGATTTCAAGTTGGAGATACGAGAATTTCAAGTTGAACAGTTTAAAAGTTGAGATTAAGGATTTAAAGTATAGTTAGTCTTTAAAATTCTCCTTCCAGATTTTCTATGGTCCTTCAAACGATCAAATTTGTTCAGATTGCATTGTATTTCAATTTTTCAACAATTTCTAAAGACTTTAAATTCCAGATTTAAAGATTTTTTAAAAGTATCATTGTGTTTAATATAGAATATTTTTAGACTATTATTAGTGTTGTATGAGCCATTAGCAGTTAATCTACAGATTATTTTGACAGTGCTTAAGATTTTGAATAGCATTAAATATATGTGTACCGCGACCCTCTACTTGGAATGTTTTCCTGTCAGTTTCAAGATTAGGCATTTGACATTTTTTAGTAGCCACATGCAAATGCAAAACTTCCGATTGACAGCTACCTACTTATTAAAATAATCTTTCAGTGCTCATAGTCATGGTAGAACGAGAATACATTTTAATACGATTGCAACTTGGGAAGGAAAGATTTGTCAGAGGTGTAAAATCCAAACAAATATCTTTTATCTCATGTTCCATATACTCATCCAAACAATTCAAATTGCTGGGAATCGAACAACATTGCTCTGAAGCTTTTTCTCTGAAACGTGATGCAAAATTCGCCACAGCATTTTCATGGCTTGTCAATTACAGTAAATACCAGCAATAATGTCTCACAACATTGTAGCAACCTATCCTACGTAATATTCCTCTTCATTTTAATTATTTGACGAAATTAATTATTTTAATTAAACTCGGTTGGCACTCGTTCACGAGTGCAGAGCTTATAGAGCAAATGCATTGTAATATAAATATCGACGTTGCAGTACATAATGGAATATATTTCCAATGCAAACAGTTATGTAAGTACATGCATTCTAAATATAATTGTATGTCGGTGTTGGTGTTATCTAACAAAACCATATCAGGCACGTGCAATATTCTCGCTAAAATAGGATGTAGTTACATTGGTTGTCACGATACCTAACGTAATGCATGCACACAGGTATTGTTGCGGAATCGCTGTCCAGCAATTTGACGTCATACGTAAATGTGAAAGACGTGCGTCTACAATAACAAGATGGTTAATTAATTCTACGTCCGCAATATTGGGCTGCTGCGTAAATGATAAACAGGATTAAGCGGACGAGATAATTAACGATTTATAATTTCGGCTATTATCACGCGTTCGTATCTTTTAAATATTTTTCCTTGAAAGATAATTTAGATGAGGTATGGATGAATATACAAGTGGCAGACATAATTAATTTTTTACTACTGAATCTTAGAACGAAACAGCCAGAAATGCAAGTCTATATAACAAGAGAATTACTTTTTGTGATTAATTTTGCTACTATCCATGATTATTTTTCTAGGCCAGTATAAATAGAGTTCAAAAATCAAAAGCTGTAAAATTTTCATTAACAAAATTATATTCATATTCATATCAAAAATTTTCTATTCCACACGGTATAAGGAATATGTTTAACAAATTACTAAAAATTTAAGGGTTGATGATTCAAATTCCCAAAAATTAAAAGTGAAATTAAATATGAAACACAGAATCACAGAAATGTATTTTCATATCAATATTAAGCACACCAAAACTGAAGAATACGTGTGAATAAATAATTCTTATATTTTAATATTTAATCTGCTTCCGAATATTTTAATCTCTGCCGAAATTAATTCTTCTCAACGCTTAACCTGTTTTTCGAGGTTTCCCTGAAAAGCTGTGTTAGTCATTTTTTAACATACATTTCCATGCATCGCGTATTTTGCGTTTCACCTTATTAATGTTTTACGTTACACGAAGAATTTTTCGCAACTAAATTCTATAAGCAGAAACGAAATAGAGTAATACAATTTCTCTGCTTGCCCCTTTGATACTCCACCGTATTTCGCTATATGTATAATTCTGTTTGCCGCCGAGATATTACACAGTTTACGTAAACAAAATGAAACATACTGAACGGTGGACGGAGTTCTGAATTTATCACGCATCACGTAATGACGATTTGCAGACCTGTCGTTGTAACGCGACGTATTTGCACATTATGTCAGTCAATTTGCGCGGAAGTAAAATTCGTGTAAATTAAACCGCGTTCAATCCTTTAAAAGGGGGCATCAAAGGGATAGTATTTTCGGTTTAATATTATTCACGTGTCGAGTTGACATAATTTCGACCAAATCTACTCGTCAGCTAAATATTTTTATGTACTTGCCGGCAAATTGCATCTGTGTCAAATTTAATAACTTTTGAAATCAATACAGATGAAATTTTCAAAATTCGGTGAGTTTTGGTTCTTTACAGACGTGTGGAATTTAGTATTAAAAGATGTACAACCAGAGATAGAGTTGTACTACTTATATGTATACGGGTTGGCTGACCAGTGAGAGACTTTGCAGTAGTTAGAATGTCTAGCTAGGGACGATGTATACTACTTCCTGCATGCCTCGGCAGCGGAATTGAGTTATACTACTTGCTAGATATCAGGACAGGAATCGAGTTACTACTAGGCGAATGTCTAACCAAACACCAGTTAGACTTAAAACATTTTCCAAAGAATTATTTATATTTACAATAAGAATTCTCAAACGGATTTTACTCGTAATTTACTCTCTCGGAAGTCTCAAAATAATTTACAAACACCGAGTTTGTCCGTTCTGGTTAATGGATTAAGAGGGACCGGAATGAAATGATTGGAGGAAACGTAGGAAGATTAATTAGAAGTTTGCGCCACGAACGGGAAAGCTGTGAACATTAATTTGCGGACAAGGAAAGGTGGAAACGACGACAGAAGGTAGTCAAGTGAATTGTAGCAGTCCATTGGTGATCAGAGGTCGTGAAAATTACAGCTGTCCTGGCGATGGCAAGATAACTAGCTCGCGAACCGGTCAATTAAAGTCGTTCCTCGGCTTAATTGGTGAACTCTTTGACTCTTTGACAGGATCTAATTCAATCTGATCTTTTTTAAAAACCCTTATTACGTCACTCGCGACAGAATTTTTAAAAATCGATACATTTTACTTTAACGGAAAATTTAGACGCCGTAACCTCATTACATTATATCTAAAATAATTGAAGAACTTGCTCCAGTAATTTCCTTAAAAAAATGTACGATTACTTACACTTCACCTTACTTTGTAATTTTCCCTGTTGTTTAAACATGGTCTTTTCTGATCCAAACTTCTTCAATCTAACTAATGGTAATTTTTCTTAAGAAAACAGTGAATGATACACTCGTTAACATTATTATTTATTAGAATCATGTCCATTTCACCATGTAACCTGTCATCCCTTCAAGTCTATCACGTGACATGAATCGAATCGAAAACAAACATCGAAGGAACTTTACTTCCTGTAGTTTCCGCGGCTGATCGTCCAAGGTGACACGGACTTCAGACGCGATAAATCATTCGCGCGCTTAAACTGTTGCACTGAGAAGCCATATCGAATCTGTAACACCTGCGGATAGCTTGATGCATTAGTGATTCGTGCAAACTTGCCCACACTCTGCCTATGGAAATCGACTAAAGTTGTCGATAGGTCAGCAAGGGGGATTTGTGCCGCAGTTATAGATAGAAACGACGCCGTTTACAAGTGGCTATCCGGCTTAGTGCGTGACAGTTTGCGACACAGAACGCCCCGTTTAATCGATTACAAGTCGACACGGAACGCTAGTTAACCCTCGGTGCCTGGTCGCTGAAAAAAATTCTACGAGCCGCTTCGGGGGGTTGAAATTCGCGGCGTAGACTCGAGGTTCGAGTTGACGGGGGATCAGAGAATCTGCTGAGGGTTTTAAAAGTGAAACACACTTGACTCAGTTTTTATTTTAAGCCCTTTCATGGTGGAGTGTTTCTATTAAAAAGATGGTTAAAGTTTTCTTTCTATTTTATACGCGTCTTCTTGGAATAATTTAGCGGTCCATTAAATTGCAAATGAATCCTTACAGATTTAATGTAAAAGAAATTCATATTTTGTCAATGATATTCGTACTTTTCATGAAGTTTTTAAAAGCATTCTGAGTTTTAATTTTCTTAAACAATAAATGTTGAATTAGTAGCTGTTTGATTTTTGCGTAGCGGTTCAAAATCTGAGAAATCTAGACAAAATTGTGAAATATGAAACGTTTTGTAATGAAGTTTTACTCATTCTGCATAGAAGTTCCATAGTTGAAGAGTAGCAAATGACTGTATAAACAACGATTATTCCTTTATATTCTATTCGTTTAGTGACTAACGTCTATTAGATTTTTATAAGGTTTTTTTTGAAGAACCTATGCTGAGCAGTATTGGTATTCCAAAAATTCAACTTATTTTATTGTGTTTATTATGAATTATTCGCCAGAAGTTGCGTTATTTTTATAATATTGTATTGAATTATGTGGAAACCTATAGAATTTCTGTAGATAAAGAATATTTTATACAGGGTGTTACAGGTTTTAACGCCCAAACATTGTCAGTATATTCTATGAGTCTAAACAAAAAAAATGTTATATAAATATAGGTTGCTTAACGCTTTATCAAAAATTATAAGCAAAAATATAGAATTCGAAAGGAAAAGTTAAGGGATATTTAAGTGTTAATAAAACAAGACTAAATACGCGTAATGAAATGATACAAAAGAATTAATTATTCATTCACTGAGATGAAACAAAATAAAAATGAATTTCATACAGTAATAGATTCCATTTTCACATTTTCAAATGAAATATTAGAGACACTTACGAATTTAATATTAAAGTCAAAATAACTAGAATAATAATTAGTACTAAGCAAAAAATACTATTAATATGACTACATACAGGGTGTCCACCGAAATCATGTACAGTCCATTATTTCCTAATGTATTGGAGATAAGAAAAATTTTTTTATATCAAATTACATGGTACAAAAGGACGCATCTTTTGGCCGTGCTAAATTTTTTGTAACATTATTGTTTAAAGAGATATGAAGGTCAGGTTCGTTTTTTTAAATGGAATTATATATTTTTTTTCTGATCACTTGATAGTGCGTTTCAAGACAAATTCATCAACCTATAATGTACCTACCTTTTTTCAAATGGTTTTTAAGATATTGCGTCTAAAAATTTACTCGTTTTCGGAGCAAGAAAACCTGCTAAAGTAGGAAGAACCGCAGGCGGTCTCGACGGTGCTTGGAGTCGCATGTGTTTAGAATTACCCCTTGTAACCGATCCAAGGGTCTGCGGCAAAAGCGGCAGAAGCGGTAGGCCCAAATTCTGGACAATAGTTTTCCGTCACAACTTACGGCATCGAGAAACGATACCGGCGATGTTTTAAGACATTAGAAATTTAACTTCAGGTTTTTATGAGGTGGGAAATACAAAAAAGTAAGTTAGTTTTCAATTATATTGTAATTTTATTGTGCAGTTCCTTCCACATGTCCACCATCATTCAAAATACAACTCCGTATTCGTCGTATAAATTCATTTTCAACTTTTATAAATGTGCTTTCTGGTATATTACAACATGTATTTATGATACGTTGTTTTAATTCGTTAATATTTTCAATAGTGGTTTGGTAAATTTTTTCTTTGATGTAACCCCATAAAAAGAAATCACAGGCCGAGAGGTCTGGTGACCTGGGTGGCCACAGTACTGGTCCTCCACGACCAATCCACTTGTCTACGAATGTAGAATTCAGCCAATTTCGAACATTTGCAGAAAAGTGTGGTGGTGCACCGTCTTGTTGAAACCACAAGTCCTGCCTTTCGGCAAGTGTCATGTCGTCTAAAATTTGTTGGATGTAAGTTTTCAAAAAATTAAGGTATGTTTCACCTGTTATCGATCCTTCAAAAAAATATGGCCCGTATAGTTTTCTATTGAAGATGCCACACCATACTAATATGGAATTCCGGTACTGGTGATTTATTTCTCTGGTCCAGTATGGATTTTCTGTTGACCAGTGCCGCGTATTTTGGTGACACGTAAGACCATTTGTGGCAAACATACACTCATCAGTGACCATGATGTTTTTTATAAAATTTTCATCCACAGCCAGTTTTTCTAGTACCCACAAACTGAACTCTATACGTGGTCCAAAATCTCTTTCAAAGAGTCGTTGTACGGCAATTGGTTTGTAGGGTTTTAAGCCATTTTTCTGTAGTATTTTATGGACTGCAGATTTACATAAATTGTAATGAGTTGCAACAGTGCGGGTTGAGCTTCTCGGATTGACGTGAAATGCAGCCAAAACATCAGTTTCCTTATTTTGTGAAGACGTTGATCTTTTTGTATAAATTGTTTGGACGCTCCCAGTACTCTCAAATAGATCACAAACTTGTTTAATCTGAAAACATGCCAATTTCGTGTAAATAAATTTCTTTAATTTCGGTAAAGCATGGAAAGGGTTAAAGTTTCAGTATGTAATTAAGTTTTATTCGATAAAGATAAAGATTTTACTTACTGACGTAACAGATGGCTTTAGGCGATCAGGGTGTCGTTGGTGGAAAGCTTCACTCACTTCGCGATACGATAAATATCCATCACCCCGTAAACGCACAAACTCGACTTTATCTTTAATAGTAAAAGGCATTTTCTCTGTGTAAATACTTTATGCCGAAAAGACAACTTGATTCTTGGAACGCTCTGGTATTTCTAATTCAAAGACTGTTTCCCACCCTTAAGGAAAATTTTTCAGAAGATGCTATTGGCTCTTTTTCAAGGAAAGAAGTTGTTTTCTATTGGTTGGAAGAATGTAAAGAAATTATTACAATAGAGGAAGAGCAATATTCATAATTTCAGAAAACTAAATTTATAACACTTTTTATTTTTTTGGGAAATACGCTACTTTAGTCAAGAAGAGAATCGTTTTGACGATTCGAACGCAGAACAAATCCAAAATAAAATAATTACTTAAAAACGAAGGGATGAATAGGTTTATAGTCTGCGTATACTTGGTCGCGGCACCAGTTACTTGAGTCGCGACCTTCTAATTGCCACAAACCAGAGACCCTTCGTGATGCCGTATTTTGTGTTTATAACTATTGACCCCCTTATCCTGCTAGACCCTTTGGAGTCATCAACGTATTTTAGAAGCCGAACTCATTTGTGTTATAAACACAAAATACGGCATCACGAAGGGTCTCTGGATTGTGGCAATTAGAAGGTCGCGACTCAAGTAACTGGTGCCGCGACCAAGTATACGCAGACTATAAACCTATTCATCCCTTCGTTTTTAAGTAATTACTTTATTTTGGATTTGTTCTGCGTTCGAATCGTCAAAACGATTCTCTTCTTGACTAAAGTAGCGTATTTCCCAAAAAAATAAAAAGTGTTATAAATTTAGTTTTCTGAAATTATGAATATTGCTCTTCCTCTATTGTAATAATTTCTTTACATTCTTCCAACCAATAGAAAACAACTTCTTTCCTTGAAAAAGAGCCAATAGCATCTTCTGAAAAATTTTCCTTAAGGGTGGGAAACAGTCTTTGAATTAGAAATACCAGAGCGTTCCAAGAATCAAGTTGTCTTTTCGGCATAAAGTATTTACACAGAGAAAATGCCTTTTACTATTAAAGATAAAGTCGAGTTTGTGCGTTTACGGGGTGATGGATATTTATCGTATCGCGAAGTGAGTGAAGCTTTCCACCAACGACACCCTGATCGCCTAAAGCCATCTGTTACGTCAGTAAGTAAAATCTTTATCTTTATCGAATAAAACTTAATTACATACTGAAACTTTAACCCTTTCCATGCTTTACCGAAATTAAAGAAATTTATTTACACGAAATTGGCATGTTTTCAGATTAAACAAGTTTGTGATCTATTTGAGAGTACTGGGAGCGTCCAAACAATTTATACAAAAAGATCAACGTCTTCACAAAATAAGGAAACTGATGTTTTGGCTGCATTTCACGTCAATCCGAGAAGCTCAACCCGCACTGTTGCAACTCATTACAATTTATGTAAATCTGCAGTCCATAAAATACTACAGAAAAATGGCTTAAAACCCTACAAACCAATTGCCGTACAACGACTCTTTGAAAGAGATTTTGGACCACGTATAGAGTTCAGTTTGTGGGTACTAGAAAAACTGGCTGTGGATGAAAATTTTATAAAAAACATCATGGTCACTGATGAGTGTATGTTTGCCACAAATGGTCTTACGTGTCACCAAAATACGCGGCACTGGTCAACAGAAAATCCATACTGGACCAGAGAAATAAATCACCAGTACCGGAATTCCATATTAGTATGGTGTGGCATCTTCAATAGAAAACTATACGGGCCATATTTTTTTGAAGGATCGATAACAGGTGAAACATACCTTAATTTTTTGAAAACTTACATCCAACAAATTTTAGACGACATGACACTTGCCGAAAGGCAGGACTTGTGGTTTCAACAAGACGGTGCACCACCACACTTTTCTGCAAATGTTCGAAATTGGCTGAATTCTACATTCGTAGACAAGTGGATTGGTCGTGGAGGACCAGTACTGTGGCCACCCAGGTCACCAGACCTCTCGGCCTGTGATTTCTTTTTATGGGGTTACATCAAAGAAAAAATTTACCAAACCACTATTGAAAATATTAACGAATTAAAACAACGTATCATAAATACATGTTGTAATATACCAGAAAGCACATTTATAAAAGTTGAAAATGAATTTATACGACGAATACGGAGTTGTATTTTGAATGATGGTGGACATGTGGAAGGAACTGCACAATAAAATTACAATATAATTGAAAACTAACTTACTTTTTTGTATTTCCCACCTCATAAAAACCTGAAGTTAAATTTCTAATGTCTTAAAACATCGCCGGTATCGTTTCTCGATGCCGTAAGTTGTGACGGAAAACTATTGTCCAGAATTTGGGCCTACCGCTTCTGCCGCTTTTGCCGCAGACCCTTGGATCGGTTACAAGGGGTAATTCTAAACACATGCGACTCCAAGCACCGTCGAGACCGCCTGCGGTTCTTCCTACTTTAGCAGGTTTTCTTGCTCCGAAAACGAGTAAATTTTTAGACGCAATATCTTAAAAACCATTTGAAAAAAGGTAGGTACATTATAGGTTGATGAATTTGTCTTGAAACGCACTATCAAGTGATCAGAAAAAAAATATATAATTCCATTTAAAAAAACGAACCTGACCTTCATATCTCTTTAAACAATAATGTTACAAAAAATTTAGCACGGCCAAAAGATGCGTCCTTTTGTACCATGTAATTTGATATAAAAAAATTTTTCTTATCTCCAATACATTAGGAAATAATGGACTGTACATGATTTCGGTGGACACCCTGTATAACAAATACAGCTCACCTAAAACTACATATAAATATCGCTTAACTTTTCCCTTTGAATCCCATATTTTTGTTTATCACTTTGTAATAAAGCGTCAAACAACCTGTGTTTATATAACCTTTTTGTTTTATTTAGTCCCATAGAGTATGCTGACAAAGTTTGGCCGTTAAACCATGGAACACCTTGTATATATTAACTGCATACAAGTTTGCTGACGCGGTGCTCATGTTCTAGACAACGTGACGTGCTGGTTGCCAGGTTTCAGGCAGTTTTCACCCACAGTTTAAAATATTAATAACTATAAAACAAAGTCGCGGACGCCATTTCGTTATTCTTGATTTTCGTCTTATTTTAGCGTTTAGAATTGCCCCTTAAATTTCGTCCCACCTGTTGTCGAACACCCTGTATAAAAAGAAGTGTTAAATGTAAAACACTGTTCAGAACTTTATTTAGTCCTTTATCGAAATAAACAAAACAGTAAACTCTTAAAATAATAATATAAATCAATATTTGACAAAGTTTATTTTCGAAGATTTTCGTATTCTAAACCATTCAGGGCCGTGTTATCCTGTCTGCAGGAAGTTCTCAATAAATTGAATTAAAAATATTTCTCAAGGAGCCAGAAGTCTTCCCTCCGCTAAAGAAGAATAAATTTGCTTTCTCCTGCTGATAATTTTATTTCGCTATTTCCTCGAATCCTCCAACGAAGTTCGTTTACTTTGAAGAGAATTTCGTTGACTTGGCAATAGCCCGCGCTGCCTTAATCCCGTTAATTTTTTCCAACATTCTGCCCCCGAATTCAATACGCCTGTTTCCTCTTAAATCTATTCCCTTCGCGAGCAATCAAGATCTTCCGCTCCGTTCATATAGATAGTCTTCTGTTTGCATGCTTCATCCATTTGTCTTAGAATCGTGTCAAATGTTTGCCCAAGTCGGTCTCTGTGCCCTTCATCCTTCTTCCTTAAGCGTTCCTCCGCGTACAAGGTGTCACTGGCAGCAAAGGGAAAATGGTTTCTCATTTGTTTCTCAGGTAAAATAATCGACGCGGAGGACGGTCCCCGTTCGTAACCTCCGCGCGCTCTCAAAGGAATCTAAAGAATGTTTTCTCGTAGAAATTTCTGATGAAAGCGTTCACAAGAAATTGCGCAAGAAGTTTCCGCGGAGGTTGTTGCATAAATTCCGTATTTACATCAAGCTTGACGCGATCAATTAATTATGAAACGCGTATTACGGGGCGAATAAAACCAATCACGAAGACTTTAATGCCTGGGAAACCGATTTATTATTAATATTATCATAAAGAGGGATTTTTGGACAATCATTTCGTAATACAGTAGAACTTTGATTAACCGACTCTCAGTTGTTTCTTTATTACCCAGTGTTTCAATTATCAAATTCATTAGGTGTGAGACTACAGTAGGATTTGAACCAAGTTTTAATAATTTTCAACTGATTGTTAACATTTTACATTAGAAACATTGAATCGGACAATGGAGATTCTATTGCATATGAATTGTTTCTTCCGTGTAATAGATTTTTATGAGATCCGTTGTTCATGTAAATAAATTAAGAAAAATTTTAATTATTTTACTGTTCCAAAAATAAGTTAGCTTTGTTTTCATTATTTTTCTGAAGTTTCTATTGCTTCTATAAATTTGAAAGTTTGCGTAATGTACGATGAGGAAATCCTAAATTTTTATCGCATTAAAATCCGCAGGGATGAAATGACATTTGGGTCAATGATTATACTTGAACCGTATGCCCCCGCATTATCTCGCAATCTGGATTATCGATAGTAATAAAGCGCAATTTGATGAAGTTGTCACGTGCTCTATCAAATATCTATTAATTTAAGCTTTCTAGCGGTGGAGGGTATTGAATGGATAACGAGTTTCCGACTCGGTACCTGCTTGCATCCAGCTCATTCTCAATTTCAGCGAGCCTTGGGCAGATCGCCGGGGCTGGGGGCGAAGGGTCGAGGGAGAAAAGGGTCGAAGCCAGGAACGGAAACAATGCCAACCCTGTATGTTAACCACCGTCGGTTTCGAATCTCTGCCAAGAATCGAGAAAACATTGCGCTTCATGCAATTTTCTGGGGGTGAGTCTAAGGAAACAAGAGAAAAGGGTGCTGTACACTAACACTGCTAGAAGAGGATCGCATTGGTTTTCCCTTGTACTCCAGTATCGGTAGTTTCTTCGATTTCCTGTTCCCAGGTCTTCTTAGTGATAAAACTAAAGTAAAGGTATTAATGAAATTTTAAAACACTGCTAGGTGGAAATTCTGGATCGCTTAGTGGAAAAAGAAAGCTAACTTTTTCATTAAATTAAAGAATTTAATGAGGTTCATTATTCTATAACCGTACGTGGAATAGGAAGATTTTACTAAATTTCTGACACAAAGCTGTGTGGATCTTCTTGGTGGTGATTTACTCTCCAGACTATTCTTTATCTTCAATAATTGTACAAAATATGCCATTACTTTTTAGATGTAGGTATTATGAGTTAGTATTTTCTCAGTGTAGTCAAATAATAATACAGGTAACTCTCCTATAACGTGATAGATACGTTCTTAGAAAACGTCGCGTTGTAGAAAACCGCGTTATAGGAGACTTTATATAAAAACCGGGTTTGGATTTTAAGTTAGAAATCATTCAGTGATGTAAAACAAAAACCGTAAATCAATATATGGATTTAAGGGTACTAGGCAATCAGATGAAGTGAAAAATGTAATGTTTTCTGGGAATTTATTACAAGAATAAGAATAAACATTTTGATTTGTGCTTTTGGATAATGTTAGTAAGTAATGCGTAAAAATTTCAAACGTGTTTTTTCCGCAGTTATACATTCTTTTAATTTTGCAGCGATTAGGAAAAAAACGGAGGTTCCAATTAATTTGAAAAAAATTAAGTACCTGTAAAACATATTCGATCTGGAACTAAACCTATTCACGAGTTTATAAAAACTCTTGGGTGAAAACATAAAATAGAATAGTTCCGTTTTTTAATGAAACATCACATTTTTATCAGTTTTACAGCAGTTTTAATTTTTCTTTTTTTCTAGTAGGTTCAATGTAGAAAAGAGACCTATACGGAGATAATTTCACAAAGAGCATTTTATTATTCCATTTTTGTCAGCCAAGGTCACTACAAAACCGCATCGGTTTCAAGGAAACCGACTATACTTTAGATGTCAATAGCACTGCTATACAAATGTTTATCTTATTCACAAAACATTTTTTTGACGCTTTATAATACGAATTAATATTATCGAAAAGCTCAAGTCATAATTTCCATTCTTATCCTTGTAATAAATTCCCAATGAACGTTGCTCTTTTTACCAGTAAGAATTGTCTCGACGCGACGCAACGCCTCGAGCTTCTTCCGTTAAGCCGTGTCCCCACCGGTAGCGATCGGCAAATCAGTGCCGATTAGCACCGCCGAACAGCTTAATCGATCAGATTTGCCGATATTCTTGTCACGTCCCCATTTCATAGGATAGTTTCGGCACTGTCGAATGGCGTTGCCGATTGGCAAATGCCGATGCAATGGAGACGCGGCTTTATATTTAGTTTTAAAAGAACCGTCGGTCGCAAAAGAAATGCCGATCTCCCTGCACAGTGTATTACATGTGTGTATATTTTCATAGTAGCCGCGTTATAGTATGAATCGCCACAAAATATACATTAAAAGTTGTAAAAGAGCCTTCGCATTTTCTGAACCACATTGTAGAAAAATTTCCGCAATTTCTAAACCATATTGTAGCGAACCGTGTTCTGAAAATACCACGTTATAGGAGGGTTACCTGTACAAGTTTTTGTTACACCGGAAACTGTGCCAGAAATAATAGAAACCCCTATTTCCGTCGTATTTGTAACATAAATACCACAGGAACAATTTCACCCCGGTGGATCCCGCAAAACGTTTCCAATTAAAGCCCCGCCCCCTGACAGCTCACCCCTCGGTTAATTTCCCCGGCATTGAAAAGGACGAGGAACGATCAAGATCGAGGCGTAAAGCCGAGCGGGTCTTGTCAATGTGTCCCGAAGGGTTAAAGATTAAGGAAGCGGAATGAAGCGGACTGTCAGGACACAAGAAGCCCCGTGGCAGACTTTCATCCGCGGTGAGGGAGCCGACGGGGAGGAGAGGCGGTCAAAGAAAATCGAAGAAAAGGCTCCTGTTCGCATCCCCGCTTGCTGTCTCTCCGTGATTCATCTGGACGTGGCTGACGGACGCGACGAGAAAGTAAACCCGGCTCAGAAAAGGCCAGACATTTCCTCGGGCGGCGCGGAGGGTGGGCGGTAAGTTCGATGGAACCGGACACAGAGGCAGGTGGAGGGTGAGTCGGGGCGAAGGTGGAGAGAAACGGAAGCGAAGGAGGAGAGTTCTGGTCAGCTAAGAAGAAGGAAATAACCGAGACACAGGGAGTCTGGAAGCGATATGCGTGCGACGAGGGAAGGGACGGGACGCGTTTACTCGCGCATCACGTTAAAATAGGTTCAAAGGTGTACCCGGGGGGTGCCTGTGACGGCGTCCAAAGGGCGAAGAGGGGAAAGGTTCCGGCGTTCTGCCCCTAAGCAAACTGCCCTACCCGGTCGATGCCTTACGCTTGCGCTGTGACGTGCCTCGTGTCAACCTTACTTCGCTCTGGATTTCTCCTCCTCGCGTTTGAATCGGTGATTAAAGTTTCACCGCGGCTCCCCTTTTTTTCCTCTTTCCGCTTTCCTTCGCGGTCGACGGGGGCCGCGAACGTGAACGCCGCGCAGGAAGTGGCTCTCATCGCCTGGCCTCCGATTCTCGTTCGTAGTTCGAGATTCGGTTCCCTCGGATGAATTTCCGTTGGACGCGGCCTGTTTCGATTTTACGTCTTCGCTGGATTAAATCGATGCACGTGAGCGCTTGCGGCGGGGCCTCGATAGACTTATGAATCCAGCGAACCATGCGGATCAAGTTTTGAGTTACTATAGGGGTGTCAAGTTGTGCTTGAGAAGTTTGGGGATGCTGAGTTTTGAGCTTGGAATACGGGGTGTATGAAGCTTTTCTAGACCAACGTTGTCAGCGTATTTTATGCGCGAAAGTAAGAAAGAAATGCTAAAAATGTTAATATAAGTTGCGGACAAAAGTTTCCGAACGATATCGATTTCCTTATATTGTACGGTTTCAGGTATTTAACTTGAAGTAACAGAAAACCCTAATGATTTACTTCGATAGAGAATTTAATAATCTACAAGAATTCACAGAAATCGTACCAATGAATAATACAGGGTGTTTGGGATAGTATAGGCAAGCTTTGGAGGGGTGATAGATCACGTAAAAACAAACAAAAAACTTCTATATGACTTGGGTCTAAAACTTAACCATTTTTGAAAAAAACTGTCATAAACATTTAAGCTATAAACCGCTATAATTCAAAATAGGAACGTTTTTCGTAAGCAATTTCTTCGCTAAAATAAAGATTACGATCTTGTTAATCCAATAAGTACAGTAACTGTGATATTGTTACCTTGTACCGCGAAAAAATAATATTTTTCTAACCCCTTAAATTATCGCGATTTGAAGGGTAATTTAGGGGGTTAGAAAAATACTATTTTTTTGCGATACAAGGTAACAATATCACAGTTACTGTACTTATTGGATTAATAAGATCATAATCTTTATTTTAGCGAAGAAATTGCTTACGAAAAACGTTCCTATTTTTAATTATAGCGGTTTATAGCTTAAGTGTTTATAACAGTTTTTTTCAAAAATGGTTGAGTTTTGGACCCAAGTCATATAGAAGTTTTTTGTTTGTTTTTACGTGATCTATCACCTCTCCAAAGCTTGCCTATACTATCCCAAACACCCTGTATATTTGCGTGAAATATGGACAAACTTCGAAAAACGGTGTTCTTTTCGTCATTTTTTTCGTTCATGTATAAACCATTACGCCTCAGAACACGACCACTAATTTAGATTTCTACCTCGGAACGGACACGGCCCGGTTATGTATAAATGGGCCCTTATTAGTATTTGGTTAATTTTATTTCTACGTGAACTTTTAAAGTTACTTAAGTCCATTCTTCTAAATCTATGTACGCACATTGCGAGGCTCGGGCCGCTACCTTATTGTAGAGTGCGGAAAAGAAGCGAGGCAACGTTCGCAATCATGTATTTTGCATTATCTCACTTTTTTTTTTTCTTACAGCGAAACAAGGTAGCGACGCGAGCCTCGCGAGACAGCCTCGCAGTGTCTATACACGGCTTTAGATTTCCAAAAATCTACTTTAACAATTGAATCAGTCATTTCAAAAACTACGTAAGTCAAATTTTTTTTCAAACATCATTTTTTTGTTGCAAAAGTATCCTTAAAATGTAAGGAATGTACTTTGTCATATATTTTAATGTAAAATAGTAGATATAATGTATTTCATCATTACATATTAATAAAGATTAAAGAATGTAATAAATTTTTAACTAAATGTAGTTCACAAAAGTTAATTTCAAGTAAACAGTATTTTTATTAAGCACATTTACAACTTTGCAAAATGGCTTATAAACCCATTGACAACAAAATTAAATTTTCAGTTGCCAGCTCAGCGGTGTCAGCCTTGCATTCGCGTAGGTGGACGGCACTTTAAACAGAAAAATTATGCAAATATTATGGTTTTGCAATTAATATTATAGCTTTGTAATAAAGTTTATTAGTCGACCTTCAAATACCATTTTTTAAAATTTTTTGCACAGAAAACGCAAACATTTTCCGGAGAAACCTCAGACACGCGGTATATTAACAAGATTGGAATTTTTAAAGCTTTAACTTTCAGTAGTCGAGTAATTACTCATTTTTTTTAAAGATAGAAATCATTGTATTTTTAGTAGGGCTCGTACTGTTGCTGAGATTTGTGGTTACCCGAATTTGAGTCCTCGGATTTAGATTTGAGTATCCGAATACTTGGATACATTCGGATACTCAATCAGTCAATTTAGATCCGAGTATTCCAATAATCGCTGTATTCTTTCGATTAAGACATCCACCCGAAACGCTGATTATAAACTTACTCTTAGTCTTGCAAAAAACGGAATTCGGATTAATGATGAGTATTTCAAGTACTCGGACACCCGGCTAGCAAGAGCTCTAATTTTAGGGATTCGATTGAGGAAATTCGAAAATTGAGGAAAATATATTTTCTCAACAAAATTTAATATACGCACATATTTTATTAATAAACTACCTAATTACAATTTATACTATATTTACATTAAGAGTGTTTCTATTTGCTAGAACTGTTTTATATACATATAGATATCTACCTTCGTGTATGCTCCAAGCTATCGTAATTAACCTCTTCAGGCACACTGCTTCATATGTGTACGTCTATTCCGCTTTTTACTCAAATTCAAATAGCACTGTTAAATAATCATTGAAGATGCAATAATGTTAGAATATCAGATGTGTCATGTATGAACCAGATTACTATTAAATACTATTAATAAAGGTTATTTTATTTAACAACCTAATCACTGTTAACGTCCAGAACTCTTTTCCAATATTCTATAAGCCATTCATGGTGCCAGGTATATTCCTTTGTCGTGAAAGTCTCTATTTCACTATTTACTATACTATTAATAACAAAAGAGCCGCACAAACTTTTTGTTTAATTTAAGTATTTAGTAAATATTGGATCTTTTTGGAAAAACTCAGTCAAAGAAATTTAGAGTTACAATATTTGCCTAATCAATATACATATAATAATATCTTCATTTTTTTCTTTATTACTTAATCTAAAAAAATATCCTTTCTTTATATTCAGAATCATGAAAGCTGTCACAGTAGAGGCAAAAATAAAAATTTACAGATTCCACTAAAATGGAATCCCATCACACGGTTGAGGGACTCCGTATCGAAAAATTTGTTCCACGTTTTTGGTAGATTCAGCCCTGAAAAGGTTAATAGATATGCATCTACCAATTTTGAAAAAGATTCCTGTTATCTCTAACAAAGAGATGCCATAGGAGCATTGGTTTAAAATTCCGCTTTTTATTGATTGTCAGGAATAGTAATGTAAGTATGAGGAAAGTTTTTCCTTGCAGTTATGAACGAATTTTCTTCCCTGCCCTTATCCTCTTGGAAAGTGTTATCAGTGACCCCATCGATTGCTTTGCCGTTTTTCACAGAATTGTTGCTGGCGAGATGACGAGGGTCTATTTCGTTAGAATTTATGGTGTTCTCAGCAGCCGATTCCCGGGGTAGATTCATCACGATGTTAGGCTGCGACAAAGATACCAAAACTCGTCAGTCGATGCATCAGAAGTATCTAATCAATTCACACATTTTTCTAGTTATTTGCGTCATACTTTAACAGTGTTACGAAGTACTGAAAAATGATAAAACACTGGGGAGTAAATAATACGCTCCTGTTAGACGGATAACGTTGACGCTACACGAAGTACGGGAGATTATTTAGTGAAGCAATGAATTTTACCTGTAAGGTAAGAACATTTTCCAAACCTAGAGACGTTGACCTCTGTGTTAATCTTCTAGCTGAATCACTGGAGGTATTTTGGTGGTGCAGATCATGATGAACTCTGTAAATGGAACATCTCGATCGCCTAGGCATTTCTGCTGGAAGTATTCTTCGTTTCTGCTTCGGTAACTTGCTGCGAGCCTGTAAATATTTTTTTGAGAGATGATTTTATGGATAGGAGTTTTCAATAATGCATATATTCTAATGAAGCTTCGATGTCTATGTATTATACAGGAGGATTTTCATTAGTCAGTTTGAGAATTTCTTACAAATTGTTGATAGATGGTTAATTATTTATTTATTTATTTTACGGGAAAGCATTCCTATTAGTGTATAAAATAAAAAAAAAAGGTGTAAAGGGGAGACATAAAAGTTAAAGCTGAGAAGGAAAATTTATATTATTTTATAAATTTGCATTTTTAAAAAATTGTCAGAGCCTTATTCAAGCAGATACTGAAATAAATAAAAGGACAAATCTCATGATAAAAACTAGTCAGAAATATTGATTTTTATGTTATAAACTTGTTTGTTAGAAGTTGAAATATACTTGAAATGCAACTTTTAACAACTTCACTCTTAATTTTGTAATATATTTCAATATTCCTTTTTCTCATAAGAATTGAAAGTTAAATAATTTAAAAATTACCGAATAAATTCTTCTGAAATTTTGCATGAGGTTTTACTACTGCAAAAAGATTCATTCTTCCAATTTTCAAAGATTTTCGCTTACTTTTAATGTTACCGAAGTTCATCCTTAGTTTGGTAATGAAAACAATTAAAAATCGTTGTAAGAAATATTTAAAATATAATGGAAAAGTATTTGAGTGTTTGCTTCAATAAAGACATTTTTTCAAAATAGCATACGAACTTCTCATTTCTCGACTATATTATCCTAATACTTTTTTACATTGGCTAAGAAGATTCAATGTAATGTAAAAAAAGTATAACATGTAAAAGAGGACGTTCTTATTTAAAAAGGTAGTGCAATTGCATAACACACATGCATCATTGCACTTATGAAAACAAACATGAGCGCGAATATGTTATGGATTTTGAACTATTCATCTTTTTTCTTTCATTTTTTCTTCTAATTTGAAAAAAATGACGTTACAGTTGCGTGAATCACTTTATACGTAATTTCCCCAAAAAACCATTAGTGGATAATCTTTTTCCGAAAAAGGCAAACGCAATCTTCGAAAACTGAAAGAACATTCAACAACCATAGAGATTCCAGTTTTTAATTTGCGCGTTTCTCAAAGAACTACCCTCGAAGTTTTCCCTCCTCGCGAAAGAACTTTCGTATTGCGTCAAACTCGCGAGGTACTTCGCCGTGACCGTTTCGCAGCGAAGGGGGTTCCGTTCGCGTTAACGACCCCGCGACAACGTAGAATATTCTACCGTCGATTAATTGGATGCCAACGACGTGTACCAGGCTTCTCATCGCGTATCCGCCGCCTGGTTTGGTTGCGTATAAAAAATTGACACGGGCGGAACTTCTTCGGCGCGGAGAAAACTTTCAAATTGGCTACTGAAAAGTGCAAAAGTTCACGCGCTCTGTCTGAATGAACTTCCGCTTCCGTGTCCCCCGCGGACACATATCCTGCGCGTCCAAGTTTGCCGGGCGCTTGGGCAACTTAATTCAGCGAAAAGGAAAATTTGAATGTTGTGAATTTTTCAATACGACGGGACTATTGGAATCTGCTGGGATGCTGGCCAGGTTAACACTTTGCCTACTGCGTTATTTATAGCAGCGTGAAAAAGTATTGAGACACAATATTTTTTTTTTTACAAACATCAAACGAACTAGGATAAATGTCCTAATTACTGTCATCTTAAGGTCATAACGTGACCTTCTTTAATTATTTTACGTGTTGTATAATGTACAAGTTGTCACAGTATGGAACATAATATCGTTCAACAACTTGTTCATTAAAAAAAAATGATGATCCTGTAACTGTCACCTTTAAAATGTTTGTATTTGTATGACTGCTGCCCAATAGCTACCAGTTTGAATAACAGTTAGTTCTATTTATTTATATTATCTATTTATTTATTATTTAAGGAAAAATTCATTTCATACACTTTTTTTCTGATAATAGTATAAATTCTGTTTTTTAGATTAGATTTTTAAAAAAATGTGACTTGGTCGTTTTTCCTTGCAGCCACAAAATTGTTGAAGATATTTGAGTACTGAGATTATTGCCTACTTCTTTGAAATAAACAATATTTCTTTGAAATTATTCTGAAAATGAAATTGAACCTGTTGCATCATAAAATTGATAACAAAGGATTTCTAGCTCCAGATATTAAATAGAGTAGGAAGTGTACAAGATACCAGGTCAAGAATAGTAATGTTAGGACTGTAAGGACTGCAAGGGAATTAAGTACATACGAACCTGAGTATGCGAATAAAACATGGAGAAGTTACTGACAATGACAGGAACCGGAAGAGCAATGGCTAGAACCCCTGCTATGGCACATAATCCCCCGATGAACATCCCAGGGAACGTTTTGGGTGTCATATCTCCGTAACCGACCGTTGTCATGGTCACCAAAGCCCACCAGAGACCGCGTGGTATACTGTCGAAGTCATTATGCGGGTTGTCCTATAGATGGAATTCATATAATGTAACAATATCTTGGAATTTCATAATGCAATTTTATTTTACTAATCCGGCGTGTTATTTTGCATCACACTTTATGTGGTGGTTTTTGAATTTCATGCATGGGATTTCGAATATCGTTATCATTATTATGCTATAGAGTTTCGATCAGTTGCCTTAGTCGGGGGAAACGATATCGATGTAAACGAAAAATAATGAATATACTCGTTAACTCTGGGGAAATTTTAATTTCAAATTAAATATTTCATTTCATTATTTTAGTAAATATTGTATTATTTTAAAGTATTAGAACATTTATAGGATTATAGGATATTGTGAAATAACGTTTTATAGGTTTGAATAAAATCGTTTCATAGTAAAACTTATAGGTGTGCATTTTCGATAAGATATGCAGTGACCCACATTTTTCGCGAACAAATTTGTTTAAAAGCGTCCATAAATACATCAACGATATTTATCGGAGGAGGAATTCAAATTCGCTAGAAATTCACTTGATGGTAAAGTTTAAATTAACGCACGGAATAATATGTTTCGATTGGAGAATTAATTATTTCCGGTCGTATATTAAACTGGAAAGATGGAAATTATGAGGTCTGCATAATCTTCAAAAATATTTCAGAGCCAATTCAGTTCTTCTAAATAAAGTCTCATTATCATACTAATACTATCATTGCATATTCTATTAACGAAGTCCAGTTATTTATACGACCAGAGCTTCCAGCTTTATCGTTTCACTTTATTAGCTTCGCTCTATCTGCCTCACAAAAAATATCGACTATAACTCACCTATCACTATCACGGCCAGATTATTTACACTCTATCTGACTATAAAATAATTGCCCAGTCAGTAACACAAAATTACTTTCCGTGCGTTCAATCATTCCCCCGTAATCCCATTACCCTAACCCCATTGCGTCAATCGCACCCTAGAGCGAAAAACTTGCTATCTTCATCCCTCCATCCAGAATCTCAACAAATAAAAAGAAAGCCGAATTACAGCACCCATCCACCCAATATAATAAAGATTGGAAACTGTCTCCCAGGCGATATCAGCCCCGTATTTCTTAGTTAACCCAAGGATCCTCCCCTAGAGCTCTGCCCCCCATCCCTTATCGCACGCGACGAAACTCACCTGAAGGCGTTCCGCGTAAAAGATGAGGCTCGCGAAGACGACGATGCCCAGGACGAGGAAATAGACGAGCAGCGCCAGTTCCTTGGCGGAGGCTTTGAACGTATGAATTAGGATTCTTAGCCCCGGGGAGTGTCGCGTCAGTTTGAAGAGCCTTAGGACCCGGGCTATCGACAGGATCTCCAGATACAGGCTGGATTGCGTCAGGAACTCCGTGTAGAAGGTCAGCGTCGCGGTCAAGTCGATCGCGTTCACAGGCGACGAGGCGAATCGCTTCAAGCTGGGGCTCGCCTGCAATCGAATTCGATTGTTGTCGAAAACCGTTGGAATCCCTTACGCATCGTTTAAGGTCTCCGCGGAGCCTGATGGAAGGCGGTACGAAGCGTGAAGCCGCGCTTTCAAAGCCGCTCGACGTGATTACGAGTGTGTTTTATGCACGCGTTCCGCCGTGAATTTTTATTTTTACTTTGAACAGCCGTCGACGCGAGGGCGCTTTTTCAGGTCAACATTTGCACTTTGTTCTTGGGAGTTCGCACCGCTCCCACTTTGAATTATTCGGCGCCCAGTGTTTGCGACTGGCTGTTACTTCGGACGCGTTTTAGACCTCCGCCAGGGAAATTTTCGGCGTGGCCAGACTCATGGAACTGTTGGCATTGTTTCCTCCTGGGGAGGGGAATATGGAATTGCGGAATTTTAGAGAACGGTTGTTAAGAATTGTCTTCCTGGGGAGGGAGTACGAATGGGGAATATTATTTGAGGTGCGTGGAGTAGTTGTTTGATTTTCTGTGATGTCGGAAAACTTCGTGTCGAGTACCGCGGGGGTTTCTCACTCGGCACTTAACGCATTCACCACATTAGAGGGTGGGTTTCACCCTCTTGATATCGAAGCCGGTATCGTGTATCTAATGCTTTGTGAACTATACACTTGTGTGGCTAATATTTGCAGGGTTTCGTTGTATCGTTTATCGTGTAAACTTTCTTCTATCCGCTATTTTATATTATTTAATGAATACAGCCTGGTCCAAAATATCTGGCAATAATTTTAGAGTTTCAAACTTCAAGAATCCGTAACAAATTCCTGCCAATGTTTTTTCATTAATTAATAACACAAATGGTAAACAATTTTTACAAAGCACGTTAAACATTTGCACGTTTACATTTTATACAGGGTGTCCCAAACTAAGTGCGGGAGCCGTTAAAGGGAGATTCCTGGGGTGATTCTAAACAACTTTTTCCTTTCCAAAAATGTCATTGGAAGCTTTGTTAACGAGTTATTAACGAAAAACACCGACCAATCGGGGAGCGAGTACAGCAGATTAATAATGGCGCGGATGATGGCTGGCCAATACTACTCACAGCTGAAGCCCGCGCTGAAATTCATACACTGTATTCGTGCTTCTATTGGTTGGTGTTTTTCAATAATAACTCGTTAACAAAGCCGCAACGAAAATTTTCGCTAAGGGAAAAGTTGTTTAAAATCACCCCAGGAATCTCCCCTTAACGGCTCCCGCACTTAGTTTGGGACACCCTGTATAAGCGTCCAGACGCTCTTTAAGGTTCTTAACAATGCTCGCACCATGGTGGAATTAGACAAGGTGTGCCATTACGCATAAGGGCGGCTGGGAGGTAGAACAAACTAATCAGAAAGCAGCTATATTGGATTTTTGTACTTTCGGGCTCTTCTGATTGGTCCACTATTTTTGGAACTCCGACGCATATTCGGGAATTGGACTACTTCCAATTGACTACTTCCACCATGGCTCATACACACTTTCACGGTTATCTCACAATTGCC
This sequence comes from Perdita meconis, assembly GCA_030770465.2. Lineage (NCBI taxonomy): Eukaryota > Metazoa > Arthropoda > Insecta > Hymenoptera > Andrenidae > Perdita > Perdita meconis. The sequence continues at coordinate 20,325,390 of JASKOS020000004.1, forward strand.
GATTTCGTTGATTGTCGTTGGACAGTGAAAATCTAATCGGGAAAGAGTAGTGAGCAAGGGCGAACAGTTTTTTTTATTCTTTGGTCTTTTTTACAACAAATGAGAACATTTGGCCATCACACTTGATGGCACAAAGTTTGGCAATCTTAAATTGCCAGTTATTTTGGACCATCCTGTAGAGTGGAGTGAACAGGATTTGAATTCTTTTAAGTCTGTGTAGAGAGATCCTATTTCCAAATACGGGAGTTTTGCAGAACTTCTTCCATTTATTTTATGTTACAATATCGGTTGTTTAACTAATTGTAAGTAGAGAGCAGAAGTTCATGTTCCAGAGAAACTTGGAGTGCAAATTTGAATATCGATTATTTTCTTTAGCTTACTTCAAGTTCAACCTAATTTTAAAGAATTTCAAAGTACAAATGGTATGTTGAAATTTAATTTTTTCGCATCTTCAGCGCAAATTATTATTTTGACATTATTTCATAAAATAATTATTATCGCGAAACCATTTCTGTCTAAAATGAATGCCATCAATTAAAATATTTTTTACTCCTGTACTCGTGATAACGCGAGTATCGCTGTTTAAATGTTTTCATATGTCACAGAAGAGGACTCTTTATTCTCTCTTTCGTGAAAAAGAGGAATAAAGGGGAATAAAAAAATACCTGCTCGGTGGTGTAGCGTGAAAAGGCATTTCAACAATAGTATTCATATTCTCCCAACGTTCGCATTACCCTGGAATTTGTATTATTTAATATCTTGTAGCTGCTAATTTAATCATTCGAATTCTTTAATAAGAAGTGAAGATTTGCGACAATTCAAATCGAAACGAGTATCGCCGAAATATTTCACATATAAAACAGAGAGACGAAATGAATAAAATATTTTAAGACACTGAAGAAATCTTGATATTTTTCTTATAACAATTTGACGCGAAGATATGAAAAATTCAATGATTTTATCATCAATCATTCAATAAAACCGATACCTTGTTTCTTGCGGACAAGGAAGAGAAGTGGACTGCCTTTGACACTTCGCTTCCTTTGAATTTTTCACACGTGAACACGTTCTTAGTTTGAAAAATCAATGTACGAAATCGACGCAGCTCCGAAACGGCACGCGAAATATAAATTACACGAATAATCTTGCACGAGTCGCGTGCAATGTCACTGCACCTCAAAGCGCATTCGCTTAATTTGAATGCATTGGCCTGACCACGGAAAATCGTTATTATGCAGTTCGCGCTGTATGAAATTGTGATCTAATGCTATTCGAATAACGTCTAATTCCACGTTTTTCATTCACGAACATTTTTTTTGCATAATATTTGTACACACTTTCAAATCTGATAAAATGTATGTTTCTTTTAATACTATACGCAGGATAGCTAGTAATCATTCAAAGCAATAAGCTGTGCACTACTCTTATAAGTTTTTTTTGTTATAAATAGTTACCTACGACTGAAGATCTTGCAAAATTTTCGTAACAAAGGGTTATGTAGCCTGTTTAGTGTAATGATAATAATAATAAATTATATATTTAATTATTTATATCTGATACATTCCTACGTTGATTTAGTAAGGCGACGATTTTTATCAAATTTGGTACATTTGCAGAGTAATGAAACATTTAGGTCCAAGAAGTGAAAATGGCTTTCAAATTTAGGGAGGTAAAAGACTTATTTTCTGAAATATCTCGAGATCTATGAATCCCAGGAAAAAATTATTTTTTCAAATATGGAACTTTGGAAAAATTTCGTTACTTCAACAGTATTTTAAAAATTAACATTTCCAGTCTATTTTTCTCACAAAATCTTAAATCTTAAATTTTTTTTAAATTAAGAAAGTATCATACGAAATATTAAAACAGAAGGATTCAATTTTTCCCCTCGTTCCTAGGAATCAGTCCCGATCACATAAATTAACAAGCAAGTATAAAAGTGCTCGATGTGTTAGCTTAGATCGAAACATGAACTCGTGTCAGCTTTCTTTTATTTCCGTATCGCGTAGAGCAAGACAGATTGCGAATAAGCAAAAAACCCGAGGAAATGCGAAAGAACACACGACAGCGACAAGCCATAAATTATGATTGACACTATCGCGGCGTAGTTTATCGAAGAAAATAATTATAATTTATTATTCCTCCTTGTCGCGCGTCCTCCCACTCCTCGTCTCCACTCGCCGCGCCAATCACAAAAGAATTATCGTAAAAATTGCCTCTCTCAGCGTGATTCAAATCTCTTCTTCAAATCAACACAATTTCCGATGCCTCGAAAACCACCTTCGAAAATCTCGATACCTTAGGACTTATTCTCCCCCTTTCGAAAGTGTGAACCTCAATAACGCGAACGCGGTCGCGTCCCACTTCCACCGCCGAGGATCGAACACATCGTCTCGAGAGATAAAAAAAAATCGTCCCAGAAGTATCATTCAAAGCACCAGCGAAATAGTCAGCTACGTACCAAGCAGCGAAGCGTGATTTCCAGAGTGAACCACGCGTTGCACGCATGTTCGAGGTGGAAGAGCACGGGGTGGGAGTCTCTGTCGTTGTTCCCATTCGATTCAGACCGAAACGACTCCCCCAGCGGTTGACGATCTTCGAACCGTCTCGTTGTCGCGTGGCTCTTGAGGCAGAAGCAGAGAACCGAGAGGCAGATGAAAAGTATCGAGACGCAGGCGATGCACTTCGCCGGGACCGAGGAGTACGGCTCGTCGAAGATCGTCCAGATCCTCAGGCGCAGCCTCTGCCACCTGGTCAGGGTGCCTCGGTTGTACTCCTCCTCGTAGCCGAAGAGGCGCGCGATCTCCTCCTCGCTCAGCTTCTCGCCCTCGACATCCAGCTTGTCGAGGATCGCCAGCGTCGCCTGAGTGTCTCTGTGAATACTGTATGTGCTCCAACAGCACGGCTCTACCTGCAACATTCATGCCCGTTGAGAATACCTTGACGAATCGACCCTAAATTATTGAAACTTTATCTATGTGGATTCAAGATTCATCCGGGAGCATTAACCTCTTCGGCGACGCAGTTTTTTGTGGCTAGGGCGTCATAAACCGGATTCTGGTCTCGAAGGCATGCCTAGTTGGCTGAGAATGGAGATGGCAGTGATACGATATTCGGATTCCATTGTTTGTGCTATCGGTGCTTATTAGGCTATCCTGAGCTGCTGATGAATGGAATTAGTTGGACCACCGCCAATCGCAAGAATCTTCTTTATAGATTCATAAATTTGACGAGTGTTGAAGAGGCTTTTATTTACTTATTAGGGGTAATGATAATTCGTGGGATTAGAGATGGTTCAGATCATTTGTTCCATCAGCAACTTACGATCTAAAATTGATAAGTAGTATAGAGTTAAGTAGAAATTCTACATCATGTATCTTAGTTTTTAATAGCTGTTGTTGTTTCTTGCTAACAAAGAAACATTCCAAATAGGAGGTCGCGATATAAAGTAGGTAATGATACTGTTAGAAACGTTAAACACTGTCAAAATGATCAGTAGAATATTAGCTGGCTTGTGCAACACAAGAAAATAGGCGAAAAGGATTCCAGCTATTCGGCAAGATCAGAACTTCTGCGCCACCCAATGTAACGATCTTTTCTTTCATTATAGTATCGAACATAGAATATAGAATCTTTTTAGGCTAAAAAGTAGGAGATTCAAAGATTTCAAGGCGCAGATTTAGAGATTTACAGAGTTGAAATTCAGGAAGATTTTAAGATTTCATATTGTAAATTTTAAGATATCAAGTTACCGTTTCAGAGATTTTCAGAATTAAAATTATAGATTTGAATATTTAAAGTTTGAGATTTAAAAATTTCAAGTTTAAGGAACTTTTCAAAGTAAACATTAGAAGTTTGAGCATTCAAAGTTCGAACTTTGAAGGTTTGAAGTTGGTCAATTTGGATATTTCAAGATTATTCAGAATTAAAGTTGAAGATTTGAAGGTTTCAAGTTAGAGGCACAAAAATTACAAATTGAACAGTGGAAAAGTTGTCAGATTTTCTATGCTTCTTCAGACGATCAAATTTACTCTGATTGCATTGTATTTCAATTTTTCAACAATTTTTAAAGACTCTAAATTCCATATTTAGAAATTTTTTAAAAGTATTTAACATAGAATATTTTTAGGCTAATTTGGTATTTTATGAGCTATTAGCAGCTAATATTCTTCAGATCATTTTGACAGTATTTAACGTTTCTAACAGTATTAAAATCTGAGTGATATCACGATTTTTTTCTCAGGAATGTTCCTCTCTAAGAAACAGGAAACTAGACATTTGAGTTACCGATTTTATTGAAACTTTCTACACTGATAGTGAACTATACAAAAACTAGTGAAATATTAAGGTATACTTCTCAAATATTTCTAAACAAACTATTTTAAAAGTAAATGGCTGAAGCAGTTCGAGAGTTCAACAACTTTTATTCAAATGCTCCAAAAACTAGTATCTATAAATTCTGACGAGAGTTAACATTCAGTATCTTTACACTGCAAATATAATGAGGATAGCGGCACGGCGCGGCGCGTAGAACAGAAAACAAAAGACTCAGAGACATTTTTGCCTTTACTGTTCTCGTTGCTCATTACTTCACTGTATCGAAGGCTGTTGACGTCTCCAAGAAATACCTAAGTATTCAATTGATTAAGCATCGTTAATATGAATCGGTATCAGTCCCATTGCTGCTTCGAGCTTGCTCTATGTATATGAATTCGGGTGCGGATGGGATTCTACATGCAAATTATTTATTTTCGGAGCTTTGGCAAGTGGAGGGTGAGCGCACAGCGTGTGAAGGGTGCACTTTGGAGGTTGTCTCGTGTGGCAGCGCGAAGCTTCTCGCAATGAAAGTGGAGGTCTGGGGAGGAACGAGAAATTGAGCAAGTGAGGAATGATAGAAGGGTGTAGCAGAAGTGAAACTTACTCTGGGGAATTTCTGGAAATAGGGGAGGCGGAGCTTACAGCGTGGAGAACATGTCAAGCTTATTAAGGGAATACTATGTCAACCTCTCCACACGTTGTTTTAGCCTGTCCTTTAATTGGATCTTAATGTCGCATTAGTTGTTGAGATTGATCATTACTTTGTCAAACAATTTAAGTGCCTACTAATTTCACGCTTCCTGTGAAGTTTGAAACCACTTGTTTTTATTAACAAATTGATCTCCAATTTCTACGATATAATCCGAAGGTATTTTTATAGATGGTAACTTTTTTTTCTTATGATTTATCAAACAAATAACCTAGTGAATAAGTTACTCTTAGGAAGACACAAGACAATCCTTAATTATTTTCTGTACTTCATTGCGTTTTCATGCTTGGCCAATTAGCCACAATCAATATTAATTAACCAACCTCCCATCGTCTTTCGCTCTTTTCGACCGAGTCCCAAGAGCCTTCGCCTGTTCCAATTACGGCAACGTTATAATTGATAATCGTTCGCTAATAACGAAGGAGTTGCTCCGGTATGCAGTCTGTTTTATCGATTCACGCGGCTTGACGAACTAGTTTCGCGGAAAACTATCAACGCCGACAGATATAACGAGGTCCCCGGAGAAGATTCATTCGACGATGAATTCGTGGCTTCATCGAGCGAAAACTTTAGGAATTCCATTGAATGAAATTCTGCTGATGAGATTCTCGTTAAATTAGAATAAGTAGACTTATCGGTAATCAGTTTTTTTTTATTACCAGATTTTGATCATTATCGCAAACTCTCGACTTCTTCTGAGGTCGATTACCCGGGATCAATGAATAGCGTAGAAATTGAAGTCGATGAATCCTCGAAAAGAATTTTTATCACCAGGATACTTCACCATGTGGCACCGTTGTGCTCTATCCGGGACAGCAAAACGACCAAAACACAGGATCGCATAAATATGCTTCCTGTACAACCTTATTTCCGAGTTACAGCCTGTTTCTTGCTTCAACAAGTGTTTGCCCGCGTTCAAAGGCGACTCCCGAAACTTTTAATCTTTTCTTTCTAAACTTCTCTCTGCGCAAAGACGTGATTCTGATAGCGTTATAAATAACAATCGCAGACGAAACGTATATCCTTCGTTTTCGTTATTTACATAATTTGCTCATCCACGACGCGAATAAATAATTCCGTTGCTGGATAATTACAAAGTCAAGTTTATCGTTTTAAATAAATACGATATTGCGAATGTAGTGGAGGCGGGAGAATTTATTCGGCGTAAGGTGAGAGGTTCGACGCAATACTCGCTCGAATTCAATATCAAAGAGAACGATACAGACGACTTGGTACAATTCAAGCTGTCGTCGAGCAAACATTTCTGACCCGCTGACTCGATCGCTGTGGCGCAGTCCGCATATTTCGAAAGGGACATTTCCCGCGATATCAAAGCGCATTGGTGTTCGTAGAGACGCAAACAAGTAATCAACAGCTAGCTATGAAATAATTCAGCGGAGCTTCAAATCGACAAAGGATGCTGGTGGAAATTATGGTTAAGGATATTGACTCTGGTCGTTTCCATTTCTGTAATATTAAACTGTTACTTGTCTCGTTGAATAGCCTTGAATTAACCAGCGACCTAGATATTTAGACATAGCTTATTGTTACTACAGCATATGTTGTCATTTACTGGTTCATGAAGCTTTCTTCTTTTCATTTTTTCTCTTTAATTCTTGATATTCTTTTATTCAATCGAAACCTTTTATATTTTCTGAAGTCTTATAAAGAATTTTTTTTAAATTTACCTATTCAATTTATTGATTAACTCTTAATCATTTTTATTGACAGTATACTATTGTGAATATGGACAGCTCGTTGTTGAATTGGTATCAAGAAACAAAAATAACAATAATAATATCTTTCGATTTTTTTTCGCAATTGGAAAATACAAAGTATAATTTGGTAAAAAAAGATCCAAATTCATCTATCAAAAAAATTGAAGTTTCCTGTTCAGAAAACATGATTTCAAATTAGCATACTGAAATTTCTAGCACAGTAATCCAGCGATCGAAGTCACGGAATTTTAACTGATCTACATAGCTCGTGAGCAAACGAGCAGACTGTAGTCTTCCAAACCCATACGTCAATAGTCAATAGTTCAGCTATGATTTCGAATTCTATTATGTTCCACAGATAGTGCACTCTGTTATGCTCTTCTGTATATACGTTCTTGGAATGTGCTTGACCAGGAACCAATTGTTGAAATAAAATAGGTCACAAGTGTTTGCAGAAATAGCCTCCAGTATCCTCGTGAAGGTGGTTTTCTCAAAACTACGCTTTTGGGGTCAGTGGCCACGATACTTGAAACAGAATTCGATCGACTTCAAAATTTTCTATGAGAAGTCAAGCTATTCCAAATTTTACGAATAAAACCAAAGTTTTACATTGAGCACGACATTCCTACATATTTTAAAGTAAAAGAAACTTCATGCGAATTTGATGGACAAAACCATTAAACGTAAAATCTCTACGTCGTCAATATCACAGATTCATCACGCAAACAAATCAGTTTTCAATTTTACTTCAAGAAGTTTCATCTTCAGTTTCTCTCAAAGATTTCGACGAAACTTTGATGAAACAACTCGAGGACCTTTTTCCGAAACACAAACCACTTGACGAACGAAACGAAGCAAATATAAACCTGATTAGAGTCCAAGCCCCAGAAGTCGAGCTCCTCCTCGAACAGCGGCCCGCAGACGTCCGTCGGGTAATGAAGTTTCCCGGTGCGATAGTAGTTCAGCACCTGGGCGAAAACACCTGGGTGACGGTCGTAAAAGTACTCGTTCAAAACGGGGTCGTAATTGACCAGGGCCTCGGTAAGCCGCGATAATCTGGTGGCGGGTATTTTCTTCAGAGTTGACTTGTACGTCTCATGGCGTACGCCGCCGACATTCAGGATCACTCGGTCGTTCCATCTGCCATCATCCAGCTTCCTCATCCTCTTGGATTCCTACGGATCGCATGGTAGAAGAACGAGCTCGCTGGATAATGAAAGTCTGCCGGTGATCTTCGCGTCGGACACCCGACTGATGCGCCCTGCCGGGGTAAAAACTGATAATTACGATTTGATAATGTTTCCCGCGGAGATAACACGGTTCGATGGTCGCATTTTTAGAAGGTGTGATAGTAGGATCTCGTGAATCATGCTTTTTATTTCTTTGATGAAATACTGCTCTGGTTTTTGGGTATTCGGGCATTGTAAGTGATGTCTTTTGGGATTAGCGTATTTGTAAGAAAATTGGGTAATTATCCGGAACAGAGACGACCTAATTGATTTCAATAACTTTGAAATATGTGGTCAAGGTTCTAAACAAAATTCTAAACAACTATTTACCTCTATAGTTTACCTTTATAGGATTACTTTTGTAAATTAACTGGTAAATAAATTCTTGTAATTCTATTCTCTATACATAGGGAAAGCTCGATTTTAGTGCCCAAGATATTCAGAAAAATATATTCGATACTATCCATGATATTTTCAACGTTCGTGAAACGTTTGTATCGCTTTAGATTATGTTTGAGTTAGGTATACAAGGGTACTTTTACTTCATAATCCACGATTTTTAGTAGTGAAAGTCACAAAATCCATCACGAAAATATTAAATTAAAAAATTCTTTGAGTCCAAACAATTCTGCTATTCTATTTTCTCAAAAAATCTTGTCTCAATTTATTTTCCTCCAAAAGTGTTAACATCAAATAAACCACATGTAGAACTGCAGTTTTTGAGAGAGAACTTAGTCAATTTTTCTGCAAAGTGATGGATAAATGTTTCTAAAATAATAATTTACGCTTGAAGATCAGTTGTCTGTCCACAGTAATTTACAGAGTACAAAGTATATTTTGAAAGAGAAAGAACCTGCAATAAATATCTTGACACGCGAGAGTTGGCCTGCCAGATAATTTTTCATGTTTTCCTTTCTCTCTTATTCAGACAATCGTGCGCCACTAAAAATAATCACGTTCGTAATTTAACAATACACGTAACTTTATATTATTTCTAGTAACGTGAACGTTTCTTGAAAGTTAATCGGTGTATTTTTAGGAAACATCGTAATCATAAAGTCAATCATTGAGGAAACCTATGACGCAGGAGCCACGCGCTATACGCGAATCGTTCGGTTCTAAAAAAATGATCTGCGGTGAAATACTATCTAAACAGTCCAACAGAACACATAAGATACGTAACATACACCCACATTCTCTTGTTTTAAACTTGTTCGTGAACATTGAGTCAATATTTTCATACCACTGCACAAACTCTCGACGTTGACAGAGCAATCAATATGTTCTTTGCGCTGTTAAATTTACAAGAATGAAAGAAGTACTGCGAACTGCAGCATCGCGCGATTATAGTTCCTCCTGCAGATTAGTGGAGAATTAGCTCGCTATGGAGCGAGGGAAAGGAGCCGACGTGGGTATTACAACGCCTGGGAAAAGGGGGACGGGAAAAATTGATTGGAAAATAAGGCAGGCAGGAGAATCGATCTGCAGAGAAATATGAACCACCGACAACTGCGATTTGTACGAAATTAAGTGTATTCGAGCATAAAATCGTTATATTCTTTTAATAGTCTTTTATATTGAGTGTTAAGAAATTGGCGATGCGAAAGAAGGTGATTTGCGTTCTCGATTTATAATGGAAATGAAATTGAAAATGAGAAATCATATTCTTTAATGTTGACTTTTGTTTGACAATAGCGTTATTCGAAATATCTAAGCGATTATTAATGAAATAATTATCGTGTTTCTTTACTTCAATTTCAGTGACAGAATTTAGGTTTACGCTTTTGATTATAGGTTTCCGTAGGCTGTTTAAGGGTTTAAAAATTGTTTGATACGACCGACTTTTCTAGTAATATTTTATGAAGGAAAACAATGGGAAATTTGTTTAGCGGAAATTCAGATGCGCTGCACGTTTTCGCAATAAATCTTGAAAATTGTCTTTTCAAACACGAAATACTGAGAGAAAATAATTCATTATACCACCTACATACTTGATTTATGTACATATGTATCTTTAGGACAGAAATCATCCACAATTATCTATCTTTTTGTTACAACAAAAATTAGACATGCTATGAATTAAAAATTAGAATTTGACACCATACTTATTATTCCTAAATAATTAACGATGCCACTTTGAAGTTCCATATAATGATTGCATTCCTATTTTAAACCTCTCTATCGGAATATGCTAGAATAGTGAAAACTATTATCTTACAAATACACTAGTCTCTGATCTGCATCACATAAAAAAGTTTCGTCAAAGCATAACAAAGATCAGAAAGTATCTCGTCTGTCACAAATATCAAAATAAGTGTCACAAAAATAAACGCACCTTGTTAACCATGCACAGGAAACAACACCAGCTGCATATTCCAAAACCTCGTTAAATCTTCCGCAGTTCACAATTTTAACAAAAGCCGCAGGAACTTTCCCGAGGAATAGAAAATATCGAAGGATCTGTGTTCACTTCGCGTATCGAATTTACGGTCGATTCACTGGTAAAAAGAGTACTGATGAACCTTCCTGACTGCTCGGGGAAGATGGGTTCCTCGAAGAGGAATAACCGACGGCCGCGTATACGCGGTTTCCAGTTCTATAAATTCGTCCGTGTTTATTTGCGTGGTCCACCGCGAACGTTTTAACACCGAGACACGAAGAGTCGGGGAAATCGCTTCGACCGGCTGCTATCTGTTTTTCTAGCGACAAGTCGTTCACCGTCTACACGAGTTAGAATTAGTAAAAGGCTGATGAAATCTTTAAACGGATGTTGAACGAATTGGTCGCTCGGAACACTGCGCATAGTTCAAAGGGAAATTGGGAAAGCGGAAAGAACGAAGGAACAGGCTTCTGGGTTTATCCAGGAACTGTGATTTGGTTCAAAGAAATTGATTAACTTTTTTTTAATAAGTATAGAATACTAGTTAATTGACGGAGAACATGTATTTGGGCAGCCTTTGGTTTCCTTGTGATATTTTTCAGAGGATGGATGCAATTAATTGTTGAGGAAATAGATGGTAGATTAATTCTACTTCGTATAAATTAATAGACAGCGGAATCTATGCATTTATGGCAATATTAAATATACAAAACATCTACGAAATTATCATATGCCAAAATATACAAAATATCAACAATACTATTCAAGTTAGAATGTTTAGAACATTAAACATACTGCTTTTCAAGTTCGAACTATTTATTTGTGCTTGTACAATTTTTATTTCGCATAAAGTTTCGCTATCTAATTATTGTTTTAATTTCAGTTGACATCTTTTACATAATTTAAACATATTCTACGTCACATATTCATGATCAGGCATCTTTGTAAAGCACAGTAGAACCTCCATTATTCGATTCTCAATTGTTCTACATTTTTATTTAGGGTCCGGTCACACGGGCGGCGTCAAAAACAACCTCCGTCGCTACGTCTGCGTCTCTCATGTTATGCTATGACGGGCGTTGCGACGGATATAGCGCACGAACGTTGTTTTTGACGCTCGTGTGACCGGGACCTAACCAGGGTTCGAATTCTCAAAAGTATAATAGTACTGTAGGACTTCGAGCAAAACTTGTACCACGTTCAAATAATTTTACCAGTTCACAATTATTCTGGGACACTCCGTATATTAGAAATATTAAGGCGGATAATCGTTTCACTTTATTTCCTTAACCATTAAGTAAATTTTTGCGACTACTGTGGCCTTACACAACTATAAATTAAGAATTATTTAATAAGTGTTGATGGGATTACCTGAAGATTTATATCTGTGGTTATAAGGCGAAACGCCGCATGTCACATGTTTTCATTTTCGAGATATTCGCGTTTAAAGTTCTAGACATCAATACTGTCTTGTGTATTTAAATTTCCTTTAATCCTTATTTTTAATGGAAAACATTCTTTCAATCTATCTTTTCTCTGATAGAAATATGAATTCTACTTTCTAGATCTCAGTTATCGCATAAAATCAATTTTTAAATATAATCACCTACTACCTCACGATGTTTCTAAGGATACGAAATAAAATTTATTTCCATTTACCAGTTCAGTAAAAATTAATATTAAATGAAATTGCACTCAAATTGAGGTACAACTTAAAGATTAAAAAAATCCAAGAGTTGAATTACACCGAATTAGACTTTGCGTGTGACAAACTTAGCTAATGACAAAGTAGCTGCAAGTAGACACGTTAATTTAATTTCCTACTTGCATAGCGCGAATGCGTTCAAATATTCCCGCGACAACAACAGAACTCATGGCGTGAAAGCTAGAAAGCTCAGTAAAATCCAAAAAGCCGTCGATAACAGCAATAAACGAGGTCGGTACGTCAGCAAGTAGTCTAACCCCTAGCGTGTCTGACCTCTGTACCCAACGTTTCGTACCACTGGCTGCGCCGAAAAACAGTTCGACAATGATAACGCCACTGTTATCGGCACGCTGTATCTCCCCAAAAAAAGAGAAACTGGAAACGCTTCGATTACAAAAAATACCCGCATAAATCGTCGAGAGGTTGTTTACCAATGTAACGCTTGCGAGGAAAAACTCGAATAGACGGACGACACTTTTTGTCTAGTAGACGGGGTCCATTAGGCTCCGAGAAGAATTTGCACTTTGCTTAATGTTCGTCTAGGGAGTACCTAGCGTAGCTCTAAATTTATGGTCTCCATGGCGATGCCGACGTCAACGACGACACGCTGAAAGATATGTGTACGTCGATCGCGTCTTCCGTCGGGACGAATGGAATGGATTTGAATTCCGCGTTTGGATCGGATCAACGACTATATGCATAGCATTGCGCTTTTTCTTGATCGACTTACGTATTCCTCGCGTGGGCGTCGTTGCTTTACACCCACTACGCCGATGACGTAGGACGAGTTCTCCCTCGCCCTTTCTCTCTCTCATTTTTTTTTCTTTTCTTCGACGCGATATTCACCGAACGACACGTCTTTTTCACGGCGCAGGGTCGTTCGTAGGCGGAGCGCAATACTTTCTATACCTTCTTGTTGAAGCACAATAACGCCCGATGATCGCTGTCAGCGAAAATAACCTTCGTTTAATGGCAGTCGGAGCGATTGTTGCGAAAGCCGACGGCTGATTCTTATTATGGATCTTTTTCCATTGTTGTCGCTGAGGATCGATGATACTGTTTGGAAAAATTTTATATGGACGCGATTTTTTTAATCCTGTAGAGGAAATGTGTTTTGGAAATTTTAATGAATATCTCACAGTCAGTCACGATTGTATTTTATTATTTTTCTGTTTCCCCAGTGCTTCAGATGGGGAAGATTATCTTGATATACGTGGAAACGGTGGATCGTCCGGAACGAGGGAGAAATTTCAGACATGTGACCTTACTTCGTCCTTAGGGTGAGTTAGATGAGTTCTGAAAGTTCGAACATTTATTTTTGTGATACCAGTATTCGAACTTTATAACATTGATATGGGCAATAACTTTATTATTTGACTTGTACCATCAATGGATTTAAAGTATCAGATATTGAAAGAAAAAACTTCAAAGCTTTTAATTTTTTGTGAAATAGTGGAATACGTAATGCAGCAGTTAGAAATGTTAGAGTACAAGTAAATATCGTGGAGTCCATTTAGCAATTTTATGTTTTGGATTCGAAGTTCAGAAGCATTTGATAATTTTCAATGACAACAAAATATAAGAGGATATTTTTTCCAACATACAGATAATCTTTTTAGCGATGACTAGAATATTTTTCAATTTAGTAGACTTAACAGAAATTAAATTTTACCTGGTTTCTAAGAAAATTCAGAATTTTACCCTTTATGATTTTGGAAGGTACTTCTATATCAGGAGGAAGCAAATTAATAATAATTAACCCTACTACGATGAAAAGTATATTTTATTTTTTTTAATAACTATTAAAACTGTTCTAATTTTGAGGAAAATTTAAAGAAATTTAAATTAATATCTACATTTCTTACACCTTGACGTTATATTAAAAATTCATTGTCAGTATTTATTATATTCTGTGTAGAACTCCATTGAAGAATATTTTACGACATTTTCTAGGAATCTAATATCTTCAATAAGCAACATTCACCATTTTCCTCGTATATAATTTTGTTTTTATAAAAGAAAGATCCATTTATAGAGGATCAAAACGTCGACAGTTCCTCGGCACAACCACAAAAATAAAAAAGAAATTGTAGAGCGTAAACACCAAACTAAGACCACCTTCATCATGCTGCGCCACTATCATGCAACCCCTTTGATAAGCCCGTCCACAGTGTCCCAGCCTCAACACAGAAATAAAATAAAACCGCGTGAAACCCGGTGGCCAAAATAAAAAGCACGTATCGCGCAACCCCTTCGATAATCCAGTTCGATAACGTTTGCATCCCCCGAAGAACCGTATCCCGCGATATCCAATAATTACCTCGTCATTCGTGATCATTGCACCCTGCGAACAGTTAACGGTAATTCTCGAAATCGCATTTCGATCGCCGTCGGTAATTGCGCCCGGGTTCTGAGGCGACACGGGGCTTCGCGTTCATCAAGGTTCACGTTTCATTTCCAGCCTCCTACCCCATACACCCCCTGTCGCTGGCTAGGCAGCAGATGAAGCGTAAATATGTTTAGAAGCGGAGATCCGGCGAGCGACGTCCTCTCCGCCTAAAGACTACGAAAATATTGGCAGCGCAAACGATCCGAGGCGCGTGAGCACGGGAGAGAAACCCAAGCAGGGAGAGCCGCCACCCTTCCATTCTCTCCACCCTCCGCGGCGAGTCCGTCCAACAGCATCTACCCCTACGGCATTCGGTCCTCGTGGCGGCAACGGCCACCGCGATCGTTTGTCTCGATTTCTTCCTCTACGTATCTACCGCGGCACCCGTCCGACCATTCATCCCTTCCCTAATCTGAGACTCTCCTTTCCGACGGCCGGCATTCACCCTCGTCGCGGCAATCAGCCTTCAAGCTGTTCCGTTCCCTTTTTTTTACCACCCCACGACCTTCGACCGACGCGGAGCACTCCGAGCGTCGCGTCGCCTCGAGGTTCGACGGTTACAACGCTCGAAAACGGTCTCCTCGCTGAATTATTCCGCGCACCGGGCGCGATAAACAGGGCCGTCGCGCGAGCTTATTTCGGAAAATATTTTCGCCGAGAATGCCGAGTGGATGTTCGGTTTTCAATTTGAGTTCTCGCGCTGGCGCCTCCGGGGGCAGGAATTTCCCAGAATTTTAGATCGTACGCTGATTCCGGCGGAGTTCGAGCGCGTGGTGAAATATTATTTTGAGGATATTAAGTTTGTGATGCGCGGAATTCTGGAATTTCGAACAAAGAAACGGGAGAAGTTTCCTTTCTGCTTTAATTTTTGTTTTATGGAGGTTGTTTTTTTTAGTGTTTTGGGAGTGATAAGTGTGTTGAGGTTTATTTTATGGTCTTTGAAGAATATTTTATTGAATCTTGAAATACCTGTTTTGTGAAATTAGTGGACAGTGTAAAGTTATTAAATATATGCTGATTACAAGGTGTGTGCAATTTGAAGATTCTGATAGGATTCTAAAAAGTTACTCTAAAAGAAACTTACTATATTCGGTTATGGAGGAATAAAAATTTTATTGATGTCTTTGCAGCTGTAACTTTCTTTTATCGTCTTAGTTGGATTTAATTAAAAAATGTTGTTTATTCGTATTATTAAAATACCAATTTCAAAAATATCATAAGACGATATAATAATGTGTCAAATCTTAAATCTATAAAATAAAGGGACAGATATATGTATTATGATAAGGATATGTTACTATGAAAAATGTGGGAAAAATTTTTAATTGCTCTGAAACAAAGTGTATTTAATGCAGATACATATGTATTAGGAAGTAAAATAAAAGTTCTATTAAAGAAAATATATAATAATCAATCATTTAAATATTTAAATACATTATTTCTTAATCAAGTAAAATCCAATTACTATACTCATTGTATGAAAAAGTTCATCAGACAGAATTTCAGCACCTAATATATGCACATCATATACATAAGCATTTATTAAGACTCTAAGATATCGAAACGTTTTTTTATCCAGTTAAAGTAAACAAGGAATGAAAATAATAAAGACACAGGTTTTCCCATCTAACTCTGCCACCCTTCATTATTCCCTTATTTGACACAATACAAAAAAAAAAATGTTTCTAGAGAAAGTTATTGTATTCCAGGGAGGAAATTATACTATGAGAATGAAGGTCATCTCAAGACTATCTTTTGAGATTTTAATAATAGTAACATTTTTTTAAATGGAACAACTTACTTTTTGTTTTACTATTAAAAAGATGAAGTCAAGGCGGATTCAACCACATATCACATCGTGACCTTGAAATGACTTTGGAACTAAACGATTCAGGTGAAAAATGACAGCAAGCGAATCCCAGAAACGAAATAAACACTTTAATCGCGCTATCTATTATTTGAATGCATGCTCAAAGTGTCATGCCTCAAAGTCAATATGAATGAGTGGCCAGCTCTTTGCATTGTATTCGAAACAAACAAGAAAAAAAATCATTCTGTTAAAAAAAGAAACCTTACCATTATTAAAATCTCAGAAGATACGACCTTCATCCTCATAGCGTAATTTTCACCCTGAAATACAATAACTTTTTTAGAAACATTTTTTTGTATCGTGACAAATAAGATAATGAAAGGTGTGAAAGTGAAATCAGACACCCTGTATAACGTATACAGTACATTTAATGTACAGTATAACTCAATATAGTTATTTTAAACGGTCCTGCAATTTTTGCTAAAATAAGAAACGTTTAAATCCGCAAAAATTTTCAGTATGACCTAATATTTACAATTTTAACTCTTACTCCTCATAAAAAACCTGTCAATCCTAATGCAGGATATTATTGATAACCATGAACAGATTGCGGATCTGTATGTGAATTCGTATTTTATACGCAGAAATACAGAAGCTTCAAGAACTGTGTCCTATTTTTTTAAATAATATAGTAAGCCCTTTATCTTTTATGCTTTGCATGTTGTAAACTCTAGAAACATCCTTGTATAAAAAGGCACAATTTTTAGTAAAATGGGTAGTACACTTTTGTTGCTAGTGCATCGAACAATTAAAACCCAGAGTAATAGAAATTCGGAATAATTAAAAACCAGTTAATCAAGGTTTCACTGTATCCATCTCAAAATACAAATACGCAGAATATTTGTATTCCTCCCACGCAGAGCTTTAAATTAAAAATGTATCAGCTCGAACGTTATTAAAATTTCAAACCGATTTCCATATGAGGCGACTTATTTTAAAAATGTCATACCAACTGCTCCCAGTAATTTCATCTCCATTTAAGCGCATCAGGCCTCGCAACACGAAATAGGTTACACGCGAAACCATTCCCTCATTGTCATACATTCCATAAACCAATTAAATCGTGACCAAAATTTCTAAACTACCTCACGCCGCCGTACGTTCATTAAATTCTATTCAATATAACACGCTCCTGAATCGGTGAGTTAATTATACCGCCCCCATAATCGCGCATTACGCACATTTTTGTCACGGATATCAAATGTTCATCCCCCGAGCGTGCCATTCATAAGCGAGAGACCCCTCCCACGAAGGACCGCAGCCGCCCACGCACTCCCGACCACCCTCGCGACTGACATACGACAGTGCGACGCGCACCATCCTTTTCGCACCTATTAAAGAGTCAACAACACAATACAGGAATACTCGTCATAGGTTCAAACAGTAATCCACGCGATCCTCGCCCACGCTTTCGCGCGCCCGCGCGAACAACGAAAAGCCGAGCACAAAAAAGCGGGGGCGTCGAAGCGATGGGGTGCAAGAAGACACCAAGGGGGCGGAAGGCGATTATTAAATTCTGGAACCGCAGCAAAATGACTCGTGTAAACGAAACATCGGCTCGACGAACTCGCCGCCCTCCCGCTTCTTCTGCGACCGCTCGGCGGGATTAATGAAAACATTCACGCACGATTCATTAGTGGAATGAAATCGTCCCCGGGCGTGCAGCCACCCCCGCGATCGCGCGGGCTTCGCCCGAACTCCTCTTCTCCCGTTCGGCGAGACATCTCTCGTTGGCCAAGGATCTCTCGCTCGCCCTCTCTCTCTCCCCCGGTTTCGGGGTTGATCCGCTGGCGCTAGTGTCTGCCTGGAGGTCGGGGGTAGGTCGACGGGAGCGAGGAGACGATGTACGCTCGAGGGAGGGAACGGATCGTGGGGATAGTCGACGAGGACTCAGGGCGGTGAGCGCCACCTTCTCGGGTCCTCCCGTCCTCAGGTCCCTGGTGCGCGTCAGGGCCAGCGGATCTCGTCGTTCATCGGTTTCTTGGCGTTCCTCGAGGGAAAAGCGTGGGAAAAGGCAGATCGATAAGCCGGCGAGCAGAGTGTGTGCTCCTCGCCCGCGCTCGCTGGATTCGCCCTCGCGTCGGTGCGCGCGTGACAGCGTCCCGTCGCTCGCGTGGACCGCGAGGCCGACGAGGAACGGGCACACGGGGTGCGGCCGAGGATGGTGAAGGCCCCGAGCATGGGCCCGTCACCGGGCGGCCAGGCCGTCCGGAAGATCCAGCCGGGGCCCGAGATCGCGATGAACCCGAGGAACCTGCCGACGGCGAATGCTGCTACACCCCCGGGCATCCGACCAGACGGCAACTCCTTCAACTCGTCCGATTACCAGGTACCCGACGATCCAGGATCACAGTGCGTGCCGTTCCCCAAAGTCCAACGGTTCCCTTCGGTTCGTCCCCCTTTATCGGCTACGGGTTCGTTGACCCTCCTCTGTGCGCGTTTGTTTTGATCCGCTCCTTTTTCCTTCGCTGATACCTTTGACCGCCCAAGTGTCCCGGTGGTTTGACACCGGGTCTCGCCGACGCGACGCGGGCCAAGCGATCGCCTCCGTTCTCCGTGTGTCGTTGTTTGTCGTCCCTCCCTTTTTGATTGGTGCGCGCCCAAAACATGGGACGGACCGCTTCGTCGGTGACGAGTTCTTGAACACTGGCTACGGGCGAATTCAATTTTGATTACTGGCTCGTCAGCTGTGGGATGTTAATCTCTTTTGAGAAGCGATGTTTGGGGGGTGTCACGGATCGTTGGGTTTTGTTTTGAACGGGGATTCGGCAGTTCATTACTTGACGGTAGTATGAGAATGCGAGTTTTGTTCCTTTCGCTCTGGGGAGTCGTTATTTTCATTATTTCTTTTTAGATTTTCTGGGCTACCGTTTCACGTTACAATAGCGCAATCAGTAGTTTTGTAGTGGATAGTAAGAGGATATTATTTATCAGTAACCAATTTTCTAAGAAAGATATCTCGTCACTTGGCTCGCCTCGTTAACTTCCATTCTCTTAAATTTCGTTTTAACACTCCCTCGTTATCGCTAACGAACGAAGTGAGCTTCCTCGGCCAAACATTTCCTGTAAGTATGTAATTATCGCGATCAGAACTTTAACAATCTCTGTAGCGAAGTTCTGTGATTCTTTCCTTGCTGCTCCTTTGGATTGTTTCTCAAATGTTTCTCAGTATATTGTATTTATATTTCTCTTAGGTCTGAATGTATTTCAAGTCCTGTTTTCATTGTTAAACAAAGGTTTTAATTTTAGAGATATTGCCTAATTTGTTTCACGATGTTTACGAATCGAGTGTGACAGGGGTTGAACCTGTTCTTGTTATCTGAAGTTTCAGAGGAATCTAGTATATGTGTTTTGAGAATCCTTCGAGTGAATCATTTGACCAAAGTGTTTGACTGGTATTTAACGTGAATGGTGCTCGAGTTCATCGTTGTATAGTTTGCCAATCCTTTTTCTATTGAAGTCACTCAAAGATATTTCTTTGGTTGCTAACCATAATACTCTTGCGATTCAGGGGATCTTTCGTCGAAGTTTTAAAAGTTGATCCCAAAATTTACTTTTAAAACTGAAAGTTTTGCTATAAAATTAGATATACAATAATTTTCGACTAATTATTAGCAGTTTATAATGGAAATATTAAGTCGAATGATCGAGATGCTACTGTATTACCTCGACGTGCAGTGCTTCGAACACATTAGTATTCAGAACAAAATTCATAACTTCTAAACTAATCCAGAGTACAAAACTGTAACATAAATTCCATTAATATTCACACTTTGATCTGAAGAAATCCACTTTTCAATTATTTTACAATTCTTCCTAAAAAAATTTCATTTTTTAAATAATTGCAGGAAGTTGCAGAAATAAATGTTATTTTCCTAAACTACAAATTTCAGATCACTAAATAATATAAAGAATTTGCATACATTTCTTTACTTATTTTCTAAACATTTGGTTACAATAGAATTATTATTTTCTGAAATAAGAAGTTTATTAATGATAAATAAAGTCATAAACCTAAACACTGACTTTGAAACACAGATATCCGTAAAATTAGAATCTATAGCCAACAAAATGAGCTCAAACAAATAAATATTCTTAAAATCTAATAAGAAAAAATAATATAAACTGTGTCACGTATGAATTGCGATCAAAGTGCGAAGTAATTATACCATAGGTTAAAAAGAAAAATAGATAATAAATAAACATGATTGTATGAAAACCATAAACAAATTCAAGTCTTCAACATTTAAATATACCTACTTAAATATTAAATACTAAATATCTTTCTGGAAAATATTAGATTTTTCGATTTTTGTACATATGTCAATGCAATGTGCGAAGTAATAAAAAATAATAGTTCTATCTGCGTTACAATTATTTATCAATGTTCTAATGTTAATATTCTAGCTAACTACTCTTCTGACTTGTGACTCGTGACTCGCAGCCAAACGCTCTCCCTGATTTTCAAATTATCTCACTACTTCCGCAGTTGACTGTCCCACCTCAGTTCCCTTCAGTTTTACAGGGTCCCTTTTAATCTTCGCGTGATAGTTTCAGTCCGTTGCTCTTCATTTCACCTTTGTCACCTACCTTTGCAATTCAACGATCGCCCAAGGCTTTTGTTATCGCAGGTAAATTATTGATAAATTCAAGAAGAAGTCTGGAAGGCCAGGGGTTCCGGTAACGAACGGTTCGAAAACCGTGGGCGGGCGACGTTCATGATCGAACGTATACCTCTCCGAGATGCTCGTGATCTTTTAAACCCATTAATTTATTCGAGTTTCCCCCCATTCACCCTCCTCGTCGAGTAACAATATTGTTGCAGCGGGGGTGAAACACGAACCAGTTAATTTATATTCCTGGGCGCCGGAACGGCTGCTCCACGGTTGACTTACCTGAAATTATTAGCTTGATTAAAATTTCTTATCTTTTCGTCGGCGTTTTCGCGACGGTTTGTACAGACTTCTCTAAAAATATGAAGTGCGTGCTCCAGGGGATAATTACAATTAGAAAGGAAGGTCGAAGAAGTGGAAGGATAACGTTCGCCCGAAACGAAGTTTAAACTCTTGATATCATTCGACTTTGATGCCTCCACCTGCCGATTCGGCTGGATCTAGGGTTAAAATTAGGTTCGAAGAGTGTGCGAAATTTCGTATCATTTTCGTCGCTCGTGGATCTTATTTTCTTGTGCAGAATCTTTACGGACTCAATTTAATTATGCATTTCTAGAAAGTCGAGAGAGCTCTTCGAGGAATATTAGAATAGCAGGGAATTAATTAAATCAGGTCTTGACGAATGCTCGTGATGTAATTTAATCTTGCGTCTTTAGTGAAAATGCAAAGTAGTCGAAAGTCTTTGAGTATCCTAATGAAACGAATTATTCCTCGGAAGGGGAATACTCGAACGAAATCGCTGATGCCAGGCTTGTTCGGACATCGTAGGGTTTCGAATCGATATAAAATAGAAAACTAAGCAACAAATAAATTGCATCGTTTAAATGAACAAGTGTGCAGCGAAATGGTTGGACGCGTCGTTGCCAACTTTTACAGGGGATAATAATTCTTTTAATTAACTCCTGAACTTGAAGCACTCTCGCGCAAAGTCTGCACTTTCTTTGCCAAAAGTTGAAAGAAAAAAGTAGCTCGTATTTTCTCAGAATCCTCACATAAAAATATTTTCGCAAATCACGGTGCACGAAGGATAGAGCGCCTCTCGGACTAATTACTTTTGACAATCACACTTAATCGAATCCCCCGCGCTTTTCGAAATTGCCTCTGAATTTGTTTTCATCAAACGCCGAGAGGACGCTATTAAAACCTTCGGGTCGCAGAATTCAAGGAAGGAATCGCGACCGAGGGAGAATTGTCCGTTAATAAGGCCTGTGCGCCGGAGTCAATAATTATCGCTGGAAATTCGATAAACAATGATACCCGTAATTCGCGAGAAATCCTTTGAAAGGCGGCCTTAAGGCGAGCCCAGTCCATTGAAAGTGTCATAAAGGGTCTGGGCTCTATCGTAAGAACCCGAGTTAGTTTAAAGCCTTTAATTAATCGTGATTACCGCTCGAGGAGTTCTCGTTTCTTCTTTTTCCACCCCCTTTACCGTCCCTCATCTTTCTTTCCTCCCATCGGTTTTCTTTTTTTTTCCGCCGAATAAGAGCGTGCACGACCTGGAATCGAAGCTCGCAACTCAGCGTGTCATCCTCTCGTCTTTCGAATAAGTGCTCGGCTGCGCCTCAATGATGCACTCGAAGAATCGTTTCCCGCGATCGAATGTGGGTCAGTTTTATCGAGAGAGAGAGAGAGAGAGAGAGAGAGAGAGAGAGAGAGAGAGAGAGAGAGAATGGGAGGGCCAGAGCGAGGGAGAGAGAGAGAGAGAAGCGGCGGGAAAGGGGAGTAGAGGTGTGGAGCGAACCTCGTTCCATTTTCCCCTTTCGAGGGGTCATTTCTGTTGATCTTTTCACACTTGAATTTCAATAAATGGAATTACGCGAGGGTGAAGGAATTCCAGCGTCTTTCGGCCAAGTAGAAAATTTCACGCGGCGAGATTACGCGCCGACCTATGTGTGCACGCCGACCGACACCGTCCGTTGATATTTTCATCGACCGAATTCCAATAAAATGGCGCAGCCAGGAAAGAATTTTCCATCGTGCCAGACGATGCTCCTCCGTTCACCTCGCCGTCAACCTCACCGTCGCTTCTCATTTTTGTTGTGGAATATGCATTTCTTGCGGCAGGAATTAACCAGATGGATCTCCCGGTCTCTCCTCCGGACGATTCTATTTGTTGGAATACTGCCGCTTCGTCGCGGTTCTCCCAGGAACCGCTGAAATTGTTGTTCCTACGTGGAGGGCTTTAGAGAAAAGGATTTACAGATCCGAGAGCGAGGAAGTTGAAAAAGGATTGCGGTTTAATAAAAGCGGCGGTTTCTTTTCAACAGGGAATTTCACTCTTTCAATTCTTAATATTGAGTTTAGTTTTCGTTTTATTTTTTTTCTGGATTGAGAATGGCAGAAATAGTACGAACTCGACGTGAAGAATGATTATTTTATCTTCCATAAAGGAGAAAAAGTTAGAAAATATTCTTTGAAAATCAAATTATTTATTTCTTGACGATAGTATTTTATAGGATTTGATTACTCTGAGCAAAAATGTATGATTACTAAACTGCGGATGTTTATGCAAATTCGTATTTTCAAGGACATAAAAAAAAAGAGACTTCAATAAAAATGTCTTTTACCTTCTAAATATTATAAAATGCATATTATTTTTGATAGTTCAAATAGTTTTTCATCTATACTTACACATCTCTGCACATTTTGGCATATTTAAAATCACCATAAATGCATAAACATCCGCAGTTTAATGATTATAAATTCTAGACTGTTTTTCAACTTGGAATTAATTATGATTAGATTGCCGATTTTTATGCATGAATTTTATGATATGCTAATGTTAAGTTTTAACCCTTCAATGTTTATACTATTGAAATCAACATAAATTCTAATATCAAAGTGACCCTCCATTTGCTTTTGAGGGTTAAATGTGCCAAAATTTATGAAGTCCTTGGCAAACGCCAAAATATACCAAATATTGAAAATTAATATAACACTCTTATTCAAGTTGTAATTCTTTGTTTCTGTTTTTGAATATTCGATTTTGCACAAAAATCCGCTGTCTAATTATAATATGTATAAGATAATTATATTTTTGACTGATTAAAAGATTAAACTGATGAGATCCGCATTAAAATATTACAATCTCAAAATAAAAAAACAAAATACTTTATCAATATTTCAGTTTATCCCCTCAAATATCTTTTCACTAACATAATTCTAATTTTGTCAGGAAGAAAGTTCGAAGAATATTATCGAAACAATTTTCTCCCTTACTCTTTTACCATTTGGCAAGACAATCTACCACACAATTCTTACCATTTTCCTTTTCCCTTGACAGAGACTACGAATCTACTCAGTCGCGCGGAAAAACGTAAAAACACTCGGAAAATCCAGTCGGATTGGCTGAATACGAAATTCGAAAGAAGTTGCATAATTTTGAAATTTAACGTGGAAAAAGGGATGCGCTTTGTGTGCGGCAGCCGGCAGCTTAGAAAACGAAAGCGTGGGTGCAACCCGGTAGATGCGCAGAGTTCCCGGGCTGGAAAAATGCTACGAAAAGTGCAATCGCCAACAGGGCGGTTTTCAGAATAGGAAATGTGGAAAAAGATTTACCGCGTTGCACCAGGCAACTGCACTGTCACGAGCAAATGTGTCCGCGAAATGTTGCACCATGAGCGACTGCACTCGTAACTTTTAAGGTGTCCATTTATACAAACAGTTTGCTCTACCTGACAAATGATGTCGCGCGACTGCATGGTCACGAGCGCAATTTTGTCATCCCTGTTTGGAACGACGCAGAATGTTCTTTTTGCGAGAGGAAACTCGCATGAGTCCGGCCTTTGAATGCATAGAGAATTCGGTCGTTTGATCGTTCGTCGCTGTCGTCGTGGAATGGCCTTTCTCTAAATTCGACGGCAGTGCCGTTGTTTCTTCCTTTTCCGGGGAAACAGTTTTCCCACGTGTCCCACGAAAATGTAGGTTTTGTCGTGCAGCAACAGGATTTTCTTGGTGCTCATAAGAAATTCGCGTCGTTCTATCGATCTCCATTACGGTACGTTTTTGCTCGGCCTTTTTCAGCTTTACAACGGAGAAAATTATTGGAGTAGAAGCAAGGCGACTGGTAACGACGGAGGGAAAAAAAATTTTTGAAAGAAGATAATAAGTCCGCTCGTCGTTTCCAACAAATGGAAATGTCAGAAACGATTTTACCGTTTCCCCTTAAATCAGCTATTTCCCATCCATAAGGATACTTTTCGAGCGGTCGGTTAACTGCGCGATTCCCATTGTCCTTAAAATTTCATTCGCTCGCTTTCCCGTTCTGGCGAAGAACCTATCGTAACTGGATATCGAGGCATCAACTTTTCATTAAGCCCGGTAGGCACATTTTCGCATTATCACTTTTTTGAATCATTAACTCCATTACCAGAAATTCTACTACGTTTCACGTTACTTCGATCGATCATTGCTTAATGGTTTGTGTTAATCGCGTTCGGTCCCAATGCGCCTCCATTAGCGTATTCCGGTTCTCCTGGGGAGAGTGTTAATTTTTTTTATGCGTTTAAAAGAGAGGATCGAGGCATTTTCTGCGCGATCATCTCGTATCATCGTCGCTTGACCGTTTTACCGGAATATCGCGTGATTATTTCACCCGTTATTGCACTTAAAACACGAAGTCAATTCTCACGAAGATAAAAAAAAATATATTGTAACGGGAAGAGCCGATGTAATTGCAACGCGTCTAACGAATAGGTGCGATGGTGGTGTTCAGATACGCAGAAAGCCTTAATTAACCCCTAACGATCAATTATCGCAGTGTGGAGCGCCAGATGCGAAATGGAAATCTGCACATGCACTCAGAGCTTCCGTTTACCTTGGATAATTATACGGGATGTCGTCGAAGTTTTTGAATGAAAATCGGTAAAAATCAATTACACCCTTTTGATTATCCCATATTTAATTGATAATTACTGTTATTCATAATACGAATTGTTGCGAATGACTATTGTGTTGTTATCTAAATTCCTCCGAAGCAAAACTATTTTATCACTGTGAAACTTCGGGGATAATTAGATCAATCTCCTGATATGAATCACATTTGTACACATAACGTCCCCGATTTTCATTTTCGTGTTATCAGCGCGGTATTATCGTTTGTCAGTTCGTTTTAACGAGTTCGCTGCTGCATCGACATTCACCGAAGATCGATAATATTCAATCGAACCGTTTTACTGAATATCGTTCGTAAAAATGGGTTGTAGAGTGTTTGAACTGGAACTGACTAACCTCTGTTAATTAAAGGGATAGACAGCACGATGAAACATGAAAACAGATATATTTTTGGCGATGAGGGAAAACTGAAAATACGAGTAGTTGAGAGTGATTGTCGGTGCCAGAAAAAGCGTTCGATTAATTAGTTATAACAATTCCATGGTGGCAATAGCCTCAAGTAGCCCTCCAATCGTCGAGCGGCTTCCAATTTCGTTGAATATTTCATCTCTGGGGAAGATTTCGCGTAGAATGCATTATTTATGCGCATTGTATCCACGCACAACGTTACACGCTCCATTACGTCAAGTATTTCAATCTGTCCGCGAAACAGCCAGTGCTTTTGAATAATAAAAATTGCCGGTAACAACGAATGAGAAACATTTACCTGGAATTTCAATTTCTCCCTGTTTCAAATTTATAATACCTATTTTTTTTTTTTTACTCCATCTGCAACAAGTGAGTTTTTAAAATTCATTTTCAGGATCACGTCGTTATCATTATCTACGAGCTTCACTTTTGCTGTTTAACAGACCTGAATAATTACCGAGTTTTTCCGAAACCATTTCGGTTCAGATACTTCACACAAGTATGTCCCCTTATTCTTTCTGAAAGCTCCTCCTTTTTGTCTGTCCTTAACATTTCAAGCACCTTTGGATACTAATCCCCTTGTTCGCATATTCCTGTTCCTCGACGCCCCCATCTTTTTCCTACTTCAACGTGTAAATATTTCATAAATACGGTCTTTCTGCTCATCCGATATCGTGAAAGTCTTACCGTTGACAATCGAGGGGAATTTGACGTGCGCGGCTGAAAACAAAATAAGGAAACAATGTGGGAGTGCGATTGACAGAACGTGTTATTTTTGACCGAAATGGTTTTGAACCTCCATACTTGGATATTCTTTAATCTTGTTCACGTGCAATAGTTGGGGTCGGATTTTTACTGTAATATTAATCTTGATTTTCTTGATTTGTGGCTATCCTAATCTTTTCACACGGATAGTCAATATTCCTTTGTATAAAATTCTGAGATCACTTTTCTAACATTATTTTCTAAAGTCATCAGTTATTTTTACGATGTAACATCTCAATAAAATATTTATGGACCAATTTATATGAATAAGGCTTCACTCGCAGCAAAGCGGTCTTTAATCTTGATACTTGCATGCACATTAACCTCGCTTATCTCCAACTATCGCGGTTCTACTAACTTTAAGGAATTACACCACTTTGAAACCTTACAACGATTGTTATTTTTGAGAATTTCTTTGAAGACAATAATGGAGAAAATGTAAAATCTGCCGAAAGGAAGCTATAGTACAACTCTTAAAGTATACAACAAATTTTTTGTTTCTTTTTTTCAAACAAAATAGCGGCGTTTAATAAATAGCAAACGTTTTCATTTTCTACGTGACATTTACTAAAGAAATATGTAGGGGTGTTTAAAAATATAGATTTTTATGAAAATGGTGAATATGTAAAGAAAAAATCATGTTTTTTATTTAAAAATTAAGCATAAAAATGTTTGTATCAAGCTTTAATATATCGCAAAAGTCCTAGTATTTCCTTAGATCGTCGAATTGAAAAGTTCCTCCCTAAATTTCAAGAGAATCGGATCGAAATTGTAAGAATTATGTTGTACGCCAATTTTAGAAATGTTAAAGAATTGAAAAATTATAAAATTACTTTAATTATTAATTACTTTTATTATTTTCAAGACTATAAACTATTATTTAAAGAGAAAACAATTTTTTCGGATTTTTAAAAATTTTCAAAGTAATGTAACCTCTTAATATTAATTTTCACTTTCTTAAAATTAACTGCAACAATAACAAATTTTCCGCCTACGTTTACAAAATTCTTTTACAAAAGACTCCCCATTGTATTATGTGTCTCTTTCATATTTAACATTTTCATTTGAGCAGTTGCTTTCAGCAGTGCAACTCTCCTGAAAAATTTTAACGCAGCAACTTTTTACAACGTTTCTTTTCTCGTTCCGGCCATAAAAATGTATCAAGTCGAAACGGAGAAATTCCAAACACGGAGTATGCACGCGTGCACGTAGGCGCTGCCATAAATGTTACCAACTTTTATCCACTCCCGCAATAGCAGAACCTTTATGATATTGGAACAAAGGGACTTTCGAGACGCTCGGCGTCCTGAACGAATTTTCCTTCGATCGTCCACAAGCGGATATCGACGGCGATGGGGGAAAATCCGTTTTAACAGCGACTAAAGCTCTTTCAGCGGGCGCACGAGCCGCGTCTTCCGCCGTCCGTATTTGTCGATCTCGTTTCGAACGAATTTCACGCGAACGTTCAAGCGAACTCGAATTAATTGTACTGAGTTTGTTCGATTAGGGGCAAATCGAGTGTTTACGATTCATGCTGTTGAGCTGCGCACATTCAATGGAACTTTCGAGCACCGCAAATATTTGCTGCTTTTATTTCTGCGAAAAAAATATTTAATCATCGTACGGCGTGTTCTTTTATTAATTCGTGCTGGATTTATTTATTTTTTCGATTCTCCTCGATTTTCGAACGGGTTCGAGTATTTATCGATGGTTCCTCTTGACTCTTGAGTTACACGCTCTGCCATTAATACATCTATCGCAAAATTTTTTGTTTCCATTCGTTGAAATAGGATTATCCGCAATTGTGATTGTCGTTCACTTAACGAAAGAGAAAGCTTTAGGAATTACTTAGAGAAATACTTTCTGTTACAAATCCTCGCAAGCAGTGACAGAGAGTCGGTCATATGCTAATAAGTGGAAACAGAGGGAAGTGGGGTGTTAGCCTTGGATGCACTCGCAAAGTTGTTCCTTAATGCAATCCTACTTCTTGCAAACGCCTTATTGAAGTTTCAAGCCGCCTCTGCTGCGCTACATTCTAAGCTCTTACTAAAAAGAAAGGGCACTAAGTCACTTCCATTTAGTTTAAATAATATTACACCGACGCTTGTAACTAATTAGGTCAACCCTTAAATAATATCATCTCTCGTTTCGTATTTCAGTTCAAAAAAGGATCTTTTAGCATCACGACCCAATAAGTAATGGTACAGAAAATTTCTACAATCTTAAAAGCAGTAAAATTTCTACGATTCGACAATTTCCATTTATCTCAGGCACTTATATTTAAAAAATGCGACCTCAAAACGCAGTATCTCGGCTTCACCAAGTATAATGGTCGATCTGTTTGAAACGCGCGCGCTCTTCTTTTTAATTCGAGCGTCGTGTATCAGTATCCCGAGTGACGCTAATAGCGTCGCAATTTCCATTCGTCGTATCGATTTATTTGGCGGGTCGATACGTGTTTCGAGCGCTGGAACTGGTACAGGCGTTAACAGAGGATAAGGGAACGTTTACCTCCATTTTTCGCGAGCAATTAGGAGCTGACAAGTAGCGAAAGATGAATCGTTACGCGGTGAAATTTCGAGCGCTCGATGAATCGTCCTTATAAATTCCATTCGAAACGAGGGAATATAAATCGGCCGGGCTAAATTGGGTGACACGCGTTCCGAATGTACGTACTTTTTCGCGCGAAAACTGCACCTTTATTTTCCTAGAAGAAATATAGTGATGCGGAATGGGGTACCTAGATTTCAACAATTTCATAAATTTATTTGTTTCGTTGCAGTCTCTAGTTGCTCGTACATTCTCACGCGCAATATTTCAGTCGCGTTATCGCGATATCTTTATTATTTGTCTGCGAATCTCCGGTCCCACAATTTTAATTTTTTAATATCGGAGTGACAGTAGTCCTTTGAAAAATATAGCTGTTTTTTGTTCAGCGATATGAAGGATATTTTAAATTAATGTTGTGAGTAAAGAAAGTATTTGTTTTTCCTTCGGGTTTTACATACAAATCATTGGCTTTTCTATTTTGTTTGGATATTTACTCTTTATGATTTAGTATTTAATCTCATGGAAATTATTCTCATTAATCTCATGGAAATTATCATTTAATTGAACTTTTAAGTGTATTCCTCGTTAGATATAATATTCCGCCATTTATGTTTACTTATAAACAGCAAAATTATTAACATTTTATGTAATGTTATCGCTTTCATAGTCTAAAAGTACACAAACTTATCACCATATTTTCAAAGCAGAATAATAATTGAAAATGTAACTTCGGGAGAGATGGATCAAATTTTTAAAAACGCTTGAAAATCGAATATTTTGGAAGTATTAAATTGAGGGTTCAGAAGTCAATTAGTATAAATCACAAAATATGTTAACAGAGATGATTAACCCATTCGCTGCGCCTCGAAAATGAAATGCCATCGTTGTAATGCAAATATTTCGCCAATTGGCGTCATTCGCAGCGAATGGGTTAAGTGATAAATTTTTCAGCTATTTTGTAGTGAATTTAAGTAACATTATCTATTAATGAAGTTTTAATTTTATAATGCTATTGATTTGTCGACGGAAAATTGTTACAAGTAATGAATATTTATGCGGCAGAAGTGAAATGCGACTTACACTAATTAGCTTAGGGAGTCTCGAAATGAGTTACAATTCTTATAATACGATACCTTTGTAAATAATTGCAGTAAGAATAAAATAATCCTTGTAGGGATATACAACCAATAGATAACGAGTGTATACATAACGCCCTGTATACATATTCTAGAGAAGATCATACTTTACACAAATAGATAAGTTCTGAAAAGATGGTTCACCCCTCCCGGTGTTACCCTTGTCAATAGCAAAATGTTGCACAGTCTTCCGTGAGAAGTTGCACAAAATCCGATGCCAACGTCATCAGAAATGATCGTTCGAATCGCCCTGACCCATATACAGACCGGCAGAGTGCCGCGAACGCGTGAACAATGCAATGATCTCTTACTAAACCGAAGGAACTTCCCCGCCGCGCCGACCGAATAAACGACTGTCACCCATACACGGGTTGTCATGTACGAGAGCAAAGTGCTAGACTAACGAATCCCGGAATGGGTACGGGCACTCGAGGCACGGAGCTCAAGAAGTTTCGCGGCCTCCGAAACGGCTGTCCGCCAGTCCACTACGAAATTAGTTTTACCCGAGCGCGGCGCGCGGCGCTTTCAATCAAACTGCCACGCGTTCTCCATCGATTTTCCACTAATTAGACTAAACCGTCGTGTGCATGACAGGTGGACGTCTCGACCCAGGTGGATCTGCACGGCGGTTACGGTGCATCCGGCGGCGGCATTAGCATCGACTGGGACAGGCGAGCGACTCCGTTGTACTCGCGGGAGGACATCAAAGAGCAGTATTGCATCACCAGCCGACAATTGGACGCCGTCGAGAAATCCGGTGGCGGTTTCTTCGGCTGCCTGTCCACCAGGGGACCATCGCCGTGTAGTTCTACAAGGACCTCGATCCTCTCCGCTTGCGTAAGGAGCGCGCCGAGCGACGAGAACCTCTTCGACGCGCCCTACCCTAGAAGACCGTTGCAGATCATGTACCGTCAACCCTATCCGACGTACTCCAGGGGCATGTGTCGCTACAGCTTGGAGGACGAGGCCGACTGGACAGAGAGTTCCTACTTCCGCCGACGGCCGAGGTCCTTTTGCACCGTGTCCGATCCCAAGAGGTGAGCTTTTGTGCTGCGCATTTTGGTTTTGCTTGGGTTCTTTAATTCCTAATGCGTTTACTGCGGTGGAATGTTGTGGGGACGCTGTGGAACGTTAATAAAGGTATTTACCAAGGACACAGCAGAGGTATTACTAACAGGTAGTCTGTGAGTCTTGGTTAAGGACAAACCATTACAGTAACATTAAAAATTGGAGGAATGAATCTTTATGCAATAGTTAATCCTTACTCAGGTTTAGACAAATTGATTCGGTAGTTTTTTAACTAGTTAACTTTTCAATTTAACATGCATTCTTGCGAGAAAACGCATTATTGGGAAATATTATATTACAAAATTAAGAGTGAAATTGCTAACAGTTGCATTTCAAATACATTTTAATTTTTAACAAACAAGTTTATGGCAAAAGTTGAATATTTCTGACGGGTTTTCATCACATGAAGAAGCCTTTTAAAAGAAATTGATCCTTACGGTAGCGAAAAATAATTATCGAGCGCCGTTGCAAACGAGCGGTTTCGCCGCCGCGTTTTCGTTTATGTATTTCATTTATACATCGCGTTTTTCATGTGTATATTGTAATGATTGTATGTACTGAGGCTGAAACAAGTGGACGTAGAACGGTAGCGATGATAAACAATATAAAACTTAACACCGTGTAAAAAATGTATTATCCACATTCTTCACGATATAAAAGATTGAGCGGAAAGTTCATGCCCTTTGTACAATTTTTGGCCCTCAAACTAAAACACTTCTGCAGGAATAGAATAATGAATGACATTACACGAAAAATGGTTAAAAGTCACAGAACAAAATAAAGAATAAACGAGTAGGGTTGTTTTTGCTCGCTCGCTTCGCTCGCTCGCCGAAAACTTTCCGATCACATTTCTAGTTTCTATATATCGTAGTGACTATGATTAGTGATGCCTATAGCTATTCATGTTTATTTTGTGTGTGACCCTTTACGGGCCATACAAGGAACTTCCCGATTTGCGAGTTGTAATTTATTATTACCATTATTAATTGTCGCTAATTAGAAACTTATTCGTATTCGGGGAAATTTAATAGTTTTCTACTTATCAACATTTGCTAAATATAATTATATTATTATTATACATATAATATACAGGGTGTAACAAAAATGTTGCAGTTCCTTGAAAGGGGTGATTCCTGAGGTGATTTTAAACAACTTTTTCCTTAGCGAAAATGTTAGGTGAGGCTTTGTTAACGCGTTATTAACGAAAAATGCCGCCCAA
Source organism: Perdita meconis (assembly GCA_030770465.2). Taxonomy (NCBI): domain Eukaryota; kingdom Metazoa; phylum Arthropoda; class Insecta; order Hymenoptera; family Andrenidae; genus Perdita; species Perdita meconis. Next base: position 20,358,419 of record JASKOS020000004.1, read on the forward strand.
TCAGAAAGCGAGTACAGGGGATTAATGATGGCGCGGACGTTGGCGAGCCAATAGTACTCACAGCTGGAGCCCGCGCTGAAATTCATCCACTGTATTCGTGCTTCTATTGGGCGGCGTTTTTCGTTAATAACTCGTTAACAAACCCCCACCTAACATTATCGCTAAGGAAAAAGTTAATTAAAATCACCTCAGGAATCACCCCTTTCAAGGAATTGCAACAATTTTGTTACACCCTGTATATAATATATAATATATAATCGCGCAACATCCTCGTGGTGCACATTGGGTAATTCTAATGACAAATACACATGCAACCACAGGTGTGCGTGCGTTGTTATTAATATTTATTATTTATTATTAATATTAATTAATTAACACATTTTTGTCGTATTTTTTCAAGAAAGGCGAAAAATGGAAATTTCGCGATTACAGTGCCATCTATCGCGAATCAAAAAAAATATTTCAAATAAAACCTACATATTTTGTGGCGTAGAATCCGAATCTGCAATAAAAAGTAGGCTCTGGCCTACTTTTTAAATTTTAAAGTGATCCCCCTACCCCCCCCCCCCAGGGGGGTAGGGGTGACATTTTTTGACAGAATCAGATGTCCCCCTCCAAACCATCAAACTTTTATTCGGGATGTTTTTTGATCCGATGCATATTTCTTAAGTTATCCGTGGTAGCGGATTAAAACAGGACACCCTATATATATATATTTTTTTTTTTAGCTCATAAATTTATATTCTCCCATTTAGATTGCGTTATTGAGTTAGGTTTTCTTTAAAAAACTAAAAAACTATTGGACCGAATTAGAACAAAATCTAATCAGCTCTTAGTTATAGTGATAGACATCGATTGCTTCATCGATCATTTTGATCTCGTTATTAGTTTTTTAGAATACGTTAATGAAAAATTTGATCACATACGTACGCACACACACACACACATACACACGAACAATTTGTTCAAAATAGGCTACAATGACCCCAATGACCTTGAAATATGAAGATCTGCCAAAAAATCGATTTTCAATTTTCGGGGTCATTACAATAACTTCCCTATAACTCGGGAAGTTAACAAAGCTACAAGAAAGTAAAAAAAATTGTCTCTTAATTTAACCAAAGAAACAATACGAATTTTCTGCTCAACCTAATAATAAAAATTGTTCAATTCTGGATTTTCAAGAGGAACGTAGTTCTATCTCTACAATGATTGTAGGGTTTTTGTTTTCAAATATTAAAAAATAATGAATAACTTCCTTGTGGCAGTAGGAATATGAAAGAAACTGTTGCAAAAATATGTTAACCTCTTAAACTTTGAGTAATCAGGAAATCAATGGCAAAAAGTAATTCAAATATTTTTGTCCAAAATTTCAACAAAGGAACACCAAGTCATCATCGGTAATTACCGAGAAACCGAGTTGTTCCTAATTATGAGAACTCGACAAAAACATACGTGTACTTAATTGCAGTTAGCAGTAATTACAGTGACACATTTTCATGTATAATCAGCGCCGGCTTTGATTTTCGGAGGCAACTGCGTGATGGCTACTTGAAGTGGTTTCTCGTTCGTTAAGAGTTAATATGTGTCTGTTTACTTGGTCTACTGAAAGGAACTCCTGGTCGCATTTGAAAGGGAAGTCGTAGAAACAGAGTAGGAAACCTGCGAGGATGAATACAGTCTCGAATGACAAAGTTGGCATCTGTACAGAACCAAAAATTCTCGAATTATATATTTTTGTTACACAGGGTAGTTCAATAAAAATTGGCATTTGAATATCGCTGTTATTTTTGAAGATATACCATTCCTTAAAATATTTAAATGTATATTATTTACACCCTATAGATTTTTTAAATCTAAAACTGCTTTATATTCTCTCGAATACCCATCAAAAATTTCCCTCTAAAGGACCATTTTCCACTTGACTAGGGATTTCAACGTTTTTCTCTTTAATCCTCCGCGTCATGAGAAGACACTCATTTATCGGCCTGATAGAGGGAAACGAGTGATCGATAGCAATTGATAGATGTCCTCCGGCAGTATTTTAGGGAATATGAAATACCTCGTGTCTGAAAAAAATAGACGTTATCCGGCAAATGTGTCGGCCAGGAAATATCTTCCGGTCTGACACGTATGGATGACTAGTAACACAATCTACGATTGATCCGACCCATTCTTCCGCGTCTACAATTGGTCAAATTGGCAATACGTTCGGGTTAGAGAACGGGGGATTTTTCAGTTACCCATTAACCTTCTTCATCGTTGTGACGTTTATTGATCCTGCGAAAATGTCCCACATTTTTTGCAACACCTTGTACACCGATGCTGCGTATGGGTGGAGCCCTTCGCGTCTCCACGCTCCGCTCCGCGCATTGTATTTCGTTTGTTTGTGCACGTCACCACACCTGACCCGGCATCAATTATATCAAAGCCACCGAATTCGGTTTAGAATCGTTTTGCAAGCGTCCGTCGAGTGGAATTGGAAAAGAGGATCAATTTTCTACGAATGAATTTTTATGAGATTCATCCTCGATTCTCCGTGTTTTGCTCACTTTAAAATCTGCTATAATAAATATTAATTTACCTGCCCGGCATTTATACGCGGCTCTAAAATTCATCGCTGTACGCGCCGAATACTCGCAGCGCTCTAAACGAACCTTTCCAGCTACCCGCGTTACTTATTCAGAGATAATTAATGGACATTAACTTCATACCCTCGGCACTGTGTCACTGTCAAATATCCAACTGTCGTCGAAAATTACGAGCGTTCGCGTTTGAAGTGCGCCGTGGAACATTTGTGTTCTAGGGTTAATGAGAGTAACCGTACATTAGAAGAACACTTGGCAGCCGCGAGACAAAGAGGGCCGACCCTTTTAACGCTAACGATCCAAAGAAAGCTAGGGCGTCGTTTCTCTCTCCCTCGCACATTCTCTCATTTTTTTTTTTTTTTTTTTTTTGAACACGGTGACATTAGAATAAAAATATGCTCAGACTCTCTCGGCGAGGTGCTCGCAGCGCGCAGGTACGGCTTAATCAACCGGCTCAGTCGATGGACGTTTATTTCAGTTCGGAGACGCACGGGTTTTTATTAATACGCGGCCGGAAACGTGACGGGGCGCGGGCATGCGAAGGGGGATATTGCCTTGCGACGATGGTTACATTCGCCGTTCCATTGTGCCCGCCCCGCATGCCGATCTTCACGCGTGACAGGCATTATCTTCAGGGAAAAGTGGGTGACGCTGCGTTGCCACCGCGACCCAAATAAATTGCATTTAGATTTCAACACGAGCCCCTCGGGGAAACGTTATTACGCGTTGTTCTGCTTCGTTTTTAATAGAATGAGTCGGGTTTACCGCTTTGTACGATGGCAGAGGGTTCTGACGAAAAGTAATTTGGAGAGACGGGGTTGAATTTCAGTGAACGATCTGTTGCGGTCTTGTAAAAATTCCCACGCAGTTGAGGAAGGTTGTAGTTTCTGCTTAGGTGTAGAAAATTAGGAATAGGTTTTGGGATAATCGAGATTAGAGAGTAAATAGCACTGATATAAAGATTTGAGACCCTCCAGATATAAGCCAGAGTCGAAGGACAAAGCTTTAAAACTTTTGAGACATGAGTCAGTGTCGAAAGACAAATCTTCTATGAACTTATGAACCTAAGAACTGAACAAGTTCAAAAAAACCACGAAACTTAAAGTAGTGGATATGTATTTTTTTCATCCTAATTGAAAAGAACACTTTTCAAAAATACATTGGGGCAAAACTATCCCATAGATTAGTTCAGATTTTTTCATAGGGTTGGGAACACTGTATAAATTATTTTTACAAATTGTCGAAATTGTATTATAGGTGAATATGGTATACAATGTGGCTAAGATATCTAGCAGTGCAAATGTTTTACATGAAAGTATACGAAAAAATATGTAGGTATGAATAATACAATTATTTTCAGCAGAGCTGGTATTTTTATTTTTTAAGATTTTAGTGATGCATAAAGGAGCAAGTTTTTCAACAAAGTGTCAATTTTTGTATAATTCTGAGAATTTTTAAAAGAATTTAAGGTTCAAATAAAGATTTTTTTATTAAACAACCATGGAAAGTTGATTTATACAGATAGTGGAAACTGTGTTCATACTGCATGCATATATCGTAATAAATTGTTTGTTAACTTTATTACGGTTTGTTCTTTTATAATTTCATTAATTTTTTGTTATAATCTAGAATATGTCTGTATTATCATGAGTAAAACTTAAATCAATTTACTGAGAAATTTTTCTCCAATAAATTTTTGAAAAAGTTCTTTTTATTATGACAAAGGTATGCACCTTAAATCACCCTCCTAAAAGATTCCATATGAGACTACAGTAGAACGTCGATTATTATCCGACTCTCAAATATCTCAAATTTTTATCAGCTGGGTTTCAATGATTAAATGCATTAGATGTAAGAGTACTATGAAATTTCGAGTACAACTTGAATTATGCTCTAATAATTTTCAACTAATGATATTTTATGTTAAATAGAAATATTGAGTCAGATAATCGACGCTCTGCTATACAATTCAAAATAAATAAAAAATTGCCACCCGAAGTAGTTTCCAATAACAAAATCTATAGTCAAAAATATTAACAGTCTTTTGTGGAAATAATACTTCATAAGTAGACTGTAGATTTCTGCGATTTATGCACTTCTTAGGTTCACTCCTTGTTCTGTAACTATAAAGATATAAATTTGTATAAAAATCAGCAATTTAGTGATACAAAGTTTTTCTATTTTTAAGTTTCCAGATAAATTTTATACATAAACAAAATTGGTTGATAATATATTGATAATATTCATAGTGTTCTCCCTCAGCAATACTAATTTTGCAGCGTTCTGTAAGACTCTGGATGGCCTTGGGGATAATTGTAGGATTATAGTGTGTTATATTTTTCTGAATTACGGAATTGATTAATATCGTTCCCTTAATATATAAAATTCGAACTTAGGAAGAATTCAAAATCTGTAAAATGAAATTTCATGATCTTCGTACAAACTATCCACCATTTTTTTTTTTTTTTTTTTTTTTTTTTTAAATTACAAGAATGTAGCCTCTGTATGCATCTATAATATATAAACCCAAACAAAATCATATAATTTTTCCAAGTAAAGCAACTTTGCTCCCTTCTCCGCACAAAAGAAAATTCAAATTTTTTATCCAAAACAACGAACACCCAATGAGAAATCTCTAAAACACCCCGACTGACATACTCCAATTCCTCACGAATAATCTATCAGCTGAACGCATCACCTAAACGACATGCCCGACAATGCGGAAACCTGTCAGACGGAAACCAGGGCAAGAATTTTAGCGAAATAATTTCTTGGACGACACCTGGCATCGGAATTATCTCGGCGCCGTTTCTTGTGGAGAAATCTGTATAAGGTCGGCACGTGTCCTGTTTATTTCTGCAGTTTTCGCGTCGTCGCGTCGATATCGCATAAATACAGTAATTTCCCCGGAGAGAACGTAATTTCTCGATCGATCGTTCCCCCGGCATGACCTTGAAGAAACGTCATCGTGGCTCTCGCCACGGATGTTCGCACCAATCAGAAATAAACCGAACCGTTGAACGCGCCATCGACACTCGTCAATTTCTTGCCCCATCGCAAAGACCCCGCTCGTTACTCAAGGAAGCTGCCTTCTCGCCGAACAAACACCTCGCGAACTTCCCCAACTTCTTCCTCGAGATCCTATCGGGGGTTGCGTTTTATGTCTCTCTCTAACTGGTTCATTTCTCTTTCTCGCCGCTCGGGAATATTTACGTCGACGGAATCACGGCACCGTGAAAGGCCAGATATTTCATCGGCGACGGTAAAGCTCTTTATATTCCGAGAATATTATCGCCGTTGCCGCGGACGCGGCAGTTAAATTTGCAGTACAACTCGGTGATCAACGCGTTACGAGTGACTGAAATGATTTTTTTACCGGGCACCCGGTACATCGAGCACCGGTGATAATAAAACGGTAACAATATGTCACGCTGATACTGTTACTTGGCTTCAACTCTTGGTTCGAGATGGATTTTCGAAACAGTAGGATATCAATCTCGGTAGTTTTTTTTATGCCGCGTGAGGAGGGTGCTCGATAACGGGAGGCAGATAATTTCATCCTTAACAGCTGCTATTGGAGATCGTGTTAACGCTGTCGGGGGCGAGATTGCAAAATGGATGAGTGCAAAGAACGATGAAGATGTCATTATGGTTCTACTTTCTAGTTATTGGCACTTCGATGGCTGGATTCACGTATTCCTGATTTGCAAATCTTTGAATTTAAGTTGTTACGTGTATTTATTTCTTTATTTATTGGTACCAATGATACCGAACAAATTAAAAGAATATACATTTTGGAAGAGTTACACAGGAAGTTTATAAGAGAATAAAAATAAAGAAATTATTGGTTTAACAGGATAAAATTCAAATTTAATAAACAGTTAATATAAACAACGTAACGTAATTTGGGCCTATGACCTATTGAATTATGCCTCTATTGTATGTACAAATGATCGTTACAAAGTGAATTGCATACAATAGAACATCAATAACATTAATACTAATTTACTAGCTTCATAATAAACATGTTGTTATCCTGTATTCACATCCGTATTCATATTTATTCTCAGTACATGACGATTCATTTTTGCTACACATCTAGAATCCAACAGGAAAGAAAAGAAGAAGAAGAAATCACAGAAATAAAAGAAATAAACGACATGAAATATTTCTAAAAGATATACATATATGGATGTAATGTATGGACGTAATTAGGGAATACAAATTACAAAGTGCTATAGTGACAGTCTATAAATTGTGTAAATTTATAATTGAGAGTCTCAAGTGAGAATGCGATCGATGATCCGATTCTCATAATTACAAGATCTGAATATCAGACCGGAAAATCTTGAATTACTTCTGAAATGTTCGATGTGAAGAAACATAGGTTTACAGGTGGAATAAGGGAACTTGCTAATTGAAAGATGTATAAGCTGGTGGTGTTTAGGATTGTTGATTAGATTATTAATAATTTTAAATACAAATAATGCATTAGCGATCTTCCTTCTTCCTATTTATGCAATAATGGTATTGCTGGATTTTTGTATTAACATTCGCAGAAATCAATAGACAGCGGTTCCTTATGCACAATAAATACGCAAATATGCACTAAAATATAATTCATATTACAATAAATTTGGAGCAATTTTCGAAATTTGGCGTTGTTAGCCGATGGCGTTTGTCTGTCAGAATTAATTTAAGTGCAGAGAATGTCAGTAATTGAAGCATACTTAAACTTATACTACTTACATTGGTGCATACTTAAATTTATTCCTACTACAAATTCGACAATAAATGATTCCATCATCGTATTTATCAATAACAAGATATCTAATCTAAATTTACTTTAATAACACTTTAGGTTTTTTCTTCCTTTTGTAATTTTTAAAAAATATGATAAAATATACTACACTGTTATAAAAGATTATGTATTAATACATGTATATTACTGAAAAATACGCTTATTGTTAGTCACCTTTCATTGTTTCACTCAAATTCTGTGGGCTGCGATGAACGAACCAAATTATTTAAATTCCAAACTCATGCTCAATTACAAGATTACCAAATTACAAAAACATGATTTCTTATAAATTATAAAGTTATAATATAAAAATTTACTGATAGACGAGATCAATTTGAAAGTCACATATTCCATACAGACATAAGTATGCAAAAAATGTAAAATAAAAAATATATTTTAAGAATCCTCTAATCACAAAACAAATTTCTGTCGAGGTCCGATTACGTTGTTCACTTTCTGTCAAGATATGCATTCGCAAAAAGATCCGCTATCTAGTCATCACAGTATTTATCCGACTGAAAAGCGCCTGAGGTACAGCAATTCGTCGATCATTGGCGCCAGCTAAATCATTGCGCGACTACTGAGCAATCATAAATAACCGATGAATAACAGGAGCTTATCTCGTGTTGCGTACATCAATGACTGGTGGGTTGCCAAGCTCCAGGCTCTATTCGGTCGAATCCATAAAACTCGATAACTAAGAATCAAACCACCAAACCTCTGAGAATATTCTACCCATTATTACCCTCGCTCTCCATATCTGTCACCAAAATTACCCACCAAAAAAACTTCCTACAAAAAACAACTATTATTCTCCTTTCAAGTTATCGACAACAACTCGATTCACCTGAAACCTGAAAAAGACTCAATTCGCTTTTGTTCTGTCAAAGGTACACCTGGCTTCCCGAGGACGAGGAGTCGACGAAATTGGAAGGCCCCCGACCTGTACTACCCCCCGCGCCCCCGCCGCCCCTGTCGCAAGGTCCAAAAATGAAGCACGTGACCTTCGCGCGATCGCACACTCTGACATCGTTCGACGTGCCAAGGAGCATAAGTCCTCCGAGACCACAGACCCAAGAACGCCTTATAGACTCGCAGCCAACGATGCAGAACACGATGCTTCCTTCGACCTTACCCCTGATGCACCCCTACGCTGCCAGCGAGCCGCGCGTTCTTGTCCTCGGTAAGTTTCTTTTCTCGTGCGAGTTCACCACCCGTCGACACCTTGCATGCTCGATTTGCTTCGGGACACGTAATGTCTCCTATATGCTGCATGCAAACAGATAGAGCGGAGAATCTGAGCTTTCTGTACTGAGATATTTTAATGCTCGAACTATCATTGCGACATAGATCATTACTAACTGAAGACGTTGCAGTAAGAAAAATTCAATTCCATTTTTGACCATTTCTTATCACTTGCAATATTTGAAAAAGAAATTTTACATCTCTTTTTTATATTCTAAACCCATTACCAATAGTATTCAGTGTTTTCGTTTTAATGTACACTTGAAGCAATAATTTTGTAAACACTCTTTTGTAATTCACTTGAAGAAGAAAAAAAATGGAGTTGCATTTTTGTATAAATTAGAAAATTCTAAATTTTATGTGATCAATTATGCTTAAATATTTAGACTTCTGAAAAAATTAGGAACTACTGTATTGGTATTAGTAAATCTGGCAGTTTTTAGAGTTTTTAGCATTTAGTTCATCCTAGTTTCCACTACAAAATTTTAAACATGTGGAGTTTTGAATATTTCATGTAGGTGAAAATTTCTCCTGAATCAGAATACAGTAAAACCTTGATTAGCCAGCTTAATGTTGGAGTCAAATCTGAAGTATTTCTTTAATTCTGTGAGTCTTTCATCATTAGTTGAAAGTTCAAGTTTTGCTGGAAAGGCTACTATAATTCTATCGCTGATACTTCAACTCACAATAATAAAACTAGAAAATAATTAAGACCTAATTTTGCTGTACCAATATTTTCTCAATAATTTAATTTAAAGCACCAAAATTTTTATTTCATCCTAGTATTCGAAAATTTTATATTTCTTTTATACGTCCGGGAAATATAAAAAAATTGATTACGGTTGAACATGAATTTCACTTTTAACCCCTCGTAACCCCCGTTTTTTATCGTTCCTGTCACTCTCCTGTATTTTACATCCAACCCCTTTTTTTTTATCTCGTAGGCTTCCAAAAAACCTGCAAAAATTTAGAAATACTTTCCAGGGTCTCTACAACACGATCCAATAGTTTTCATTTTTTTTCGAAAGGAGAGCCGAACTCCATCGATGATATTTGAGCATGAAATTTCGTTTTGCCATAAAAGGTCCGAGGTTTCATAGAGGATCAAAACAAGGTGGAAAAATCACTCCAAACAGTAGATTGAATTCGTAGAGAGAACCAAAATATCCAACCTAAAACTTTATAACGATACTAAAGTATTCTTTCATGCTATACTTACTCCGTTTAAAATTAGAAGGGTAATTTTTTTCATCATATTCTTTAATAACCAGTTCAAAGAAACTTGTTTACCTGCACTTGTTTCTACGGTGCATTTTTCTCGAGAAAATTGCGTTTCAATGTTTATACCAACTACAAAGTAAAATTTTAAACGCTGACAGATGCTTTTAAAATTACGAACAAAATTCACTCCACGGTTATAACAGAATTTTTCTAAATAGAATTTGAACTCTTCCTTCTAAAACATCAGTTAGGGAAAACCAGGTAGGGGAGAATGAGGACGAAGAATATTTTCTTTACATAGTTATACAATGTGTGGCTGTAATGAAAATCGACGCAAGTTACAACTCAAATCTAGAAAGTAAAATCTATGTTACTATTAAGGAGAAAGTGCATTAAACAAATTTTTCCTTTAAACACAAGAATTTCATAAAATTCGACATCATAATGCAATATTGGTGACCAGAACTTTAAACGTGAATAGCTCAAAAATGAAAACATTGAGACCACAGATATACAATATGGTTCAATCTCACGTGTTGGTATCATAAAAGAAGGAAATGTGGTCGCGATTTCGAGAAACAAGATCTAAATCATATAATTTGGCAATGTGTTTTATTTAATACATAGAGAATTGTTTTATTAAAAGATCTAAGAAAACACAAACCGTACCCTCTGCTGCTCATGAGATTTCTACTTTGCGAACCAAATATTAAAGCGTGCTCTCATGTAAGGGAGAGTGGGGTAATTACGAACACCTAAGCAAGAATTCCAATAAAACGATAGCTGAGTATGAAAAAAGTTTTTTTATTGATTATAATTGTAGTTTAACTATTCATTTATAACTTACAGTAATCAATATCGATAAAATTTGAAAATAAAATACACTCACTATACATAGAGGCTATATGACAAAGTAACATCACGAAAAATTAGATGAAAAGTAACGAAAAGTTTAAAGCGTATTTACCTTAAACCGTACGTGCTGCTTCTCTCTGCCACTTATTGCCTGACACTGAACGCGTTCGGACCTGTCGATTAGCGGTTGGACTTGATCTATTTTCCTTTTTTAATAGACTGAAATAGCTGTGTTCGCAATTACCCCGCGTTCGTAATTACCCCACTCTCCCTTATACCGCTTTCTCCGAAAATGTAATTTTCAAATCTAATTGTTTAGAACTATATCGTAGTAGATTATACGTACACTGTGTCTTCTAAACCTACACAAACTTTATTTATATGAAATTCATGCAAACGAATTGAGAGTTTCCTTTTTTGCTAATAAAAGAAAAAAGAATGAGTTCAACCTGATCGAATGACAGACCAAGAAACGACTTTTTTAAGGCATAATTGTCATTTTTATATCTTAATCAGAAGCTAGACCAAATATAAAAAGTGTTACTTTTGTCCTCACTGTCCCTACAATTTTTGAACAATTTACAACGACAGAGGCTCCATGTGTCCCCATGTGTCCCTCCTCTTAAATCACTCAATATTTCCCTCCGCAAATCCTCTCTCGCTCCGCAAATACTCCCCCAGGCCAAGCGATACGACTTGTCCCCAGCACATATCACAAGCCAACAAATTATATCCCGCCTCCTGAAAATCCGTTGTTCACCGGCGCAAGTAATTGTGAAAAAGCATCTATTCTCTGATTCGCGCCCCTCCTTGGATAGCGTGGGAGGACATCCGGCGAAGTCCCATTCTTCGCAGGGGACATTGTGACCGTGCAGAAAGAAGGGAACAAGAAATCTTCCTTATTTGCACAGATCTCACGACTACGGGCGCACTTTACGGGTCGATTTTCACGCATTCATACTCTTTCACAGCTGACTCTCGTGTCTGTCCCTTTCACCCGGGACGCGTAGCGCCACTCGTCCCTCAAAAGCGCATACACGCTCCTCCTATGTAACTAAATAGATCCTCTGCCAGCGGAACTTGAAACTAAGGTTGCGCGCCGGACTGAAGGCACTTTTGAAAGAACGAGTGCCTCCATAGGACGTTGGAGGGAAGGAGGGACACACTTAAAAGTCTTTTTCATTTCGTGCCCGCGCATTAGATCACCGAGCGGAAACTTTCACGATATTTAAAGGTTCACGCAATTAAGGTTTCGAGCCTCCGCCGCCGGGCCACCGCGCCGTTGCACAGTGGGACGAAACGCTGAAAACGCGATTAAAAATCCTCACGTCTATGTTTCACTGTTTACCATTATAAAAATGGTCATTCTAGGGGTTTTTGGGGTCGTAGAATCTGATTCTGGCGTCAAAAATTGTATTAAAGTAACATTGAGCATTATAGATGGGTGGAAATGTCGATAAAATAACTTTATATTTTGTTTAATAGCACCGCCTGATTCGCTTAAATTATTTGCAATTATATACAGTATCAAAATTAGAAAAAGTAACATGGGTAGCCTTTTAATGAAAAAAAGCGCACTGAGCGCGCAGAAATTAAGAAGTTTATAGTTTTGAAAAATTCGTTATCTAAATATTTAAAGAGTTTTCATTCATCTATAACATGTAATAACGCACTCATATGACATTTTTTAATGACATAAATATTTGTAAATAGCCGAAATATACTAAGTTATATGATGGCCGTAATTAATTGTATGTTACACTTTTCCGAATCCAAAGATATCTTTGAAACTTATATCACTCGATAGTCTATAGTATAAAGAATGTAACTGCAAAACCTGAACTTGCGCATCTTTACGGTTTCGGAATTGTTAACAATTATGTTGACTGCATTGGCGCGGCTGACGCGGATCATGCAAGTATCGGCGACCAACTAGTGGCTAGCGTGTTTCTCAATTTCTGAACATATGAAGAAAAAAATATTTAAAAAAAATGTAAATGATAGTAACTAGAGTATTTTCACTTCACACATGATTAATTAACTAATAATAAGTAATAAAAACACTAATTGTCTTATCGCGGAAAGTAAAACTAGATAATAAAAAATATAACTAAGTCCCAAGAAGCCTAAAAAATAACGCTAACAATAAACCGAAACTAAGTAACTAAAATATATAAAGATGTAGAGACTTCGCGATGTTGTGCTTTTCACTAATCGTGCTTGACTGATGGTTTCCTCTAAAAATTTTCTTGCCGACTTTGCTGTACCTTAGATCCTTGGCAGGGGTACACCAAGTTTCCTTAAAAATGTTATTGGCTTTTTTTTATATCGGGGTGCTGATTGGTCAAAAGTAAAAGGTGACGACTCCTGATTACCTTTACGCTCAAAAACTATAAACTTCTTAATCTCTGCGCGCTCAGTGTGCTTTTTTTTCATTAAAAGGCTACCCATGTTACTTTTTCTAATTTTGATACTGTATATAATTGCAAATAATTTAAGCGAATCAGGCGGTGCTATTAAACAAAATATAAAGTTATTTTATCGACATTTCCACCCATCTATAATGCTCAATTTTACTTTAATAAAATTTTTGACGCCAGAATCAGATTCTACGATCCCAAAAACTCCTAGAATGACCATTTTTATAATGGTAAACAGTGAACCATAGACGTGAGGATTTTTAATCGCGTTTTCAGCGTTTCGTCCCACTGTGCGCTGGGATTAATGGCAGAAACTTCTTTTTTCTGGGATATCTAAGCGCGAGCATAGAGCGAGTGCATCGCTAGAGACATTGAGTCCAGTGCCCCCTTAAATGACACTTAACACTGTCTATCTGATTATCCTTGTCCCTTTTTGCCGCCTCGCGTTTTTTCACCTCGCGCTCGTCCCTCATCTTTCTGTCTACTCACCCCAGTCTTTTCCAACCCCCACGCTTCCCTACGACGAGGTTTATTAAATTCGTGTTGCAACCACTTGAAAAACTTCATCGTATCTTGTAAATAGGGATTCGACCACTTTCGGGGGCAGTGAATTTTGGTTGAAGGAATTTTGATACTTGTTGGCCGCGGAAAGCTCTAATTTCAAAAGTTTCGAGTTTATGGTGAAAGGATCACGCTTGCCTTTGATTTGTCGTAATTCGGGAAATAAAACCTGAGTGTTTTACGAACGACATCAAATGAAACTTCGAAATTAGTACTTACAGTCACTCTTAAAAGTATTCAGACACTCGTATAACGTTGGGTTTTATATTCTGTATCTCCAGTAAATATAAATAGAGAGATAAAAGTTATTTGCAATATACTAAAGTATAGTATTTTAATGCTAGAAAATACCAAAATGTTCACTTAATGTAAAACCGACATACCGAAGTCTCATCCTAATATACTTTCTACAATTGATTTTCTGTCATCACTTTCAACCCATTGATATTTAAATAAATATTAGTATTATTTAGATACTATACTTTAGTGTATTTCAAATCCCTTTCATCATTTTACATATATTTATTCCAGACACAGAACATGAAAACATAAGAACATGTCAACGTCATACTAATGTTCAAATATTTCTAAAAGTCACTGTATCTGTACACACTAAAAACTTAAACACTAAACTTTACGTTTCTGCTGCATTTGTAGCACATTTTTATTACCACTCGCATTTCAATCTCGCTTCCATTTACATAACACTTTTTGCGAATCTGCGGTTCAGTTAATGAAGCCGCATGACTCGTCCCAAAAAAGTGACCTTAATTTCGGAATTGCGTTACACTGTATTTACTCTCGACCAGGCAGTCTTTATTTAATATCGTAGTCAATAAAAAGTCGATGCATTATAATAAACTAGTAATAAACAAAATAAACACCGCGACTCTGTGGCGGAGTTAACAATTAAACGGCCCGAAATTCGATTAAGACTCGATCGATAAAAATTGTTTAGAATATTCCATCGTGGCTGCAGCGTCCAGCAACGGCTTGAACGCCGAACGGGGGGAAAAACGACATTACGTCGTTCGTCGCAAAATCAAGTTTCGATGCCGATCAAAATTGATCATTCGACCGCGCGACACTGCGTTCGAGGGAAAAACCCCGTGGCGGCACGTTTTCCCTTCCGCGTCGCACGACCCGTGGATTATTAGGTCCTCGAGGGCATTCACTTCTTGCCGGCAGTGTGAATGTTGGCTCAATATTAACGGACGAATTGGCAATATCGGACCGGTCGAATGAGAGGCCGATATTGAATTCGCGTAGGAAATGATAACTACTCGAGGAGCAGTTTCGCAACATTGATATTAGACACGATTCGCGAATGGGTGGGTCGAGCGGAGTCGGCGAAAGCATTAATTCTGCTGTCTCAATTAATTCCTAACGAACGTCGAATTACGGTCCCAGGGGCAAATCATGTTACTAGGGTAATTTCCACGTCGAAGAAAATCCTGTTTCTTATTTGCCCCCTTCGCGGCGGTGTCTTTTCCAAAGGCGCGTGACGCTCTCGAGATGAGATTGCACTGGACGTCGAGATTACTCGACTTGTAACGTATTTGATGTGTTATAGCTCGGCTTGATTGCTTCTTGTTTGGAGACGGGATGCGTACGTTGGGAATTTAAGAGCCTCGCTACTTGCTTATTCCGTTTCAAAGGCGACCTGTTTGCCTAGGAAATTTAACAGATTGCGAACTAAAACGGGGAACGTTGATATGAATTAGGTGGAGGGCGATACAATTGGTGGTATTAACCCTTAGAAGCTACAAGAATGAAATTGTATTCTATGGCAATTTTGTTTTGACATTGTTTAAAAGCTGGATGATTGGTAACACTATTTTTTGGAGTTATTTTTGTTAATATAGTGTGTTGGTAGTGTTAATGTTATAATTGGGGTTTTAAATTAAAAATGATATGTCGGGTTACATTTTCAAGCATGATAATGTTAGTATGAACTTTTAGAATAACTTCTAATAATTGTACTAATTGTAAAGGAAGTAAAGAAAGAAGAATTAGAATTTTATAATAAAGGTATTATAGAGCTAATGTTATATCTTTTTAAAGAAGATTAAATAAATAATTAAACTGTATTTACCTATACTTTTAATCATCTTTATTTAAAATTGTATAAACAATTAACAAAATGTGTTGCGTCTCTCCCGAAATTACCCTACTCCTTTTTTTTTTATTATTATTATTATTTTCCCGACAGCACCAGGTTGGTACAACGCGGTACAAAGCTACTTGGTGCAACAATTATTTCTTAATTTTCCACAAAAGGGGCTAACTTTACCCAGACGAAGAATTAATATGACTACTAAGAAAAATAGTCATTTTCCGGAATTAAAAATTTGTTAAGGATGTCAATGCTATAATAATGTGCGTATCTTATACTAATTTTTTCCTAAATTTCATTAAAAAAAATATCAAACATTCTAGAAGTGACAAATAATAACGATATAGGTTTTCAAAATTGAAAAAATCAGGCGACAGTTTAACATGACAATAAAAATTCTATACCGGAGAAAGTTTAAATAAAACGGTTTTGTTTGTATATACAAATTTAAAATTACAAAATTAACAAAATTAAAACAAAATTATTTAATCAAAAATTTCGTATGTGCAACAATTTGTAACCGTGTTGGTTACATATATTCAAACCCATACATCTATCGGTCACGATGGGTTAGTCGCGTGACGCGTGTTCCCCCTCCATAGTCCTTGCGCCACCGATCGCGTGATCTGCGATCGCGAATTATAAT
Source organism: Perdita meconis (assembly GCA_030770465.2). Classification (NCBI taxonomy): domain Eukaryota; kingdom Metazoa; phylum Arthropoda; class Insecta; order Hymenoptera; family Andrenidae; genus Perdita; species Perdita meconis. The sequence continues at coordinate 20,374,872 of JASKOS020000004.1, forward strand.
CGTCGAATCTTGTCTCCAAACGAAGTGATAATGCGTGCGCAATCGCTCCCACCACGATCGTAATTTCGGGAGTTCGATCTTCGCGGATCGATCGTCACTCTGGTTTCGAACGCGATAAGGAGAATACGGAACCGGGTCCGTTAGGCGAGAAACGGTGCACGTCGATGAATCAAACCGATTCGGTGCGAGAGACAAACTGCTCCTCGCGTCTTCGCCGCGTACGCGCCTCAAACCGAGGAGTCGCGAGTTAAAACCTAACCGTGGCACAGCCTACCGTTAATTCAACAACATTAATTTCAATTCTTACGTTAATTTAATTTAACTTTTGTAAATCGAAAGTGCACGAGGTTGCCGGGAATCTCGGTTTGGGGCGCGTGCTGGGGCGTGGGCGCGAGTAGCGGGTTTAAAGATTTATTTCGTATAAGAACGCAGTCTCGCATCATGTTTCTCGCCCAAGGAAAGCATAGAGTCATTACGGCCGCCGTCATCGACTCAAACAGGAGGTAAAAATGCGGAGCGTCGATTGTCTTAAACATTGAACGGCAAAGAGCTGGCGAGTCAAGTCTAGCTCTGTGTCGGCATTCTTGGTCGGGTAGGGACGAGTGTAGATTGTATAACGAAGAGATCGGTCACGGATTCACTCTCGTTGCCGGAGATCGCCTAGAGCTCGCGTTTTACGTGCCTCTTTGCGGCCTCTTGGGCATCGCAGTGCGTCTGGGCTTTGGCCTCTCGTTGCGGATGGTGACGTTGGTTCTTCCCTGATCCAACATCACCACCCGAATGTGCATTTCGTTCCTGCGCGGTCACTCATTCGGTGGTATCAGGACGGGAATTCACCCTCGTTGCCGGAGATTGCTTGGGGCTCGCGTTTTACGTGCCCCCTCGTGAACTCTTGGGCATCGCGGTGCGTTCCATCTTATGGTCCCCGGGAGAGAAAGGGGTGTCGATTCGGCCTGAGTGTGCCTCATCGGTATTTTTGGGCGTTGATAAGCCACGTGGTAAATTCAAACGGAGGAATCTGGAAAGGGTTGGGCCCTCGTTACCGGAGATTGTTTGGGGCTCGCGTTTAACGTGCCCCCTTGCAAACTCTTGGGTATCGCGGCCTAATTCGGTCTTTAGATCCTCGTCAGGTAATTTACCAGTAAGTTGGCACGTCGCGAAAGGGGACAGCTGAGCGTTTGCCCGACGTCGCGGTCAAGCGCTCGGCAGACGCAACTCTTGTCGAGTTGCGTGTCCTGCGGACCATCTTTTCGCTAAGGCCACTTTACGAGACGAGGACGACGGCAGGCTCGAAAAAGGAGAGAAAGAGAGAGTAAGCGAATGCATGTGATTTCGGGAGAGTAAATCAAATCCGGACGTAAGGACGGGTGTATCAATTATTCAGTGATTTATTAGACGGCTGTAACTCTTTAAAGGACGGCAATATACCATACTTTTACCTATTAAAATCGTGTCCAAGTTTTCTCGTAAGCCATTCGATCATTCACCGCTTCCCAGTGCCTGGAGGCACGAATCCCTTCTTGTCTTGTCGAAAGTTAGCTAAACATCTTAGATTTACGGAACGACTATTTCTTCGAAATAGTTGTAAAAAGCAATTTTGGTTACAAATTCAAAACTTCATACATACATAACCATAAAAAGCTTGAAAAATTACGGAATTGTATTATCGGTCAGTGTAAAAAAAACAGAAGTTTGAGATAAATATATAAAAAATTTGCCACCCAATTTTTAATACAATAACACAGTAGCCATGTTTCACGTATTTCTTCTGCTCATCAAAGTGCATCTACTTCAGAATAAACAAAATTATCATTACAATAAATCATTATCAACGTCAACGAGAAAGTTTTACTACATGCACACAAATTTTGATAACTGGACTATTCAGATATTAAAATATTGCATCAATATTTTAGTAGAATGTTTGTGATACTCTCAACATGAAAATCAACAAAAAACTAGCTAGTCCGTGTTGCTCGCTCGCTTCGCGAGCTCGCGAGTGGAGTTATTGTAGCTCGCTCGCTACATTCGCTCACGAGTAGTGATGCCTGTAGCTATTCATGTTTATTTTGTGTGTGACCCTTTACGGGCCACGCAAAGAACTTCCCGATTTGCGAGTTGTAATTTATTATTACCATTATTAATTGTCACTAATTAGAAAATTATTCGTATTCGGAGAAATTTAATAGTTTTCTACTTATCAACATTGTTGCTATATGACGTAGCATTAAACGAACATCTATATATATAGGGAGAGTGTCCCATTTTAATCCGCCACTACGGACAACTTAAGAAATATGCATTGGATCAAAAAACATCCCGAATAAAAGTTTGATGGTTTGGAGGGGGACATCTGACCCTGTTAAAAAATTTCATCCCTACCCCCCTGGGGTATATATGTATGTATGTGTGTGCTGTGTATATGGATATTATGTATATTCATTTGTTTTCAATATGTAGTTATTGAGTATATATATATTTATACGTGTATAAATATACTCATATATATGTATTTATCACAATTATATCATTATAATTATATATTGTAATATATATAGGCGAAAAATCGAGATAGGCGAAAAATCGAAATTTCGCGATTACAGCGCCACCTATCGCGAATGAAAAAAAATGTTTGAAATAAAACCTACATATTTTGTGGCGTGGAATCCGAATCTGCAATAAAAAGTAGGTGGTCCTATTTAAAATTTTAAAGTAACCCCCCTCCCCCCCAGAGGGGTAGGGGTGAAATTTTTTTGACAGGATCAGATGTCCCCCTCCAAGCCATCAAACTTTTGTTCGGGATGTTTTTTGATCCGATGCATATTTCTTAAGTTAGCCGTGGTGGCGGATTAAAATGGGACACCCTGTATATATGCATATATATATGTGAGTGTGTGTGTGTTATATAAATATAATAATAGTAATAATGTATGTATCTATATTATTTCAGTTTAGTTATTCTCTCATAAATTTATATTCTCCCATTTAGATTGCGTTATTCTGTTAGGTTTTCTTAAAAAAACTAAAAAACTACTGGACCGAATTAGAACAAAATCTATTCAGCTCTAAGTTACATTGATACACATCGATTGCACCATCGACCATTTTGATCTCACTATTAGTTTTTTAGAAAACGTTAACGAAAAATTTGATCACATACGTACGTACGTACGTACATACGCACACACACACACACACACACACACACGAACAATTTGTTAAAAATAGCCTAAAATTACTCCAATGACCTTGAAACATGGAGATCTGCTAAAAAATCGATTTTCCATTTTAGGGGCAAATACAATAACTTCCCTATAAATCGGGAAGTTAAAAAGAAGTTCTCAAACCATTACTTACTTTAAACCAATTTTCTCTATGAATTTGGAATGAATAGGAAATTTTTATCATGTTTGTGAAATATATTCCTCTATCAGACATGTATTAAAAGCACATGTTTACACGTTTTAGCAAGGGATGTTCACTACGAAGCGAGCATTAGATCGCGAGCGGAAAAAGTATGCCGCGTCCACGGCTCAAGGTTTTCCCTCCCCAGTCTACAATAATACAAATGAAAAACTGGAAAAGAAGAAAAGCGCGCTAGGAAAGATTTATCTCCTTCGCTAACTGCTTTTGTTCTTTCCCCTCTTCCTCCTGCAACGTTTTACCGTTTCCTCGCATGGAACGTGTCAGAGAGCTCGGTAAAATTCTCGACTACGATGTCCGCATAATATACCATCGTTCCGAACTGAACTTCTGCTTAGTCCGTGTTAATTGTCAAAGTTGCTTCGTTGGCTCTCCGTAAACTTGGAATGAATGTATGGACTAGGATTATTGGCGAGTCTTGGTATGAATTTTAATTACGTAACTTTGATTACGAGTAATAACTACAACGTACCTCAGGGAGAGATATCATATTAATGGGATACGTAATATCGACGACAAATAGGAGATATTTGTCTCGTACTAGACGCGCTCAATAGTACCTGTCAACAAGCAAATAGAGGCGGATGGAGTCATTAGACCGACTTCGTCCTTCTCCAGTTTCGATCCCCTTTAATTGACTCGTTCAGAAATCACACAGTGCTCGACGCGAAATAAAAACACCTCGTCTTTATTTCATAGAAGCCATTCGCGGTGCAAATTCAATATTTTACGGGGAATTCAATATCACCCTCGAAATTACCTTGCGGCTGGTAACCTCGTGAGTAAAGATTCTTGAGTGCGCCGTGTGTGGGCGTCGAGCAACCATGGGTTTCGTGTATCGCTGTTCCCTACAAACAATGCTCGGAAATCCCGAAACAGGACAGAAACCTGATATTCAGTGCAAACAACTATCGACACGGAATTCGGACCAGAAAATAGAAAGTGTAAAATTGAAACCATACTAAACAGATCTACATATTTATTCATAGATAAAACGTTTCCATGATTTTAATTACAACTCGGTTTCTTTTTCACTTTAAATAACGACGAGTTATAAACCTTTGAGAACTTGAAAACACTCTTACATCTGGACTCCAAAACCAATACAAGAACAGATTCAGTCTGAATCACAGCTTTCTATTTTCTCACCATGAGCCATCTAAATCAGTGCAGAAAGGAACCCGCGAACGTGACCAACGTCAAACCTATAGGATCAATGGATAGGCGAAGGTTTAAGGGGTATTCTGCTCCGGTGCATAACGCTGGTGCGATTACCCACCTTTCAGAATTTTTTTTGGATGGACAATTAAAGTAAGCGTAAGACACACAGCTTTATTTTAACGGCTTAATCGTACAATTGTGTTTGTGAATTTATTTTATTCTGGAAAAGTAAAGGTAAAGAGTGTAGATGGAGTCACGAATATGGAACATTTCTTAAGGGAGGAATTTTTATGTAATGGTTTCTAAATAGTTAATATTTATGAATTTTTATTCTGGAAATTATTTTTGATATTGAGTTCAACCTTTTTCAAATAGTACGAGACATTATGAACCCTGTTAAGTTCCTCTTAAAAATCTAATTTATTAGGTCCTTAAATAATAACAGGCCATTATAAACATGGACAATAAAATTTTGATAAAATGTGAAGAAACAAGGGTAGATATTAATACTACTTTTCTTATATTTTTCTTAAAATCGGAGCAGTTATTTAAAAAAAATTAAAAGACTGGTTTAAGTTGTGGAAAAAAATTTTTTATGATTTATTTGAAATTGTTTATTAATTAATCTAATAAGCAGACCATAACAAGAAAATAGAAATTTTTCCTGAAATAAGTTTCTTTCTCTTAACATTTTTTTTAATACTTATATTTTCATAAAGAAAAAAAAAATATAAATCTTATTAGAAGTAATGTTAAGTTATCAGAAAAGTCAGTGTATGTTATAAAGTAGAACCTCGATTATCCGACTCAATAATATTTGTAGAATAAAATGCTAGTAATTAGTAAAACGTTATAAAATCATAATATAAGTTTTATTCACAGTCCCCCTGAAATCTTATACCTAGTGCAATAATTAACTGAAACTTCTGATAATTGAGGATAATTGTGATTCTGATAATCGAGGTTCTACAGTGCTTATTTCAAATGCCCAAAAAAGATTTAGATAAATAGATAAAATACCATCTATATTAATAACTTTGCTAAAACTCAAATTTTCTTATAATTAATAAAATTCACCTTTTTTTGTTGCATAAAGTTACTTAAATTTCTTTAACACTTATATTTCCATGAAAAATGAAATACTAGGTGTAGAAATGAATTATTTCCGATAATTGAGTAAAATAAAAATTCTGTTAGGAAAAAGTAGAATTGTTCAAACATTGAAATATTTATTATTATTATACCTTACGCAATTTTTCTGGCAAATAATATTTAATTTTATCTAAGATCAAATTACTATTCCAATTATGTGAAGAAATTCGTCGGAAAGAACTTATTTCTGCACTTAAAGGTACTTTTACACATGACAGTAAATCGCAACTTTTACTGTCATGACACCAATTGTCATGACTTTCGTTTATGACTTCTACTGTCGCGTGAAAACGTACTTTAATATACAGGGTGCGCTAAAAGTATGGAAACGGTCAAATATTTCCAAAACGGAACATTTTTGAGAAAAATGTTTAGAGCAATGTTTTAGGGTTTTAAAAATTCTATTGAACGGCCATATCCGTTTGACCTTCAGACGAACGGTCAAGGTCATATCAAGGTCAACATGATTTTTCAATAGAACATGCCATTTTTTAGCATGCAATGTTAAAGCTGACGATGAGACCTTTTCAAAACAGTAGCTGATGACCTATTTCTCTTGAGAATTGCTCGAGTTCTGATCGTTGAGAATGAAGAAAGTCTACTGTACCAATTAGTACCAAATAGTCTGGAAACGGTAAAATATTTTGAAAATGGACCATTTTTGAAAAAAATGTTTTAGAGCAATGTTCTACGATTTTAGAAATTCTATTGAATGGTCATATCCGTTTAACTTTTAATGGAGCGGTCAAAGTCACGTCAAGGTCAACATGATTTTTTAAACTGGAATACCCCATTTTTTATTAGGCAGTGTTACAGCTGACGGTGAGACCTTTTCAAAACACTAGCTGGTGACCTTTTTCTGTTGAAAATTGCCAAGAATTGTCAAGAATCAGGCAGAAGATAATTCGAACATTTAACGAGTTAAAGCACATTAATGCTAAATCTCAAATGCTCAATGCGTATTTATGTTAAAATCGCCCTTCCTAAGTCCATACGTGAGGACCATGATTGTGCGAAGTCCAATTAAGAAACTTCAAGGTGCACCATAAATAAGGCTGACAGTATCGAAGCATTTAAAGCTCAGCACTCAGGCAATTCTAAAGAGAAATAGGTCATCAGCTAGTGTTTTGAAAAGGTCTCATCGTCAGCTTTAACACTACATGATCAAAAATGGCATGTTCCATTAAAAAAAATCATGTTGACCTTAACGTGACATTGACCGTTCCTCTGAAGGTCAAACGGATACAACCGTTCAGTAGAATTTTTAAAACCCTAAAACATTGCTCTAAAAAATTTTTCTCAAAAATATTCTGTTTTCGAAATATTTGACCGTTTCCATACTTTTGGCGCACCCTGTATAAATATTGTTAGAAGTAAGTACTATTAGCTTACTAAAAAAATTAATATGTGCTATACATACTTCAAACACCCCTAAACAATGGACAAAAACAGAAACCTGCACCGCCCGTTCAACAACCTCCACCAAAAATCTAATTTTCCCATCCAAACCACCCTCAACCACGCATGTCTATCTAAAACCATTAATCTTACCCTTTTCCCGTGATCCCATTCAACTCTCCGATAAGTCACGTCTCCGTCAAAGTAGTCCAAGGAATCACGATCGAAACACGTCGCTTCGCTCCCTCGCACTGATCCCCCTGATTTCAGCCGCTTTAGCGCGAATTTCGTTCCAGAGAAGCCACCGAAGCGCGGCGCGATGAAAACGCAGGCGACCCAGACGGAGCTGCCGGCGGTGTTTCGGGGTCGAGTCCCGGTGACCCTCAGCCCGAGAACGATCCACCGGGTGAAGATGGTATCGCAGGGCGCACAGACGAACGGCCTGTTCAACGGCAGGAAGCTGACAAAGAGTTACTCAGAGGCTGGACAGTTGGGCACCCCGTTGGGGGGTCAAGTCGGAACGCCGGGGAAAGAGGAGACGGAGCATGAACCGCTTCACAGGACGCAGAGCGAGGAGCCGCCGAGGTCGCCGTTCCTCGTCGATACGCCGCCCCCGCAAACGCCGAGCGCCGCCCCCGCAACGGAGGAGTTCCTGACCAACGGGGACATCGGCGTGCCCATAACGAGAATCGTAAGTTCCGCGTTGAATTAGAGTAATTCGTTTCAGTGTTCCGTGGACCCGCACGGAACGTCCTGAGAAAGACTCTGGAGACCTTTAAAGTGTCCTGCCAGGCAGTGTCAGGACTCTCTGTCGCGTTTATCAGATCGTACGATTGTTTCCCTCTGGGTTTGATCCTTCGAGTCTCGCCGCGCCGCATGCCGAAAATGAAATAGCGTAGATGGAAAGAGAGAGGAGGATTGCGAACTTGGTTGAGGGGTTGTGTGGAGGAGAGCTGACAGAAGAATTGAGGGTGGTCTGGGGATTCTGGAGGTAGTCTAGACTTCGGAAGAGTTGCAGCCGAACTTCCCTTAATTGCTTGCATTTTTGGGGGAGACTTTCCAAGTTATTCTGAGGAATAGCTTCTTGCATCGTCGCGGGTAATTTGGGTGTGGCTTCTATGCGGGAATGCTAGCCAAATGAAATGTACCCGCTTCCAGTTTGCGCGCCTCTTTGTTCGTTATGCTTCAAGGGACTTTCATTCAAATATTCCTTACTCGTTAGAGTGCTCGAAAACTTACAGACAGAATCTCCAATACCTTTCGAGGAACGTGTCGGTTATCGGATTCCCTTTTCGTTGGACACTCGACTTCGTTGCCTTCGGACTTTGCGGAAAGACAAGGAATTCGTTATGTGACTCGAACTCCTGGTTTTGATTTGAAATCGGATTTGGACCTGAAAGTAACTCGAAATCCATCGCTTCCATAAATTCCATTAGAGGATTCTTGGGATACTGATCCTTAATAAATTGTAGAAAAAGAATGTCTCTAGAAATAAAAGAAAAAATATTTTTTTCAATTTAAAAAAATGTTCTTTTATTTCTAGTATTTTTTTTTACAATTTATGAAACATTAATAGGTGCAGGTTCATTATAATAGAGACCATTACTCTAGGCGAATATAAAATAATAAACTTTTTCGAAAATTTTGGAGCGAAATAAATTTTTTTCACCTGTCAAAATAGGAAAAACTTACTTGCACTACCATAGATTTCATCGTCCAAAAATAATTGAGTCATACACGTCACTAACCTCGATTTTTTTCAATTCCAAAACAGAAAAAAATAGTATAGTATCCATTGGTGATGTAACGAATATTCGTATTCGCGTTCGCATTCGCGAATATTCGCATATTTCTTGACATTCGCATTCGCAGTCGCAAAATTCATGCGAATATTTTGCGAATATGAACGTCAGAAAAAGTAAATAATATTTGGTAAATAAAACAATAAAATATCAATTTCTTATCATTTTTATTAGAAAACTTTTTCTTTGTAACTTGACCTGACCTTGTAATCATATCTGTAATAATTAACCTTCACTTTAATTAATATTACCTTATCTACATTCTATAATATTAGGTAATAAAGCTTTAGACTTAGTTTTATAATAAATAATCAACTTCTCATTAGAAATTAGAAAACAAAAAATATATAGTGTGCGTATGTAAACAAACAAAAACGTATTCTTTTCTTAAACTTTTATCAGTCTTATCTTTACATAAATCTAGGTACTTTTATTTTGAATTTAAAATAATCATCTTCTTTTATGAAACTAAAAATATCAATAATTGTTTATTATACAAAAACTGTATTTTTAAACTAAACTTTTTTTACTTTAAGATCAAAAAACAAAAAATATAAGTTAACTTTAAACAAACAAAAACGTCATGTCTCTCTTAAACTTCTTTTAGAAAAAAATTAACAAAAAAAAGTTATTATCTTATTTTTTATAAGATTAATTTGAGCCATAGATAAATGGCGCCAAATTTAAAAACTGAATATCCGCATTCGCATTCGCATTCGCATTCGCGAATATCGGCGGCAAATATTCGCATTCGCATTCGCATTCGCGAATGCTTAAAAATTGATATTCGTTACATCACTAGTATCCATCTATGAAGATAGTATCTATCCTACAATTTCTGTATTTTATTTTCATCTCCATCACTGATATTCTGTCCAACAAGCTGGTTAACACACAGAAAAAAGTTCGCGAAACTGTATTACAATCAATTTGCGATCTCGCGCACGTGATCAGGCTATTTTATCTAATACAAAGTAAATTTAGATTCACCTGTAAACTGCGGAAATACCCGGAGTTAAACAGTTCATCCTGTATAGTATCCGCGTGTCACATCCATTTTATGCTGTAACTACGATATGTTGTGCTGACGCGTCGCAAGCATTTAATCCGTTAAACGAATTAGAGTCGCGGGCAAAATCAATAGAGTTTGCAGTGCAATTAACTGTGAGGACAATTTCTCGCAAAATTTTAGATGGTAAAGCCAAACGCTGTAAGAATTGCCTTTTCCATTAACGATTCTCTCGAAGACTTATATTTTCGTGTCTAAGTTAAGAATTTTCTCTTAACAACAAAATTTACTAAGATTTTATTCTGCAAAGTAGTTCGTAGAAAGCTATAAATTTTTCTTGACCTGGTCAAGAAACTAATTGAATATATGTATATTCAGTCCTTTACATTGTTTCTAAAAATTTAATCAACGATATTGAGACTTGACTATTGAGACTATTGTCTCAATAGTCAAGTCAGAGAGAAATTGTCAATTTCACCCAGATTCCTGTAAGCCGTCTACCGCCAGGCCCCAGGAAGCGGAGTCACATTGATTCTGTTATTCCGAATGGAGAGTCGCTTGAAATGGCTCGCGATGCTCGAATCTCTATACCCGACATCGCCTTTGATTGAGAGGATATTACAGACTAGGATTTCACCGCCGACTAAGGATCAATCTAAAATCGGTCGAATTATACCGTTGCGCATTCTGCGTTGTATTAAACGCCTCTCGCCGATCCCTCGTTCGGTTCAATTCTACGACTAAAATCTCCGCTCTGTCATAATGGGCGTATCGATTAGGTGCTTGACTAAGCCTTCCGGTTGAATGCCTACGCAACTGACATGTATGAGAAATGAAGATCGACGAATGCTCATTTCCATGGTTTCCTCAAAATTATTAGTAATTTCTAGACGATCTATTTCAACCTGAATTAAAATTATGGAGATTTTAATAGTCATTAGTATTTGTTAGTTTCGGAAATTAGGAAATGTTAATTTGCAAACAGAAAAACTTTATTTTTAACAAAGTCCAATGAAGAAAATGTTTTAGTTCGACATTCACAGGTACTAATTGTAAGTACAAAGATGTAACACAAAATTCAGTAAAAAAATATAGTGGGACTCAGAATTGTCCAATTAGGTCATAGGGCGGTTTTCCGAGTGCGAAACGCCTACAGCTCCCTCGAACCTCGTCTTGCCAACAGGATCTGTAGAACCTCGAATGAGAGTTCGGATCCTGAAAACCAGCCCATAAATTCTAAGCCCCCTTTTCTTAGCGTGTGGGCCTACGATGCATCAATTTCTGTTGAGGGGATCTGCGAAACGTCAGGAGAAAAAAAATTCTTGCCATCCTTTTGTCAGATCCAAGTCCTATAAAACGGGTGACAAATCAACTTCCTCAAAAGCAAACACTTTTCAACATATTTCTCAAATTTCCATTATAATTAATAACGATAGATATTAAGTTTCTTTATTTTTTTAATGGCTAACAGATATTGTTTTGATTAACGTTCCATATCAATTAGCGCGAAATATATTTTGATTTTATAGGCATTCATATCACAATATTTAGGATCGAAATAATTTTCTCGATATTTCATGCGCGAATTCAATACCAAGATATTCAATACTCTCCATAGTCTTTTCATTTATTTATTTATCAAATTTACGGATACAAAACCCTTTCGTTTCTTCAACGCTGAACAATACGATGTTCCATTATATTCGTTCATGTTTCTGGATATTGTTTCTGGATGGTAATTATAGAAAGGACAGAATTGATGTTACCGACTTTTTCCAGTAATAAATTTTCAAACTTTTTGAATTGAGCAGGGAGCAAGTTCTGAAAACCTTTCAACAGTATCGAGTCTCGATCAAAAGAGCGCGACATTGGACAGTTTTAGAACTGATCGTTATAGAACGGGTGAGCCGTACGATTAATGCATTCCGGATGAGAAGCAATTTTGCAAGATGGGCACACAACAGGTGTAACAACACAAGTAACATTTGCAAGTAAAATTTTCCATGATACAGATTAGATGGAAAGATACCGAAATTTGAAATATAAAATCCTAATTGTCACGACGCGGAGCGATAACAAAACACCACGTCCGTTCTCTACGATTGCTCGCTACGTAGGATTAGCAAGCCAATACATGGACACCTTGGCTGATATCGAGATTTGTATTGGTTTTTATTTGTTTCGCTTAGAAATATTTATTGCGTAAACAAAATTCAGACACTTTGCACAAAACAAATGTATGAATTTAAAAAAACGTTAGTTGTATCTAATAGAATTAAATTCAATCGTAAAATGAGACTCTTAATAGACAAGTGAAATAAATCCCTTTTCTTAATATTGAAAAATTTAGACTTTTGTGTAATACTTTATAAAAATGAAGAACAGAATATAACTTTGCTGTGAGAAAATTAAGTGAAACTATAATAATTATGGTTTATGATAACATAATTTAAAAGAAAAATATTTCTTGTAATAGTAAACTAATTTACATTATTGATAACAAGATTGGAGTCATTACTTCACAGTTTTCTGTAAAGAGTTTACTTATGATGCAAATTTGACGCTTACTTTTTTATTGAAATAAAAGAAAATATATTCAAATTGACAACATTTGTCAATTAAGGGACTCAAATGGTGACAATTCTACTCGTAACCTGTATCACCAGTAGAGGAAAAGTATCATGAAATATTTTTTCGCAAACAAAAAACAGTTTTGTTGAAAATGTTAGATTTCTAACACAACAAACGAGTTCCCTTTAAAGTAAAGAAGCAATAATATAAATTAAAAACCCAGTTTTTTCATAATTATCAATCAATTAATATTTTTACAAATTTCAAATTCTCTATTTCGTCATTTTTATATGCCATTCTTATTGCTTTCCGTTTAACTAAAATAATGAAACGTTAAGAACCCTAAACACGTCCAAACGTTTCGGCGAAGAGTCCTATTTATTCCGAATTTCTGAGTCCCTCGGGATCCCCTGACCTCCGACCCCAGTTCCCCATAGACTTAATTACACTGATGCCGTCCTTGAATCCATTAGAACCTCCTACCACAGTACAAAACCGTATATAAAGTTGTATCAACAGCTGTATCATTTCAAACAGCTCCCCCCTGATTAGTCGTACGGTTAACACACCGACTCAAATTCGACGGAATTAATTAGTTTATTTTGGTCGTGTTGTACATAAATCAATGAAGCAGCGGCAGATTCCTATAGGCAGGCTGATTCCGCTTTATTAACAGGGAGGTCGAAACAAGAATCAAATTTCGGGGAGGCATTTATAGCGGATTGTAATGGTGACGTAATCGAATTACTGGACGGGGGAGTAACAAAATAGACGTCGCGGAAAGCAAAAGCTTGTTAGTGAAGTGTAATTAAGGACGCGCGCGCGTCGTTACGGATATTAACATATTGATGGATCGTTCCATCGTTTCGCGATGTTTTTGCGTTTCGTTTTGTTCCCCTTCCTCTGAAATGATGAAGCGCGTGATTTATGCCCTGCGCCGTGTCATTTTATACGTTGCGTTGACCCCTGAGGGGTTCGGCTGAAAAGAGTCAAGCGATTTTCTGAGTCAAGTAACGTGGACGACAGAAATTAAGGAAAACGTAGAACTATCTTTGTTTATGGAATCGAATTACGGAGAATTGGGACGAGCTGGAATCCATTTCCGTCCGTATATTTAATTTCTTATAATAATAAAGTAGGATTTGAACCAAATTAGATTCAAAAAGTGCAAATTTAAGTAGGAATAAAGTAGGAAATAGTCTAGTAAGAATTTGAAAGTGGTTTAAATTTAAATGCTGAATGATTCACTTTTAAATTTGAGAAGAATCTTATATAATTAGACTGCGGATTTTTAGCTTCTAAATATTATAACATAAATTATATTTTTAATATTTTGTATATTTTTGCGTCTGTTAACAATTTTCAAGATTTTTGGATTATTTAAAATTGTCATAAATGCATAAAATCCGCAGTCTACTTATAATGCTTCTCGTATGAGCAGAAAGATAAAACTTCGTAAATTATTCAAATCCTTCCTTTTTTTATATATTTATTTATTTTACGGGATAAACTCTGTGATACATAAAGAACTAAACTAAACTAAATGAAGTGATCATTACATGAAATAATGAAATATGCGTATCACAAAAGCAAGAAGATATAGTAACTAAAATAAGGAAATCAATACACTATAAAATACGGTGCGAAGATTACTTTGAAGATAGTATGGATTGGCCCGATTATCTATTTTAAGATGGACAAGGTTGGTATGCAAAAACATACGATTTATACAATCAGAGGATCCATAACTTGTGCGATGATGTTCTATATGCATCAAATGATGTCTAAATGGTACATGCAGTAAAAATAATTTGATCGACGGCCTCGTTACTGTGTAATAGAGAACTCTGAGTGTGTAGGTGTGACAAAAGAATTTCGCGACTCTATGAATAAGTCCCAAGGTATAAAATAATAATCGCGAGAAATCATGCTTTTAAGTGTCTCGCAAATGATAAATTAGAAAAAAAAAGTAATACCAAAGTCTCTGAAATTGATTAACGTAAATAATAAGATATCATTTATGTTGTAATTATACGAAGCTAGGTCATAATTTTTTCGACTAAATCTAACAACTAAATCTAACATTTTGTTACATTCATTGAGAATTTATTGAATGCATACTATTCATAGAGTTTATTAAAGTCACCCTGAATTCTCTGGACACATTGATCGTCACTAATACTATGACGTATCTTTAAATCGTCACTATATAACATGAGTTTCGAATATCGGAAAACATTCGAGATATCATTGATAAATAAAATGAATAATATAGTCCCGAGGTGAGATCCTTGAAGAACTCCTGAAGTAGCTTTTCTCTTCTTTCGTTTGACAAAAAGATTGCAGCTTGTCTCAATTTTAAGAATCACTTCACACTCATTTTTTTAAAGTGAAGATAAAAAGTTCTGAACGCAAGTATCTAACAACGGAAATAAAAAAACAAGGTATCTAAAAAGTAAAATCTCAGAGTTCAATTTTAAAGCTTCCAGAACTGAAGTACTAGATACACGGTTGGTTAGTTCAGGGCTGTATACATATACGCGACCCTCGATACCCGTAACAATTTCTAACCCATTTATTGTCTACAATCAAGGCGCCACTCAACCCTCCCGTCTTGATCCCCAGGATCGACGAAAATCGGTAGATCTAGACGACCAAGAGATCCTCATAGACTTCAAACCGGCACCCGTGTCGCCGGACGCCCGTGCCCTCCTTAATCGGATTTCGCAGACAACAAGGAGGTTCCTGCCGTTGCAGAAGACATTCTCGGACGGCGAGATTCGCGTGGAGCGTCGCGAGTTGGTCGGCGAAGCCGGCGAGCCAAGTTACCCGCATACATGCAGAAGAAACCACCAGGACCCTTGGGGCAGGACCGTCAGAGCGTCCGTCCAATTCTCCTCAACGCCCGAAGACCTGTTCTTACTCAGGGTCGGCTCGCCTCACGAAGACCATCACGAAGAGGCAAGTAACCATATCGCTCATCTAAACTCTATCATAAAGCAATAGATCCTCGCTTTCGTGGCCGAATACAAACGCTCTATTCAGTTTGTTTTCCATCAAAATTCTCGAACTATGTTAGACAATTCGATCCCTGTTCAAGACGAATTTAATTACAGCCTCATTGTTCTCTTATTATTTTAGAATTAGAACTGTTAATTACATTTAATTAGAATATTTGTCATGAGAAATTAGAGAAAAAATTTGTATCTTACATAGTTAAGTAATTTTTGTTAGAAGTTTTGATAAGAAAACTTTGAAGTCGAAGATTTCCATTTCCTTGCAACTTCGAACTCGTCGGACCAGTTTTCGTTTGTACTACTTCCTTTCACTTTCAGCTTTTCTTTTAAGGATTAAGGTAAACTTTTCTATCAAGCTCTTACGTCTTTTTGCGTGAGGAAATTTTTAATATAAGAAACCTATTGTACCTTTAAAAATATTCAAGATATAAAATGTTGAAACCTAGATTAACTTTTAAAAAGTATTTTCATTCCAAAAAACGTGAAAACCAGCAGAAATTTTTGCTTGATATTTTTTTAAAAATCTTTTAGAATCCTTTGAAATCACGGAAAAGTTATAATAAATCTCTCGTGAAGTCTAATTTTATTCTATTGATTCGTTTATATTTATCAGAGTAAAGCTGAAAGTCCAAGTATCTTCAAACTGTTATGTAATCGCCCTGCGCTTGCTTTCACTGTTTCAAAAAATAAATTTTCTTGAGAGCCTGAAATTTTCTCCGAGTTGGAAAATCGTTAGAAAATTCAGTTCAAATGCCATTTACGAAAGGTGTGCCATATACATATACTATTTATGCTGACTAAAAGCACAAGGTATTATTAGACACCGACACTGTTCCCACAAAAGCATTTTAAATTGCTGACTCAGAGCGATACGTATCCATCTAGCGTCAGAGCGTTCCAATCACTATCGAACTTTTTGAATGACTATTTCCTGCACGAACTGGAACACGCCATCACCGTTCCGCCATCGATTCTTCATTTGTTCAAGTAGTTATGCCGTAAGATTGATGAGCGTGGATCCTTCCTAGAAGAACCGTCAACCGTGACCGTCTATTAGATTGATCGGAAAATACTGTCAGATTCTTTGCTGGAAAGTCAATTTGCTGTTCTCAAAACCAACTTACTTTTTCATCTTCTGACAAGTGTTATTTATAATAATCCTTCGATTGCCGCACTTCAAAAATAATTAAAACATAATTTCCAGCAAACTCAGATTAAGACAAAAACAGAGAAGTTAGTAAACAAAAAAATTTAATTATAATCTCCTATTAAAAAAAAAAAAATAAAGAGAAAAATCTAAATGTCAAAAACCAGAAACTCTTTACTACAGAATGAAATACGTGTCATTTCAAAGTTGAATTAAGTTTAAAATTAAAGGATTCTATTTCCCAACTGTAGCTTCCGAACCTCGGGTTAAGTTTTAAATTAAAATCGATCACAATCCATATCGAGGTTAAGCACCTTCGAAACTTTTCTTTACGCTAATTGCTTGAATTTTCGTGACGCGATGTTTCCACGACGCTGAAAGCGATCATATAATTAGTTTGAACTTTCTGTTTGAATTATTTATCGACCCGTTTTATTTTCGATCCACGGTGGAAAGCAGAGTCCGTAGCATTTTAATTCTATAAATAAATTGCTACCTCATCAAGAGCGTCACCTAATTCTTGAACTTTATCTTTAAGCCTGGGGGTCACTTCTGCTCAAAACCTTTTGAAATATTAAGAACAAGAAAGGCGAATGCAGAGTCTCCATCTCATTATCTCCATAAATTGGACGTTCAACAACCGACTGTTGTCGAGACGTTATTTTGCGATATCGTTGCAGGAGTTTCACGAGAATCTCATCAGACGAGGACTTTTCCGGAAGAGGAGCGTGTCACTCGAGGATGGAGTGCAAGGTTTAGCATCGGACGACTTCATGCTGCCTAGATCGCTTCCTACGTCCCCCACGTCGCCGACCGCAGTATCAAGTATGAAATATGATGCGCACGCGTTGCTTCCCTGGCCTACTGAAATTTTCAAGAAGTTTCAAAGTTCTGTTAGTTCCCGGCTAAACGGTGTTCACATTTAGCAAACCCCTTTTGCGTAATACCACAATTTATAAGGCAAACCGACGCTGATTTGTCATTAAGCGATCATGCTCAGTCAGGAGGCCAAAAACGCGTGTATTTTAGGAATTTTTTTTCGAAAAGTATTAAGTGTGCTGCAAAAATAATTCGTGTATACAAACGCGTATATCTTTATGAACTTTTCATCATTTTTGTAATGAACAATATCTACAAATGAAGATAGTGTAATCATTTTCTCGAAGATTCTTCGGAAAACACGTTTTGCGGTGACAACCACAATACTTTCGAGAAATGAAAAAACCCAAAAATCAAGTTTTAGACTTCTGATTGAGCATGATTCCTTAACCTCGGCTTTTCTCACACATCAAGCCTCAACAGATACTTTTTTCTTTCACGCTTTGTTAAAAACAAAATTATTACTTAATTTTTTTCGGGAGTCACATTCGTGTCATTAGCTCAAATAATACAGATACTTCCGAGGATAATTGACTCGATTCTCTTTTAAAACTGAAACCAGTGCAAAGATTCGCAGGGCTTTCCCTTACAAAGCGAATTCGCAAAATGGAGAATGAAGTAAGAGGTGGCCTGCTTTCCGAATGAAGGTTTTCAAGATTAGCGAGCTAAATTCATCAACTTAAAGCGCAGTTTAAGCTTCATTCACCCGACGTGCAAGACCGTTGGAAACTTTATACAATAATTCCTGCCCGACGCGAGACGTTTATACGTGTGAATCACTTTTCAGAATTTCTGCGTTCTTTTCAGCTCGAAATAAAATCTCTCGTCGTAAACGCGGACTTGAATTCAACGCAGAAACGCGGTCCTCTAAATTTAGAGCCGTTTAAATTCCATTTCGCAAAACGTTTCGAGTCGATGCTAGCCTTACTTAACGCAAAATTGCCGCGCATTTTATTACACAAATATCAAACACCCTTCGACACCTTCGAGAAAGATCTTCCTCCCTGATTTTAGCCCCGCAGATCTTACAAATCCCCAAAGATTACGGTTCGGCCATACATCCGCATCGGCACGTCGGCCAATTCTGCCCGCTGCTCTTCAGCACCAGCGCCGGCATTTCCGGTATGATCACGTCGCCGTTCGCTTCGAGCGACTCGTTAACCAACGACGTCACGAGGGACCACAGCGATGGAATTTGGAACGAGTCTCAGGCGACGGTCCTCCAGGCCGACTCCTTGGTCCTCCTTACACCGTCCTCGAGAAGAAGGCATCTGCTCCTTCTGCAGCACCAACAAAGATCCTCGATGGACACCGAGGCGCTGGATGTCGAGGACACCATGGAATCGAGGCCACCTAGTCCAAGGATTCGCCTTGAACCCGCGACCCCTGTTCCGCCTCTCACCCCAAGGTAATATGACATGAATTTTTCTTTTATTTAGTTATTGGAATTTGAAGCGTTTGGAATTCTTTTCATTTTAGTGACTTGGGTTATAAATTGGTGATAAATTGATGGATTGAGGTTGTGTAAAAGTTAAACATTTAGTTGAATCTTTAATACAGAATCTTTATTATAGAATGCTGGTTACAGAATTTTGTGTGATTTAAAAAAAATATATGTATTAGGTTGCTGAATTTATTATGCAATGAGCTGCACTTTTACGTAAACAAAAATTTACAGTTTCATTCAAAAAATCAAAGATTAGTTCAAAATTTTAAAGACTTTTCTAGATGAGATTTTTTATTATTAGACATCGGTTGTTTATGCATTTACTATTTACAGAATGGTACAGTTTTTATTTAGGTTTCATTTTTGTTTGTATGCCACTAAAAATACAAAATTTGCATGGACATTCTTTAGTGATTAGTAAACTGTTGATTTTTATGCAAAATAAAATTTCTACAAACACAAATCTGTGGTTGCAAAGTAAAACGACGTATGTCACATTAAATATGTACTTAATTTTTTATATTATACCTTCAAATATTTTCTAAATATTGTAACCCGTACTACACTTTTAATGTTAGACATATTTTGACATCAATCAATAAATTATTGAATTTTTGCATAGTTAAAATTGTTATAAATGCATAAAATCCGCTGTCTAATTATTAGTATTGTCACAAACGCATAAAATCCACAATCTAATGACCACAAAGAAGTGATTATCGCAGTAAGAAAAGAATTATAAAATACCTTCGAAATAATATTTGAAACAATACTTGCCTGTGAATTTTCATTCGCAATGCATTCGCCATTATTTCCTATTCACTGCTTTTCCATTCATTGTGCTAGAAACTTTCTCATAGAATTATAAAAAATTTCTTCTTCACAAATTAAATTTTTTAACAGTACGAATATTCCACATCAATTGTAATTTTTTCTCTATCACTGCATGATAGAAATCATTGAAGTTCGCATTGAAATCACTCTTCCGATGCCCCGTGTAAAATCCGAAGCAATGTTTAAAGGGATTCGCTTCTGAGCGTGGAAACACCAGCACCACCCACCAACGGCAGACCAAGACCTGGATTCCGTCGTCAGAGTCCGGCACCGATGTCACAACCACAATCACAATCCTCGAGCGAGTTCGGCCTGAGCCTTGCCAGAACCGATTCCGGGGGTCGAACGACGGATCTGTCTGAGACCTCGACCACCGAGGACTACGTCACTGCCAACACTTCCACCGAGACTGGGACCACTACAGGCACTTCAGCAACGACCAGTTCTTGGTCCAGGCCGCCGCAAACGTCGAGTGCTGCGGCATCGGTCTCGGCAACAGCCACTGCCGCCGACGGCAGCTCCTTCGAGAGTGCTAGTTCCATCTACAGTTTAGCTCGCAGCGAGGTAAGATCCTTTATCATTATTATTTGTTCATATCGCCTTGTTGTGGAGAGAAAGAAGTTTGCATTAAGATGAATTTAAGATCTAGACGAGAATCTGTCTTATCTGTCTTGTCCGCTTTTGTCTTGCCAAAGGTGTAAGTGAAATCGCATGTAAAAATGTAAACACCCAATTGTATGAAATAATCCCAAATGTATAGTTAATATACTATCAAGCTTAAACCTAGGTAACACTGTTACCTAAGTGTGTTGCCAGAGTTAATCACATCACTCAAAGCCAACGTTAAAATCCCCTAAATGTTCTGTGTTGATCGGTTGTTCAGCTGGTGTCCAGTGTATCTGTAAATTTATCTGATCAAAACCCCATCACTTAAAAGAAACGATTATCATATTCTACGCAAAGACAAAGTTCTATGGTGCTACGTATCAGGCTGTCGTCGAGGAACCCTGTAGCCCGCCACCAATCATTGAGGAAACGGAAATTCCGTTCGTGATGGAGGCGCCCCCTTCCCCAGCCAGATCCTCCAGCAGCAGCAGTTCAGGTAGCTACGACCTGAAGGACGCGATGGCAGACCTGGCCCAAGACCTCGAAAAGGTTGCACCCCAAAGCGGACACACGTCTGATGTGGAGCTGGACCGCGATGTAAGATACCAACTAACTACATCTACCCTAGCAGACGAACTCTTCAAAACTCTGAAGGACTGTACAATCTTCTCAACTTCCTTCTTTCCCCTTTCCCGTCATTTTCAGGAAGGTCACCGATCCTCTTCCGGCGGATACGCCGAATCCCCACCAGACCTCCGCACCTGGAGCGAGGAGGAGCGTCGCAGACGACGGAAAACCTTTACCCTCGACTTCCTCGGCGGCGCCGTAGACACAGAACGCACTACAGAGCTCTATGCTGACAATGTAGAAGTCAGCCCGACGCCGAGCTATCGCCACAGGTGGAGGGCCAAAGCCACCAACGCTAGGAGTCCCCATAAAAATAATAGGAAGCGAGAAACCGTGCAGGAACCTGTGCCAGTCCAACAACAAGTCCAGCAGCCGCTGTCTAGGAGTCCACAAAAGGAGGACTGGCGTGTGGAGCCAGTCGAAGACCCTGGCCATGTCCCAACGTCCGACGATTCTAGCTGCAGTCATCACTACCATATGTATCATCATCACCATCATCACCAGCATCGCGAGACTGGCGAGACCCGACATAGGAGGACCAGGGAGAGTCCTAGGAGGAAGACCGGCTGCTATGTTTCGGCTAGGCGAAGAAGCAACGAGGTGAGTAAAGCAAAATAATAGGAACAGGATATTTATTTTTTGAGTGGTAGATAGTGTTAGGCCATACCACATGAAATTGTCGAATGTAAAAGTTGGTAATCGCAGTAGGCGAAAACTTTATTCGGATTAAAACTATTAGTTTTCATATGTGGAATATTTTAATTGGAGTCTCTTCGGGAAAAGATTATTAAGCCCAATGGTTCATAGTTTTTATTTTGACAAACAGAAACGGTAATTTGTGTCACCTAAGAAAATCTGCATAATACTAAGGTCTATCTAATTTACTGCATAATTCAACGTTATGCGTTATAGGCATTCCCAAACTTGAAACCCAGAACCAAATATTAAGCAAACGAAAGGCTAGAGGAACGCGCATCCTCTCTTTGCGTGTTTTCATGAATCACTTTCCCTAAAGAGACGCGTTATAAGCCAGGTATCGGCGCCAGTATGAGAACAGAGTGTCCCCATCCCATTTAGGACAAGAACGCAGCCATAACAGGGAGCCTGCCCCGAAGACGATCGCGTGCCGCGGACGACATAATGTGTTCGAGGCTGAGCCCGGGCCGTTATCAACGCAGTCCAGGTCACAACGGGCAGCGAGCGATGATTGTGGAGGCGCAGAGCCCGGAGGCGAGATTAAAGGCTCTTTCAGCGGAATCCTTGAGGTCCGTGAGCCCGGGTAGTGACAGTGTCTTTTACAGCGAGGGCGTAGACCAGTGTCTCACCGTCGCTCTGGACGCGCCGCATTGCCACCAGTGCGGCAGAGAGGTAAATTGTTTTAGAGTATCTTGAGTCCTTCGAGAGGAAGCATGAGCGGAGTAAAACGGGAATCGAAGATTTGGATTGATAGTATGGGGTAGTTGTTTGGTGATACAGTTGATTTCATAATGATCGGCAAGATATTGTAGTGTACTGAGTGCTGATAGATGGGGGTCTGTAGTTTAGAGAGTAGCTAGTTGCTTGGGTCTCAAGTTTCTTTCTTCCTTCCTGTTTCGGGGATTTATTAACATGCGCCGTTTGATTGGCAAAGTGGGGCCTTACTTTGATTTTGAGTGGCTTTTGTGAAATGGTGAAAATTTAGTTTCTGTTGCATATTAATGCAATATGGTATCTATAGTATATTCAACGAGTTGAGTCAGTAAAAATCAACAAAACTCTCGCATGTCAAGATGTCAAGCACTTGATGGTCTCAAGGGATTCCATTATTGACTGGAGAATGATAGTTAATTGTGGAATTCAGGAGCGGATTAGATGTACAGTGCGTAATAAAAATGCTGCAGGTCCTTGAAAGGGGCGATTCTTGGAATAGTTTTAAACAATTTCTTCCTTAGCGAAAATGCTAAATGGAGCTTTGGTAATGAGTTATACTCATATTCACACTCTACTCAATACTACTCACAGTTGGAGACCGTAATCAAATTCGTCCACTATACTCGTGTTCTGATTGGTTGGGAGTTTCTGACACCATCTCATTAACAAAACCTCTGAGTACACTTTTACTAAGGAAAAAGTTGTTTCATGGACCTACAATATTTTTGTTACACCCTGTATGCATCCATCTGTAGTTATTCAGTATGAAGGAATGAACACGTGCAAAGACCCAGATTGATTTAATACGAACCATACGAACAATAGTTGTGAAAAGACAAATAATTAAAGATGTCCCTTAAAAGCAAAGCATTTGCATTTGCTTCTATTGACTCGACTCGACTCCTTGGATATTTACTATACTATAGAGATTTTTACATCTACATATACTTCGAGTCAACTCGACTGATCGTTTAAGGTCATATTTTCCTTTTGTAGTTTTCTGGTAGCGAAACTTCCACCCAAGGAGTTTTTCGTGAACACGAAGACTACACACATAATATTTCAGACAAACACAGAAACCCTCGTAAGATCTTTCTATTAAAAAAACGTGGAAAAAAATTAAAATTAGAATTAAAAAATTACGTGGTGGTCTTGGAAGGTCAACTGAATTAACTCGGAGTATAGAATTTTACATAGTGCAATGGCGAATTTGTGTGCTACCATTTTGCAAAAGTTAAGTCGAATTTAAAGGGAACCGTTTAGAATTGTTCTGCTTTTAAATAAACAATGATTCTATCAAACTAAAAAAAAAATAATTAAAGTACTACAAAATAAAATGCCAGTTCTAAAACATTCAAGTTCCCATCAGATAAATCGTGATCGATGAACATCGGAAGATCTCAGGGGAATAAAAGATCGTTTATCAGTAGCTAGACAGTAGAATCACCAAATTTAGAATTCGTTCAGCCAAAATCATTAAAATCGCGTGTAGATCTCTAAAATGAAAGAAAAAGAAAAGCCTCGAAGTTCAGATCGATCTGTCTCTCTACCTGTCGGTCTATCTACCTCTTTTCTCTATCGTGCGTGCCGTCGTGTTGCTCCACCTCGAGGTCTCGGAAGAGATCGTTCGACCGCCGGCAGGTTTCGCGGACTCCCCGGAAGGACACAGAACATCCTCGAAGCACCTGTCGGGACACAGGCTCTACAAGAAGTTCGACAAAAGGTATCGATCGGAGGATCGAGGGGACAGGAGGCATCGACGAAGCAGTGCCAGCAGATCGAACGTCAGGGCGAAGTCGGAGGAGAGGGCTGGTCCACGTCGAGGAAGCAGAGGATCTCTTGAAGAAACAGCTATGGGCAGGAAACGTCTCCAGGCGAGGAGCACCGATGTCAGTCTGGAAATTCTTACAGGTTCGTTCCTTTAAAACATGTTATCTTTCATTATTCCTCGAACCTTTTCGTGACCAGCGGGACAGATACACCCCCGCTCAAAAGTATGTGGACACTAACCATTTTTATGAAATTTGCATACTGTTGTTGTTAGGCGGTTTTTATTGTTAAATTCTGTTACGTACATGTATGTAATATATTACTAGAACATTGTATACAACTACTTGAAAATAATAAAATTTTATTTTTTTCAATGATACTAATAATATAAAATTGGAACTGATTTTGGATTGATACGTTGGATACAGCTACTTGGAAACAATAGAATTTTATTTTTTCGATGATACTAATAATATAAAATTGGAATTGATTTTGGATTGATACGTTGGATACAGCTACTTGGAAACAATAGAATTTTATTTTTTCGATGATACTAATAATATAAAATTGGAATTGATTTGGAGTTGATACGTTGGATACAATTACTTGGAAATAATAGAATATTACTAGAATACATTAGATACATGTACCTAACAGAATTTAACAATAAATACCGTCTAACAACAACAGTATACATAATATATCACAAATTTCATAAAAATGGTTAGTGTCCACATACTTTTGAGCGGGAGTGTATGTATGTCGCACTTCCGTTTTCCGTCTATTGTCAATATAGTAAATTGCTTTTCTGAGAGCTTCTTCGATCTTAAATTTTACCAGAAACACGTTAGGCTATTTACACGTTAGGTTATTGTAGTGTGCAAAAAAGAGGTAAGCAACTTTAGCAAACATCTGTTTTGCATTGTTTCACATTTTTTTCGCACACTGCAATAAGGTAGTGGCGCAAGCCTCGCAGTGACTGTACATGGATTAGGAGCAACGGAAGGGTTAATTAAAACATCACGTTTAGGATTATGAAAGTTAAGGTAGATTATAAAATAATGCTCTTAATTGCCAGTATGATCCTTCGACCACTTAACGTCTGATTATTTTATTTAATGCGATTCGATAAATCAAGAAGAAGTGGAATAAATATTACTCTTTAACAAGCACACTCGAATTTATTAAATCGAGTCATGAATAACTCTCGTTTCTTAAAATAAAATTTATTTGCCAGTAAAATGTATTACAATAGATTTTAATCTAATAGATATTGAGAGTCAGACCATTCTCTGGTAGTCGATAGGAAAATTTAGTTGCCATGATATATAATTCTGGAACAATAAGCGCATCCGATGCATCGAACTTTGTTTATGATCCAATCTAAAAATTCGGACGAGTAATACGAGCGAAGTTAACTCGAGCAGCGTTGCATTCAAAGCAAAAAGAAATGAAATACAACTGATTTTGTTTTTACGATTAAAAACAAGTGCGTGGTAAGTACTTAACACTGAAATTTTCAGTAAAATCGAGCCATCGAGTCATAAACAAGTGCCAGCAGTTGAGTGCGCTTCGAGAATTTCACAGCCCCTGTCTCGAACATGATATACATATTTTTATTGCCATTCTCGGGAATAGGAGAATTTTCCAATACCAAAACGACCTCGATTCGCAGTAACTGGGAATAATATGAAACCTTTCACAATTCTCCATACTTTATTTATTAAAAGAATTCGTTATCCATTTCCTAAATTTTCTACGCAGTCTAATTTTAATTATTTCTCTTCCCCGAGACGAAAATAAAATTCCAACGAGTATCTAAAAGTATGAACCGCTCGATCGAAACATAATTTCATAAGAAATTTATTATAAGGTACTTGGTAACTTTCATAGTTGGCTTTCTTTTAAGTGAACGTTAAAAGATGTTCCTTCCTCTAATCCCTCCGTTTCTTACCTTCCTTTTTATAGGAAGAAATATTGCCCCCGTTCAAAGCGCTCACTATAAAATACATTCTAATAACTCGATCTGGGCGGTACCATCATAAAAAACACGTTTAAAAAAGTTCGAATACATAAACTTCATTAACCGCGTTCATATCTGCCATAACGCTTTTTACACGACGGAAACGGATACACGAAGTATTGCGAAACCGAGCATCGCGAAGGCGGGCATGTATTAGCTTGTAAAAAAAAAGCAAGTTACATAATGAAACGCGATCGGAGGATCGTATGCAATCTGTGCTGTTCATTAGAAAAGTTTTATACGTTTTTCTGCGGCTGTTCACCTTTCTTTCAAGGGATTAATCATTTTCAAGTTTATTAAGACACAATGGAGCACCGTGGATAATATGGTCACAGAATCCTCGCGATTTTTATTCCATTTACATTTTCACGACACATTATGTCCAATTTAAATTCATTTTCAGTTCAAACGAAAGTAAAAGATCATTTCGCAGGAAATGTAAGTTAATTGCGAATATTTCTTACAGCAAACTTTTGCAGTATATTTAATATTTTAAAATCGTGTAGGAGGTGAGAAGAAAAAATATTCTACAAATTTCAGTCAGTAATTTTTTGTTAAAATCCTGAATGGAGAAAACAAATATTCAATTTAACCAAGAATATCTCTTCAGACCAAATATTTTACATTTTTACCGTAGAAGGAAATTTAAATAATTTTTACTCGGGCCTCGAGTGAGTTAGGTTCACCAATTGAGGGTTAAATAATCTATTAATATGTTTAAAATGATACTAGCTGATTTCGAAAAGAACATTCGAAACAAATATTAAAAAATCTAAACCCCATAGCCTAAGTCTACCAACCCCAATCACGGGGCTTCCATCACGATCGAAAGACTAGTCAAAAAGACTTCACAAAAATATTAAAATACTATAATTGCTATCACACTAGATAAACTTGAATCATTTAATCAAATAAACAAATGCACGTCTTACTATACACCGTAACCGTTATAATAATATTTCACTTACTGAAAAATTAGCCTACCAGTCTCGGTTTCCCCTTTATTCTAAGATAAGGTTGCTTTTAACTCAAGAAGTTCGGTTCTCCTATCGCCGTGACCGCCTCGCATTTACTATGAAACTTGCGCGTAACCTTTCACGCCCAAAAACTTTGTTTTGTGTTCGGAATAACAGGTCGGGAGGACGAGGACAGCTACGTGGAGCCGTACACGAGCAGCGAATGGATTTACATCGGCGACCTCGAGGAGAGCCACGTGTGGAGGAGGCCAGACAGCAGGGACGGCGACGACGAGGTACCGGAAAGTGTCGCTAAAGAGAGAAGAAGCTCTCAGGAATCGACGGAAAGCGAGAGAAACTTTCGGAAGAAGTACCAGGCGGCGACACACAGGATGGTGCATCGAAAAAGCAGCGGGGAAATGTATAAGAGGATACAAACTAAGAGCTTCGGTAAGTTACCCAGACAACGTTTTCTTGCTATTGTTTCTTTCGCGCCGTGGTGAACTTCTTTCACAGGGCGTGGAGTGCTTCGTTATACGCTATTGATCAAATGTACTTCCCTCCGAAGGAAATCGTTGAAGTACGTACATACCGGGGTAAATTTATGAAACTGAGAGGGTTGCTTTAATTAAGTCGACTCTGCTTTCTACTATTGACAATTTTCTCTTCCTAATTTTATTTCGTAAAGACAATTGTATTTTTCATGTTCAATTTTATTTTCATTTGGATTTTTGATTTTAATTATATTCTTCGACGTGGAAGTAGAGATAACGACATTTCCGAGGTATTTTATGATTCGCTTCAATCATACTTGATATCCATTGAGACCAAGATAGGAGCATAATTAATTTCAAAGGGAGGTAGAAATATATTTATAATTATATATAATAAAGCTTAGAACTAGATTCTCTTCTTAATTTTATTTCGTAAAGACAATTGTATTTTTCATGTTTAATTTTATTATCATGTGGATTTTTTATTTTAATTCTATTCTTCGACGTGGAAGTAGAGAGAATGACATTTCCGGGGTATTTTATGATTCGCTTCAATCATATTTGATATCCATTGAGTACAAGATAGGAGCATAATTAATTTCAAAGGGAGGTAGAAATATATCTATAATTATATATAATAAAGCTTAGAACTAGATTCTCTTCTTAATTTTATTTCGTAAAGACAATTGTATTTTTCATGTTTAATTTTATTATCATGTGGATTTTTTATTTTAATTATATTCTTCGACGTGGAAGTAGAGAGAATGACATTTCCGGGGTATTTTATGATTCGCTTCAATCATATTTGATATCCATTGAGTACAAGATAGGAGCATAATAATTAATTAAGGAAGGTAGAAATATAATGAGCATCGGTCGTGCACAACAGACATTCAAGGAGTAGATTCAAAGCTTCTACTAAAATACTCCTGACGATACATAAGCAGCACGCCGATCGTTTCACAGCCAGAATCACCGTTTCGAATACATTCTGCTTGATGCACTATATTTAACAATGACGCTTGCAATTGAAATCGAGAGCGGTTACGTAAAATTGATTGCTTTTCTATTGTACTAACAATGAATTGAAACACCTCAATGAGACTCTCAATGAGAACTGAATGATAGTCGCTCCAATTTATTGAGAACAAATTTCGTTTAATATCAATTAAAGAAATATAGATACAATTTACCGCACAATTCGCATTCAATACTTCATATTTCAAAGGAAGAATAATTATGCTGTTGCTTGACAAGCAATAGAATCATCTTGAGAGCAAACACTTTCAAAAATTTAAGAAAAAGGTGCGGAAGTGTTGCGTCTTTCATTTGTAGCTCGATTCGTCGAAAGTGCCAAGTTCTTCGCAAGGTGCATTGAAACGTCTCGTCACTGACGAAAATTTTTAGCGAAACTGGCTGTACCGAGAATGCGATTTAAACGTCTGCATAAATATTCGCTAAATTCGTCTCCGCGATGTATAACACCTTAAAGTTGCCCCTAAATTTATGCTCTGAGTCTCGGAGCTTCCGACGGGCATTTACAATCCTCCGAGAATGTAACATGTTGTACATTATGTGTTGCATGTACGCGTGCCTACCGGCGTCGTTGCGACAGAAAAGAGGGATTGCGCGCGATCCGTCACCCCGATGAATCGAAATTTTTCGCGTGAAATAAAACCAAATGGTTTAACGGACCGCGCGCGCGAGGAATTTAATTAAGACCTATATTTTGTTTCTAACGCTCTTGCTCTTATTACCGTAAAAGCGAATGCCTCCGACGCAATGAGAGCGATTTATATTACTGTGCTCAAAGTAATGTAACAAATCAGTGAGTTCTCAAGTTAAATAAGAGAATATTTGTTACATACTTAAGGAATTAGCAATTAAACCCATATTAGTCAATTCTATTTCAACAAAATGTTTAAGGAAACCGGAAGTTGCTCGTGTTTTGCATACCAAATAGGTTCAATTTTTTGTTATAGTTCCTTGAACACATTTTAGTAGATAGATTCTAAATTGCTTCGGTGCTCGAATGGGAGAATTTTTCATTTATGGGGAATCGATATTTGAATTACAAATTTTCAAAAATGGACAATTTTCTGTTCTACCCTCGAGATAAAAATGAAACGAAAATCAATTTCAAAATTCATGACTCGGGAAATTTTATTTTTGCATATCTGACACACTAACAGAGTTCGACCCAGAGAATTTTTATTTCTTGTTTAAAAAATCCATAATTCATTCATTCATAATTGAGACTTCAAAATGTGCAGTAAAAGTAGAGAATCAAAGATCGAAAAATTACAGACAGAAAATAAATTCTCAATTCAAAAGCATATAACGCTTTTAATATTGCTATTGAATCGATGAACACGATGTAAACGTCGGATATATTTCGGATATATTGCATTTTTGAAAAATGTCATGTATGATTCATGATACGAACGGCCAGCCCCGACGCTTCTGTGACAAAGTATGGATAAATATCCAGAATACGAGCCAGGGATGAATATACGAAGGATATTCCGAGGGAAGAACTGCTACGAGAACCATTAGCAATGGCGGATGTTGGCTAACTTTCATAGTAAAAGGGAATGCAATTTGAATCCCGAATACATTCGTTTGAGTGAAAGGAGAAGCTTCTGTAATAGTGCTGTGTAAGCGTGAAAAAGGATCTCGTGAATATTTTATACATGGATGAGACTTTGAATCGTGAGTATCGAGTCAGGAAACATTTGCATACAATTTCTTCGATGATGATGGAACAGCCATTTTGCGTCCAGATACCGGCTCTAATCGGATCCTGGTAGATATTCTGAATTCTACATTTGATTACCAACTTGTGTAATAAGTTCAGAAGTTCCTACATTCCAATTAACCGGATTCTGCATTTTAAATTTGAACAGGGGTGGAATCGAATTTCCATTCGTTAATTCGTTACATAAAATAAAACCTACTCAACTTTGCCTGCGACGCGTTGCATAAATTCTCTGTCGAAGTTTTCTTCGCGCCTCACTGGAAATCAGTGCCCATTCAGAAAACTGCAGAGTACCTACAAAATTAGAAAAAAAAGATACGCATAAAATTGGTCTTTGGACTTGATGAAATTCAAGAGGAAGCAGAAGTCGAAGATCTTATTCTATTGAAACTCGGAAGACCTGAAGGCAAATTTCTACTTTTACACTTTGAATAAGCAATGTAGATCATTTACTGTTAGTAAACAATATCAAAATTGTTTTTTTCGAGGCTAAACGTTACAATTCTGTATAAAAAAATAAATATTAAAGATGACTGGAAGTTAGTCTCTTCACTATTGAGGAATTTATTATTAAATTTATTATACTTTAGGATTTCAATTTTTAATGGTAGAGTTTGCATATAGAATCATTTATCTGCGACTGGTTGAAGCGAAACTTCTTATCGCTTTGTGAGACTAAATAGTTATTACTGCATTGAGATAAGTTGTTATTATATAATAAAGGATATCAGGGAACTTGATACTTATTTTTATGTCGATCATAGTTCACTCTAAGGACCAGCGATCGAATAAAACTGTTAGCTTTATAAATAAAAATTATTTATCGAATTTTTAACTTTTAAATCATTTCTTTCCTGTTTTAAGTAAACTTTGTACATACATTAACAAATTAACTCTGTTGTAAAAGTTCAGTTTTAATTGTTACTTTGTATTCGATTAAAAATAATTCTGAAGAATCAAATATTGTTTAACAAATATTTAAATGTGAAATATAAAAGGTAGAATAGTTTAAGGGATTGGAAGAAGAATAAATATAGAAGAGAAAGCAGGTTGTGATTTTTATATAATTGTTTTATTTTATTAACAATACGAGCAAAATTGAAAAAAGCAAAAAGCAATTTATTGCGAGCACCGGGTATACTCCCTATGGCTTGCCGGTGCTCGATTTGCAGTCAGTCGAAGAATTCTCGGCAACGTCAATGGAGGGATTTCGATTACGATTCCGATTACGAATATAATTGTATCAAGGATTCTATCGCTATTGTAATATAACACTGTAAAGAGTAGCTCATTGCAAATAGTAGTGTACAATCAAAAGTGTTAATGAATACGATGACGTCACGAGACGAGGGGCATAACAAATTATTATACATATACATATACGTTCAGAGTTCAAAAGTTTATTTAATTCTATCTAATATATCTTCTAAATTCCTTTCATTAGTGTTTATCCACGGATCATTAAGAATAAATTTTGAAGCACTAAATGCCCGTACTACACTAACTTGTATAACGAGAACACTGTGAAATGTGTTAGTGCCAACTCAAAAACAGTGCTATGACTTTTTTAGCAATCTAACATTCTATATACTATGTATGTATATTTACATTTCTCTTTGAATAGGGAATCTGCTTCCTATAACTTTAACTTTTTCAAAGTAAAATAAATATTCTTTTTTAATCGGAACTTTTTTCTACTTCCAAGAAAATGAAGGTTCTCTATTTATTGAAAAAAATGTATGGAACAAAAGTTTCGGTGAATACTGTTATTTCTTATTACTGTTTTTTCTTATCTAATTGCAAATTTTAATAGATTCTTTTAGTAGTCCACTTTTATTAAACAGTAAAAGTGGTGGACTTATAGTTCCTTCACCTAATCCTAATCATTGGAACAACTTACAGTAAATAAACTGGAATCAGTTTCTACTTTTGACGAATAGTGAACAACGAATCTTCGATCTAACAAGGAGAAGGCCCCAAATGTGGGGTCGTTGATTGTAATGAAAATTTGCAGACATGTAGGTTTCTTCCCCTTTCTAAATAATCCCCTACACAGGGGCAGATATTCAAAAGCTTTTGAGTTTTTAATTTTTTAAATAAATGGAAAAATATCTGCCAAAATCCTTTTCCCTTTGAGCATTGTTTACACAAATTTAAATGTTGATAATCCAATAATAATTTATATTATGTTATGCGGGAGAGTTCATAAAATAATTTGACGCAACAAGCAATCGATTAACTATTACGGTTTTTGTACAACAATTGTCCAAAGTTTAAAAATTGCATTTATTTACAAAATCGAATTTTTCGAAAACTGAGGGTGATGGAGACAAATGGTTTACAGATTCATATTCAGCGCACAAAAATCTCTA
Source organism: Perdita meconis (assembly GCA_030770465.2). NCBI lineage: Eukaryota > Metazoa > Arthropoda > Insecta > Hymenoptera > Andrenidae > Perdita > Perdita meconis. Next base: position 20,407,728 of record JASKOS020000004.1, read on the forward strand.
GGCAATGATTATTGAATGTTACAAGTCCGAAAAAAAGTTACAATTTGTTGCATGTACAGTGTTATTTGCTATGCTATAACACCTACGAATAAGGGGCAAACATACTTATCTAATCGATATTTAAAGTGAATAAAAAAGTTCAAAATCCAATAATTCAAAAACTATTGAGTATGTGCCCTTATATAGGGGTTATTTAAAAACAGTAAGAAACCTGCTACATGTCCCAAAATGTTCATTAAAGTCGGCGACCCGAAGTTGGGGCCGTCTCCTTGTAACTCTGCAGCGCAAAGTACGAATTCGCCCGGAGAAGTGTCCAGTTTCATAAGTAGCTGTAACAATCGACCGACGAAGGTCGTGTTTGCCACTCCCATTAGTGAAGTCCCTTTTCAATCAACCGGACGACACAGCGCGGAGGATCCTCGAGAAAGGACAAACTCCTCGCGAAGACACGGAGACGCGTCCAGTGTATCGAGGAATGAGAAACCTCGGTCTGGAGTATCGAGATCGCGGGAGCACAAAGACCACGTCGAAACGTGGAAATTCCATCTGGATCGAAGAGGAGCGAGGAGAGCAGAAGGAAGGAGATAGTGGCTACTGTAACTAAAATTTACTCCGACGCGAGGCAACGCATCGGCGAAGAATGCCTCGAAGAGGACTGGACTGGACCGACAAAGAAATCGTTCCCAATCTCGGTCGAACATACAGACGAAAGGAGAAAGCAGAAAAGGAGGCGAGTTCTCAGTGACGGTGTAGGAAAATGTGCTTCGACGTGCTTGCGGAGCGGAAGGAATGACGGGACAAGGAGGTGCGCGGAGGCAAGGGAGAAACGGAGAAAGAGAGCGAGAGAGGGAGAGACGAAGCGGAGGTTCAAAAAGAGGGAGTCGTTCTTCCCGTTTCTTTAAATAAGCACCGCGTAATACTCCGGCTAAATATAATCGAAACGGCGCAGCTAAGAGAAAGACGCCGAGCGTCGGCTGGTACCGACGCTTCCACGACGCCAGGCGTCGTCCGCTGACCGCATGTGACGAATAGGTCGTTGCTTGATCAGAATATGCAAGTAGTCCCCTCGCGAGACGCCGGCCGTTTCGAGGGTCTCGCGAATTATAATCGAGTTTCGGTCCAACTTCAAATGTTGAAAACGGAAAAGCTTTGCAACAATTCACAACGTTATTGAAATAGAAAATTTTGGAAACTTCAGGAATTTCACACTCTAGGAAATTTTGCAAATTTTTTATTGAGTTGACTAGGAAGTTCGTAGCGTTCTAAAATTTCTGTTTGTCCAAAATCAAATTTTCCTGGGAAGCAGAATCATAAAATGAATTAACAGGTTTTTGTTAATAAAAATTTTTTGCTATTTTTCAAGCAATATTACAATTTCTTGTGTTAACAAACTTAGCGTTTAAAAGATATAAATTTCGAAACACTGGATACGAACTTTCTGTACAACCTAATATTATAGTTTGGGAAATATAAAAAATCTGCAGTGTGGAAGGTTCTAGGAATTTTGGAATTTGGGAAGGCTTGTAAATTTTGTAGTCCGGAAGGCTTTAGGAAAATCCTATTTTGCAGTCCTGCAGTTCTGTAGTTTGAGAAGCCTTAGAAATATTGTAGTCTAAAAAGTCTTGCGAATTTTGTATGCAAGGAAATCCTCCGAATTTTGTAGTCACGGAACTCCTGTGAATTCCAAATTCAGGATAATCTCAAAAATTGTATTGTTCTAAAGTTTTTGAAGTACAGAAAATCATGAAGTGCCGTGAAGAATGATAATTAAGTTTAAGATTTTTACTGTAAGTAGCACTTCGAAGCTTTTGATATTTTTGAGATGCCATCAGGATATTCTTAAAATACTCCGAAATTTCACATAAAAGGATTATACGCATATTGTGATTTAGTAAAGCAATTACCGAAATTGCTTAGTGACTGATGCTACTATATCACTGTCATGAGTAAGGGTTACAGGACACTTACTGATTAATCTCAGTTGGTTCACTACAAACTCTCTAAATATTTTTAAAATAATTTGTCAAGTCTCTAAAATAATAAATTACGGAAATGCTTCCTAATTCTGTAGAGTTTTCCTTGGACAAAATGGTATCGTACATATTTTAAAAAGTGTATAGGAAAGATTATTTTTGTATAAAAGATTATATTTGTTTAGAAAAGAATGTTTCGTGAAATGGATGACAATCAATTTTTTATAAAAATATCTCTTTAAACAAAGTTATTATAAATTTTACTTTTTGAATTCCAACGAAATATTCAATAATTCAGCGCATTAAATTAATCATTAAATTGATAACACATTAAAGTTTCCTATCATCAAAATAAGTAAATCCTAAACATTTAAAATCCATCAGCACGAAGTCCATTAATCACACAAAATCAATACAAAAATGACATAACATTTCACTAAATTCCACAGAATACCGCATAAATCATATAATCCCCATCTCCCTTATAAATACTAATTGATCCGACCAATTTATTCATTAAATAATTATTTATTGGAACATTAAAACCCTCTATAAGCCCAGGTATAGCTTATATTTCTCTGAATGTTATACATATACAGTTACATTCCAAAAAATATGAAGTAAAACTTCATTCAAGTAAATTCTACTAAAAATGGAACTAAAAACGTTACACACATTGTACTTCGTGAAAAGAAAATACAGCAGCGAACAATTTTAACTGTGGATCACTGAAAGTCGCCTCAGTTATTTCAATGGCTTCACATTCCTTGAGTCTAGAATCACAGACGTGGTACAAAGCAAACGCGTTATTTGATAGAAATTTTTGTCCTACGAAGCTTCAAACTTTTGCTTTCTAAATTCATTGATTCTGCGACAAAATTATAGTGTCATTGCATAGACACTCTAATCATTAGACTACGGATGTTTATGCAGATTAATAATGTCACAGAAGTAAAAAAAACTATTGAAACTTAAATAGAAGTCTGTTTTCTTATTTAAGTACTGTAAAATGTATATTATTTTTAATATTTTATATATTTTCCATTCAATATTGTTGCATCTATGAACATTATTACAAGTTTTCACATACCGTAAACCGGGGTTACTTTGCACCAACTTTTCAGATTTTTGTACATTGTGTTCGGTGCAGAAATGAATTATTTCCGATATTTGAGTGAAATAAAAATTCTATTAAGAAAAAAATAGAATTGTTCAAGCATTAAAATATTTATTATTACTATCAATGATCTTAAGCAATTTTTCTTACAACCAATTTTTGATTTTATCTAGGATCAAACTACTATTCTAATTGTGTGAAGATAAAAAAAAATTCGTGAGAAAGAACTCATTTCTACATCTAATATAATAAAAATTTGTGTTCAGATAGTTAACAAAAGCTGGAAGCATTCACATTCTCTTTGTTTTATCTTGAATGAAGCTACGTAAACCATAATCGACATGAAATGAGCTATCTAATATGTATTGATGATTGATGCATTCTATTTTGGTGCAAAGATAACACAGTAGCTAGGATTTGCACCGCCACAATTTTAGTATTATAAACTGCTAATTATTATAAACCTAATAATTTTAAAGAAAAACTATATAAACATAATTTTAAAGAAATTATTCTTTACAGGTACCAGTACACAATTTTTAGCACCCATAATTTACCCTTTCATGGACTATCATATAAAAAAGTTAAATACTCCTATATTTCTATTTTAAAGATGCCAATCAACTTTGATGATTGTATGATTGTAATGATTGTACTTAGGAATATTAATTTAACTTTTATACAAGGTCCACGCAACTTACACACTCTGAATAACTTCTAAAGTGTGCGTTATATAAAAATTGTTTTATACCAAAGTTGTATAGTATGAAAAAGTACATTATGATTCTGAGATTTCAAGGTCAACTTCGCATATTTGAGAAGTTATTCAAGGTGTGCAAGTTGCGTGCACCATCCTGTATTTCCCAGTTTGAATTAGATATAACAAGGTCGGATTAGAATAAACCTTTTTATTTTTTTTCCTTCTGGGTTTATCGTCGCATATACTACTAGGTAATTAGTGACATTGTTACTTTTAAATTGTGTTGTATAGGCTGGTCTCCTTCAGGTAGTTTAGGGTGCCTTCTATGTCGTCGTGTGATGTTAGGGCTGTCTCTAACTTGAGTCCGTATTTTACACTCTAGGTACAGAATCTTCTGCATTCATATAGATTTACTGTGATTTTTATATTGCATAGGGTGCAATTGAGGGCTTCTGTTTTTCTTTGATAGGTATTCATGAGTAGCATTAGAATGTCCTATTAGGAGTCTTAGTATTATGATTTTTTCTTTTCTAGTTACATTGGTGTTAAGTATTGGTTAATAGAAGAGTAGTAGATCATATTCTGATGATCATATATGATGAATACGTTTGAATACGTTTGAATTTTATCTTGTGTTTCCTTCTCTAATATTTAATTAACTTCGTTATATGTATATAATTATAGTTTAATTTTATTAATCTCTTTATATATGTTAATTTGTCCTCTAATGTACTGCTACTAATTACTTGTACACTAATGGGAATTCCTTTCCGTAAATAAATAAATAAATATTCTGTTCCATTCTTCTCTGTGGTTGATTTTAATTTTAAAATGTAAAGTAAATCCGGTTTACGGTATTCAAAATTGTCAGAAATGCCTCACATCCGCAGTTTAATAATCGCATTAAAATTTTTAAAGCCACCTAAATCGATAATAGCCGAACCCGATAATTCCAAGTTTCAGCCAGCAGTGTGCGTCAATCATCGCTAATTATATCGTCGATACACGATGCAGAAAGACAAGTTGCATTATAAACTAACTTGAATTTCAATCGGCGGATCTAACGCTCGTCCGAACGAGGTGCTCGAAAGTCGAGGAAAGAGGGGGGATCGATCCCCAAAATTTTCCTAAACTCGCCGCTCCAATTCATCCGCCGCGGCCCCGTTCTCCTACGCCCACCCTTCTTCAACCGAACCATTGAACCCAACAATTCGGCCCCTCTCGCCGCTTTTCCCCCCGGGATCATCGGACCTATCGACCGGGCATCGAGGCATCCGGCAAGTTCGACCGCCGTAGGCAGTGGATTCTATGCTGGGAAAGCGCGATTCTCGGCGACCGAATATCTCGGCGGAAGCCAAAGCCGAAGTGCCGCGTGGCGAGCTGCCTGGACGGTGGGGAGCGACGGGGTTTCGGGGGGGAACGAGGCGGCGGCGAGTGGAAGAAGCTTTTGGCTGGCAGTCAGTGGGTCAGGGCGCCGAGTCGCATTCCACGAGTCGGCCGAAGGCATCCTCATAGAGAGATCGAGCCTCCTCCTCGGGGGATCCCACGTTCCGCGTGTCGTCGCGTCGCCTCGACTCTTTTCGGTGCGCAACACCCGAACCGGAAGTGTTCCGCCGTCTCGCGCTCCTTCCCGTCCGACCTCTGACCCAGCCCGGGGGCCCTGTCACGCCGTGAACGCGTCGTCTCCTCGAGGATCGTCGCGGCCGTGCCGAAGACGCGATGGTGTGCGATTGCGCGGCCACCGAGTGCTCCACGGAGCTCGGAACCGACGTGTCCTTGAAGAGGGCCTTGGAGGAGCTGATGAAGTGCATGCTCAGGGTCTGGTGCAGGGAGGGTCAGGCCCTTACGAGGCTCGGCTCATCGACGCACGGTAAATCCGTTTGGGAGGAATGCGTGCTGCGATCTTGGGAGATAGAGCTTTTGATCATTTTGGCAGGAATCTAGGCAAAAATTTTAATTAGAATTATTTTATTTAAATTAGAATTTTTTGAGCAAATTTTGGTTTCAGAGGAATGTCTGGAAATTTTAGAGAGTTTAATTATTGAGGGGAGAAAAAAAATCACACGCGAGATTTGCTGTGTTTAAATTAAACTACTGAAATGATCCGAGTTCTTTGCCCCTTGTGTTCTTGAGTTTTGTGGTTTGTTGATGTGGTTTGTGGTTGGTTGTTGAAAATATTGGTGTAAATAATTAGTGGGAGGTTGTGAGATAGTATTTTGTGGGGATGAAATTGTTTTGAGTGACCCATGGATAACAGTGACCAAAACTTCCTTTTTTTTTTGATATTCTTGAATATTTTTTAACGACGAATCCTGATTTTATGAAATATTCAAAATAGTGTTTGACCGAAGTGAGGAAAATAAGTTTTCGTTGAAGTAAATTTCCTGAAGTCATTAAGTTGCTGGGAAAGCCTACTTAGCTGTGTCTCTATATTAGAACTGTTCGTCTGGCACTCTATTTCGGATAATGCGAAGTGTATCCACGTTTTAGAATTTCAATTAACGCGGCGGTCTATTTTTAAACAATTTATAAATCTAATTATTTTTTTAACACTTGATTATGTATTCTGAGATTTTGTTAGCAAACTATATGATTATTTTTTTCCTTTCATTGATGTTCAACATTTTTTTAACCACTTTCACTTCAATATTTTTTCTATTACATGTTCATTTACTTTATTGTAAATTTGACGATGAAGTTACAATCGAAACTATTATTATCGTTCTTGTATAAATTTTCTTGCTTCTCTCATCTCTTAACTTTCGCACTCTTCAGGTGAATTTGACCAGAAAAGTAATTTCAACTTTTAATGATTTTTTAACGGAAATACAATTTACATAAAATTCTCTAACTTTCTGTAAAAGTACTTTAAAAACTACATTTTTATGTAAAACTTCATCTTGTAAAAACAAAATTTGTTAGATTTATTTGTATCAATTAATCAGTAGATAAGAGATCCCACATAAGTAGAATGCCACAATCAGTAGTCAGACACGTTTTTCACAATCCGTGAGCAAACTCAACGTCTAATTTTTGCTTCTTCCAAGCATTAAAAAAATTTGAAAAAATTCTAAAACATTTATCAAAGTCTCTACCTACATTATACAATTATCCAATAAATAAAATATTTAAAGCTTCTTTTTAATACAACTAAAATTTGAAGAAGTTTTAAATTTCCACTTATAGGATCAGTGATTCAAGTTTCAAACTACATACAATAATTTATATTATAAAGCAACATTACTATAAAACTTGGATCCGGATCTAGATTTTTAGAATGAGCTTATCCTGAATCTAGATTTATAGTAGAAGAATTCTAAAAGAATCTGTTCGTTCCTCAAACGTCTTACAGTAACTTCATATTCCCGGTCCGCGGAAAAATTTCTGAGGGAGCATTATCAAAGTCAAATCTTTCATCTTGAAGTGCACAATACTCTGTGTAGTACTTTATGAGGGTTAAGAGTGAATCATTGCAAATATTGAACCGCTTATCTTCGCAAATTGAGGCCGGCGAAATCGGGGAGTAGGGGAGTTTTACAAGCGAAAAATTAAATTAGTATCGCGAATGTTTGCCAGGTCAGAAGGGTATCCCACGTGGCATTAAAGTTTGATGCTGGAAATATATCCCAAAGTGGTTAACTTTATACCGTTTGCCTTTGAAACTTATAGGAATAATGCTATCGCAAACTTTCCTGTTTTCGAGAGCGGAGTATAAAACTAGTTGCTGAGAAATTTATTATTCATACATCCTTTTCAAGGAATTAGAAATATTTTTATCTTCAAATGGTGTGTTCAGGTTATTTCCATTGCGTTAAACTTAAATTAATTAAAATCTCATTGCTCAGCGTCCAACTTCATTACAATTTTAAGTAGAATATCCAAATTAGCCTCTGAAAATTTTACTACCATTAAATCAGTAAATTCTTGGCTTATCGTTATTTCACTGCATCGCAAAAAAGGTACAGTTTATACGACTAATGAGGTTTTATCGAAACACGGGTAATTAAAACGAGATGCATCATAATTATTATGTCATAATTAATCACGTTTCTGCAGGGAGTATAAATACACGAGTACAATTATTCTGCATGATTAAATTATTAAATTAGCAATTTTCCCATAATAATTTGTATTTCACAAATGTTAAGATCGAACACTTTGCATCTATTCCCAATCAATTTATTATTTAAAAAAAAAGGAGGAAATAGAAAATAGAGAAAATTCCAGTATTTACGAAGATCGTTTACCGTACAAAGTCACGGCCAGCTCGACTAATTATTTTCCTCGTAGCCTTGAGGAAATCGCACGAAAATACCTTCTTTTGAAACCGAACCATAATGTCGTCTTGTAACCATTTATCGAAATTAGTGCGACATTGAACGGACCACGAGCACGCCTATTTCACCCAAATTTGTCTGCGGCGTGGACTAATTTAATGGCAATAAAATTAGATTCCCTCATCTACGGTGGTCGCAGCTCACCTGTAAATAGTCTAGTACGCTCCATCTTTGGGACGCGATTCGCATTAATTATCCATTGGTCCATGGGAACTAATCTTCTGACTAGCTGCATTATCCATGGATTCTCTACTAATTACAAGTCCAATTTCACGGTTATCCCTTCTGAGATAAATTTGTTACAGCTGCAAATGACTAACTCAATTTGTCTGCAGTCATGTTTACTTCCTTATCAAAAAAACTATTGCAGACATTTTTTCCATTATACTATTTATTAAATGCACCTTCAGTCAAGATTTAAATTTAAGGATCTTTTGAAAGAAATTCAGTAATATTTAATCCTCTTAGCGTCGATATGTCCAATAACACAAAATTATACGCTGATTAATTAATTTATACATTAACAGCGGCGCTGAAACTCGTTAATTTTCCAGCAAACACTTCACCCATTCACCGCTTCAATGCAACATTGTTTATACCCCTGCTCCGATTTTTCTTCCTTTATTCATTTACGTACGTCCTTCGCTCTTACTTGCTCGATTTCACTTTCCTTTTTCGTTTTCCTGTCCCCGTCCCATCCTCGCGTTTTCTTCCGCGCTCTTCTTTCTTCCACTCACAATTCTTTTTCCATCCCATTATTCTTCCCCATTTTACCGCGGCACTGTTTGCTTCTTTTTACTTCGCAATTATGCTCAGCCAAGACCGCGTATCCGGTCGGGATATCTCATTCTTGCCTTTCCATTAATTCCACTATGAGGATTAATCGTTCTTACGCGATTCGTTTATCATTCCTTCCAAATATTTCCTTGTTTACGTCGCACCCTCGCTGTATTTCCTTATTATCTCCGGTACTAATTCGGTTTTTCCATATTCCTTTCCTTCGCGTTCATTCATCGCACGTCCTGCGCCCCGTTTTTTGTTTACTTACCGGTTAATTCCCCTCGTAGCTTCGCTTTTTTCTTCTCTCTCGGCTTTCATTATTCACCGGTATGTTTTTTATTCATTCGCCTTTCTCCTTAATGTAATTACAAAGTAATTGTAACGGTCCTCGAATTTTCAGACGAAGGTACAGCGATTTTCTAGATCAACATAAAAATATCGGTGTTGAATATTTGTAATTTCACAACGCTCTCCTCATTTAATTGTTACGTCAGAGTAGTTCTCAGAACTAAGGGCAGTAATTTGGCTATCAAACTGTTTTCATGCCGCGCATTGAGAAACCTTCGTCCGCATCCTAGTTTCGAAACAACTATAAAATAATTCTGTACAGAATATTTCCAAAAATATGTGACTCTACCGCGAGATAGACGATAACGAATCTTTGTATTGAGAATGTTGTAAAGTTGCAGTTTCACTCTACTTGAGAAATGAAGTTACCAGCGGACGCCGGAACAATGCCAATTTCAAAATACAGAAATTTATAGGGAAACGTGATTGTAGCCGAGACGATAAAATCGGTGGTGTGCCAAGTCGCTACGGCAAGGCTTCGTAGTCATTAATCGAACCATACACTTCGATGCCAATCGTATCTTCGTCACGATCAGGGTTACAAGGCTAAGATGCGTCTATGTATATGTATACGTGTTACAAAAAACTAGTAGATAGTAGCAGACGATAGATGAAGCACTGATTATCTCTACTAATATCTTTTAAATCGCTTTCTTTCTCCTTGTTTTCTCTTCTATTTTTCTTTGGTACAAGAACATTAATATTATCAGTAGAATATCCTAGATAACAAAGTATCTAGGTCAGTTAAATCGAGGGCTTCATTTACCATTAGGCATATTAGGTGCAAGCTGGGGCCTCAACTTTTATGGGGGCCATATTTTAAAGCTTTGCTCTACATAAACAAGATAAGTTCAAATACACATTATTAAATTTTAGGTTCTTAATATAAAACTTAGAAGCCTTTTGAGCCGTCGAAAATTGATTGAAAACTTCAACTTCAAATTCTAAAATATGCAATTATAACTTTAAAAATCTTTAAATCTATAACTTGAATTTTTTTAATTTTTATTTCCAACGGTAAAAATAACCAAATGTCCAAAATCTCTAAACTAAAATCCTAAAAATCTTTAAATCTTCAATTTTAAATTTTTAACTTTGAACTTCTAAAATTTTTAATTGGTAACTTTAACTATTAAAATCTCCAACTTCAACTCTTTCAATCTTCAAACCCTAAAATATTTTATTTTAATCCTAAAAATCTTCAAATCTAAAACTCGAAATCTTCAAATCTTTTATTGTCACTTTAAAATTAACCAAATGTCAAAAATCTCTGCACTAAAAGGTAAAAAATGATGAACCTTCAATTCAAAAAATTTTTTAATTCTCAAGTCTGTAAATTTCAAATCTGTAAATTATTAACTTCAACTGTTGAAATCTCCAACTTCAAATCTTTCAAGCTTTAGATCATTAAATTTTTAATTTTACAACTAAAAATCCCTAAATAAGCAACTTAAAATTTCTTCTTGCAAATTTTAGATCTTTAACTTCAACTCTTTAAATATATACGACTTTAAGTCCTAAAATCTTTAAATTTTATGTATATTTTCAAATTTCCAACTCCAATTTTTTCGGATCTTCAGCTCACAATCTATAAATCACTAAAATTTACTTCTGCCAATTTCTAAATTTGCGACTTGATATCTTCATATCTCTAATTTTCACTCTAAAAATCTTTAAATCTGCAATTTCCAATGTTGAAGCTTAAAATCGGAAATGTTACAATTTCCAAAATTTTGTAAATTTCTGCCTTCAAACTCTTAAATTTCTAATTTTAGTTCTAAAAATCTTTAAACTACAATATAAAATTCTTTAATCTCTTGATGGAAATATTAATAATTCAAATTTCCATTCTCAACTCTCCAAATCTTCAACTTTAAAGTTTCGGATCTCCAACTTCAACGATAAACATTGTATTGTATAAGTATTAATCTTAGTAATTCTTAACTCGTATTACGTATAACTTTTATTTTCTATAAGCATAATAAAATATCTTTTTTTCTTGAACTGCCATAATGATGGTTAACTGCAGACTTGGTTAACATAGATGAAAAATTATATAATTCAAAATCTCTATTATAAAATATTCGCAAAATGATTGGAATAGAATGCTTTTATTTTACGGAGCGCATGGGAAAATTGCTGTGCGAAAAAAATATAATTTCATAACTAAAAACCGATACGAAGAGCAAAATGCAATATTAAGCTCGGAATACCATCGAAGATGACTATAGCTAAAATACATCAATTTATCTTTAAACATTTTTAATGCACAATTTTAAGCACACGGTGGACGCTTTTCCTCGCCACAATAACCCAGTTAACGGGTTAATGAAAACTTTTTACACCGGCGTCGTTTCTGAACTCTTCTTTCGCAGCGTCCCTGAACGGGTTTTTTTCTGATGAAATCGACCACCATTTCCTCCCAAGGGGTGACGTATTTAAAACGCGTTTCCATTAAAATCAATGATCGAGATGATCCCAACCCGATGAGACGCAACAACCTTGGAATTTCTTGCGTCGCGCGCGTGCGAGAATTTCCCGGCACCAGGAAAAAGACGATAAAGCCGGGCCGGCGCTATTTCTGACGTCGGCCACGAAAGGGGTTGACAGGAATGCGGCTGGCTTCTTTATCGGAGAAATAAAAGCTCACCGCGGGCCGGCGATAATGAGACAAAACGCTAAGCGTGTACACAGTTGATTACGTTTGAAGCCCGGTGACGCAAGGACTCGATTATTTTTATGGCGTGATGCGTTCCTGAATAACTTCAGCTCGACCTGCTTTCATTTTCCCTGCATTTCGACCCCGTTCTAACTCCCGATCGTTTTACCCCTCTTCTCGCGACGCTTTTTCATTTTCATTGTTTCACCCTTATCGCAGCTTTATTTCGCATTTCGATTTCCCCCTGCTCGACGGCTTCGCGCTATATTGTACTCGTCGACGCTATAATAGCATCATCTATTGCTCGTAAACCGAGAGTCTAGTCGGATCTCTGTGACCCGATTTTTTTCTCTGAATGCGAAATCAAAAGTTTATGACAGGGGGAACGGTGAATGGTATTCACTGAAAGCAAATTAATAATTAAATCTGTGAAATTGGAGTAGATGCGTACAGAATGTTACAAATGAATAGAGAGTAAATATTGGATTTCGAGAGATAAAAATATGGGAATGAAATAGAATTTTATTTCCGTCTCGGTACAAATTCATGATTCGATGATGATGAACTTCCAGCAAGGGACATGTTTCTCGGTTGTTTATTTAAAGAGTCTCATGCACTCTTTTTACAATATTTACAGTTCATTAATCTATAAAAATACTTTTAATCACAGTCGCTGAAATGAGAAAATATTACAGATAAACACTATTTACTGCTAAAAATAATATAAAAACAGGAACATGAAGCTGGTATGTAAATCCATTAAAAATACACGCGCAATTTTTTTTGTGCCCTTAGAAAATCCAGAACAGAAATATTCCAGTAAATATAGAAACATAAAACACGTTATTAGAAATAACATTCATAGTGAAGTTTGACGGTTTTTAAAAATTTGCAACATTCAAAACCGGTTTTAAATTTTTCAAATCGGTTTTAAATACTACGATTAAATTGGGAGAAAGTATTTAGTTGTTTAGTTAAAAACATTAACATTTTTATGTATAATAGCTTTTAAGCATAATTACAATAATAGAATTGTATGCGAATCTACAGAACAAATAAAAAGAAGCCATGAAAAAATCAATTCATAGATTTTATTTGAAAATATAATTTTATTTAGAACCTGAAAAAATAATATGCAAGTCAAAGTGCGAATTTTCAGTATTTGTTAAAACTTCCAAAAGGTGATAATTTTGCAGTGTTCATAATAATTTAATCATTCACCGTACAGAATCTGACAAATTGTAAGAATTTCAGTTACTTCAAATTTTTTAAGTACCTTTGATTTTATTATACTTTTATTAAATAAACTAAAAAAATCTTCAAATAACTATAAATATGTTTTTTATCGTTTGAATTCGAAAACCGGTACAACCGATTTTTTGGAAATACCTGAATTCGAAAACTTGTTTTTCTCAAAACTCGATTTTTGTATAATCAAATACAAACTAATTCATATTATGAAGCATTTACGTAATAATCGTGAAAATAATGTGACACTATTTTCCGTCATAAAAAGGGGATGTTATCATTCCGCCCAGCGGTATAATTTCAAGCTGTCCGTCGTCGCGGAAGTCGTAGAGGAGAACGGAAACCACGTGACTCGGTCTGGTGCGAAAACGAAAGTTGTTACGTAGCTCGTCTTTTGTCGTAGTACGCGACGGGATGCAGTGACGCAAAGTATTATTTTCGTAGTACGCTGAACTCGTGGGCGACACAGACTGTTCTGTCTTATTTTAATGTTGTCCCCGGTTCGATCTCAATCGATTCGCCAACATGTTAGTCGCGTGTAAACAGAAACTCGGGCGCCATGCTGCTGCCCGCGCTACCTTTCAGGTCTGTAATTATAATGCAACATTCATTATTATCGCGCCTGTGACTTACTATCGTTGTGTGCTATACTCGTGATACGTAATTAATATCGTGTCTCTGCTGTTTCCGATCTCGTGGGAAGGAAATTCAATTAAAAACATTGGAGTTGACTTTGCGTGGAGTTGAAATAAAAATTGAGGTCGAAATAGAACAAGAAAATTTAACCATCGTTTGAAACCTTGTCGATATAAACAGTTTCATACTTTTTTTTATTTTCCATTTCGGAAAAGAGAAATTGTACAGCAAAAATTTTATAATTACTTTTTGAAGTCTTAACTATATTCAATAAAATTCAAAATTTAGAGAAATTGCGTGAAGAGTTCGTGCCATTCGGTGAAATTATAAGAGAATTTTTTTTAATTTCAATGTAGTTTTCTATTAATTAAGATATTCTTCATTTTGTTCTATGATTTTTTGGGTATTATCATATTCCATGTTTGTAGAACTTCTCAGATTTCTAGATGATAAAACTGGACTATCGACATGAACCACTCAACCCAATAATAATAATAATATTACTAGACTGCGTGTGTTTATGCAAATTCATATTTTCAAAGGCACAGAAAAAGAAAACTAACTTAAATAAAAGTGTTTTTTACCTTCTAAATATCATAAAATATATTTTATTTTCGATAATTCATAAATTTTTGCATCTTTATGCATTTTAACACATTTAGAATCACTATGCATAAGCATCCATAGTTTAATTATTAATTTCTATTATACAGAATACAAATCGTAAACGTTTAAATATTTAATCATATATGTATACACTGTATATATCCCATATTCCTCCATTATATTGTAATGTATTATTATATCCATTATAATACTACATTATTCCATTTGTTCACGCAGAAGATAATTTTACCAGTGCCTCCACGCTTCGTAAAGCAATAATTTGCACGTTGAACGAAATAAATTAAATATAAAAGATTCCAGGATCGCATCTATTGTCTTTAAAAGCTACATTCTAGTGCATACTTCCTCTCTGGCTGAGTAGTTTTTGTTTGCTCCACTTCGCACTTTTTCTGATCGTTTTAGGGGGTTGTCCTGCGTGTTTCGGCTTACACTCATTTACATTTCGAAAAAACGAGCAAGAAGGTGGTAAAGGACATGACGAACTGGAAGTGCATTTATTTATGCTGCCACGGCGTCGCGCACTGTCCCGCTTTCATTTTATTTTTACCCAGTATTCCTTTCTATTTGTGCACTTGCTTTGGGCCGTGCATAGTGTCCTCTCCCTCCTCAAATCTGCAGAACAAACGTCGTGAATCATAAGAGCTCCTTCCTTCGAAAAAAAAAAAAAAATGATCGGTATCGTTGCAAAATCGTTTCGGACGGTCTTAATATGATACAGCGGCAGCTTCATTATTCGAGTTATTAGAGAGATACGAGATAAAAGAGTTTGCGGATAATGGAGCACTCGCGTTTCTGGCGTTCACTGTTTTATACCTTCAGTAAAATAACACGGACACCGAATACTCTGTTCGATTTATCATTTTCGAGATTTGAGTGCGGTTTCTTTAACTATGACAATATTTAAAAAAAAAAAGGAAAAATCACATAGATAGTACAAACTTCGTTAATGTAAAACAACAGAAAATGGGAAAACTATATTTTTTTAAATTTTCAAAACCTCTCTGCTACACGCTTTTCATATGAATAATAATCCCTCCGAAAAGCGGTTTCATTTTATATTAAATTTCTTATAACAGTATATTTAATGAAGAGAATTGCATAAAATGCCATGTCTCAATCTTCTTTACATACATGTATAACGTTTTCGCCGGAAATCGGCAGATGCAAATTGAATGTTGTATTGCGCCGTCCTCGTATCCCAAATGAATTGCATACTAACATGCTTTTGTTACCTAAATACCAATAGATTCAATGTTTACATTGATTCAGACAGTGTGGAAGGACGATTTATCGCGCGAGAGGATTGTTGTTACAAGCGGGTAGCAAGAAAAGTGTATTTATTACGCAAAACAAACTCTTGAAATTGTTTCTGGTTTCACTTACATCGTCTGACCGCGCGTATTTATCGGAACGCATTTTTTAGAACGCAGTGTCGTATCTCTTTTAAACAAATTACACGTGGCGCACGGTTACCAGTTTACCAGCCATTAGCAGTAACGAAGTACCGAACTATACACGCTCGTAGAAAAATTTAGCCTCTCTATTGCGGCGGGAACGTGCAAATTCGATAAAGGAAATTAACAAAACTCATTATTAAGGCTGAAATACAAAATCGTGAATGTATTTAATTCCTTAAATTCATGATGTATCAACTCTCGCATTGGCATTTAATATTAATTATGCCAGAAAGCGAAACGTGAGGGAAATCAATTTTGCTAATTAACGATTTCAAGAAAATGTATAGGTTTCTCGACTGGAAACGCAAACGAAAGGCGTTAAATCCGGTTCCGATTTTAGATCAGCGTCGGAGTTTAAATTGATTTTGCTCGCTCAATTTGACGCCTGTTAAATTGAAAGGTAAACGGTTTCCTTTGATGTTCTGTCGTATATATCTTGATGACATCTAAAAACTTTTGGCCTGCGTCCTGGGTGCAATGATCCTTGCATCAGGCTCAAACAGACATCGCCCTCTTGACGTAGGAATCTCTTAGTGTGAATCAGAAATCGTGGCGCCCTAGTTACCTCGTTACGTAATACAAATTACCGGAAAACCTCCGAGATTTATCAATTCCTTCGATCATCACTGCTACTATTATAAAATAAACTTGAGAAATATATTACTGTTGAGATTCGAAACCTTTTTCACGAATTCCTATATGCGAAGGATACAATTAATTAAATATTCAACGGAGAAATTTTTAAATACATTTGCCCAGGAACCGTTCATATCTCATCGACGCTAAAATTGTCGCGATAACAAACTTAGCGACCCGTTGCGCCGCGAGGTTCACACCGGAACTTGAGACTCCATCCACTTTACGTTCCAAGCGTATAACCAATAGTGATCGAGCATAATTGGCAAACATACTTCACAACCTATGAGCCAGGTTCGCAAACACAACGCGATACCGAGCACGAAACACACCCTGGCCTGGAAAATGATCCCGAAGAATTGGAGCCGTGGTCTCAACCGACCAGTAAACTCTCGCCATATAAATTTCCTATGCGCAAGGAGTGGGGAGGAGCGATTTATGACGGCGCATAGCGAATGCATTCGCAAAATCGCGACGGAAAGTTCGGCGAAGTAAACCGTCGCTTATCTCGTGTGAAAGCGAGATCGCAAATAAAAATAACCGCGTTGTGAATGTACGAAACGGGGTCGCGGGAAGAAATACGAGCGGCGACGTTATTCTTTATTTCTGTGCCCCCGACCGCCGCCCCGGTGCTTGTTCAACTTCGCGCAACTTTGCGCTGTCGAAGAAAAGAGATCGCCAATATCCACGGTCTCCCTTTGTCGGGAATTACTGTTCGCGAAAAATGAGGATGTTGATTATTCCAATTTTTGTTCGACCCCTTGATGCACGGAAAAAAAATATTTTCCCTCTTTAGTAGAGGCAGGACTGCATTTAAACTTTTTTAGGCCCTAGGCGCATCATTATGAGACTTAAAAAAAAAAAGTAGTTCAGTTAATGAAACTTGAACACCTTTTTTATGTTTATTGAAAATAAAAGTTATACGTGACATGAATAATTTGATCAAAATCACTGAAGAATTATTAAAATTGCTATAGAATATAGTGGTTATCGTTGGAGTTGGAGATTCGAAGCTTTAAAGTTGAGTACTTGAATAGTTGAAACTGCAAATTTGAAGAATTTTGAATGTTTGAATTCAGAGATTTAAAGATTTTAAAGGGCAGATTAAAAGATTTTCAAAATTAAAATTAGAAATGCGAGGATTTGAAGTTGAAAATTAAAATATTTGAAGTTGGAAATTTAAGTATTTGTAGAGTGATAATTGAAGATTTAAAGATATCATGTTCCAAATTTTGAAATTTCTGGAAATCAGTTCTGATGATTTGAGGGTTTCGAGTTGGAAATTTCAAAAAATTGAAATAAGAGATTAGAAAATATAAAAATTCAAGTTAGGGATTTGAAAATTTAAAGACATAAAGTTGGAGATTTTAAGAGTTAAAGTTAAAGATTCAAAACTTTGAAGAGGGAATGTTAAATGATAAAATTAAAAATTTAAAGATTTCTGGATCTAGATTTAGAAAATTTTAAGTTGCATATTTAGAGACTTTTGATGTTAAAATTCGAAACCTGAGGGTTTGAGGATTGAAAGATTTGAAGGTGGAGATTTTAATAGTTGAAGTTACTTTAAAGCTTGAAAAATTCGAAGTTAAAAATTTAAAGATTTCAAGTTGTAGGTTTAAAGATTTAAAAAATTAAAATTAGAAATTCGAGGATTTGAAGTTGGAAATTAAGATATTTGAAGTTGGAAATTGGAAAATCTGAGGTTCGAGCCTTGAAAATTTGGAGTTGCAAATTTAGACATTTTAAAAGTTAAAACTGAATATTTGAGAGCTTGAATTTATTATATCTGGAGCGAAGCTTTAAACTCTGACGCCATAAAAGGTAAGGCCCTTGCTTGCTCCTAATGCGGCTTATGGCAAATGCGGTCCTGGACCAGGGGTTAAATTTGTTTGCGAAATGTCTAAGATAAAGATTGCAATAACTTTGCAAATATTATTATCATGTAATTATTAGCGATGAGAAGGTCCTGTTTTAGTTATTCTAAAGTTGCGTTCCCTCGTTAACTAATCATCAAATTAAGTCTCCCACGATGGCATAACGAGCTCTCAGAAAAATCCAAATACCCACCAATCCTCGCAAACAGCAGACCTCGGTCCGAACCACGCAGTTTGCCCTCATTATCAGATCGCCAGGCGATTCCCCCGGCGTTCACTTAACGAGGGCCCGGCGTAATCTCAATTTACGGCGAATCGATAAGTGTAAATCAATCCTCCTTCGACCCGCAATGTCGACCATCGGAGTATAACCGGACGCTACAAGGCGTTAATTGAAATCCCGATAGCACTGCATTGGCGTTACACGGTGGGCGAATTAATAACCAGGGCCCCGTATTAATTGCAGAGAGCGACAAGAGGGTAGTGGTGAAGCGAGAGGCGGGCGGGGAGTTCGGATTCCGCATTCATGGCTCGAAGCCGGTGGTGGTTTCGGCGATCGAGCCGGACACGCCGGCGGAGAGCTCGGGCTTGGAAGTCGGCGACATCATCATGTCGGTGAACGGGAAGAGTATCATGGACGCGACGCACTCGGAAGTCGTCAGGCTCGCGCACTCCGGCACCGACGTCCTCGAGCTCGAGGTCGCGAGGACTTGCAACGTGCTCGCGCCAAGGGTCACCAGGCCCGGGACGAAGGACGGGTTTGACGAGGCGCCCCTGCACTCCGGCTACCTCTGGAGGAAGTCTGCGACGTCCTCGAACACGGACAAGTGGGTTCGAAGGTGGTTCGCTTTGCGCCGTGACAATTGCCTCTACTATTACAAGACTGATACGGTAAGGACATCGTCCGTAAGTTTAGAACTATATTCATTTTCGACACGGAAACGGAGAGGAGCTTGGAAATTTTTTAGTACACTTATTGTTGTATATTTTATTTCCTGAGGTCACTTTTTTTTATTTTGTCTTTTATGCGCTCTGACTGGGAGTAACAAAAAATCGGGAATAGCTTTATTTAAATTGATGGGTAGGTTGCAAAACAGTTAAATAACTACACGACACCTTTGCACTTCAAGTTAAGCCCAATTTATACATAACCGGGCCATGACAAGGTTTTCTTTTCGTCATGTGTTCCGTTCATGTATAAACCACTACACTTAAAAGTACAATCACTAATTTATGCTTTGCTCCGGAATCGACAAGGTTCGGTTATGGATAATTCAGGTTTTATTCCCTCACTCCTTCTGTTTTCTGTGTATCGTTATGATTATTAATGTGTGTCATAAAGACGCGGTAATAATAATAATAATGATAAATAGATTTGCTGTAGAACGTCCATTAATCGACTCTGAATGATCCATAACTTCCATTACTCAGCGGTTTAATTATTTTACACATTGACTATGAGAATAGAGAGCCATGATTTAATCACTTTTTACTAATTACTAGCAACTTATGTTAGATATATCAAATCGAGTAATTAGTGTTTTACTGTATTACTAAATTGAAAGCTTTATCACAAAATTTTGACTGAAAAATTGTCGATGTTTGAAGCATTGTAACTTCGTAAATAAAACTCTTATGACGGTCTATCTGGTAAAGCCTGAAACTTCTATTTTGATAATCTGAAACTCTATCTTTTTTAAGTTCGTTTTTTCACGCAGAACAGATTAAGAACTAAGTTGCTTTTTCTCTTCTATAGTTTAATGAATTGAAGTAACACTACACATCCTTACAAATTTTTTAGAGGATTTTCTATGGAGAAGAGGGAAGTTTCTTTTTATATTCCATCTTGTAGAAGGAACTTTCTTTTTATGACGAGCTTTGAAAAATTTATCTAGGATTTTTCTTCGCTGTTTTATTAAATATACAAACTATATACGCGCTTCAAACCCGATCAGCGGTCCACTTTTCATTTAAAATGCAACAAAACAGTGAAAAAAATCAGAGAGCAATTTTTCAGCTTTTATTTTAAAGGTATTCTTCTCTATAAAATTCTTTCGTAATAAATCTCGGGAAAAATTTTATAAGCTCTATATAATCGTCTAAATTTGTAAAATTTGAGAAGGAAAAAAAGAAACTTTAATTTTTACTCTAATATTTTAAAAGAGCTATCTGCAAAAAACTAAAGTTCAAGATTATAAAATTAGGGACTTTGCACTTTCAAATGAACTCAGGTCGAGTACTGTACGATTGTTTCTCGCGAAGTTGCAACAGTTCGAACGTCGACAATTTTTCGATCAAACTTTAGTGGTCCTTCAATTTTTTGATGTATTATATTTTGTTCAACAATTTTTTTAATTTTGAGGGAAATCATAAAACTAGATAAAAGTAGAAACTTTAAAATAGGCATTTTAAAAGTTATTAAAATTGAAATATACATCATTTTTTGGTCGAAGTTGGTATTATTCTTTACTTTTTTGGTATAGTATATTTTTTTCAAGCATGATTTTAATTTTAAAGAAAATCCTAAAAATTGTCTTGATTCTCGATGTTGCGTAAAATTTTGCTGTCTATATACTTAAAAATTTCCTGTCAACTAAAATATTATGTGCAAAAATTAATTCCGCACTTTTTAAAATTAATTTTCTATTTATTTCTAAAGTATTTACTTCTACACTTCTACTTCTAGATAGTCGTCATTATTTTTAAAAACTTTGCTGTTTTTTAAATAATTTTTTTAAAAATAATTTTAAGGCAATGAAATCATCACTGTTCCTTTACAGCTTTCCCAATACAGTAGAACTTCGATAAACCGGCCGAATATCAAAGTCAAAATTAAAACATTTGCTTGATGCAGAATTTTTTATTTTTAGAGTTACACCACCAAATCAAAGTTTAAGTTTTACTCTAAATTTTACTGTACTCTTATTAGTAGTGCATCGAATAATTAAAACCCAAAATAATAGAAATAGAAAATAATTTAGAACCGGTTAATTGAGGTTCTACAATATTTCAAAGTGTTAATGTGCTACTTAATCTTCTAAGTAATTTAACATAAAATTACAAAAATCATTTTCACCCCCAATACGCCTTAAAACGATCCCTAAAATCAGAGCAAAGACGAGGTAGCAAAGTTCCCCTCGAACTTTCCCAGTAGCCCGCGATAACATCGAAAAACTGCCTACCCTATAACCCAAGAATTCCCCTAATCAAACAATTACTCTACCCCCGGAACCTGGCGCAACCGACTTCCCACACTATCCGCAAGTAATTACAAGGCGAGTAAAAGCGACAGTAATTCGTTCGGGGCGTCGTTTGTCAAACGAAAAGTCGCCGAGCCACGCCTTATTGGAACGGGAACCCATTCGACAGCCGTCCTTTTCCCGCGACCAGTCCCATCGAGATGACAAGTGTTTGCACACGGTCGTTCCCGTTCGACGAATGGCTCACAAGGGTGCGATTCGGTCCCGCAGGATTCACAGCCTGTGGGGGCGGTAATGCTGATAAAATACGACGTGGAGCAAACGCCAGAACTGAGGTTGCACAGTTTCGCGGTAAAGAAGAAGGGCGCGCCAACGCTTCGACTCGCGGCCGACACCGAAGAGGCCGGGACCAGATGGAGGACGGTCATCAAGGAAGCCATCGAGAGGAACGACCAGGTGAGTGTCGCGGGATCGAAACTTACACCTCCCCGACCCCACTGACCTCCGACCCCTCGAACCCCCAGGCTTCGTCTCCGAGAGACACGATCCCGGAAAACTCCTCGCCGTCAATTTCCACCGTACACACGAGCGCGGTTTCCCGTTCAACTTTCGGCTGTTTAACCGACCCGCCGGAAAAGCCACGGGACTTCGCCGCAAACGGAGGATAACAAGATTCGTTTCAAATGCGCCGACCTGCGGGATGCAGTTAGAGTTGTTTGAAACGGCCGAGATTCGCTCGACGAGCCAGCCTCGCGTAACGGTATTGTTCGGTCGCGGGAATTTTATAATGGGATTGTTTAAACTAATTGGATTTCATTCGCGGAACCGGGAGCTTTCGAATTCGGAGTTCGTTTCGAGTTTCATTTTTCCGGGAATGAAAGTTCGTTTTGTCGAGGGTATTTAACCGGAGGAATAGTAGACTCGGTAGACTTTGTTTAATTGCTTTATTCTTGTTATGTAAGTACCACTGTTGTACCGGGTGTCTCACTTGATTTCTCTGTTATTACTCAACAATAAATGTTTCATATGAAAGTTTAATATCTTGGACGACATGTTCTGTTATTAGTTTTTTTTTTAAGTGAACGCATAAAGATCATACGAAGGTCAATTTTGTTTACCGAATGAAATGATATATTTTTAACACATCATTGCATGCAGCTCAAAATTCGCTATAAACAAAAGTATCAAGCTACTTATATCGGAGAATTAATAATTTCAGTTTAACCTTGCTAAGGTCTTCAAGTCTTTTTTTATCCTCTAGACTTTAGAGTATTTTATTTTCTTTAAGAACAGTTTTACTTTCGGGGAAATTGTGAGAGGTTTAGTGTTATTATTTATGTTTCTCATTCTTTAACATCATAATAAAAATTCATTATCTGCATTCTTAATAGCATGATAATATGAAAGTTCTTTCATCCAGGATTGGTAGAAGAAACCTGACAGTGTTAAATAACTATAAAACGCTATTGCTCTTCCTTGAATTTTTCTTATGCGAATGCTTGAAGAATAAAGTTTATCCTGAAACTTCAACTACAGTACCTAATATGAAGCAACTTATTATCACTGAATATGACAAAATATCTGACACATAAAACAATATAGGACAATTATTATTCCATCTTTCCCAAATGTTGTGATGCAAATAATCGTTGCTTTGAACCTTTTTTAACGACACAGTAGTTTAAAGTTATTTAAATTGAAGTATCTTCGAATCTAAATTATAACTTTTTTCAATATAAATAGGATAACTGCTTTTTTATAAAAAGTGTCTATACACATCGACTGATTCGAAAAAAAATTATCATTCCATTAAAACCAAAAACAAAGTTGACCTTCATGTGACCTTCACGCGTTCACTTACACAAGACCTAATAAAACGAGAATATGCTCCCCAAGATATCATTCAACAGTCTTATGAAACATTCTTGCAATGAATAATAATAGAGAAAAAAAACCAAGATTTAAAAACCAGATGAGACACCCCGTATAGTTAATGATATAAAATAAGTCTGTATAGTGAGTGATCAAATTATTAAAACCAAAGTACAAAAGCAAGTGGTTAGGAACTGTTTAAAATTGTTACTTACATTGTTTTTCAAGACGTGTTTGCGGTAATTTACGGTAATCGAAGATTCGTAAAAAATTATAGAAGTTGCATGTCATTAGATTTTCATTGAATAATAAATTGTCAATGTCTTGCAGGTGGCTCTAATAATTTGATTAGCCTTCGAGAAAGGTAGCTTTTAATTTTAGACCTGCTTTGAAAATTTAGAGTTTTCCTTGTATACATACCTTCTGGAATTATTTGAAAATTTCGTGAAAAAATTGAAAATAAAATACGGTAACACAGTTATTGATCCCCATATACAATAATTGACCGTTTTAAGAAAAGTACAAAATATAATAAATCCTTTTCATGTTTCAACGATCTAAATATTCTTGTTCCGAATACAATTAATATTTCAATATATGTATATATAAAAAAAGGATTGTATTATATTTTCTATTTTTCTCCACACGGTCAATTATTGTATAGGAAAGTCAACATCTGTATGCGTTACCCTATTTTTCGGCCCATGTGAAAAAGTCCATGAAAACGTAAAAAAAAAAAAACAATATACATATGTTAGTAACCAAAGCAAAAAAAAAAAATACCAAAGGTTAAAATAATTTTCGAAGATCCGAGTTTTTTCGTGATCATTCTTCTTAATTAGTTTCCGAACGGATAGCTCCTTATTAGTGTGATCGTTCCAGGTGGACACCTGGCTGGAGGCGTCATTAAAAATGCGCGAAATGGCGGCGTGCGCGATCAAAAGACCAGACTGCTTCGGCTACCTGAGCAAGCAGCAGGATCACGCGAGGAAAACGTCATCCCCGACAGGCTGGTCCAGGCGATATTGCGTGCTGAAGGATGCCGCATTGTATTTCTACGACGACGCGAACGCCGAGAAAGCGTTCGGGGTCGCCTGCCTCCACGGGTTCCGAGTGCATAGTAGTGCGCCAACTTCCGGTGGCAGGAAACACGCGTTCGAGTTGCAATCGCCCGACCCCACACAAAGGAGTTACATCTTCGCCACGGAATCCGAAATGGACAAGAAACGGTAGTCGCCGCTATGCGTTCTAAAATTTTAATGCCCCTCGAAGTAATGGGAATTCCTGTTCTACTTGGCGGTGTTGCAGGATGCATTTTAAAGCTTCTCGCTTCTTTAAATATTGGTTTTCGCTTAATATTTACTGTGTTTTTACCGTTTTATTTATATGAGCACCGGTACTGTTTGAACTTGCTTTTGGAGTTTAAAACTGTGCTGGGAAAAAGCCAATAAGAAGCTTTATTAAAACAGGAAAAGGAGAGGAGTTCGAAGTTCAGGAAATACTTGGGCAAAAAAGTAATTAAAAATTCCTTGGAAGTATTTGCAGTAAACAGTTTGTAACACCTTTAATCTTTATACCGATACAAATTCATCTGGTGTTCCTCGTATTTTAATTCGGCGGCGAACATAATTTACTGTATAATACAGTTTAAATGTTTAATTAAACTCGTGCACGCGGAGAGCACTTTTCCTGTTTGCAGCTGCCATCTAGCGGCGCGTGTAGGTAATTTAGAGCAGACGAATTTATATAGAAAAGGAATAATTAAAAATTTTACTTTTTCCTAAACAATTATTTATGTTTTTTCAGATGGTTAGCATCGCTCGAATATTCGATCGATCGATGGATAAAGATTGGTTGACACAGGCCCATACACCGAACGAGGAAGCAAAGAAGTCGAAGCAGCGAAGATCCTTTGAGGTGTCCTTCGCCTCTTCCTATCTCCGGTTCCTAACGAACATCGTCGCAAATCACAAGCTCATTAATCATTGTCATCATCGCCCTGATTGTCGCGCGCAAATTCATCACGTGGATCATTTCGCAAACCCCCCTCCTACACGCGATTCTTCAGAAACCCTTCCATTTTTATTAGCAGTAACCTTAATAATCCTTTCCTCATATTTACTAAAATTATTGGTGGAAACACTCATTTTTTTTATTCAATTATCTCCCATTTTCTTCACAAACTTTGCTGAAGTTTTATCCATGTTAATAAAACGTGATTTTCCGATCCTTGATTCTAGGAATTTTGTACAGTTTTCCTTTAATTATTTTCCTCTGTGATCCAATATTTTATTCATTTTAGTCTTCAATATTGCCAATTCTCGAGTATCGTCGATCTTGCTGTTGCCAATGATTCTAATTCCCAGTTTTATAAAAGTTACTAGTCTTATTAGGGAAGCATTCAACTTTCTATGATCTTGATAGATTTTTGCAAAACAATAGCACACAGATCTCTGTTGCTATTTGTAGAATATTAGGTGCGGACACTTAATAGTACCAGAAATATAAATTGTTAAAGTCGTATACATTTTGACATCTGCATTTACACTGTATCGCCAAGGTATATTAAGCAATCTGTATCTTAAACCTTATCGAGTCTCTACGCCTAATGTTTCTGCAAACCAATCACTCTGCGAAAGAAGATCAAAATCAAAGCGGAACAAGTTGAGTGCTTCCCTTGATAGTATAACTAACACTGTTTTAAAATAATTGCTAATTGTCAGTGGTATTATACTTTTAAGTAGTTAAATATTTAAAATATTATTCGTACTTCAAACAGTGTTTCTCCATGTAGTCTGTAATTTATTTCAAAATCTTAGTATCATAAAGGTTTGTTATAGTAGAGTAATTATGCTATCAGTAAATGTAATTCTGTAGCGCATACAGTCATTAGAGTTCCAGAT
Organism: Perdita meconis; assembly: GCA_030770465.2. Classification (NCBI taxonomy): domain Eukaryota; kingdom Metazoa; phylum Arthropoda; class Insecta; order Hymenoptera; family Andrenidae; genus Perdita; species Perdita meconis. The sequence goes on from JASKOS020000004.1 coordinate 20,434,095, forward strand.
GAAAGCTTAGTTTACTATTTAAATTTAATACTTTATATAGCTTACGGTTTATCTAAATCTTTACTATTATTACTTTCTTCTTTACTAATGAATAGACACGTAGACTTTGCACGCAACGCTGATGTAATAATATATTTCAGCTTTTTTGAACGTTCTATACGAATTGAGAAACGCTGTTTCAAGTAATCAATTCCACTATTAAAATAATGCACAAAACTTATTGAGTTGCTGCAAGAACTCTGAAAATATAGATTCAGGTTCCCTCAATTCTCATTCAATTTACCTAATTTTAAAATTCCAGCGAGAAGATTAATTCTGAAAACAATTTTTATGCCTGTTTTAATGTACTACTGTGCAATGTATTAGTACGCATCCCTTTAAACAGGGCCTTACATTCCCTAAGACCAGGATTTGAAAGTCACTGCCATGCATTATCAAAAACTGATTGCTCGAATACTCTTACAAGTCATTGCATCAAGAGAACATTTCACCTATGCATTGCATTTCAGAGTATATGAAACAAGTGCATTACTTTGCTCCACATAACTCTAAGATGATTGATGGATAAAAGATTGCAAATGTTCACACGTAGGACATTAACTTAAGAATCTTTGCAGCAACTCGATGACACTTCCTATGGTAAAACCCAGACTCGTGCTCACCATTTAGTAACGTTTGTATTATTCGCTTTTTGGATTACGTTTTTTATACTTGTACATAGGCATCGCATAATTGATTAACATGCAGGAATTGAAGTCGAACTCATCTCTAACGAGCGTCGAACATCAAAAGAAGCGAGAATTGTTTATTCACCGATTGTGTCTTGTATTAGAAAAACTCCCGCGTTCCCCTGCAGCGATAGGATTCGATTTAACTTTAAGATTAAAAGTCGTCCATTGCGTTCCCACGAATTTCCAAATGCGCGTGTCCAACCGATACTTACACGGTTCTTCTCCCCTCCCGAGACGCGACGCAGCGTTTGTACTTTATCATTTGTCCAACGATAAACGTCGTGTCCAACGCCGATAAGTGAGTGTCAACTTTGCAAACGTTCATTAATTCGCGCACAATTACGGCGAAACGGTTGAGAGCATAGCTAAAAGTAAAATTGTATGCACAAAGTCGAGTGAAAGGTGTTAAATACTTACTTATAGAACGTAAGGATCGTGAGTAGCGACATCAGCGAACTTAGAATCGGTCGAAAGAAACAGAAAACGCTCGGATAAATGTTCTTTTCGGCCGGTGACGAATGAAACGTTTTTCCGAACGACGATTCTTCGCCTGTATGATTGAAGGTTCATTCGAATAATTATTTAATCGATCGTGTAATTTAAACGATCGCTCGTTCGTCGCATGTGAAAGTGAATAGTACAATATGAATTATGAAATATGCGATTGAGCTGTCGTGAACTGTAGATAATTAAGTGTAAAATGAAGGCAAAACGAAAAAAAAAAAAAAACGTACATCCAACGATTCACGTTGTAACTCGGAAACATTGTCCTTGTAAATGTATGATTGTGAATAAGATTACGCTGAAAGTAAATTCAACAAGTTTTTACGTTTCGTTGTACTTGATGTTTCTAAGAAGCTTTTTTGACAGAAGCCGTGCATTTCGCTGGTGGAACTTTTGATTTTTGTAAAACCGGTAGTGGTGAATGTTTTAACCCTTTGAGTCCCAATATTATTTTTTCTTAATTCGTAGTTAGATAGCGAATTACATCAGGATTGCATATAAAATATTTGTTATTTATTTCGGTACATAAAGTATAAAAAATGTTACATATTTTCAGAGAGAGAAATATAATTAATAGGTTGAAATACAATTGAAGCAGATGATTGGAAAATGAAAATTATCATTCGTACCTGAAGATATGAATTTACAAAAAAAGTAGAATATCTAAATTTTACGACAAAAATTGAAATATAATTGCAGAGTTGTAATCTGAATTTTTGTTTTCGAAAAAACAGGTTTCGCGCTTCAGCTTTCAACGCGCGGTATTTAAATTTTACAGGCGATCGAATTCCACAGTTTTATTGCTTACATCTTCGAGAAGGAAATTTCAGATTACAAAACAATTTTTAAACAATAGGACAAATAAATGCTAATTTCTCATTGTTACATACAGAAGAAATATGATATTAACCAAAGTGGTACGTAAGATACCATTTAAATAAAAAAAAAAAAAAGACATTTATAACGCGTCTATAACATCGAAAATATTATAAATGAGAACAATGTATCCTGAATGAAAGGTACAAATTAAGCAAGCGAAATATTAATGCTCAAGCCCGCACTTGTTAAAAAGTAAGGGTAAAAGTTCTACAATTTATTTTATAACTAGCACATCGAGAACACTAAACCGGGGTAAGAACTGGGACTGATAGGGTTAAACGAAGTAAATGAAGTCTGTCGTATAAAGTAAAACTATCCTATAGGTCGAAATTAGAGAAGATAATGAAATATATAACGAGTATGAAACTTCCAGGGTGAAATCAAAAGCTTTTAACCCTTTCGTTGCGCAACAATTCGACGCTGAGGAATCGGCGACTTCACAAGTGGACCGACAGCAGCGAAAGGGTTAATTATTCGAATAATCTTCAAACGCGTCGAAGCGCCGCCATAACGCAGAATTCCGTGAGAAACTCCATCGCGAGATAAGTAAAAAAACAACGTATGAATGCTTTCTTCCGCGTGCTTGTTGCGTGAGTACGAAATATCCAACGCGAACACAAATATACCGGTGTGTATATGAAATTGTCGCGATTATATCTCGCTTTCCTTATCGCCAAAATTTTGTATCGGCAAAAGAAATTTCGATGAAAGAGAAGAAAGGCGAACGCAGCAAACGGAAGAATCGAAAACGCGAGCGCGAACACAATTTGAAACGATAAATAGGACGATTTAAAACGAAAAAGAAACGAATGCGAATTATCGAATCGATTGCGGCAAAAATAATCGAGATTGTGCCCAGAACGAAAAAATGAAAAGAAACGATTCGAAGAAACGCGATCGAACCATCGTCGACGGATGATGGACCACGAGAAAACGGCGAGAAATTTAACGAACAGACCGCTCAAATGCACAGATAATAAAATAGGAAGTTTAATACAATTGTAGAATGGAAGTGCGTCAATTATTTACCCGTCACCCTTCGGGCTGGTCTGGATAATGGTCTTGTTGCCAGTGCTGGGTACAATTCAAATAAAAAGTATTGGAAATAGTAATTACAATACTTTTATTCAAATAAAGTAGTATTTCAGCATTTATTTTATTTCTTAGTTCTACATAGAAGAATAATTGAAAATATCTATTTATTACACATGTATAGGAGCTATTAATTGAAGTAATATTTGCTGTACGATGTTTTAGAAATAATTATTTGAAATAATTGTTTTCTTAGAATGTATTACGAATAAATATTTGAAATAATATTGTTTTAAGGATATATGAAGATTAATTATTTCAACTAGTATTTCATAGTATTTTACTTACATCTTTCTCTTACTCTATAATGTATAAGCATAGTTATGAATGTCTAGATATATCCATAGCTTATTTCGGAGAAAGGTAGTGCTGAAGTTTCATTCCACTAATAATAGCAGAAATATTTATTTCAAGTAACTATTTTAAGTTCGTGCTGCGAAACACATAATTGAAATACATATTTCATATACTTGAGAGATTAAATAAATATTTCAAATAGTATTTCCACTAATACAAAAATAAATAGATATTTCAAATTATTCAAAATAACATAGTTTTGGAAATAATCTCTGAAAATATTTTTATTTTTTATTTCAAATACTATTTTACCCAGCCCTGCTTGTTGCTATTTAGATCACACAGTGTTCATTAATAGATGATTTATTATCATTGAGGTAACTGGTAGTTTCTTTCTGAACCAATTGTTTTTATTTCTTTCTTTTGATACAGTTTTGTGAAAAATTTCAATAATTTACTTTTTTTTGAAGCCCAGACAGTACTAAAACATCATAGTACTTAAATAAAAATATGCGTTTGTAATCCAATAATTACAATATTTGATCATATTAATGTGACCACTTGTCTACGTTAAAGAAAATCTGACTAAGGCCAATTTTTTAAAGCGCAATTGTTAATTTCTTACATGTTTTATGAAAGTAGAGGCAGTAGTTTTTGTGCATTTAAAGACTTGAAATTGGAGATTTGAATAGTTGAAGTTAAAGATCTCAAAGTTTGAAGAGGAAATTTGAAATGTTAAAATTAAAAATTTTATAATTTCATGTTGTAGATTAGAAATGTTAAGTTGCAGAAAGCTGGAAATTGAAAGATTTGAATTGAATAGTAGAAGTTAGAAATTTGAAGATTGGAAATTTAAGGATTTAAAATTAAAGATTTAAAGGTTTTTAAGGGTTTTAGTTCAGAGATTTTGGAAATTTGGATATTTTTAAAGTTACAATTAAAGATTTTAATATTTCGAGTTGCAGGTTTAAAGATTTTTAGAAATTTGAGGGTATGAAGTTGAAAATTTAAAAAGCTGAAGTTGTATATTATTGAAAATTTGAAATTGCAATTTGAAGTTGGAGTTTTGAAGCAATTTACAACGGGTCAAATGGATTCTAATATTTATATCAGGAATTTGAAATTTAGTAATATGCAATTTAACTTTTATGAGGCCACAGTTAACAATTTGCAATTTAACTTTTATGAAACTTTGTTTTAAACTATGGCCTCATATTAGTTGAAGCCCTTTGAAAGTAGCTTTTGGAAAATAGAGGTAATTAACCGGTCATTCTATGTTTAATTATTTTTTAGTAATAGAGTTCCTGATAATAAATAAGTTTCTACAAACTTTTACATGTTGTCAATTAGATTTAGGAATATCCTAATTCCAACACCATTGTTTTATTGTTTTGAGTAATGACTAGACCTATAAAAATATTTCTTTGACAAAAATTAAAATTGTAAAAAATCTTTTAGATCGTATCCGAAAGAGAAATAGCAAGATAGAACTTGAATTTTTAAGACATCGGTAGCAAATATTACCCACAAATTGTAGTAGAACGTGACTTTGTCATCCAACTTTCAGCTGGTCACATTAATATGGCCAGGGACTGTATATTCTTATCACTATCAAAAGACACATAAAATGTACTTTCCTGTTGGTTTCGACTTAAGTTGCTTTCAAGGAAGAGCATATTCTTTAATTTCCTTTCTTGGTAAGACAATGCACAATAAATGTATCAAAATATATATAAACAGATTAAAAGTTTTTCCAGAAATCTATCGTTTACAACTTTTAATCACCTCGCGAAATTTTCAAACGCCAAATCCCTCGCAGCGTTATCGCTCGTCACCGGAAACATTCGCGCAAGGATTAGCGAATGTTTAATGCGATCAGATCCAAAAGTTCACGAAGATAAGCGGAAATCCGTATTGTCGGTAGCCGATGCATTCCGCGAAGGGAATCGATGGCGGGTAATAATGGTCCCGATAGCACAATGGCACCGATTCGTGAAATATTTTATGCGCGTAGATGTTTGTTGGACGCGTCGATAGATAGAAACGTCACGATATTCTGGAACGTAAAAGGAAGCAGGACGCAGCTTCGCGCGAATTTTTCCAGTCGTTTTACCTCCGTCGCGACAGTCTGCATTCTTCGATCTCCCGTCAATGGCGACTCCGCCGTTTCCGTTTCTATCGGAGACAGAAATGACACATAAATTACGAGCAGCGGTGCAGCTGCTCGGTGTGGGTGGAACAGTACTGGCAAGAAGAGGTAAAAATAGTTGTGAAAATTGCATTATGAATTTAAATAAATCATAGTAAAATATACAGTGATTCGCAGGTTTGTTCACATGTATTCCAAATGTTAATTAACTGTAAATTTTACAGTAGTTTCACACTACTAGCTTTCACATTCAATCGTTGTTCAGTTAGATCATTTTGGAAGAAGAAATAATTTTTAATGAAACTGATTCCATGATTTTTATTGTATACAGGGAAATATCTTTTTTTTTTCAGAGTTTGGACGAATTTAATATATTCTTCGTAAATAAAGTGAGTCACTGTATTCTTTATTGAATTTCAATCCACATAATATATCGAGTCATGTGCAGAGTACAAAATTTTAAAAATTGTACAATATTTTTTAAACTAACCAAGATATACAATTCTTATTTTGTAGATTTTGTTAGCGTGTGAATCTCACTTGACAGATGAATTTAACGTTCAGAAACGGCGATATAAATTCATGTAAGTAAATAATGAATATTACGATATAAATTTAGACTGAAAACAATGACATTGAATATTTTTATTCATGTTCCAATGTTTCAGTTGCATCTGTAAAAATCTGAATTTGCATAATGTGACCCGAATTTCTAAATGAATAATTTCAGTAGATATTGGGTTTGGTTGCAATTTGAAAATGGAATTTCGGGTTTTGTATGAGAGTCACAAATGTGGAATCCAGAATAGCAATTAGGTAGACTTTCGCATTGATTCTCGAAGTTTTCGGATCGATAATAATTGTACAGCAATCGTTTCCCAGTATCGGCAGAACGTTCTCCCAAGATCGAAACGTGTAATTTCGCAATGGAAAGGTTTGAGGATTAGTCGGCGTCCGAACCTGAGACGCAATCTCTTCCTAATACGTTACGCTCTATCCAGTGATATTATCTATTAATTCTTATAAATAGTAATTACTATTAAATTATCACCGTCAGCGCCATATAATTTCCATAAATTCTGGATTCGAAAGTTTCGCAACGTTCGTCGTTCTAAAAGAAATTCCTACGACAGACCGTAATTGCGTAGTCGGATTTTCGAATCCTGAGGACTAATTTATGAAAAGTATTCTATGTCCGAAGTATCCGTTCTACAATTAATTTATAGATCAGTACGAAATCGGAACGAAGCTACTTCAACCTTAAATAACGGTTGACTTAAAAAATTTTAATCCTACACCGTGCTGAATGGAAATGACGGGATGGAAGAAACGGAAAGGCGACGGTATTACTGAACGATAGTTGAGATAGTCCCGCCTAATGGATTAACCCAAATGCCCGATTCGAGTAAATGGAACTCACAAGGAGAGTCGACACTCTGCTATTGAAAGTAACTGTAAATCGAACACTCCACAGAATTAAGGAAGAGAAACGATACCAAATCTGATTGAACCAGCCCCGAAATCGACACTCCCCGAATTCTATCCCTATTAAGAGAACGGCAAACTTCTGTCGCGAAACTTGAATTGAACGGAGAAATCGAAATGGAGAGCTAAGAAGTAAACTGAAGACAGTGTTTCTCAAAATGAAGAAACAAAGGAGAAGCAATCGAAGAATCGATACCCTTACACCGAATTCTATCGATATTGCCAGACGTTCTCGCTACGAAAATTTAATTATGCAAGGAGAATTTAAATGAAGCTAGAGGAAAATCCCTTCGGCGTAGAAACTAATTAAAACCGAAAGTCCCATCGAACGAAGAAAAAAGTGTAATGGAGGAATCGACGCAGCTAATGCGAATTCTGCCCAGCGCCGAAGTTCCAAGAACGGCAAACGCGATCTAATTGCGGGGAATGCGACGCACGCTTCGCTCGTCTATTTAGGAACGAGATGTAAAGCGAATTCGAGGTTGCTTAGGGCCCTGTACACGGTTTATCCGCGGTTGAACCGGTGGTATCCGTTTGATAACAGATAGCAGGCCGAACGATGCTGGTATGTTCTCATTACGCGTCGTGTAGGTATGCGGCGGCCAGTTCGTGTTCTCCATGCTTCGAGAACCGTGCACGCCGCGAGACCACGTTTCTTCTTCTTTTGCTTCGTCCCTCCTCCTTCCTTCTCGAACCGATCTCCCTTCGTCTTCTTCTTCTTCCTGGCTGCCCTCGGCCCCACCCCGCGAATGCCCACGGAAACAGGGGTGAAGCCGCGTCCACACTGACTAGACGCGCCCCGTCGTCGTCTGATCCGTGACTTTAAAGCATCCCCATGCCCTTTGACTTTTCCTTCTTTTCTTGCCGCCACCCCTTGGAACATTTCGCATCCCTCGGCCAATTATTCGCCGACTAGTCTGTTCCTCTTAAATCTCTTCGCGGCTGTTAGTACGTGTTTCCAATGCAGATGTGAACGTGCCGTCTTCGCTTCTCCTGAATATTCATACCACTTCGTTCCTACCTCCTCCTCCCATCCCTCCACTCGTCTTCTTCACCCTTCTTTTATTTATTTTCGCGAGCCTGCCGCTTCGTTTTCAACCAGCGTTCATTTAGATAAACGCGTTGCCGTGGACTTCGTGAAGAAATCCCGGCCGATTTCGGGATCGCTGATCTTCGAGATTCCCGCGCGTTGTTCCTTCGAAATCGTTGCTCGTTTTTTGGGATTCCTTCGAGGCGGCGCGGCGTGTTTGTCTTGCAACTTCGCGAGAAGTCGCTTGTCTTTCTAACCGCCTCGCTGCCTTCTGGTTTTGTGGGACCCTCGGTTTCTTTTTCTACCATCGCCTTCGTGCTCCTCCTTTTTTCGCCGAACTTCCATTGAGAGAAAATTGAAGAGCGGAATTTATTGTAATTTTTTTGTTGTTTTTGGTTTAAATGAAACTTTTTCTTGCCCCGACCGCTCTTCATTTTTCTCCTTTTCTTCGCTCGATGGTACTTTATTATATTCCTCGCTCCTCCCTTCTTCTGCATTCCCTTTGTGACTTTCTCGGACTGAAACTGGGTGTACTTCACGCCTCTCTTCTTTTTTTGACACTTCGCCTGCTACGTTGTGTTCGTTAAAATTTCTTCGGGACACGCGGTGACTTTAATTTGAAGCTAAGCTGTTTTTAAACGATTCTTAAATTATTTTACGGGTGACTTTTGTGGCAGCTTCCCTTAGGAATTATTAGATTTTAATGAAAAGAGAATTTGGAATGAAAGACTCTTAAAAAATTGCATTCCTTTGTTAATTTCTCATCCGTTATCCGCCGAAAATGAAATAATTAGAAAGACCAGTTAATACACTTTAATCAAACCCTCGCGTGCCCCCTTCTCTCGCGAAGATCACCCTTAATTTCCACTTCAATGATTATATGCATAATTTTTTTTCCTTCCCCACTTTGTGAAATTCATTCCAACGACGGCATAAATACGGTCGAACTAATCATTAGTGCAGTACTTAAATTTTACGATACCACTTCCTTAATTACATTCCTGGCGTTCTTTTTTCCTCCCCACTGCACATCCTTAATCTTCATCTTCATCCTTCTCTTCATCTTCTTAAACGCTTCTGGCACGGAACTAATAATGCATAAAGCGTGCATAGATTTTGGGAGGGTCTCGTTCGGGGCGGCTTTTTGCTTCTCCTCTTCGCGTACCTTTGTTTCTTTTTTCCCTTCTTCTCGAAGAGCGCTGCTCCTCTTATAACATAGTAGAGCACGAAGCTTCGTTCATAACGGTATAATATTGTAAGCGTGATGCGGCCGATTATATTGGGGAATTTATTTCATCGCCTTTTCAGTAAATATTGAATTTTACCGTCAGTGTTGTAAAATCTTTTATTTGTTTGGTTCCCTAGGTACTTCGATCTTGAAAAATATACTCAGGAGTAATTTCGGGGAGATAAAACCTTAAATTTTACTTCAACTGACTTTTCTTTAAAAATGCTATCAGAAAAGGAGCAAAGAAAGGATGGAAAAATTACGTCATTTGCCATACAAAAGTGTACAAATCACTCAACTTTTTAATATTTATAGTTTAAAAAATTTGCAACTCACATGGCAAAAATTGCGATATCTCGAATGACTTGGGTGCATGTGCATTTAATACTTCAAATCGATGAGAACAGGGCCTGAGAAGGATTTGAACAAATGGTCCTTTGTTTTCGAGAAATTGATAAACAAAGAGCCCTAAAAGTAAAGAACTTGCGGATAATTGTGTCTTCCGGAAGTCAAATTATGCATTGATAATTAATTTCTGCTTCAGCAAAAGGAAAGAACATTTTACACAATAATTTCGTTGCCAGTAATCAATCGGGAGCTTACAATAAATACTCAATCCAGCTTAGATAATTTGTTCTGAATAAAATTTTCAACATTCAAGCAAAATAATATTGTGTATTATTTTTCGGTATGATTTGCGATGTTTCTAGAATTTAGTACGACAAAACATCTAAAAGATTCTGCATTTGTAGGAAAGACCAAAACCAAACGAAGCCCAAAATATTTCAACCGAAGTGATTGACGTCAAATAAACGGGTTTCGCTTCATTGAATAATATTACTAAAAACAATTGCATAACTTTTAAAAAACACTTATTTTAGACAGAAACGTTGTCCCTTTCGATTATAATGAATGCAGAGTGTCTAAAAAATTGTTTGCACCCCATGGAACTTTACAAAGTTAGACGAAATTCAAACAAATTTTGTAAATGCTCCTTACATCGCCATAATGTTTCCAAAAAGCATTATGACTAAACTTGAAAGATGTATGCGAAAATAGAGATTCCACGTTTTCAAACGACTCTTCAATGATATCAAGACGACCATTTGTGCCTTATTTTTGAGCTTTCAAAATTTCAACCCTCCAAATGAAATATAAGCAGCCAAACACTGCAGCCAAAGATTGCAGCGCCGTACCGAGGAATTTCTTATCTCCCGTGCTAATCAATCGCGCACTGTGAACACTCCATAAGGTTCCATCAAGTTCATCCGCGTGGCCGGAGGTCTGACACGACGAAACTTTAAATGGTGCACGCTAGAACGCGTCTCTTCTGGATTCGCGTTTCCCGAACTATCGCCCCAGCATTTCGAACATCCCTCCCTCTCCCCTCGAGGTAGGAATTTCCCTCGACTAATCCAAAATTGGCGGAATCTTCGCTGAAAATGAAACTTTTCTCTCCCGGTTTCCTTCCTCTCTTTCTACTCGCTTCTCGCTTCTCGCCCGGTTCTTTTCTCTTCCTCGGCCGTTCTCTCGTTCCGTGTTCCCTCGGCTTCCAGCACAGTGGTGATCTTGATAACGTTCGGCTGGTGGGGGTAGTGAGATGGCGTCGGTGGTGGTGGCAAAATGGATTGGGGAGGAAAGAGGAGAGGGAACTAGTTCAGTGAACAAAACGACGCGAGAGACAGTTGCACGCTGTAGCAACGCCTCGCCGCTGTCGCTTGGCCTAAAAGCTTGTACGGTCTGAGTCCTCCCTGACCCCCCGAACTACGAACGTTCTGTTCACACGAACGATCGTTCTTTCCTTTTTTTTTTTTTTATCGGTAAGACAACTAGGGACTTGGAAACAATCGCTGGAAACGTTTTGCCCTCGTTAAATTGATTGCTCCAACCAAGATTTTGGATAGTCGAGAAAAATGAGGAGCTGCATTCTTTTTAGTTGGAAGAAATAAAGTGAGTCATTTCCGAAGCCTTTCAAAGCACGTAGGATACGTTCTAACTTTGTTTGAAAAGGTGAAAGGTGAAATATTTGGAGAATTTCACACCTTGGAGAAGGAAAAATTCGGGATGTTAGGTAATCAAGAAAGTTCTGTCGTTTTTGCACGGTGAATAATAATTCAGAAACAAAGTATACATGACTTCCTTTCCTTACAGATTTTCGGTTACACAGATTGCATGAATAATATTATTGGAATTACACGTAGAAGCGACAGAACGTTCTCGTTTGCCTGTGGAGTATTTTAATTAAGGAAGACGCATGATGTACGAATTAATATAAATATTGTCTCTCAGATACTGTGCTATGCATAACAGAACTGAACTGCTCCAAATTGTAGATTTATGGTGTATTGTATTTCATTTTGAAGAGAAATTGTGTACCTTGAAGATGTTGCTGTTTCAAAGTTCTAGGTGTAATTTGTGCTCCTTAGAATATATTAGACAATACTTTGTTACTATACTACTAGTAACTTTAGTATATCACGTGATATATAAGTTTAATTCCAATGCTGAAGACTCGAAGTTTATTTTGCAAACAAAAAATTAAGTTCATGATTAAAAGTTTGAAATCTACGTCAATGCAATAGTTTCCCATTTGTTGGATCACCAACTGCCCATTAATAATGAATTATAGTAGAACCTCGATTAACCAACTTGCTATTTATAAACTGAAATGCTAATAATTCGTAGAACGTTACTATATCATAGTTAAAGCTTTACTCAGAGTTCCACTGAACTCTCATACCTAGTGCAATAATTAATTGAAACAGTAGATAATAAAAAATGAGGATAATTGCGATTCGGATAATCGAGGTTCTACTGTAGAGTGTTAGCTCGATAAGTTCTATCTTTCCGATGTTTTCAAAAACATTCTAGTTACTATGCAAAGATCGTAAGTTGCCGAATACATGAAATTAAGGTAAATGCTCCAGTAGTGGACAATACTCGAGTAGTGGACATTTTGAATTTGAAATACTATAAAATAACACTCAAAGGCGTAGGAACTGTGTGAAAATAACAGGGTTACTTTCAGTTACTTTCAAGCAGGTCCAATGCCTTTGTTGTTATATTTTAACATTTCATATTCAAAGCGTCCACTACTGAATAAGCATTGTCCATTACTGGGGCATTTACCTTAGTAACTATAATATGGGAGTTCTGAATCAAATAAAGGCGAGAGGTGTGCAGAGCGAGAAAAAGAGGGCTGAAAATCGTCCTGAAATTTGGGGCCGAGGGACGTCTCATGGACGTCCGAAATTCAGATCCGAGGGACGCCCCTGGGACGATCATTCCAGACGGAGTTCAGAGGAGAACGCCTTATGCTGGAGACCCCTTATAATTACCTTACGGAATTCCACCAAATTGCTACAAAATTCCATAGGAGTTGTAGCACGACACATTTTTAATGCATTGGTTTATTTTTTGTAAAAAAAACCAATGCGTTGAGAAAACACCGATGCGCTACTTCGAATGCTTACGCAATTTCTCATAGTAAGAGTCACGGGGGTAATGATGGGATTTCAATCACTTTGAATCGCTTCGAATCAATGGTGAAAAATTCGAATCGTTTGGAACACGATTAGAAACTTAGAACCCTTGGAAGTCTTGACAATCTTGAAAGTCGCGGAATTCTTGAACAGTCTTGAACTTATTATTGTACTTACTATCGTACTTAGTATTGTACTTATTATTAGTTACGTCCGAGTACAAATCTCTTGCTGCAATCCGCACAAGTCCCGAAATATATTCATTATATTATAATCGGTGTTATTCACTCGCCGGGTTTCTAACACATTATAATAAGTCTGCATACCTAAGGAAGTGTATACCAACTTTTGGTATACAAGTCATCAAAATATCAACGACTCCTTAAAAAAAAATTAAAAATGCTAAAAATTAGTCAACTAGCCCCGATCTCCCCTACTGCTACTTTTTAGTTTCAAATATTAGGAAATTTTTCAAATATTTTCGCCACTGCGGATGCTTTTAGTTTAAAAGCCCAGGCAAATTTGACTGCTTCGCAAATCAAGGAAGTCACAGAGTATTTTTATTTTCCTGTACAAGCGCTATTTTTATGCGCGGGACACCTTCAAACGCAGAAACACGCGTGACGGTGAAGGTACGGTACTTTGCATCAGAGTGCTGCACGCCGCGCAGATATTTAAATGTAAAGTACCTGTCATTGGAGGCGTCTTTTTCTCACGTTAAAGCAATCATGTTGACCTTCTGCTTAGTATCTGGGCCTCTCGAAAAAGGATTCGTCAACGCGTGTCGTTACGACAGCCTCGTCGAGCAATTCGTCAACGTTTTCTCTCTTTGTATCCTTTCGCGTTACGCCTGCGAGAGACGAGTCATGAAATAAATCGGCCGAATCGCTCTCGAAGCTGTCGGAATTGTTCGTGGGAAAAATTTCAACGTCGATTGAGATCCTTATTCAATGGGCAAAAATAACAATTGAAAGCTAGAGGAAGCTGGAGAACATTTTGAGAACAGCTTGAGGATATTTTTCAGAAAATAGATTTACAGAATGAAGAATTACAGTGGAACTTCGATTATCGGTTTAATATCTAAGGCAAAATTGAAGCATTTCGTTGAAGTAGAATTTTTTTATTTTTAATAGACCATCATTAAATCAAGGTTTTACTCAAAATGTTATTGCAAGTTTTACTCAAAATGTTATTGTAGTTTTACTGCTGGCACATTGAAAAAGTAGGAACATTCAAATGTTGCAAACACAAGTAACTCTGATTATAATTACGGAAAACATCAACAATCAGCAAATGTATAAAGTTCTAAAAAGATCAGTGACATTTCCATCTCATTATTCCAAAGATAAAATACAGAATCCTTCAATATGGAAGGATCAGTATGAAATTTATTGTTCCTCTGAATGCTACCCTTTTAAGAGAAAATAATGAAAAATGTCACAAGTCATAAGCTACTTAGGAACTCCAACAATTGCCTGGACTTGCCTTGCCTCATTAACAAGTACAATTGTTCCGCTCCGTCTGCTGTCATTTTCGATTACGATTTCATTGTGGCCGGTCGCTAAAGGAAGCGAGAAGAGAAAAGGGGAATACGTAAAAGGGTTCCAAAGCGTTCGGGTAGCCTGTTTGGTGGCGCATTGAGCAATAAAGAGTCCAGTGAAAAGAACGACTACATTATCTCCCGGAGATGGTACATAAAAACGTTCCTTCGCCGTTGATCCGTCTGCATTGGCAGGTACCTGCAGCGTTTACACGGCGCTGCAGCCGACTGCATATAGCGACCCGTGAATACAAATGCACCTGCAGGTAGACGTTGACCCACGGATGCATTTACGCAGGGAACATGAAAAATCCACCCTCCCGAAACCGTGCCGACCGCTTCTCCTCCTTTTATGGCTAATTGTTGTTTGTGGTCGAATATTTATTACAGTTAAGGACGCATTTATTTAATAATTGAGGCACTGGATGATGGAAAAAAATCACATACGTTTCAACCAATTCTTTAAAACTTATAAATAAAAACAAAATATCATTTTCAGATCATTGCTTCTGCTTTCAATACGTTTTGAGAACAATTTATATTATTAAACAAAATTGAATGTAATTGTAAATAAATGTAATTGTTATTCGTTCACATTGCAAATGTTAATTGTCTGTGAAATTTACAGTATTATATTTTTTCTACCAACGTATGTCGTTTCAGTTTCTACATTTAATTGTTTCCTAGTTTCCATAACTTTCATTATGCAAAGGCAAACACCTTTTTCTGAATTTTAAAAATTTAACATATTTTTTGTGAAGAAATTTGTGAGTCACTGTAATACTGTAATGAAAACTTTGAAATTGATTTTCTTGAAATGGCATTTTGGTTCATGTCTTTTTTCTGTTTAATGTCTCAATTGTATTTGTAATATTATTATTATTAGTATTATACGACTATGTTTAATTAGAAAACCTCCAACTAGATACGTAAGAAGATCGCGATAAAAGGAAATTCAGCAAGCGCTACTATAAATAGAGTCTGGATCATATTCTGGAATACGAATCAGATCCTCGCTCATGCGAGGGCAAAAGTCAGTGCGCTTTCTCACAAAATGAAAATTCACGGAACATTAAAATAGTTGATGGACATCGATAGGACATCAATAAGAGGGTTTGTTCCGTTGAGGCGGCGGAGAAAACGGTTCTGCGAGCTCGAGTCATCAGATCAGATCGATATTCGAGAAATTTGTCTTAATATTCATGCTAGGAGGTCGATCTATCGATCGATGCTTGTCTATCGACGACTGTGTCCGCCCATTCGTGAACTGGTTTCAAAGGCACTTTTCAGGGCTAAGTAGAAAGCAAGGTGAGACGGAAAATAAGATGATAAGTGCAACACGAAACTTGTGAAATTTGTATAAGTGAAGCCACATCAGTGAAAATTCTTTTTACGTAAAGAAAGATTAGTGTGTTCTTCCAGCTTTTAGAATCCAGTTTTAGCATGATAATTTATTAAATGATAGTTATATACTAATGTGATCAGACATTTGATTCTGATCAGAAGTTGGGTCCTTGACGGGAATGTTCGAATTCCTTTCTCATAAATTTTTAGAGAAGATAATTTTTATAGAGGAAGGGACTATGATGTGGAGATTTCAGGAGCGTTTTTATTACATAAAATTTAGGAGTTTTATGGAAACTGAATTTTTGTAGAAAAATAATTGGAACATAAGAGGGATCCTTGTGTAACAGCTCTAAAAATAACTGATTTTACGATTTTTTTTCTCTTAAACGGTTGTTAACATTAAATTGAACTTTTTTGGGATATAAAGACATATTTTTAAATTACAGAAAAAATTGTTGTATGTTGACTTTTCCTTTTCTTTTATTAATTGATCTAGATTTTGTTGACCCCTTCGATAATGCAACTTTTATTCGCGTACCGTGTAACATCTGTTACAGTCATCTAATTACAAGAAAGAGAAAATTTTCTTATAGTTAAATAGTTAACGCTGGTGCTGAACTACAATTTAGGAAAAAACATGAAAAATTGAGAAATTTTTACGTGTGGAAAAAAATGCTTTATTTCCTTAGATAAATTAGCTCTAAAACGAAGAAACAAATATTATAAACAAAGACTAAAATTCATATTTTGAGTTCAGTACCTGAAGAAAACTATAACGAATAAAATAAGCTTAGTTTGAAATTAATTGAACAAATAGTTTTTGAATTATCGTGGACGCCAATTTGACAAAAGCGGTTTTGAAAAAAATGCGATTAAAGTTTTTACCGTTTATCGTTTTGCACATTGGCTCGTCTTACAAAATAGGCTATAATTTAAGTTAACTTCAAATTTGGAGCATAGAT
Organism: Perdita meconis; assembly: GCA_030770465.2. Taxonomy (NCBI): domain Eukaryota; kingdom Metazoa; phylum Arthropoda; class Insecta; order Hymenoptera; family Andrenidae; genus Perdita; species Perdita meconis. The sequence goes on from JASKOS020000004.1 coordinate 20,450,821, forward strand.
TATTGAAAAATAAAAAATAGATTTTGCTGTGGTTCCTTCATCCTAATAAATTCATGAGGATTCGAAATATTGGAAGGAATAAGCAAGAAATCCGTCACAGGTTTCTAAAATCCTGGAAGCGTGTCTGAGCGCACGAAGCACCCCTGTATGGGTTCCAGAATCAACACGAAGAGACCCAGACGTTTCTCCTTCCACCAGACAATACCATTCGGCTACCCAAACATTCTACCCAAACATCCCGCAAATAATCCTACACGCAACATCAGCTCGCCATAAGTAAACTCCCCGATAGTAAAAGCGTCTTTCATAAATTGGAACCGAGGCTCAAAACGCGATCTCCAACGTAAGTAAAACTCCCAATGACCACCCGTTCCCAAAGACTCCGGATCGGAAAAGGAATACGTACGCACCAATGGAGCCACTGTAACGGAACGAGGGGAAGTCAGAACGAGACGAAGAAGAAAGACGCGGTGCGCGTTCCTCGAAAACCGCGCTTCCCTCTTCAGGGGGCCGGATCGAGGTCCGTTCCTGCCTCGCGAGGAGCCGATCTCGAGGAAAACGTATCCTCGATTCGCGGCGGAATCCCCCAGGATCGTGGACCAGCCGGGGGAACAATTACGGCCGGCTGGTCTGGGCAAGTGGAGCGAAATCCGCGATCCATGAACTAGAACCAGCTCCGTTCTTCCGAGACACTCGATTGAATCGATTCGGCGGTGTAAAACCGGCTGGGCGTCGGCGGCTGCTGCTGGCAGACGGAGACGGGAACACCGAGGAGGAAGGAAAAAGGGGAAAAAAGAAAAGAAGGAGAGACGTTGACCGAAAGAGGGACAGGGTTTGACTGGGATGAGAGAGCGACGGAGAGAGTACAAGCGAGAGAGGGGAGGGAGAGAGAGATCGAGACTCGATCTCTCTGAGTGCCTCTGGCCGCTGGCCTCTCCCCTTCCCGCCCACCAACAACCGATCTCCTTGGTCAGTGCCGGCGACCAGTGAGTTCCCTGCAGGTGAAGTCCCTTACAACCTGCCTCACGATTTTTTCCGGTGCTTCCAGGAGCCACGAATTTCTGGAGGGAAACTTTGGATCGTGGATCTTGATTTGGTACGTGTTTTCTTCGATTGGAGAATTTGATGGTGTCTTGAGGTTGAGGGAAGGTAATTACCTTGAGGTATGGAAGGGAGTTGCGAGGGGGTAAGGGTTTTAGTGGTGGAGTTTGTAATTGGAGCGATCGAGTTCCCGAGAACGTGATCGGGAGATTTCCTTTGGGGGAAATTGGAGGATTTTTCTTGGAGGTTTGTTGTTGGAGGATAGGAGAGAGGATTCGGTGATTGGTGTTTATCGATCAGCGGGGCTCGGAACCTCAGTATTACGCACCTGTTCCTCATACCACGTCCCTACCTAAGCCTCCTGCGTTCAACCTGCGCGGCATCGCATCGTAGGTACTGGTAGATAGGATACCCGTGGATCTCCCTCCCTCGTTTCTGGTCCCCTTTGCTCTACGTCTCTGTTAGCGATGGGGTTGACCCTGGATCAACTCTGGAATTTGGAGCAACTGTTGGGCAGTAGCTGTAGATAAGCATTCTTCGGTTGGAGCTGGACGTCTGATGATAAGGAGATTCTTCTCACGAGGAAACTTAAAATTCTTATCGACTATTAAATACTGTCGAATAGGAAATTGGTTGCTGTGTCAAAACTGGACAATTTATGTAGAATTTCTTCATATCTTCCCGATGTTTAACAGAAGTGACTCATACTTGTGCTCGAGATTATTTGACCAACTGTTATCACAATACTCCCAGTACTTATCTCGCCTAATCGTGATATACGATTTCAACCTGTTATCTTCATCGCTCGTTTCCTGCATTTCCTGTTAAATCGACGCTGTCGCATTTGCAAAATCCACAATATACAGCTGAGGCAGATTTTATTATTAAGTTAGACGTTGAACGTACAATGCTGTAATATACAAGTTACCTTTCCAGCTTTTCTAGAGCAAGCCAACTACCTTCTATCTTATCATTTCTACTCCAATTTCGATACCTGTGTAGACAGACTTTCTAAGTAGCATAGTTTGATCTAGATCTTCTTAAGATCCACCTTAGTCTTGAGTTTTAAGCTTTAATCAACTTCTGTGGGTGTTATTATTCATAATTAACTTCCCGATTTATAGGGAAGTTATTCTAATGACTCCGAAAATCGAAAATCGATTTTTTGGCAGATCTTCATATTTTAAGGTCATTGGGGTCATTTTAGCCTATTTTGAACAAATTGTTCGTGTGTGTATGTGTGTGCGCGCGCGTATGTATGTGCGTACGTATGTGATCAAATTTTTCGTTAACGTATTCTAAAAAACTAATAACAAGATCAAAATGATCGATGATGCAATCGATGTGTATCACTGTAACTTAGAGCTGATTAGATTTTCTTCTAATTCGGTCCAGTAGTTTTTTAGTTTTTTAAAGAAAACCTAACTCAATAACGCAATCTAAATGGGAGAATATAAATTTATGAGCGAATAACCAAACGGAAATTATATATATACATATATTATTATTATATTTATATTATATTAATATATATATATATAAATAATTATATTTAGCAAATGTTGATAAGTAGAAAACTATTAAATTTTCCCGAATACGAATAATTTTCTAATTAGCGACAATTAATAATGGTAATAATAAATTACAACTCGCAAATCGGGAAGTTCCTTGTGTGGTCCGTAAAGGGTCACACACAAAATAAATATCAACACACACTACGATCTATGGGAACTATAAATGTGATCGGGAAGTTTTCGGCGAGCGAGCAAGAACAACCCTACTCGTGAACGAGCGTAGCGAACGAGCAAGAATAACCCCACTCGCGAGCGAGCGAAGCGAGCGAGCAACAACAACCCTCTAGTTTGATAGTTAGGTTCTGTCCACGATTATGCTAATATTGGTGCAGTGTCACTTTGTTATTTAATCCTTGATAACGATACAAATGCTGCTGGTAATAATTAGAGTGAATGTTTATATAAACTTCTATTTTTAAGAGAACGGAGAAAGAAATTAAATCTGAAGAAAAATTTGTCGTATCTTAACCCCGCTACGTTCCTCTTAAAAATCCAGAATTGAACAACTTCATTTCATTATTATCATGTTGTTAAGAATACAGATAATACATTTTTTAGATAGTGTTAAGGAGTAAAAAACCTAACTATTAACCCTTAAGTATACTGAGGTCACGATGCTATATTAAATGAAGTTTCTATCTTTACTTGGGAAAACCTTGTAGGAACTAATAAGGGAGAATATTATGAACTATTCATATACTTTTTAAAAAGACTTCAGGGTAACCCTGTTTTAATACTGTTAAATAATTAATATTGATAGTATACCACTTAAGAATTAACTATCAATTTCTCACATTTCCCCAAAAATAAAACAGTTATTAAAGAAAATAAAATAATCTAATGGGTAAAGAGGACCTGACGACATATCAGGTTTAAAGTAGAAGTAAGGTTGGGTAGTCGAGCACAGTTTTGATTTTTAATCGCATGAACAATATTTGTTCACTTTATTTGTATTTAATTACTTACATAATCAATTTTTTAGTCTGTGGCTGTTTCCTTCTTGATAAACTATTTCACTTTTCCCCTATGCCCTACAATTCCCTAAAACAGAAGGGAAGTTCCAAGCTCCAAACATGTGTCCCTACATCTCAAAATTTTTCTATCATATGTTTTAAGTCATGGTGCCAAATCGCCGGACGTTGAGCAGAGAGCTTTTAAAATTCTAAATTACTCGTCTATAGTACCTTACACCATACAAAAATATCTCCTATGGCAAAACAATATAGTCTCCATCAACAATACTGAATTTTTTCTTTAAACCAATTGGAGGTGTCCTCTCAATAAACCTGAAAGCCCAGTATGGGAGTGGAATGATATACTAATGCCTCCTAAATCTTGTTCCGCCAGGTCGTCGCTTCGCGAGTGGTTCGCGCCCATCGCTATCAGGTCTGCTCCAGGTTCTCCTCGCGTCTCGGTTGGACTCCCATTGGCCAGTTCCATCGGACTCTGTCGCACCGTCGGGTCAGGAGCGAGGCAGTCGTCTCGCAGCATCCAGCAGCAGCGCTACTAGCGGCAGCCGAACGGAAAGACTCCCAGGCAAGTCGTGGTCGGTTACCTGTGTGCCAGCATGAGTGTGGACCATGCGTGTGCCGCGGCTGCGTGGGTGTGCGCCGAGGTAGCCTACCTGGCGGCGTCCGACACGCAGTAAACCGCGCGCTCCTTCGTATCCACGATTCAGAAAGAAGAAGGGAACCGCTGCTCCGGCCTCCACGTCGGTTTCCCTCTGTCGGTCGCAGTCTCGGCGAGCGATTCCGCGCATTGTATCCTCGTTGTGTACCTTGTAAAAAAAATAATAAAAACGAAAAAAAAGAGAAGGAGAGCAACGGCTCTCCACGGTGGACGTGTCCCCGCGGCGAAACGCGCGCGCGTTCGCGGAGATCCCGTCGACGTAGAATTTCATCTCCGCGGCGTTCCTCGACGGCAGTGTGTCGCTAGTGTGGACCGTGGTGTTGCATGTGTGCTTACGTGGGTGCTCCCAGGTGGTTCTCCGACAAAGCGTCGCAGAGGCGAGCAGCAGCCGCTGTGAGGACGGCGGCGACTCGATGTAGTCGATCCCCCTGACCGACGACGACGAGTGCGACCGTCGCCGGTCACAGGGCAACGCGGCGAGTGAGATGCAACGGTGGACCATCGCCGGAGAGTAGACGCGGAGAGATCGGCAATATCGTTCCAGGCCGACGTTCCCCCCTGGTGAGCATTATTCCGCCGAAGATGCGGATTTCGTGAACCGCGCAGGACGCGAATGAAACGGGGGGTGAGAAGGGGGACTCTGTCCCGTTGCGACTATGAAGGGAACGGGGAACGAGACAGCACGCGCTTCTCGCATTCCTGTGGGCATTCGCGATTCCAACATGGCCGCTGGGACTAGCCGTGACCGCTGGGTCCGCGGAAGCCATGTTGGCAGGTGTGCTTGCCTCGAGATAACCAGTTCACGTTCGTGGAACGCACGCGACTGGCAAACGGGAGCGGGTTCCACGTATTGCTGGAGAATACGCGATACGGCGCAGATAGGCTTTTCCGTCTGGATCCTTCGCTTCCGGATCGCTCGATCGTTGTTTCGTTAGTCTAGGATCTTGTTTTGTTCGGCTATTGTTGTGGCATAACGTGGATGCTGGCTGGGAGAGACGTCGTGTCGGGAATGAGTTGTTTTTAAGATTTTTTATTTATCGAGGGAGGGGGATTTTGTGAGCCATTATTAGTAGATAAATTTGTTGACTGCGTGAATTGTATAGAAAGAAAGAAATCTTGGGATGCTGGGAGTGACTCGTTTTTGGGGGATTTGAGATGTTTTGTGGAGGACGGCTTCGGAGTGGGGAAATTCGGTATAATAATAGATCGCGTGGAAAATGATAGCGGTTGATGTATGAAAACAATGCTTAACGACTTTCCGTGGGAGGTACGGGCAAGAAGCAAGATGGCGGATGTTTAATGTGGTTTACGTTTAACCTTGTCACGTGGATTCCTGAGTTTAATGAAGAAAAGAATAGGAACCGCGTTCATTGTTAGTGCTTTCATATTATATTAATTAAGTTTTGTTACTTCTCTAGAATTATAGAATACTGAGGTGGCTGAAATCGGCAGAGAAAGAAGCTTTGTAAAAGCTGTTGAAGTCCTTGAATCGCGTTTCTAAGGCATTTCGTAATCAAAGTACACGTTACCATTTTGCAACTACGTGAAAGTGATTTGAAAACTGCCGATCTTGTTCTTAGAAGTTATTGTTGCTCTGTATCCCATTTTGCAAAACGTAAATCTCACATTTGTAGTAAAGTCAGGAAAAATATTAAGATGTAAAATTCTTTATTAGTCAATACTACAATTTTGTAGTAAAATAAAATCAAAATACTACTCTGCATTATCCTAAATTTTAAAGTGATACTAATTCTATTCTACTTCATACTGCTGAAGCCTAACAAATTCGTATCTTTAATTTACATTACTAAATTATTTCAGCTAGCATATTTTTCATAATTCAACAGAACCTCGTCTTGGTAAATATCCTACAGTCAAATTTCGTAACAAACATTATCTTTTCTTCGAAAGCAGACACACTGAATATAGCACCGAAGCTAAAATAAGACGTGCAAACCGATACAAACGTAAAAATAAAATTTCTCCAGCTTCTTCATGCAAAGAAGTTTATTACAGTGTTATTAATAATTCATGATATATTGACTACCGGTTTTAATAAGCTGGATAAAAAAAGCGAATGAAAGCACTCACCGTCATTAACGATACAAGACAGTGGAACAAAAAACTAATTGACTTTTAAATTTGTTGGTAATTTCAGTCAATGCAATTCCTGCTGGCAATATTATTTATGTATCTTCATCCCCATTCATTGCTAATAAATTCCATTGTAAGAGTACTTGAGTAGTTATTGAGAATGAAATCTATGTCTGTATCAACGATCAGGAAGCTGCAACATTTATTAAATATTTATGCGAAAACAAGTAGCATGCAATAAGTTGTTGCATTCCTACATTATATAAATTCTGAGGATTGTGTAGGAAATTCAAACTCCACTCATTAGAAAAATGCTATAAATTTAAAATATAGTTTTTTAAAACTAAATTTTGGAGTTTTTGTTATCTTTATTGTTATATTTTTGAGTTGATATTATCTCGTAAATGCAGTGCATATTTGATGAATTATAATGACAAGAAAGGACTGTAAGATTAATGGTAGTAGGATTCATAGTTGGTTTTGCTACCTATAATTATTAATAATGCATTTGTGGGTTAAATGCATGATATTGTTTTAGCAGATTAAACACCACACTTGTTTACTTTTCAACTGACCCCAGAAGTATAGTACTTACAATTTACAAAACTACATACTAACCTCCACAGTCATTAAAATAGATATTTGTAACAAAAAACTTGTTGCCAAACTAAACAAATTTAATATTAATAATGAATTTTATAAACAATTCTGTGAAAGGTACTACACGTATCCAATGATTCAGAAACAGAAATTTGCCTCTGCAAACGATGGTTTTTACTTTTTTGACACCCTATACAAACATCCTGAGAGTCACATGATCTGATATCCTCCTTCTTTCAATCACTTTTAACTTAACACACCTATTAATAACCTTTATCCCTTATTTGAAAATGTCAGTCCTTTTTACTCAAAACTTAACAATCATCCCAAGCAAATTTTATAAATCACCATTTTGTGGTTGGACCTAAATTTCAGGTGTAATCACAATGCCGACGGACATTGTGGTGTCGTCGGCCTCGGCCTCGGCCACAGTCTCTGATGAGCCAAGCAGAGGCCGGGATTTGGGCCTGGGGCCCTCTCCGAGATCTGCTCCGTCTTCAGGAGGCGCCTCGTCCTCAGGATCAGCCTCTCAATCAAACACCAGAGGCTTCGACCCAACCAGCGCACTAGCCGCTTATCACCACCATCGACATGGCTTGGTCGCAGGTCTGGGTCATCCGCACCACCGTGAATCCTCAGCATTCGTACCCGTTGTACCCTCCCGATTACACCTAGCGCCTTATCCCGGGGACATGCATCCCCACCTAACAGGGCCACCGCCATCGTCGTCGACGACGTCGAACTCGGACCACGAGGTTGGCCCCGAACCCTCCGTGGCCAGAAAATCCTCCTCCAGCTATGAAATCATGGCCATGATGGCTGATAAGAGGAAGGAGTTGGCAGCTAGGGCCTTGCTTCTTCCTCCACCGCCTCTCCTGGAGCCACCCCCTGGATACCCCGTCTTCGCCGGGCCCTTCCCTGCTGGATCAGCCCTTTACCCTCCTGGCGGTCCTTTAGCTCATCAGCATTTGGACAGAAGGCTACTGAGGGCGCCTGGAAGAGCGTCCAGGCCTAAGAAACAGTTCATCTGCAAGTTTTGTAATCGACAGTTTACTAAAAGTTACAATTTGTTGATTCACGAAAGAACGCATACGGATGAGCGGCCGTATTCTTGCGACATTTGTGGCAAAGCTTTCAGAAGACAGGATCACCTGCGGGATCACAGGTAATTTGTATGATTTTTTAGCGCTCAGCGTAGTATCACAGTAAAGATTCGCTAACTGTCCAAAAGTCGAAACTGGAGTTCGACACATATCGCAGAAGGTAGTATAATTTTTGCCTCGCGTATGGTCGAACCTTCTGCCGAAGATCAATTATATTTTCTGTATTCTTCGTTTCCAAAGCAGACTACCCAGTGGTTGGTGGGGGGTAGGATTCGACATATAGCGTAAAAAAGTAAACTCGACACTTATCGAATCTTTACTGAAGACGACGAACCTAGGGCACTTGAAATCCACAAAGTTCTTGACCAAACCTCGTCTTTTGCATATCGTCTTCCCAATGTTAATAGATTAAGATACAAGATCAAGATTCTTCTATAGATAACCTAAGACGGAAGACAGAACACAGACAGAATAAGATTTTACGATTCGCAGAACCGCGTCTAGACTTCAAACAGTGTCTTCCTACCCTCATCAAAGCTCATCCAGTTAACTCTGCAATTAAAGACGAGCCTCCCCTAAGCTCCTCGTTTCCATCGCCCAATAATCTCCCTGTTCCAGGTACATCCACAGCAAGGAGAAGCCGTTCAAGTGCGGTGAATGCGGCAAGGGCTTCTGCCAGAGCCGCACCCTAGCCGTGCACAAGATCCTGCATATGGAAGAGTCCCCCCACAAATGCCCAGTCTGCGCCAGGAGCTTCAACCAGCGCAGCAATTTGAAGACCCACCTGCTCACCCACACGGACCACAAGCCGTACGAGTGTACCTCCTGCGGCAAGGTGTTCCGCAGGAACTGTGACCTGAGAAGGCATGCGTTGACCCACGCGGTGGGCGACGTGCCCCCTGAAGCGCTAGAGGAGGCTCTGCGGGACGATGACAGTCCTGAAGAAGACTGTCCAGAGCCCGGGTCCTCCTCTTCATCAGCCTCCGCTAGTTCCTCTCTTCCGGCCACCTCGACGAACCCTTTGTACCCTGCGCAGGGTTCCTCAGGCCCCTCGCAACCGCCTCCGACTCCGTCCTCCACGTCTTCCCTTCCTCAGAGGCCGCAGCTGCAAATTAGAAGAGATTTGCTGCCCGCTACTAAACCGTCCACCGTGACTAGCGGAGGATCCAGTGGGCATTCCGTCCCCCAGAGCCCAGCGGCACCCCTACCACCACCGCCTCCCTTGATTTTGACCTCCTACAGACGGAGAATCGGGTCACCGGGTCCGTCCAGAGTGCTTCTAGAGCTCCAGGAGCGCGAGAGGGAACGGGAGCGGGAAATCGAGCAAAGTAGGGAAAGAGAACGCGACAGGGAACGAGAGGAAGAGGTGTCGCGTCCTCCTAGGGCACCCACCCCACAACCACCACCCCCGCCCAGACCGGCTCCGGCTAGACAAGGGTTTACTATAGCGGATATCATGCGTCGGTAGAGGGGTCCGTGCGACAGGAAACGTCGATGCAGAATGCCAAAATAATCGTCTGCTGTGAGATCCGCGCTGTTCGGTGGTTTTGGTTCGGGTGGCGTTAAACATCATTTGGGTCGCTCATGGAGTAGATTTTTGCATTTGTAGAAGAGAGTTGGAGGAGGTTGATGCATTAGGTTTAATAGACTATCTGTGGATGTGAGACGAGATGATAGAAGTTATATCTTTCATGTTTCTCTAGATAAGAACTAATGGGTCATCACATTATCATTGACTATGCCGTTTCCACTTTCTGTTTTCATAGACTCGATATTTTTTGAGATCAGTGTCTCCCTTTTCAATCCTATTTTTCGAAAAGGAAACACCATTTTTCAATATATACAGTGACTCTCAAATTTGTTCACCAAGAGTATATTAAATTTGTTTAAATTTAAGAAAAAGTATTCGCCTTTGCACAGTAAAGGTTATAGAAACTGAGAAGTTAAACGTGGAAGTTGAAACGACATAAATTGATAGAAAAAATATAATACTAGAAAATTCACAGTCAATTAGCATTTGGAATACGTATGTACGAACATATGAGTCACTGTATACAATATACAAGTATGAAGTGCAACTTGTAGACCTCATTTTTATCTTTACTTACTTTGTAGAAAAGAATGATTAATCAAAAAAATGTTTTCTTATTTTTTTCTTCAAGTATAACGTGTCTTGTTTTGTCTTAAAACCACAGATACTCAAGTTTTAGACAAGAAATATCACATAGAAAATCTTCACACGTTGTGAGCGTCACCTCAATGTAACCCCTACGTTTTGCATCAACCTCGAACGTTGAAAAATTGACAGTAAGAAGTGCCAAATGATGAGGAATGTTGCATTGCGGCAGGAATATTGTCACGAGCCTCGAATAATGAACAACTGTTTAATGGATATCATCAAACGATGTTATCTGACCATCATTTTAATCGAATTCTCTTATTCAAGTGTTAATCTGATTAAGTTCACTTAATTTCAACTAAAAGCTTTTCTTCCACAAATGAAAATTACATATTTTTATCTTATCCTTATTGTTAGTTATGTACTATTTTTTTAACGCAAAATATGTTGATAAATAGAAATTTTATCATTTTTGTACATATCAAAATATTACGAAGAATATGTATATTTACGAGATTGTTATTTTTTTTATAAAAAAAATTTTTATTGTGTACGTTTCAAGAAATTTTGCATTGATAAATCGTGACAATATTTTTGCTGTTATAAGTTTAATTCGCGTTGATGGTTAAAGCGAATTTTTGTCTGCAATTATACGTGGCTGTATTTTTACTACGAATAAAATGGAAGGGAAGAAATATAAAAAGGAAACTTGGAAAAGTACAATGTGAACAACTAGGAAGGTCGATTTTGATAAAAAGTTATAATGTTATTTGTTAGGAACATATTTGTGTACATAGAAGGATACGTTAGTATTTAGTTAATACTGGAATACTCGACGTTTATTACAGCAATCGTAGATTTATAATTTCAAGCGAACACTTTGCCAATTATAGCAATGTATATTTTCAATTTTCTATGTATTTGAGTATTTCAGGGTTAACACAGAACATACATAGAAATCAGTTTAACGCCGAAGTTAAATTATATTTGACTATGAGAACGAAAGGAGATTTAATGTTATCGTCGCATGATATCGATTAATGTCAACGACAACTGTGATGTCTTATTGGCAATTGAAACTTTTTCACAACTGTATCTAAATACTTGAGATCATAGATATAAGAAATACAGCTAGAAGAACATTTTACATGAAAGAGCAAAACTTCGGACTTCAATTTCAGAGTTAAGATAATTTAAATTAATAAATTCTCTAATAACTCAATTTCACTTAAAGTCTCGATAATTTAAAAAATAGTAGATGCTTCGTAAGCATTCATGTAACAATTCTTCCTGCTTCCACGATGCAAATTTACGTGTTAAAATATTAATATAAAATTTAGAACTGCTCTGAGCAATCGATTAAAAAATAGTTTGCGTTGAATAGAAGTCTCCTGCCAACAGAACAACCTGCGATTAATCGCACGCGTTTGTTTCAGATCTCGAATCAATCAACCCGATCATGCGTTTCTATTACAACGTAAAATATTATTTGATCGGTTGCACCATTCCCGATATCAATGTATTGGATTCTCCCACAGAGTTACATCGAGTTTATAGGTCTGAAACTAATAATAATAATCAACTCTACTCGAAATATACAACGCTACACAGTGAAACGAGAAAAACTCATAAAAGTCAAACACATTTGAAACAACGAAAAGAAAAGAATTTCAAACGATATCGTCCCGCAAACACGTTCTCAAAAGAAAAAGCTGTTAGAAAAGTGCCTTAGAGCTCGCGATCCCGCGACAAAGGAAAATTCACGATGACGCGTGAAGTTCAGAATAGAGGAGAATCGATTTTACGAAGGAAAAAGGAAGACGAATAAAGAAAGCAGTAAAGGAGTCTACAAAGTTCCTCCTTTGTCCGACAAGGTTGGGGGAGGAGAAGAAGGAGGGGGTAATGCAAATTTCGTAGTCGCAGGAGCAACCTGTATCGTCGCGGGGCCGCAGGTGACAGGTGGAATAGGCTGTCGAAGCTACTTGGTTTCGGTGGTACCTGCTTCCTTCTAAAAATACTCCCGGACCCTAGACGAACATCGCCCTCTCTCTTTCTCTCTCTCTCTCTCTCTCTCTCTCTCTCTCTCTCTCTCTCTCTCTCTCTCTCTCTCTCTCTCTCTCTCTCTCTTCTATTCTTCCACTGGAGAGAATCATTAAGGGTCCCTTTGTGACCCGGGATGCACCGTTCAACCGCAAGAATTATCTCCACGACTTTTACTGCCAGCCCAAAACGCGTTTCCCTTTGAATAGACTCGGGATGGACGGGAGGAACGTTTGTGGAATTCGTTTGTCAGGCTCGTTTCTTGTTGAACCACTTGCCGGTTCGTTTGTTGGGCCCTTTTGGTGGATTCCTGATCTTCGAAGGAATCCTTGTTCACAACGCTGATAACACTGGTCCGCATGCAAATTTTGTGGAACAAACATTTTTGAGATTGCCAGTGAGATTTCTTGGTGATAAGCAGACTGCGGATGTTTATGCAAATTAAAATTTGAACAGGCACAGATAAATGATTGGAATTTGAGTCAAAGTGCATCTTCCTTATTTTATGCATTTCTGCATCTATCCACATTCTTGTACATCATTGCACACTTGAATTTTTTATAAATGCACAAACATTCACAATCTAGTGAAAAGGAATTTAATTTCGAGCACTTGAAATTGTGATCTAAAATATTAGGAATTCAAAATAAATCGTTTATTATTCTTCTATCGAGAAAAAGAAATGGAAGATTAATTTTTCTATCGTAAAAGTTAGGAAATTTATATGGATCTACGATATAGAAATGATTCTTCGTGTGATGATTAAAAAACGCCACTTAAAAGGTTCGTTAATTATAACAGAATTCCAATATCCACATAGAAATGTATAAATCGTAAAGCGATAGATTTTTGCCGTGATTTCTAAGTGGAACCACGAAACTTAATCAACGAAAAGTAATCCAGAGCTATCACGACGTTGTAATTTGTATTTTGAGATAAATGTTAAAATAGGGATGAGATACCCAGTGTGTATGCGTGCGAAAGATTGGATGAACGACGGAGCGAGAGGTCAGGATGAATGAGCAGAAGAACGGAATTAAAATATTTTGTACTATTTTTAAATATATCTAATGTATAGTGATGTATGGAAATGTACAATGTACCATGTACAAGTGCCGTCCGCCGAATGAGCAAGGAAATTCGCGGCCGGCGCCAAGTGTCCTGTTATTTTCTACGTTATCAATTTACGTCTTGCACGAGCATCTATATTTTTAGATTTATACGAGAGTTAAGCAAGTTTGTAAATTATATTAAGAAAAATAAAAGACATTAGAAGGATTTGGGCACCACTTTCCTTCATTCGAGTGATGGTAATGAAACATTTGCTTTTGAGCTGATGCTTATTGGTAAAACTGAGAGAAATTTGTAAATATTGATATAAGAAGTATTGGCATTCATTTTAATGCTGAAGAAAATATTTCAGATAATACTTATAACTCTACTGCGGATTTTTGTGCATTTTTGGCAATGTTTAGTATGCATAAACCTGTAACACAAGTACAAAAACATATGAAATATCAAAAGTAAAATATATTTTATAATATTTAGAAGATATGATGATTACACTGTCCAACAAATTTTAACTTTTTTCTTGTGTTCCGATATTCATTATACTTTTCTTATAGAATTTCATGCGCTGATCACAAATCTGAAATCCGTTTTTTCCTATCACCCTCAGTTTTTGAGAAATTTAATTTTTAAAAAATTACACATTTTTCAACTTTGAACTAATTTTGTGACGTTATTACAAAAGATATTTCAGTTTTGTTTATATATAATGATTCTGTAGACTTTCCTCTATACACTGATATCAATTTTTATTGTATTCTGAATGATTATATATATCTAAACAGTCATTAAAGGTAAAGTGACACCGATTTGACACCAATTTTTTGAGGTTTTTTTGAGTATATCTTAAAAAGTAAGGGTCTAGCGTAAAATCCAACCACGCCACGCGATAGAGCGGACTTTTTTCTCAAGGAAACGTTCTGGAAAAGTGGGAACACAAATATTTTTTCCAAAGTAGGAAGCAAAATTGGTCCGTAGGCGCCGAGTTGCCGACAGTGGTGCTTAGAAACAGCGAGCGCTCGACGCGGCGTGACGTGGTTGGATTTTACGCTAGACCCTTACTTTTTAAGATATACTCAAAAAAACCTCAAAAAATTGGTGTCAAATCGGTGTCACTTTACCTTTAATGACTGTTTAGATATATATAATCATTCAGAATACAATAAAAATTGATATCAGTGTATAGAGGAAAGTCTACAGAATCATTATATATAAACAAAACTGAAGTATCTTTTGTAATAACGTCACAAAATTAGTTCAAAGTTGAAAAATGTGTAATGTTTTAAAAATTAAATTTCTCAAAAACTGAGGGTGATAGGAAAAAACGGATTTCAGATTCGTGATCAGCGCATGAAATTCTATAAGAAAAGTATAATGAATATCGGAACACACATTGGCTGTTGGACAGTGTTATTATTCAAGATTCAGTTCTTTTTCTGTGTCTGTAAAAAATTTGAATTTGCATAAACATCCGCAGTCTACTTATAACTATAACTTACATTGCGTGCATTATCGTGAATTAATTTTGAGTACTATAAATTGTTTTATTTCGTCTTTCGACCCCTCAGCCTTTATAGTACCTTTCTCGTTAAACGAAGTATTTCTCTTTATTTACCTACTTTTATTTTTTACCAACAACATCTCTGATCCATAAGCCATTCTTACAAAATAACATTTATAAGTATGTACCATAATACATTCCATTACATAATTCAATTCCCGTAGATAAAGTCATAGCTGTCTTCTATGGTGAATATAGTTTACCACCGTGCCTTCTACAAAGTGATCGATGAAAGATAATTTACCGACTGATGATTCGCTGCCTCCGATCGAACTGTGTTACTGACTTGTAATGCTTGTAAGACTTTACCGACAAAATTAGGCGAAAATAGAGGTTTACGGGATCTCACTGTTCGTTCTTATATAAAAAGATTTTCGGCTGGGAAAGGATTCATTCGGAAAAGGAAGGTTCAATGCAATGCGGGCTGGTCATCATTCAATGTTTATTTGCAGATATTCAGTAATATAAGTGTTCAAATTGGAGCAAAAATCGAGAATTCATAGTTGTGGAATACAAATACAAGTAGTTTTATCTCTTTGGAAGCGTGTTCTGAATAATATGAAGACCAGCCCGCGTTGGGAGACATCTTTAGCTACAAAATAAGCTGTATTTTGTCTTGATTCAATGAGAAATGAAGGCGTAAAGTGAGATCCTGTAAGGGCATCGCTTCGGTACAATTATAATATAGAAGAGATAAAACAGAGCAAAAAAAGTGACAAGTTTATTTGGGCCGATTTCTAAGAGATGGCGTCTGATCTTCGACGGTCGACTGCAACAAACTTTCAGCTTCTAAAGTCGTGTACGCACACTGCGTGGCTGCCTCGCGAGGCTCAGGCCACTTCCTTATTGTAGAGTACGAAAGAGAAGCGAGTCCATATTTGCAATCATCTATTTTGCATTGTCTCACTTATTTTTCGTACACCGAAACAAGGTAGCGACGCTAGCCTCGCGAGGCAATCTCGCAGTGTGCGTACACGGCTTAAGAACCAGTGTGTTCGTCATTGTGAACGTCTATTAAAGCGATTGACGCGATTCAGGGAATTCCCGATCCCGCCGCAGAACGTCGAACGTGTTTCACGGTGCACAACATACTGCGAGCTTTTCACAGAAAACAAATATTTTATTTGCTGGTATTTATTTGTTACGTACATGTATATAAAAGGTTATAAATGGCGTATAAAAAGTACTTACATGCATAAGATGCATGACTTTTCGTCTAACCTATGGAAACGATAACCTTTAAGGCAAGTTACCGATAAAGCAATACATGTATATTATAAAATACTCGTGAAACGTAAAGGCGTAAATATTCTGGGAGAATTCGTTTATCTCTCGGTTTAGTTGAACGCGATACAACTTTTATTCTGACACGCTCGTAAGACACAGGTTGTAGAGCTTCACCGAAGCTTTTTTTTTCACGAATGAAAATTTTAAATTCTCATTTTACTCAGTATCCAAGGTACGAAAGTGGATACACGAGTGTAAATACCAGGCAATCTCTCAGTGCCACAATCTTTCGGACCGAACGAAACGACACCAACGACAGACCATTTTATTTTACCGTCAATTGGTTCGGGAGATATCAACGGGCCACCAGAATCCCCGCCACACGAGTCCTTGCCCTTATCACCACCGGCGCATATCTGTCCATAACCGGACGACAACGTGCCCTTATAAACTTGTATGCACTGTGCTAGATCGAACAACGGTATCGTCACCTTCAGTTTCACGTCTGACGACCATCCTTTCTCGGTTCTTCCCCAACCAGCTACGACCAATTTTTGTTTAGGATTGGTATCCTTCGGTAGACAAATGGGTTTAATGTAATGGGTAAAGGTGACGTCGTGGGCCAATCTCAACAGAGCGATATCGTTTTCTCTATTTCTGGACGCGTAATCATAATTCTCGTGTGAAATTATTTCCTCTATTCGAACCGAAATAGGATAGTCCGCGCAGATTTTGGTGTATTCACTGTCCCTCACGCAGTCCGGATTTGTCTTTACGTTGTGTTCACCTAAACGAACAGCATGTATTTGCCCGAGTCTCGGTATATCTGGGCCCACCACGCAATGAGCCGCGGTTAACACGTAACGGCTACTGATCAAACTTCCTGCACAGAGTGTACTATTTCCGGTCGCTGCAAAACACATTTCATTTTATTTTGCTGCGATTAGTTTACTTCTCTTCGGTCCATTCGAAATACTCACATTTCTTATATTCTATCAGCGCCATCCAAGGAAATTCACCGAGGGCTGTTTTATTTCCGCCGACGATTCTCTGAGTCAAGTCTGCACCGCAATTGGCGGGAAGAGAGGGTCGACAACAAACTCGCGGTTTCGTGCCTTCGAAACCGCATGCCGAGTTCCTCAAAAATTGTATCGTATCTGGTGTGAGAGGTTGCGCATTTATCAAACTCAACAACGACGGACAATCGTTTATTACGATGCATGTACCAGGTAGACCGTCCGGTGTGGTGCAAGCAGAATTTGATTGGTATTCTGAAAAGAGATTATTCTCCTGTCAGATAGAAAAATAACAGCGTTGATTATTGCTAGCTAAACATCTCGTGGATTGGCCTTGAAACTACGAGATTCTATAAAACTAGTGTTCCCGCATAGTTTACTGTGTACAATTTATACTAATCAGGAAATCAAATTCATTAGTGGACGATGTAGTCGCCGCGATGTAATGTTTTTCAAGATCTCAGCAGATAAATCAGTGTTCGAAATAAGCGTAATATAGAGTTAATTTTACTTACGGCAGTTGACAGAGATAAATGTCAACGTTTGAAGAAAGTAAACTACGATCAACGTTTTAATCATTGTTACTGTGTTCTGTGATTTTGCGACTGTCATATCGAAGATCGAAATACCAACTGACATCAACGATGCGATGATAGAGTAACCGGCGTCAGGGTCAACGGGTTCCCCCACTATTTACGTATGTTTCGACCGACTGGTCAGCTTGCGCTGTCCACGATTTTCCTTTCCTCAATATTTATATACTTAGTCGATCCTTCTTTTTTCGTCCTTTTACTTAAAAATACCCATATTGGTATCAGTTCAATCTCGAGCAATTCAGATTGCCAAGCGCGCGCACTCCTTCACGTCATCGGGAGCGTGTTAAATGTGAACAAAGTACTCAACGAAGCCGGTTTTAATTATACACACGTATAACGCGTCTGTGGTGAAACCGACTGGGAATACCCTGAATTTCCTTCCAAGTATTTCATTCTAATTATTTCCCAAGGAAGGATACTGATAAACCTTTTATAATACTTTGCTACGGCATGATATGTACTGTGAGAACACGGGAACTGGATTTTAATCGGTTACTTACAAATCCATAGCCTTATGCATGGTGTAACAAAAATGATACACGTCCTTGAAAGAGGTCTTTGATTCCTGAGGTGATTTTAAACAATTTTTTCCTTAGCGAAAATGTTAGGTGGGGCTTTCTTAACGAGTTACTAACGAAAAAGACCGACTAATTAGGGAGCAAGTACAATGTACGAATTTCGGCACGGGCTACAACTACATATGCGTAGCATTGGTCTGCTTTCGCCCGCACCAAGGTTCGTCTACTGATCTCACTCTCTAACAGGCGTTTTTCGTTAATAACTCGTTAACACTTTCGCTAAAGAAAAATTTGTTTAAAGTCGCCTCAAGAATAACCCCTTCCAAGGATGTGCAATATTTTTATTACTCTCTGTATAGTGATGGATCTGAAGCACTTCCAATCGCTTCGAATCACCGGGTACTGCAAACCGGTGACTTTATCGGACAAATTAGGTGAAAATATGGGTTTGCAGAATCTCATATTTCGTCCTTATATGAGAAGATATTCGGCTGGGAAAGGGTTCATTCACGGTCCTCTCTAGTACAGGCCGTAATATAGAAAATTCGGCAACGCTGTCATCAGTCCCATTCATACTCGTAGTGACGTTCAGTCGGTTCATTGACGTTTCTTAACAGTTTCATATCACTTCCATATTTGTTCTTTCTTTTAACATTTTATACATTTTTAAGATGTCAGATAAATGTTGCCTGCCCAATTGTAGAAGTAATTATGCATCCTCTGGGGAAAACTACCACTACTACTTACATACTACTTAATAACTATATAAAATCAAAAAATAATGTGAATATTAGTTTCTCAACGAAGAGACGGAAACTTCAAACATTACAGCAATAATTGAACCTTATTTTTTATAGTAATATGTACATGTTTATTTATTTCTTAATCTTAAGTTGACATTTCAATTCTTTGTGTTACATTCCTTCAAAAAATAATTTAAAAAGTCAAAGATCTCCGCTCTTAACACCTACATGTAACCTCAAAGAACGAGACTCGAAATATAATTAACAATAAAATGAATTTACAGTTATTGCTCTTCCGTCAAACTTATTTTTTGTCAAATACTTGTTATTAGAATGAAAATATATATAAACACTTTATTCCAATGCACGAGGACTGATCAATGCTAACCAAGTCCTGTCAATACCTGTCAAGACAGATCAGGACTGACGACTGACCAGAACCACATGATCAGGACTGATGAAGCGCTGTTGCCATATCGTATATTATGGCCTGTACTAGAGAGGGCCGTGGTTCATTCGAAAGAAGAAGGTTCAATGACAGAGCTGCTCGTTTGTTTTGAGTACACAACTCGGCTCGGAAAACGAGTCTCGGCTTGGTTCGGATCCATAGACATACAGGGTGATCCTCCCGCTAGGGTACACAAAAGAAGCGCCAAACAATGTGACGGTGGCCGGTAGATAGTAGGCCCGGGTGTAGAAGGTAGGCCCAACACGTGCCGCTTCTTTTGTGTCCCCTAGCGAGAGGATCACCCTGTAGTAGCCATAAACTGCGCGTATACAGGGTTAACAAAAATGTTGTACGTCCTTGAAAGGGGTAATTCGTGAGGTGATTTTAAACAACTTTTTCCTTAGCGAAAATGTTAGGTGAGGTTTTGTTAACGAGTTATTAATAAAAAGGCCGACCAATCGGGGAGCGAGTACAGTAGATTAATGATGGCGGGCCAATACTACTCACAGCTGGAGCCCGCGCCGAAATTCGTACACTGTACGCGCTCCCTAATTGGTCGGTGTTTTTTTGTTAATAAGTCGTTAACAAAGCCCCACTTAACATTTTCGCTGAGGAAAAAGTTGTTTAAAATCACCTCAGGAATCACGCCTTTCAAGGAATTGCAACATTTTTGTTACATGTATAGGTAGGATACAAATAAAGTTTCGAGAGCACTGAGGAAACGAATTGGAGCAGTCTCGTATAATAAAGAGTCCGCACGGATTGACCGTGTAGCTGTCAGGATAAGAGGACCAATCATATTCTGTCTTTCGCCAAAGGAAGCCGCGGCTGAGCCGAACAAGATTTAAGGCTTGTTCGCTCGCGCGAGTCCCCTTGCCACTACCCCAGCCGTATTGAGTTACGCGACGAAGATCAGACAAAGTAGTGGGGATATTCGCTTGAACACTTTGCGAGTCAAGCCCATGGAACACTTTCCGATCATCACTGTTTATGCGTAGGAAAAAGTTGTTCAGAATGTTGTCCTTTATAACATATTTGAAGGTCATCAAAATCGGTGAGGGCGTAGCACATCGACAGGTTCACCCTCATACCATAGTGGAACAGTATTTCATACTTTTGTCAGGATCACCGTCATGGACACAGCTTATAGGGGTGAAACCAGACCTCTGGATCGGTGAACGCTGAAAACAACAAGATAAAGAAAGAGAGAATCATTCCATCGATTTTCTAACTCGGCGCGTCAGCTGAGAGGTATGTAAATCGAAATCGCCGTTCTCGCTCGTATACGGCCGTGCTTTCACATAATTATTATTGTATCATTCCTGATTTTTCAAATCACTCCTCCACTCATTTCGTGTTCCGTTCACCCGAGACATCATTTAAAGTCATAGAAAGAAGAGGAAGTTAGTTCAGTTTAGTTTTCAACGTCCTATTTTTTTTTAACTTCCCGATTTATAGGGAAGTTATTGTATTTTTGCCCCTAAAATGGAAAATCGATTTTTTAGCAGATCTCCATGTTTCAAGGTCATTGGAGTAATTTTAGGCTATTTTTAACAAATTGTTCGTGTGTGTGTGTGTGTGTGTGTGTGTGTGTGTGTGTGTGTGTGTGTGCGTATGTACGTACGTATGTGATCAAATTTTTCGTTAACGTTTTCTAAAAAACTAATAGTGATATCAAAATGGTCGATGATGCAATCGATGTGTATCAATGTAACTTAGAGCTGAATAGATTTTGTTCTAATTCGGTCCAGTAGTTTTTTAGTTTTTTTAAGAAAACCTAACAGAATAACGCAATCTAAATGGGAGAATATAAATTTATGAGAGAATAACTAAACTGAAATAATATATATACATATATTATTACTATTATTATATTTATATAACACACACACACACAAACACACATATATATATGTATATATACAGGGTGTCCCATTTTAATCCGCCACCACGGCTAACTTAAGAAATATGCATCGGATCAAAAAACATCCCGAACAAAAGTTTGATGGTTTGGAGGGGGACATCCGATCCTGTCAAAAAAATTTCACCCCTACCCCCCTGGGGGGGGGTTACTTAAAAATTTTAAATAGGACCACCTACTTTTTATTGCAGATTCGGATTTCACGCCATAAAATATGTAGGGTTTATTTCAAACATTTTTTTTCGTTCGCGATAGGTGGCGCTGTAATCGCGAAATTTCGATTTTTCGCCTATCTCGATTTTTCGCATATATATATATATATATATTGCAATATATAATTATAATGATATAATTGTGATAAATACATATATATGAGTATATTTATACACGTATAAATATATATATATATATACTCAATAACTACATATTGAAAACAAATGAATATACATAATATCCATACACACAGCACACACATACATACATATATACCCCACGGGGGTAGGGATGAAATTTTTTAACAGGGTCCGATGTCCCCCTCCAAACCATCAAACTTTTATTCGGGATGTTTTTTGATCCAATGCATATTTCTTAAGTTGTCCGTAGTGGCGGATTAAAATAGGACATATATTATGTCCTATTATATATAGTTTACATATATATATATACATATATATATATATATATATATATATATATATATATATATATATATATATATATATATATATATATATATATATATATATATATATATATATATATATATATATATATATATATATATATATATATATATATATATATATATATATATATATATATATATATATATATATATATATATATATATATATATATATATATATATATATATATATATATATATATATATATATATATATATATATATATATATATATATATATATATATATATATATATATATATATATATATATATATATATATATATATATATATATATATATATATATATATATATATATATATGTTCGTTTAATGCGACGTCATATAGCAACAATGTTGATAAGTAGAAAACTATTAAATTTCTCTGAATACGAATAATTTTCTAATTAGTGACAATTAATAATGGTAATAATAAATTACAACTCGTTTTTTATTGTTAAGTTGTAAATTACATATGCAAGGAACGATTAAGAAGCGCACCGTACCCCATCATTTATGAAAATAAAGATGACAGCGGAATAGATGTACAAGGCACTCAGAGTGCATGCAGCGTGATGGAAGCAGACACTTGTGCAGGTGTATTCGATGGAATGCTTACAAACATGTCTGCTGTGTGTGACCTTCCTACAGGGCTATTACACGAGGAAGATATAGAAAATTCTAAATATGATCTTCCTACACAGCTGCTGCACGAGGAAAATGTAGGAAATTCCAAAAACATGGAAATTGTGGAAGAGATTCTGACCTTCGTTGATTTTCATCATGTTTTTTATAAAGTGATACAGCTTGGGAACCACTCCAGTATCGACTGTGGCGTCAAACATTTTAAAATACTTATACACATACGTATACATATAAGTATACTTATATTTTGTTTATACGTGGAAAGGATAAATACTAATATCGCGTGTAAATTAATGTTATTATAACCGTGATTCACATTAATAACGAAAGTATCAGACTACGAAAATGCTTTGAAAATATATAATATATAGTATTTTACTTTATCGTATCATAACGTAAAATGATGAGTTAATTAAAAACTGCAGTATTGGGATTTGAAGGGTGTCACCTAGCCGCGAGTCGTCGCTCCGACTAGTATATATATTTTTATTAAATAGCGCTCAGTGCCCACAATTCTGGCATCACTGGTACAAATTTGATCGGCCCATCACTCCTGAAAGCTTGATTTTTCATTGACGACAAACTTCTCAAACGACGCCATCTCGCGTTTATCAGCGAACCACAAGTCTGTGGGCAACAGCGTGAAATGTTCTGCAATTATCGATTTCCGAATATTTGATAAATATTTAAATATTAAAAACCTACTGAGTATTCGTTAAATATTTGATATTTACTAATTATTGGTTAAATTTTTAAATAAAGCTAATAATTATATAGCTATGTATGCATAGACGAATTTACTGCAGCAGCAAACTACCACCACCGACGAGATATAGAATAGACCTGACATGATATGGGGTTTCATCTTTTGTCTCATGTTCTGAAATACCGATCGTCTGAATTGGTACGTAGAGTGGGTAGAATGAGAGTGTAGCCGATTAGCCGGTAGCCGCCATTTTGAGGACAAGCAGGTGCATCACCAGCTATCACATTCAGTTCAAACTTCGCACCTCTGAAGTTCGCGTTAACGGTATTACACACATACAGTATCTATATGTAGACAAGTACTGCACAACTACATACAACAGCTGCCGGACATAGTCCTGCAAATGGCGGAACCAATCATCGATGAGTAAGCCTGTCTGTCACACTCTCCTTATACCCACTCTATTGGCACGCGTTTTCGAGCGTCCTCTGCACAATTCGAGCGGTGGATATAAGAAACATTACCACTGGGATTTGTAAAGACGGTACAGCGAGAAAATGTTTCTGCCTTATCATCAAATATACAGGGTGCCTTACTTATTGTAACTAATAGTTTGAAATGTTTCGGGTATTTCAAGTAGTAAGTGGAAATGTTATTTACAATAATTGTATGCTTATCAGTAAGCCACCATGTAAGGGAAATTTTTTTCACTAGTATATATGTATATATACATACAGTGACCTCAAACAGTTCTGGCGCGGGCCTTGCACGGTACATGGTAACCCCGTGGTGGCGATAGATACGAACTGCAAATTTTCATAGACGCCAGTAGACGGCAATTAATGTATCTGTTTGACAATGTTAATATTCGATATAGACATGCACGACCAAATTTTTCGATGCGCCATACGATTTGCTTCGATTTGCTCGGCAAAGGGATTCGTAGCACATAGCTGTCATCAGTTGTCATTCGTGTATAAATAACGTAGGTTACGTTTACAGACAGATACATACATACTATTCTTTGATACAGAGAAGATTAAAATAATATATCTGATACACAAAAAATTCAGAAGGGATATTGTTAAATCGCATTATTTTTTTTAATGTTACAATTTCTGGGTGAGGAAATATTGATAGTTGTTCGCATAAGCTATCGATTGGCGATAATCTTGCAAACCTTATTTCAATAATAGTTATACTGTAATAATAATAATATAATTATGATGAAAGCTGTTATCGATACATTTTTAAAGTTTTTAGCTCTTATTTTTTAATTTGCAATGATTTTTAAGAACTCTAGGAATCATGAAATTAATTGACAAAAGATGAAACGTCATTCAAATAAATCAAAATTGATCTGTCAGTTAATTTCATGATTTTGTGTTTCTCATATTGTTTTTTTAAATTATTAGTCTCGAAAAAGGCCGATATTGCTTCTGCTTACTTGGCCTTGAAAAAGGCCGATATCGTCCTTGCATCCTTTATTTTACAAGTCAAAGATTCACATATCTGTCTGTTTGTAAACGTATAACCTATATTACAAGTTTATTAAATTTTTATACAATTTTATTGACTAATGGATTGATAATTTTAATCACACAGTAAATTCTGTATATTCACATGTTCACCTTCTATATAGCTAAATTATTTCAAAGTTTCGATTTATTTCGTAACAAGATTACGTTTCATCTGACGCGGGTACAAGAATGACAGCTATGTGCTACGTATCCCTCTGCCGAGCAAATCCAAGCAAATCGTACGGCGCATCGAAAAATTTGGTCGTGCATGTCTATATCGAATATTAACATTGTCAAACAGATACATTAATTGCCGTCTACTGGCGTTTATGAAAATTTGCAGTTCGTATCTGCCGCCACCAGGGGATCACCATGTACCGTGCAAGGCCCGCACCAGAACCGTTTGAGGTCACTGTACATACAGAAAAGATTTGGAGTTCTAAGTTGTGTTTTAAATGTCAAGTCCAAATTTAAATGATTGCATTCGTTGAAATAACGAAAGATAAATATAAAAGTACAAAAGCATATACATTATTATAAAAACACTAATATGTATTTACTTTCATTTGTAAAATATGCCATTATGCCGAATTTATTACTTATTATCTGTTACTACTAGTTTATTAGAAAACGCTTATTGTATACACTTATTATATAGTGTGCAGAGTTTGGGATGTCGCTCAGATAACATTATCACTTCTTCCGAAACGTATGTATGTGTCTATCACCTTCTCTGTTTAAGGGCGGGGACTGTTTCGAGGGTACCTCCGAATAGAGTGGGTATAAGGAGAGTGTAGCCGATTAGCCGGTATCGTCATTTTGAGGACAAGCGGGTGCATCACCTGCTATTACATTCAGTTCAAAAGTTCAAACTTCGCGCCTCTGAAGTTAGCGTTAACGTTTTTACACACATACAGTATCTATATGTAGATAAGTACTGCACAACTACATACAATAGCTGTCGGACATAATCCTACAAATGGCGGAATCAATCATCGATGAGCAAGCCTGTCTGCCACACTCTCCTTTTACCCACTCTACCTCCGAATCGATCGGAGCGGCATTTTTTCTAAGCGGCCGTTATCAAAAATAAATAATCGATAAAATAATTCGGCGTGGAAATGTGACAGCGCGACTTCTAACGGTGATTTCTATAAAGAAATTCTGTTTCCTTTTTACCTACCACATGAGTATAAAGATGAATATTATCTTTACATAAATTATGTAATATACGTGCTTCGATACAAATGTCGTCTGCGATCATTGCAATTTCATGTCAGTGACGTTGCCCGATTTGTTTATATTTGTGAAAAACATAGGGCCGAGACCAGAAATGGACAAAAAAGTTATTTAAATAAAATCAAATGACAGATAACGTCACATTTATCCGCTATCCAAACATAGAATGAAAATAACCACGGAAAATAACGCGATTCATCTTTATTTGAGGCTCATGGACGAAAATAATTTATTCGAAATGAAGTTAGTTGAACTGGAAGATAATTTTTTCATTCTAAGCATGGATCTAGTTACCACTAATTAATTAAGAATAAAAGGGCTTAGATAGAGTTTAGATAGTTCAAATATTAGAATATTAAGGGAATAAGGGAGTTAATTTAAAAGAGAAGATCCATTTAAATCAAAAAACTTGCAATACTCATAATATTTCATTAATTAATAACAATAATTATTAACAATCTATAAAAAAACGACGAGTGCGATTGTTATTAACAATACAGATAGCAAAAATTAATGAAAATAGGGTTCTAATAATTATTTTATCGAAAATATAGTTTTCTGGGAAATTGAATTAAACTGATGGACTTTCAAGTAACCATCAATGTCTAGGTATAAGTACGGCAGGGGGTCGTGAAATTCCTCAGTCTGCGGCGATCCGCCGCCGGGAGCGGATCGCCTTCGCGGGTCTCACTGGCCATCGGGAGTGTCTGGGGGATATCCGGAAGACCTGGGGTGTACCAAGCGGTCATGGAGGGACAAGAAGTGGACATCGCTGACCATGAGTGACCATTGGTCATCGGGGGAGTTTCTAATGGCGCTTACAGCGGATCGCTTCAGCTGGCGTCTGGGACCTTCCAGGACCATCACAGCCTCATAATGGACATCCAGTGGACATCAAACTGTAAGATTTTTTATTTATTTACCTTACTAATAAGAAATTCTTCCACAGGTTTTCTTCGAATGGTTCGAATCACCTCTGCGATCATTTCTACACTGACATCGTATGGTTCGAATCGCCCCTGCGATTCTTTCTACATTGACATCATATGGTTCGAATCGCTCCTTCGATTCTTTTTACTTTGATAACGTATGGTTCGAATCGCCTCTGCGATTCTTTCTACGTTGAAATCGTATGGTTGGAATCGCTCCTGCGATTCTTTCTACATTGACATCGTGTGGTTGGAATCGCCCCTGCGATTCTTTCTACATTGACATCGTATGGTTGGAATCGCTCCTGCGATTCTTTCTACGTTGACATCGTATGGTTCGAATCGCCCCTGCGATTCTCTCTCCCATTTCTTTCTTGATCCTCAGGGAGCTGCGGGAGTACTCCCCCTCCCGCAGTACGGGTCTGGCGCACCCGGGGTCCCGAGCCCTCCGCCCATCGTGGGGTGGGGCCCTGTCCTGTTGTTAGGGTGCCCCATTGAACCCATAGTTAGGTAGGCTACTAATCAATTGAATTTTTCCCTCCAGCTTCTACGAGGAAGAAGAAATACGGAAAGAAGACATCGAACGAAGACGTCGCAACCACCGTGGGATTTAGTATAAGTTGGTTTAAGATATAGGATTTAAGATATAGGATTAGGATTGTAACAGTCAATGTAAAATTGCCAAGGTATCATTTGTAACTTTTGTTTGCACGCTAATTCGCTCCTCATCTCTGATGAGGAGATCACCTCTGCTTCTATGGATAGAAGCAAGTGATCGACTGTGAAATCGGCATCGAGGGATCAGTCCATCCCTTGGGAGAGCGGTCGAGGGAAAAGTGTCTCGGACGTAGGGGGGTGCGTGGTAACACGTATCTGCCTGCGGAAATCTCACGGGGGCAGCCCTGTAAGCCTCTGCAGTAAGCCGTTCCGAGTCAGGTTCACGCTTGCGTGACTCCTGGCAGGGCGCAGGGAGCGTGGTCTGTCGTCGTGAGGTGCCGATCACTTTCCTCTTTACTGCGATCTCGAGGTGGTAGGATCTGCACCATCGAATGTCGGTTTTCAGTTGCAACACGGTAAAGTAACTTTTCCCCCTTTCTTATAATAATAGCTTGGCAATTCTTCGAACTGAAAGAATGGATGGAACTTTGATTCCATTCATCTGCGAGGTTCGCTAGATTAAGATCCGAGCCGAAGGGATGGTGGGAACTTTGATTCCTTCCACCTCTGAGGTTCTCTAGTTTTAAGATTTTTGTGAAGGGAGATCGATGGAACTTTGATTCCATCCATCTCTCTCTGGGTCTCCACTCGCAGCAACCTCCACGTGGTGAGACCTGGGCAATGGATAATAATCGAGCTAATTGGCTGCGAATTTGTAATGAAATAGATATAAGATCGTGGCTATTAGACTTAGAGATTTAAGACTCAATGTCATTGAGCATATAGTGCAATAACTCATAATAAAAGAAGAAATGATATTCAAAGTGTTCGAATTTATCTTTATTCCAATTCCACATTTCCTTCATTATAAAATTTCTTCATTTTCAAGTTTATTCTGCAAAAAGATGAATAAACATGAAAACCTTATTCAGCGGCTGGAATATATTCACTTCGAATAAAAAAATTATCTTTCATTTTCGAATAATATCACGTCGAATAATAAAATTATTTGTCGTTTTCGGATAATTTCACTTAGAATGACAAAAAAATTTTTTATTTCAACTAACTTCATTTCAAATAAATTATTTTCATTCGTGAGTCGCGAATAAAGATGAATTGAGCTATTTCTTTGTTCGGAGAACAGATAAAAGTGAAGTTATCTGTCATTTGATTTTATTTAAATATCTTTTTTGCCCAACTCTGGCCGAGACACACGAGCGTCACGCGTCATTTTGCAGTCGCGTCAATATATCAGTATACATATACATGCACACATAAATCAGATGTATGTATTGTTAAATAACAAAATACAAATACGTCCTGTTTGCGTTTCGGAAGGGGACGCAGACATGACGCTAACGCAAATTTGACGCTAACATTTAAAAACCCTAAATTTCATAGAAATCGGTGAGGTGTACCTCTTTCTGCACAGTTACCAAATAAATTTTGAACCACATAGTTTTTAAATTATTATCCTGTTACATACAGGGTGCGCCAGAAGTATGAAAACGGTCAAATATTTCGAAAACGGAACATTTTTGAGAAAAGTGTTTCAGAACAATATTTTAGGGTTTTGAAAATTCTATTGAACGCACATATCCGTTTGACCTTTCGAGGAACGGTCAAGGTCACGTCAAGATCAACATGATTTTTTTAAATGGAACACCCCATTTTTGACCATGCAGTGTTAAAGCTGACAATGAGGCCTTTTCAAAATACTAGCTGATGATCTATTTCTGTTGAAAATTACCTGAGTTCTGAGCGTTGAGAATGAAGAAATAGACTCTCGCTTGTGTACAACGATCATTCCAGTGTTTGCCACATAACTCGGCCGAAATCGCATCTCAAAGATGTTACTGCACATGCGCTAGGAAATACCATCGAAATCATGACGCAAAACATTTCAGTACTACTACCCAACGACAGTAATTCCAAAATTTAGAATTGTTTTGATTCGCGTTGTTATACCTCTAACAATATGGCGAAGTACCACGTAACTTCAGGCATCGATAAAACCGAATTTGACAGGAAGTGATGCTTCTGGTGTTACTTATGCCGTGCTCACGTTTCCCATAGTTTCGTTTTGTTATTTCAGGTTTGAAAGAGTACTTTCTTGGGCAATTGAAATACTCTTACGGTACAATTGAATTGCGAATTGTCTGTTGCAAAATGAATGCGTTTAATGAAATTATAGTTCTTGAATAGTTGTTTAATAATCTTTCAATACTTCTACGATAAGTTTCTAACAATTTTTCAATAATTTCCTAATTTTTGTTTATTTTGATACTATAAGAACTAAATATTTTTATTTTTAATACTTCTAATAGTTTTTCAATAATTTTTTTCTAGCAAGTAGCAAATTACTTTTTCGTGTACAAGGATAAACTGTAGTGTCTTTTGGAAATTGTTACGCAGTCTACGATCTGCATTATTTTTTTTAGTATCACTCATTCTGATTTCGCCTTCAGTATCAAAGTAAGAAATTAATTTTTTTAGAATAAAAAAGTAAAACTATTTTTTCCTTACTCTTGCATTTGGTAGCCTCCAAAATGGTATTGACTGAAACAGAAAGAATTACATTGTTGATGATGCGAGGATATGGTGAACGCGTTAGATCCTTCCAACAAGTAGCGACTTTATTTAACAATACTTATCAAACTCGTCAACCAGCTTCAAAGTCCACAGTTAAAAAAAACTATTAGACGATTCGAAGAAACAGGATCCATGAAAAACAAACAGCGCAGAGGTAGACCAAAATCAGCGACAGATTTCGATAAGAAGTTGGAAGTAATGCAAACACTTGTAGAAAATCCGCATTGTTCTACGAGGAAGGTAGCAGAGGCGACTAAAATTAGTGCATCTTCCGTTCGTAGAATTTTAGCGACTGAAAAATGGTATCCTTTCAAAATTCAACTTACTCATGAACTAGCAGAATGTGAGTTTGATAGACAAAATGAGTTTTATGACGAAATGATGCGTCGACGTGATAATGATGATACCTTCCTTGATAACATCATTTTTTCCGATGAAGCTTTTTTCGAATTAAATAGAGCGCTGAATTGTCATAATTGCCGCTATTGGAGTGACGAAAATCCTCACTGGATGAGGGATCACCACACACAGTATCCCCAAAAAGTTAACATTTGGACGGGTTTTTGCGTACGTGGTATCATTGGGCCCTTCTTTATCGATGGAAATTTAAATGCAAACAAGTATCTCGATTTATTACAAAGTCAAGTAATTCCTGCTATTGACAATTTGTTTAATAGAAATACAGAAAATCTTTGGTTTCAACAAGATGGCGCACCACCGCACTATGCAGTATTAGTGCGACAATTTTTAGATAATTCTTTCCCAAACCGATGGATAGGAAGGCGTGGAGAAATAGAGTGGCCCTCCAGATCACCCGATCTTTCACCATTAGATTACTTTCTCTCGGGTTATCTTAAAAACCACGTGTATCAAACGAAACCTGCTAATTTGGCTGACCTTAGGCAGCGCATACTGCACCAAATCGGTCTTATTTCATCAAAGATGAGACGAAATGTTTTAGCTGAATTTTACTTTCGGCTAGGTTATTGTCAAGAAACAGGCGGAAAACAATTCGAACATTTAAGGAATCAAAGCGTATTCAAAGCGTATTTATGTTAAAATCGCCCTTCCTAAACCCACGCGTGAGGAGTCCAATGCCCAAGTCATCGTTGTGACTATCAGACACATAGCCATCCCAGTGACTATTAAACACTCTGAATAAGTCATCCCTGTGATTATCAGACACATAGCCATCCCAGTGACTATTAAACACTCTGAATAAGTTATCCCTGTGACTATCAGACACATAGCCATCCCAGTGACTATTAAACACTCTGAATAAGTCATTCCTGTGACTATCAGACACATAGCCATCCCAATGGCTATTAAACACTCTGAATAAGTCATCCCTGTGACTATCAGACACATAGTCATCCCAGTGACTATTAAACAGCACTCTGAGAAAGTCATCTCTGTGACTGCCAGGCTTACTTTCCAAGTAGTGGTGAAGCTTCGCCTCCCCAACTCCCCACCGGAGGCTCTGCCGCCGGCCCCCGGTGGCCGCAATTTAAAATCTAACCCAGATCTATTCCGACCGCTCTTTCGATCAATTTTTTCTATATAATAATATTAAAATTGTTCATATTTCTCAGCAGTGTTTAGCTGTTAGTAACCCCCGACCTAAACCAGAACTCGAAAATATCTAATCCAAGCCTAACTGAGGCCTAACGAGTGTTGGAAATCTATAGAAATGGCTATCATAAGTAGCATATTTATGAAAATTATTTTGTTAATAACTTTTTAACAAAAAGCGAGCGACGGCTAAAACCTTCTGAAGGTCTTTCAGAAGAGTGACCTTGACCATATATGTCAAGGTCAAGGTCATCGGAGCTGCCTCCCCTAAGCGTAAGTTTTACCGAAATGAATTCTTTCCGATAACAGCAATTTAAACCGCAAGTCATAGATATTACAAGTTCTATTACATACATCATTGTCATAATAAAGAATAGGTGGTAATTACTGACAATTATACTTACTCTTCACCTATGATAAAACAGGCACGACTGTCGATATCGCAGTTTTCTGTGGGTAAAACTAGAAACTAACCTTTATTTGGGGATCGTTGGGACCCCCAAATCCATGACCCACCCTTGAAAACGAGCAGGGGTAGTCCCGGGTACTATAGGCTTGCCTTCCCTTGCCTTTCAGCAAAGCTAGAATATCGTTGGCAATGATTTTTTCCCCTTCGACGGACGATCACTTAAAAGGGACTTTTCTTTATGAGCCTGATGGGTTGCCATGTCGAACCTTTCGAAGCCCGCTCTCACCGGGAGTTGAAATGCTCTCGGTCTTCCTGAGCTGCAAAGTGCAAATTAATTCTAACAGGAACAATTGTACGTACAATAACAATTCTGTCTTATATGAATATTTGAAGCTGCTAATTGACAAAGAAACAAACACTTTTTTAAAATGAATATTCCTTTTAGCTATGAAACTGCTTGAATATCAATTATGTATCAAATTGACATCAATGTATCGAGACACATTATATTAAATGTCTCATCGCTGTAATAATTTTCATTCCTACCACCACTAGTGTTGCACTCTTATTTCATGCTTAGCCGCTAACGTTGGACGCGACACAGAAGCGGTAATGGGGCTCTGAGAGCCCCAAAGCCGTGGGACAGAAAAAAAACATTGGTTGTCAGGTTTATTCTATATCTCGTCGGTGCTACCACCACCGACGAGATTTGATGTTACCACAAACCGCTCGTCTGCAACGGCCCTAATCCTCAGTCGGTACTTAACCATGGTCAGATACAGCTAGCTACTTTAGTATCGAATGTAGATTAATGACTGAAACATACGTCGATAAACATGTGAATTCTGATTGCCATCGGTTGGTAATCAGCTTATATGAAAATAGAAGCGACAAGCTTTTAATAAGTTGCACCTTTAAAAGATGTCTACCCTGGAATGAGCCACCATCTATTACCCGTTACTGGCTATCAATAACGACAAAATATTAATGGAATGAAAGATTAATTACTTTATAATTACCTTCTTCATTTTAATTCATGATGAGTTAGTTTATGATGTTTGATTTTCAATGATGTAGCACGTCGGACAGTGAATCTTTCACAATACAATTTTTAAACTTACTACTAATCTTCTTTCATAAAATGAACGCTATAGATTCTACGTAGAAGATGAAAACAGTGACACCTAAGTTAATACACTAAATGTATTAAAAATAACCGCCGTCTAATCAAAAACGTATTTAGTGTAGACGTGATTTGTTCAGTACAATGTACATTGCTATTAATTCAAAGGATTCCAAGATTAAGTGAATTTAATAGCAAACCCACGTTAAACAAGTAGAGTGCTTTAGGCCTACTCAATCTAGAGCTCCAAACGCCATATCTGG
Source organism: Perdita meconis (assembly GCA_030770465.2). Lineage (NCBI taxonomy): Eukaryota > Metazoa > Arthropoda > Insecta > Hymenoptera > Andrenidae > Perdita > Perdita meconis. The sequence goes on from JASKOS020000004.1 coordinate 20,484,460, forward strand.
AACTGCTTAGAGCCGACAATCTTCCCAGCTTCTGAGAACGTAACACCTCAACGTTATCACTAAATTAACTTTTGATTAACATTCTAAAATCGTCATCATAGAAGCCAAAATTGCGTCAAAGTATCGCATTCGAAACCCCATACGCCCATCGCGTTCGGCGAACCCATATCGCTTTGTCTGCATGGAGGATGAGGAAGTGGACGGCTTTACAAGCGACCCGCGGCCGACTTTATAGCGCGTGAGGTGACTAAAAATCGACAAACAATCTATTCCTGCCGGCACATCGTTACAGAAAGGCATGATAAGTCTCGTGTTGTTCGCGGTCGTTCGTCTCGTTTCCTCGGCGCGCGCGGCGCGACGCGACGGCGGTGAGTTCCTGTGAAAATTTCGGCGTGGCTCAAAAGCTGAAGTCAAACATGGGCGTGTTTCACGAGGTGTCTCGGTAAATCCGGTAAAGCGCCGAAGGCAAATCCCTCTTCTGTCAGCGGCGCGCGACGAGCTAAATGCAATATTATGTACACTACCGGCCGTGCGTCTCGGACCGCGCGACATTTTACGGTTCTAACTGGGGCTGGGCCTTGTTCGTTGAATTTCTGGGCCAGGCATCTCTCTGTGGTCTCAACATCTTGTACCTTTAATGCCGAACAGAACTCTTATGATGTTTCATAAAATCCTGAACTGTTACATATTTTTCTATTAAGAATAATTGTATTGAATCTCTCCTGTGGATGCAGTAGATAATTTCAGAGTTACTGTTTTTATAATATTTTTATTCAGTGTAAAAGTTCATAAATTACTACTTGCACTGAAGTGATGTATCAAATAGTATCACATTGGTTCGTTTATACATTCAATATTCAGTCGGTTTTGTTCCTGATACAAACAATTTTTATAAAAATCATGGAAATTATTTTTGTCACACGAAAAAATATACTACGTTCCGTCGGGAAGATCGCAAAGGGCAAGCGCGTGTCGGGGAGACTATGATTTCGGTACGCAAATTTCTCCGAAGCGCTTTGAAGGTAGATAAGGAGCAGCCCAGGTGTGTCTTCTGTTTACTGATCGAAAGAACACTTTTGTTAGGCCGCCTAGATAGCATCACAAAGACTGGAATATCGTGCAACGTTCAATTTGGATTTTCATCCTCTCTTTCCTGTGAAAGAGCCTTTTATCAATGATTGCATCGATAACGGCCGCTCGTATCCGGATACATTACAAAAGGGGCTCAAACAGATTACCATTGAAAATATTTAAATAACTTTTTTTGGTTCATTCTCGCCACATATTGAGACGCGCAATTAATGCTTTAGAATTCTTTAATGTTCCAAACACTTGGTTACCTTAAGGTGGCATTATTTTACCTCGAGATAGCGTTTTCTACTCCGGTATCCGAGTGCACATCTCGATAAACGCGACTTCCTCGCCGCGGTGAGTCTGCTTTGGCGAGAACATGGCGAAGCGTACGATGATTCGCTAGCCAGACTCAAGGTACAAGTTGTAAATGACATAATCAAACTCGTTGCGTAAGATTCTTGTACACTTTGATAATGTTTATTGGTTGCTAGAACTTCCACGGTATTTGACGTTTCCCTATCGCGCAGAATGCTGTATCTTGTCTTGCCGCGCGGAAGATAAGTTATTGAATTATTAAAAGCAAAATATAATGGCACAAGTCACTCTCCATAATGGCATCTTCTAACAAATCACAATTTCAAACGGTACATTTATTTTCTTGAAGGATATACTTGTCAAACTCCTCGGTGTGAGGAATTTCAGCTGATCAATTTATCCTTCCTAATTAACATGTTAAGCAGCACTCTAGCTGCATTTACATTGGTCAACTTTTAGGCGACTGATTGAGCCGATTAATCACAGGTTCTTCAATCAGTTTAAGTTCGACATTCACTAGAACTACTGACGGAAAACATATGCATTTCTCTACAGAGTGTCAGCACGATAGATTTTTATAAAAAATACTTGACGCAAGAAATAATATTTATTTATATATTGCTTCGTTCATATACAATACTATACAATATAAATTCTACATAAACATGATATTTTTCAAAAATAATAGCAGGGGTCATTTTGACCCCTTTAGTAGTTCTAGTGTTAACCTTACAAGTCCGGAAGCAATTTAAACTTGTCATCAAGTTTTTAAAAAAATTTACTTGTTTGTAATTGTGAACAGTTTACTTTTGGATTCTGATGGTATAAACAGTTTTTTCTCTACGTACTAAAAATTATTACGCGCATGAAATCTTTATTCTAGCAGTAAATAATAGTTAACAAAAATTTATTAGAATGAATGGAAAATGGAAATCTGAAGTTCCACTAGAACTTAGAGGGTTAAGGATGTACTTCAGTAATAATCTCAGCCAAAAGTTAATCAATTTCTAAAATATTAATAAGGCTTTGTGTAATGAAAAGCAGACATAAATTTTGATATTTTGCTGTAAACTTGAAGTACGTCTGATAGTAACTTCACTTTCAGTTTTTTAATATCTACATGTGGCTGCAGTGAAAAATGACGCATGTCACATTTTCAAAATTAGAGAATTGAATTTATATTTTTACTAGAAAAAAAAGAGTATAATAAAATTCAAATCCCTAAGATAGTATTCGTGTTCAGAACTTTAAACGTCAATATCTCGCAAAAGGAAAATATATGACTTGTATAGTTTTGATTTACAACTACAGATATATTTATCAATAACTGCGTTTTCTAATTTACATAATTTAAAAGCTACCGAATCAATTTTTCTAAAATTTTGCGTGAGGTTTTACTATTCTATAAAGATTCATTCCTCCAATTTTCAGAGATGTTCGCTTATTTTTAATGTTATTGAAATGGAGTTTAATAAATATTTCGCATGTTTTATAATATCAGGTTAACTTGGCATGGTAGTTTTTTTATAGTAATTTTTTCTATTAGGATTAAAAATGTTGAACTTTCAGATTTTTCCTATTATATTGATAGTATTTTCTAGCCGTATAGCAAATTCCAATTTGATATCTTATCTGGAAGTTCATTTTTTTTCGGAAAGACATATTTTCAGCTTTATACATACATATAATTATAGATGAGATTTGCTGCAGTTGTTTCTTTTCCCCCAGAACTAGTAGACTTGTCATATATAAACCGTTCTCTAAATTTCCTCTCATCGAATTAACTGATCACTGTTACTCCAAAGGTTAACACCTAACATTGTAAACACGAGAGAACCTATTGTTGCGCACGGGGAACAAACTTACTATGAATCGGCGAACGCTTTTATCTTCATCGAGAAATTTGCATCCCCCTAGCCAAGGTGACAGAATTGTTCGCTCCAAATTCGAGGTTCGCCTGGGCCAGGTGAACGGGGCCCAGGGTGGAGGGATCGTAGGTGAAAGCCGAGTTCTGTGGAGCGCTACGGTGGTCGCAATAACCTTAGTCCCCTCGTACGTTTGCGGGCGTAGCATTATAACGTGTGCACGTCGCATACTTATGTGGCCAGCACAAGGTGCGGCTTTAGTCCACGATTCTTCTCGAGTTCGTCCTATGCCCATTATGTCGGCGAACAGCTCGCGCTGCCTTTCCGTGGGCCCTCGCTAAAGCGTCATCCACAGCACCGTGGAAGGCCTGTCGAAACTCTGCACACACGAATTCTCTAAATTCCGATTTTTTTAGAGGCATGTCGGAGATTGAGAGTTCGAGGAAAGAGTGAGGAGATTTGTTTACAAGCAGACCGAAGTCAGACTAGGCCAAGATATTGTGGCTTGATAAGCTACAATTCTCGCCTAATCTATGTCATATTCAGGGGATTCCTAGAGTAGATTAGTGGCACCAACAGTGATGTTAGGATAGATGTTAGGATTTTGAGTTGAGGTTGATGAACACTGGATGCTGATTTGCAGGCAGTATGAATTAATATCGTTTCTCTTATTCCATGAACTGTGTTTAGAATTGTATTGGTTGAAATTATATTGAGAGCTAAAGTGATTATTCTGAAGGTAGAGTTTAATCAATCACTTGACGATAACTTACAAAAAAAAATAACTTGAATGATTTTAATTCTTTCCTGAGAAAGGAAAGAAGAAGAAGAAGAAGAGGGGAATTTTTTTAACAATGTCAGTATTAAAAATAATTATTATTGGAGTACTGATATTGACCAAAATTTTATAGCAAGCTGAAGTTCAGTGCTTACGTCAGTTGATAACTGAGAATGCGGTCTTCAAAATGATAACGTAGAAAGTACTGATTACTGTTAATACTACTGACAATATTTAAAACTGAAAATCCATTGAAGTTTGCCGCCAATGAAATTCGTATGTCAGTAAATTAAAATTTCATTATACATACATATAATTTAGTATTCTCATTACAAATAGAAGTGGAATGTGTATGCAGGCCTTTAGACTGACTTTCTATAAAATTGTGTTTAAAATTACAGTAAGATTTAAAAAATAGAAATTTGAAATCTGAAATCTGGATCTGAGGTGGAAAAGTTCATACAGAGCAGATAGAAAAAATGTTCCCATACTGTACCGATAGAATTTGATAAAAACGCAATGTTCAACTTAAAAGTTCCGTGTTGCTGTAATTAACAGTGAGCATTCTGAAAAGAGTGAGTTCCTTTATCTACGCATTAGCGAGTGCAACTGATAACAGTGTACAATAAAGTGCCGCATTTGTGGAATTACGCTTCGTTAATATCACACAATGGATTAAATATCTAAAGGATAAACTGCGGAGTATTCTTTCCACTGATAAAAATGGAATTCTGTGAACGGAGTTTTTTTAGGCGATTAACTTATTCTCACTATACAGAGTTCCATAAAACTTGAAATAAGTGTTTAAAAATACCGTATATATAATAACAGCTTTTATTATCAATAAAATTAAATTATTAATAGACGCAGAAAACTTTTGTACTAAAAATCAACCAATACTGTGAACAATCTTATCGCCATCGCGATCTAACATAATCACCTACCAGCGAGTTGATCTTTACTGCGCTGTTATTACTCATTTTCAGACCCTAAAAATGAATTTCAATCGTTAACGAACATTTCTCAGGCTACGGGAAAAGGTCAATGGATCAGCGTATCAATTAAACACCTTTCATGTCATTTCTGTGGTTGTACAGTGAAACTACCTAAGTAAAATGTTTTTATTATCGAGATATCAGTGTTTGAGATTTTGAACATTAACTGTACGTTGTGAAGTTTTCTTCCTTTTTTTCGAATTCATAATGCAACAACGTTGGTATACCCAAAATTTGTTAAAAGGCAAGAATACTGAGTTGCTACAGAAATAACGAAAGTGTTAAACCCACTTATTTATGTTAAATATATAAATTTTATATTCTACATCCAGTGCTGGGTACAATTCAAATAAAAAGTATTGGAAATAGTAATTTATTCAAATAAAGTAGTATTTCAGCATTTATTTTATTTCTTAGTTCTACATAGAAGAATAATTGAAAATATCTATTTATTACACATGTATAGGAGCTATTAATTGAAGTAATATTTGCTGTGCGATGTTTTAGAAATAATTATTTGAAATAATAGTTTTCGTAGAATGCATTAGGAATAAATATTTGAAATAATATTGTTTTAAGGATATATGAAAATTAATTATTTCAACTAGTATTTCATAGTATTTTACTTACATCTTTCTCTTATTCTATAATGTATAAGCATAGTTATGAATGTCTAGATATATCCATAGCTTATTTCGGAGAAAGGTAGTGTTGAAGTTTCATTCCACTAATAATAGCAGAAATATTTATTTCAAGTAACTATTTTAAGTTCGTACTGCGAAACCCATAATTGAAATACATATTTCATATACTTGAGAGATTAAATAAATATTTCAAATAGTATTTCCACTAATACAAAAATAAATAGATATTTCAAATTATTCAAAATAACATAGTTTCGGAAATAATCTCTGAAAATATTTTTATTTTTTATTTCAAACACTATTTTACCCAGCCCTGTCTACATCTTAATCAACGTCGAATGTCGAATAATTGTAAGTCAGCTCACGGATGACTCGTTCCCAAATCGGTGATTCGCGGGCGTAGCAATGGAACTGGGCGGATGGATTTCGGCCGTGAAATCACGCGGCGTAAAAAGGAATCACGCGCTTGCGAAACGGCCAATTGTGAAAGAACCATTAAGAGACGTAAGCAGCGACGTATGCATACAGACGCGTTCCCATTGGGCGCGACCCGCGTATCTGCGAATCGCGACTTCACGCCGGCCAAGAACGCGACTGGTACTTTGATGTGACCGCCATTCCCGGGGACACTTATTACGGCCGTGTCTGACAACGCTCTGAAGCACATCCAGATATCTTGGTAACTGGGTGGCCTCTGAAATGTATCACTTCTTGGCGATTTACGTCTCGAATCTCGATCGCTATGCGACTCGATCTTCTTCGCCCAAATTTAAAACTTCGGGTTTCAAGAAGACATTCAAGATCGAAGAAGAGGTTGAGAGATGAATCGTTTTTGGAGGATTTCGCGCATAACGATTTTTATTATTGCCATAGACAATAGAAGATCGCTTATAGAGTACAAAACTTAGCGTACTATAAATCGGTATTGTCTTGCGCCAATTTTTCAGATTTGTATACTATATATAATAAAAATTCGTAACTAAGTAGTTCAAGAAACCTGAAATCATTCACGTTCTTTTTTTTTTTGTTTTCAATGAAAGTGTAAAAGATAATTGAGAGAAAGTTATTCATCCGATATGTATTAGTATGGTACGTTATTTTATTTTGGTGCAAAGTTAACTCGATAAGTACGATACTTTGCATCACCATAATTTTGGTATTATAAGTCGCTTATAAATATAAATATTTATTGAATATAAATGTGTTGATTTTAGGGCAACACTAATTATTGTTAGAATCGGTACCTGGATGCATTTGAGATAAATTGAAAAATTGGCTCATGTGGTGAAATTTATGTATAGAAATTTTACCTTTAATTTTTATGTATAGAAATACAAAATTTTTAAATAGATATAAAGAACACTTTTATGAACTGTTATACAAATAGATTAAATATAATAGTTTTCATTGAAAGGGTTATGAATAACTTTTATTCTAAATAACTTATGAAGAATGTAAACTGCAGACTATATCAGTTTATGTTGCGGTTCTTTTATAACTCATATATTAGCTCCTAAATAAATTCTATAACTTTTAATTTTTAGATTCCATATGTATAAGTTTCAAAACAGTTTGAGCCTTTACACACGAGGAACCAGAAATCGATTTGGAAATCTGCAACCGATTCGACGACTAAGAGTGGTATGAAGCTCGTCAATGTAATATTGTTGACTATTTTAATGATATCGGTGATCATTACACCACCGTTGGTCGCCGAATCGAATGCACGTCGTGCAATAGATTTTTGATCGGCCGTTGACGCTCGTGTGTAAGGGCTCTAAAACAGGAAGCATTATATTTTATCAATTGAACAAAAGAGACCTAGGTATCAAATGATCATTGATACCGATACCGATACTCGTAACAATTGCACGTTGTCTTGGAAACAGAGAGGTAAGGGAACGAAGACACAATAAAATTAGACAAAGACAAAACAGCGACACATAGCATGCTAACTTTTTCTAATATCTGACAGTCTTTTGGCTCAATTCGCCGTCTATTTACTATATGTCTATGTACGAAAATTGGTTCTATAACTGTTTGGAACTTGTATAGAACCTAAAAAAGAAAAGTCGTAGAACTTATTTTATATATAAGGTATACAAAAATAGATTTTTCATGACAGTTAATTAGAATAAAAGTTCTTCATAACTATTTAAAGGAGCGAAATCGATATCAACAGTTTCAAATCTCGGTACTTAAGGATATTAATTTAACTTTCTAATAAGGAGGTAGCAGAATCAATCCTTTTCAAATTCGTTATGAAGATAATCCAGAAGATGTTTAGTAACCCTGGTTTAGAGTACTCATTGATTCCGTTTTTCTCACGACAGAATCTCGTACGTTAATTCTGTTCTACATTAATCATCAAACTCGAGTCTTCTAAAATCGTGACTCACACCTCCAGCTTCGCAACCACAAACGCAATCCCTAATGACGCAAACGGGTGAAGGAATTCCCCAAGAATTCCACTTACAGCGCGCCCCTCTATCGCCGGCGAAAAAATTTCACACGCCCCTCTCCGCGCCCATTAGAGCAACATCATTAAACAGTACCGACCAATATTGCTTCGGTATTAATCCGCGCGGGGGCTGTAATCATGCGTCGAACCGGTCCCTACAGTCTGATTATATGTTATCACTAAACATCTGCATCCCCCGAAAAGTTTCCGTGCTCCCCAGCAGACCGCTCGCGGGAATCGAATTGAAGCCCCCGCATCTACCTGCTAATTCGACGTGGACCTGTCTCGATCGCTCCTCGTTATCTCCAAGCCACGGGCGGAGGCGATGGCGTTCCACGGTATCGTGTGGCCTAGGTCCCCTAATCTATCGGGCCCAAGGGGGACCGTAGGCCGAGGCGAGAGACGCGGTGCCCCGTACCTTTTTCTCCGCGCTGCTCCACGGACGTGACAATATTTGTCGCGGTCGGCGCGATAGCGAGGACGCGCGCTATTTGCCCTGGTAACATTCCCCATGGGATGCCGCGTGTTTGCCGAGGCTTTGTTTCCGCCAGTTTCCGTTTCCTGCGCCAACACGGCGGCCTCTCTGTGATCTATCCAAGCTCACCGAATACGCGCGCCCGCGCGCGCTTTCCTCTCGACGGACGATTTCGCCTCGATTGTTCGGTTTTCGGGAGAAATGAGGGACCGTGAATTCGCGTTGCGTGCTTCGGTTGTGAATCAGGATTCTAGGATTTGCGTCGTTTTGCGAGAATTTGTTGACTTGGATGGTTGCTGAATGAGTGATGATGTTAAGGGTTGAAATATTTTAGATTTTTCAGAGTAGGAAATTTGTATTTTTCTATTGGATTTAAAAAGTTTAATATTTCTACTTTTGTGGTTATTTATGAGGAATGTTTAAATTGAAGATTGAGGAATTAGTTCGAGAAAATTGGAAATAAAGATAATCAATGCTCGGTGGATGATAGTAGAGTTTTAAGTCATTTGAGATACACTCAGGTTCATAAAAAATTAACGTTACTCAATCAGTTTCTGTTAACAAATTATTCACACTTATACACGATAATTATTATACATAGTACATAATACTTAAATACTTCACTGTTACTTCAACAAAAAGTTGGCTCTTTAATATGAAACCAATTTTTTTTTCAATTTTTTAAATATTGGTTGAGGTCTTCTACAATTCTTTATTTTAATAATAAAATATTATTTAGAAGCTTCTCCAAACATATCTGACAGTGTTTTCCGGCCAAACTTGGTAGGTATAGTTAGAATCGATTTCCTTCACATTGCAATCAATCACAATATTTTTTCTTCATTGAACATGATTCCTATCTTCAAAACTGACCTGTAATAATTAGTCGTAGACATGTATTTCAAACCTCTAATTAATCTACTCAACAATATCCTCTGAATACAGAATGCAAAATATTTTTGGTTCGATTGTATAATACATCCAACCAAAAATCATCATGCATTGCTGTCACAAATATTATTCACTCTCAAGTGCATAATACACCGAACCTCTAATTACCAATTCATGAAACACAAGAATTCTTAAGTACCTATTATCTAATCTTTCCGCAGAATTTTTCGATCATCTTCTTCTTTCTATGCAAATTTCACGCTAAATATCGTCACACCATTCGAAGACGCAAAGCTAAACATTTAAGACTTCTCTTTGAACTTCTCAGTCATTGTCTTTACGTTCCTCGTCCGTTGTTATCTCTGTGTTCTTCTTGCGAACCCTGAGATTTTTCTTACGAACGCAGAAATATTCTTCAAGGAAGACTTTAAAGTTAAACAAAACATTTCTTCGGAAGAGAAGACAGTCAAAAGTTCGGTTTCCTTACTTCGGCGCGTCTCGGAATTCTCGCCGCCATGCGTCGCAAATTCTCATTCTCCTTCTCTTCGGTCTGATCATTAGGTCTATACTACTTATCGTCGGAATTGGACAGAGGAACTGAGACGCGATAGGATCTATAGCATCGAGCTGATTTTAAATTTTACATAATGCTTGTCACATCGTCACTGGCGACGCATAAGGCAAAGTTATGCCGTGTCTTTCTAAACTCAGTATTGCGCAATGTTCGGGAATCATCGCTGCGAAGGTAGCTTTGAGGAAGCGACATTGGTCAGTCGTTGAAACCGTTACTCAATTTCTAAAGGACATGGAATAAAAATTTGTATGGATTGGAGAATCATTGAGAATTATTAGGACTCTAGAATCGATTCTCTAAAAATAGTCATTAATATTTAATAATAATTAACGCAAAGAAATTTGGTTTTTGAAAGATGTTGCAGAAAGGATTTAGGTATATACAACATAGTTGTGGGAATTAAGAAATATTGAGGCTTTTTAGAATTTGGGTTTACACTTTTTTCTCGCTGTAATTTGTCTAAAATATTTCTATCAGAAAATTTTAGTTGTTAGTTTTCGCAGAACATCACTTTACACTTCTTGCTTTTATTATTAATTAATATACTGCAAATTTTTATATATTTGTGGCAATTTAAAACATGCAAAACTGATGAAATTATTGATAGATTTAAAAATGTACAAAATATTATTGTAAAAATATAATACAAGTTACAGTATTTAAAAAATAAGAGACCTTCTAAAAGTTTAATACAAGCTTAAATAAAGAAAACTGTTATTTAAACCATAATTCGTTATTTTGGTTTGTAATAATTTAATTTTGCATACAAGTCCGCAGTCTACTAATTAATGATTATTTTAAATTTTTGCTGAATAACTTGCATACCTAAGTAAATGTATTTTTAGTTTCGACTCATTTGACTGATCGGAAGAAGTATTCAATTCATATTCATTCATAGAGAATTGCTTTAATAAAACTGATGTATAAATACTTTGAAGCAGTGATTTACACCTTCAGAGAAATTTCATATAAATTTATATATTTTCTTTAGTTCCCCACGCAATTTCTGAGTTTCCTTTTCGCTTATCTCTACGAAATCCAAAATTTTCTAGTAACTATCTTCAAAATCAGTATGTACAGGATTCCTGATAATGCGTCCTCTGCAAACATTCTTATCGCCAACGCGTTACCTGTCAATCTATTCAGCAGTGTACATTTCTCTTTAGCACATCTCATTTATTCATTCCATTTTTAAGAAGGTGTAATCATACTAATAAATAGAGAAAAATTGATCAAGTACAGTATGTAAAAAGCTTTACAGTACTTCTTAACCTGATTTTTTTTGGATTAAAAATTCTTTCAATTCGAACCCTGCTCAGTTTATGCAGATTAACAATTAAACTGCATTTTGTAAATATATACTGTAGTATGACACTATGAACTTAATTTACATGATGTAATATAAAATTTCGACAATAGATTCTTAATATATGTAGTTGCTTGTATTAAATGAACAAAGTAGGACAAGAAAAATATATTATATACGCAAAAAATTGTTTGTTATTATATCCTCAATTTAATTATTGAACAATTCAAAGATAATTCATTACGTAAAATAATTGTCTTAATTTTCAATAACTTTGTATCAGCTTCATGAGAAACTAAAAATTCTAGTTTACTGTAAAGGCTGTATAAGACATCAGAAAAAAGTGTATTCCTTATCTCTACACTTAGTAACCCATACTCTATCATATTACACAAAATTCAGAGTATCAAGATACACCAAATGAAGAAGGGTTAAAAGAAAATCCTTCATAGAAAATAGAAACCTCCTAGACCCAGAAGCAGCAGCCTTCGTCGCCTCGTTACCCTCAAGTCTATCGTGACAACTATCGTAGACACCGTCCCAAATGTCAGTATTAATATTGCCGTCATTAATTTCCGAATCTCCAGTAAAAGGCTCCCAAAAGGAAACCTAATCCCCGAAGCCCGGCTGCATCATTCTCCCCATTGAGCTTTCCACGCGGGCCACAAAGAGTTTCCATCTTCGGTGTCCAATGGGACCACAGGGCCCGGAAACCCTGGAAACGTTTCCACGCCGGCGGTTTATCGTCTTCATCCCAGGCTACGATCCTCCTTAGCGAGGGGTACGCAACACGGTGGCTACATCGGATTCCAAGCGGTACGTCGGCGTCCCCTTTGTTGCCGATCGCTCACTGGTCTTCTTCGTCCGAGCTTTCTTCCCGGGTCCCCGTCGCGGCCTTTCCCGTGGAATTTTTCCACCACTCGATCATCGGCGGTGGCTCGCGAAGGAGGCGATAGTCCATTGAATCGTCCAATGGAACGATACCGCGGGAACTCGCTGGGCGGTGCCCGGCACGCCGGCGATGGCTCTCGGGGGTCCGGCCGTGGCGGCAGTGGGGCCCGTCGGGGCCCGACAGGACCAACGGTGCGGCCGGTGGTGGGGGGATTGACATCGACTACTGTGCATTTCCCACGTGCCCTGGGAACCCCCGCGGCATCGTCTCGGCCCCCGCTCTTCGACTCTTGCACGCTCCTTCCACCTCCGCCTCCTCCCACACCTTCGTCAGCGTCACTCTTTCTGGCCTGCTGAGGCCTCGATAAAGACAAAGAGATCACCGCTCCTGCGAATCCTCTTCCGAGAGCCCCGGCTGATCCGCTTTCTCGCGTGGGCGAGCCGAGTGACGTGCCATGGACGCGTTTCAGGCGACAGAGACGGGCTCTGGGAAGAAGCTGGCCCTTGGGACCTTCGTGCCGAAGGATACCAAATAGCTCGATTATAATTTGTATCGGGAGATAGATAAGAGAGAGAGAGGCAGAAGAGAAATTCGAATACACTCGAAAAACGCGAGAGCCGATCGGGGGGGCCAGTAGTTGCTCCCCCCGGCTAGCTACCTCCTTTGTAGCCCGGTCTGGCTACCGCCCCCGCGGGGGGCAAATATGCGGAGAGGGCGCAAAAGCGAGGGGACGCGGCCCCGGAGTGGGAAGACCCTTTCAAAAAGGGTCTTCGCGTGGGCGAAGTGGACGCTTTGATCCGACGGTTACGAGGGCGGTCCCACCGGGGCCCGGTGGAAGGGACTCGTGGAAGAGAGGGAGCAAGTTGAGGGACAGTTGGGGGCAGGGGGAGGGCGGATGAACGCTCTCCCAGGAGCTCAGGAAGCCACGTCGTCGAAGGATTTGTGAATAACCCGCGCTGCTATTCGGCGACTGGCCAGACAAGGACGCCGAGAGACAGCCAGGATAAAGAGCGGCGCGCGGTCTTCCTCTCCTTTCAGGCTGCGCTTCCTCCTTTTCCATCCTCTCTGCTCCCGTTCCTCCTCCGCGATTCTTCCTCTCGTTGCGCGGTCCTCCCTCTGTGTTCCGCTCCCTCGCCGCGCCACCACCACCGCCGCCCGTCGCACACCACCACCATCGTCGCCCCGACCGCCTGTTGTTCAAAGGAAGGAAGATCCTGGAGCCCGTTTTCTGGTGAGAATCAAGGAGAGGCTCTCTCACACGAACAGAGCGACAGAGCTGGTGGGCATCGGTGAGTCGGTTCGGTAGGGAGGTGTCTCCCGGTCCTCCAACCAGAAGAAGCGAGACGACGACGACGAAGGAGACCTTTGGCGGTTACACACCGCGTCCTACCGTCTTCTGGTGTGCCTACCTATTCGGGCTACCAGCGAACCGAGCAGGCAAACGGAGCTTCAGTCGACGCCGCGCACCCAAACGGTCCAGACCTGTCAGCCCGGAAGACAGCATCCCGGCACACGTTCTACCGAATACCGAACACCGTCTTAACACCAGTTGTCGCTTGTCCATCCTACGTGAATATTAACGCAACAGTTCGGTTACGAGTTCGAGGAATCGCATCGGTTCTCCGGTTTAACAGCCTGAACGAGTTTGTTCCGCTAGGAAGAACTTCAAGTTGACACGACGTCAGAGCCGAGGTGAAGTTTGGGGACTTCGACGAGCGGTAAGTGGGATCTTTTTATCCTTCGGTGACTTCAATGCTTTGCTTTTCGTTACTCTTTATGAATCCTCTGAGAGGAATATAAACTAGTGATTCTTTTTTTAACTATCAATATTCGATATTGGGTTTTTACTTTCGTGTAATGAGTTCGATTCTTGAGTTGTGATATTTTCCGAGTGATTTCGCTTCTCGTGTATAGGTAGTGTGCATAATGTTGGTTTACTGACGTCGGTTAGTGTTAGATTTCTTGAGTTTGATGTCGAGTGAGCAGAGAAAGTTGCACTCGCATGTCGCTCGACGTTTCATTATACTTCGTATCGGGCGGGCGGGAAAAGGTGTGGTCCACATTCGTTGATTCCTCTTGAGTCTTCGTGGTGACTGGCCCAAAACCGGTAGCGTGCCAGAGGGCGGTACACGGTAGCTGGTTCGCTTTGATTGGCTACTAGGCTACGCCGTAAGCCAAAGTTCTGTTTGTCCGCGACTACCAATCCTGGGACACCAAATTTTGCTGTCTTCTCTCACGCGATCAAATTCCTCCGCAGCGATGGGCTCTGAAATTGTCTTCTTCAACTCATTACTTATCGATGCGTACTTCCAATTCAATTCATTTTAATGTCATTAGATATTAAATGTACATCAAATTAAGTATTTCAGCTATTAATATGGGAAGACTTTTGAAAATATTTTTTACATTTTTGGTGGATGTTTCGTTCAGCTATTTTTCACAATTTCTTACAGATTATTATATCCTTAAATTTTATGAGGGATTTTGCGAGGAAAAAATAGAAAAATGTAAACATTTAGCTTAGTCTCGCTAAAAATGTATCATTTACATAGTTCTTTCCCTTTTTCATTAATAAAATTCATGTAAGAAGAGTTTTATTCATGCATGAACACTTTTTTTTAAATCTCTGAAAAATGAGATCCACTTTTTTATTGTAGTGATTAAAAACTCTACATTTTTCGCTAAAATTATCCTCTTTCTTCTCTGTATTTTTTATTCTAACACCATGAAAATAAGTCACCACTGCATAAATCAACTTTGAATCTATAAATCTTATTCTCCATCAACTTTTAACTTGGTAGAAGCAATTTCCAATTTCATGCAACTAACTCACAACTCTCATAACTCAAGCTCCTCACGCAAAAACACTATATCGTCCAAAATCATCATCCACTCAGTATCCCTCAGCATATTTCAGCATCTTTCAACATTTCTCAATATTTCACTTATTTCCTCAATCACCCCAAAATCCAACTCTGCACATCACGTTTCAAGATCCCCAAACCATCAAATTCCCCAAAAATCCCACCAACTACGGCCACTACAGTCTCTTTCCTCATTGGGCAGTAGGAAGGTGTATCAAACAGAAAACTGCCCTTCTCCGACGATCCCTTCCACAATCGGCGTAGTACTCGCCAGTACCACGGCACCATGTCGATCCAGAGAAGGAGGGTGTGGTTCCGCTTGGTGGATTTCTGTGGAGGTACAGTAGCGACTGGCCGAAAACCGGTAGTCAGCGGTAGGGCGGTTCACAGTAGCAGCTCCTCTTTGGTTGGCTACCGGCGAACGAACGAAGGCTACTGCTCCCTTCTTTATTCCACCATACATACGAGAACGGGTGCACGCACATTCAGCGAGCTTCTTGGTTGGCTCCACACCGTCCTCCTTTGATTGGCTGCCTTCTTCATCCGTACCCTCCGTCCCTTGGACTTTTTTTCTTCTTGCTCGCAAGGGACTCGGCGTAAGCGCGGGGGCCTCTTGTCTCGGGCGCCGCGAGGATGGCTTGACAGCGCGGCTCGATGTCGATTATGCGAGTTCGAGATGGCTGAAAAGGTTGCGCTGGTTTGTTTCTCAAGCGTCGGGATGGGTGGAAGCTTTCGGTGAGCGGTTTGGTGAAAGCCTTGGGAGTCTCTCTTTGATCGATCTGGGAGTTGGATTTTTTGGTAGTTTTCTGTCTATGTTCCTTTGGTAGATTTTTATAAGCGGTGATAGATATTTTTTGGTGAATTAAGTGTCTTAATAGGTGTCTTAATAACTGGGTGTATTACTGAAGTATGTAGGTTGGTGAGTTCGGTGAGTTTGAGAGTTGATAGTGGGAAGTTTAATATCCAGTGAGGAGTTTTAGTTTCGGATGATTTTTAGGGAAATATGTATAGGATATCAAGTAGTAAGCAGTTGAGGATATTTGACTCCAACTACTTGCAATCTGAGATCTGCTACTGAATTTTTCTATTTATGACATTTTTGTATTCGAATTAATGTTTCATAAATAAAATTGTAGGTCTGTAATAATTCATCAGTCCGTCAAATCTACATATATAATTCCGGTAGATTTTTAGTTTGCAGATTATAAGCTAAATTTTGTAGTCAAACTCACAATCTTGCTAAATGCAATACCAAAAGAAGGGTGTAGAATTCAAGAAACTGAATTTTTCAACCAGTTTTTTCAATCAGATTCATAATCTTCCAAGATAACGCAGTCTGTCTAACACTTCTTATTTTTGAGTATTTGCTTAAGTCTCCCGCCCGCAATATAATTCACACTATGAGGGGGTAATTAAGCAATTGCTAATAAGTAGCGACTATGAATATCGCCTTTACTTCCATTCTCCCTTTAAGTAAATCATTCAAAAAGAAACTACAGATTCTCATTGATAGTACTTGAAGTTTGTCCACTCGCTGCTACCTAAGTAGCAATTCTACCAGAAAGCAACTCAAATGTCTATGAAAACTAAAATAGGTTTTCATAAAAGCCTGAAACGGAGGTTTTGGCGGCCAAGTAACGTGAGTTTCTGCGTCCATCGGACGTGTTCGCGTTCCCTATGTGGACTGCATGAGCGTCGCCATCCTAAGACCAGGACAACCTGATCGAATTGCACGTCGCGTGTCTAACTGGATTAAGAAATCCAATGTCCCGGTTCGTACGCTTAATTCTAGGAGTGTATTCCCGTCACGGGGCCGCTAAACAACTCCACCACTTCATACCGTGAATCGAAATCGTATTTTACGAACGGTGGCGTGACCGTGGACAGCGCCAGCGTTGAAAGACGCGGCTGTCGTCGCGTCGGTCTATCCATTCAGCGTCCCCGAATTTGAATAATATTCGAGCAGGATTTCAACACGAGATGTCCAGTTTTCTTGTTAACTCCACGGAGGAAGAGTCATAGATCCTCTTCCGATAGATCCTCCTCCGACGAGGCTGCTTTATATGGCGACACACACTCTGCGTGGGTATACCCATTCGTAGATCCCCCTGGCGTACTATGCGATCTTGACTGAGTGCTTCCACACACATTGCATTATCATATATTATCATACATTAGCTTTGACCTCTTGATCACGACAGGCAAATAGACGAACCTGCCGATTGCTATATGATTCGTTTAAATCATTTGCGAGGGAAGGTTACCTTTGGGAAGGTTGTTTGCTCGATTGGGTTTTATCGTGGATGTAATAAAATTGTAGTTGACTCGATGAGATAGGAGATATTCTTGCTGTCTGATGAAACATGAAAGAGACATGGCTAAGACAGAGAGACATGGCTAAGAGACATGGCTAGAGACATGTATTAGAGCTTGCGAAGATTCAGAACTGCAAGTATTGATAACAGCTGTAAGTCGAGTGGAACAGAAATGCAACGGAACTTCCTCCTTAAATCAGAAACTCTTGTTCCTGAACTTTACTACATTGGAAACTTTTTTTCGTTTACTATCAACTACCCAGAAGAAGATTCAAAGTCAGAAAAAAACCCTGAGATTCGATACTCAAAGACGATTCCTGACACGTTTGTAGGATAAACCACTCAGCAGATCAACCAATGCAGTGACATCCACGATTTCTGATTCCACCATAGTAGGTCTAGTAGATCTCTAAAATCCTTCAGGAATTTCGCATAATCATAGCAAACTTAGATCATAGCTAAGTACCAAAACTAAAGCTGAAATCGAATTCCCAAAAAAGTACAACAGACCAAGTAGTTTTAATACTTTGTGATCAATATTTCGTACTGAAGATCACCTTATAGTCATCACTAATTCGATTAATCATAACTTTATGACTTTCATCAAGACCAACCATAAATTGATTTGAAAGTTTAGAGCGCAAGACATTCTCTTGTTTGTGTACATCAGACGCGACGTCCGTCTACTTAATCAACTCCACCAGACTAATCAAGTTGCTAAAGATAGTCGATAGCTCGAAACCGACCAATCGCCAGGAGCGTCCGGAGAGTCGGTCAGCTTTCTGAGCTGGTTTCTCGAGGGAAGAGGAGTAAGAGCAAAAAGTGAGAGCAGACTCGCGCGTAACACGCAGCTCCGATTAGGCCCCACCGCCGTTAGGCAACCTAACCAACCGGGATACGCCCAGCCACGCTTATTACTCATTCGGACACGCCACTTTATTCGAGCGTGCGCCGTATGCTTACCTTGCGCTACCAGTAGCACCGGACGTGGCTCTTGCACAATGGCCGCGCCACACTGCGCGATTGGACCCCGGGGGCCTTTTTATTGCTGCCTCTTCACTCCACGGGACCCCTCTTTTCGGCTACTGTTCGAGCAATGAGCTTCCCACCACGCTGCACTCGCATGGACAGTCTTCCTCTCTATGGAGCTTCATTCCCCGCACACCCATTAGGGTTTGGATCATCCAATCATTCCATTTTGACGACTATTATTGGAAATTATTCAGTTAGGTGCTAGGGGTTGTCTGCGTTTCTTATTCTATTGAAATGAATGAAGTAGGTTTCACGTTTTAAACCCCTATTTGGATTGAGTGATCTGCCTCTGGGGTTGTCTGCGTTCATCACTCTGTTGGGATGGTTGAAGTAGATTTCAGACTACGTGGTTTTAAACCTTAGTTTGAGTTAGGTGAATGGTTTGAGTAAGTTGAGTGGTCTTTGGAGTTTAGGGAGGATATAGAAAAAATTTAACTTGTCTTACGTAAGGAAACTGGAAGAAATTTGATAAAGTTCATGAAATTTTTGTGGTTTGTTGAAATTTGGAGGAGAATATTGATGGTTTAACACTCTATGGTCAGGATTATTTGGATCATGATTGTGAATACTTGAATTTGGAAATTGGTTGATGGAAGAAGCTAAGCAACTATGGGTGTGATGCTTTTGATAATCAATTTAGGGCACGTTGTGATGTGTAGAAGATAGAGGGTTAGGGTAGCTTGGTAGTTAGGTTAGGTGTGATTTAAGAAAAACGAGGAACCTGAATTTTTATGTAGAATTAATGAATGTCTCATAACTACTTTAACAATTCCTGAGTTTATTTGCGAAATATTCTGCCAAATCTAGAATCTGATCCTCATATAATAATTCATGAGTACCTAAGAAAGGGTTAGGCGTGTGTATAGTCTGATCTAGTCAGAGATTTGAGTATTTCACGACGCGGCGTTATACTGTTCTCACTTTTGAAGTTTTCCTCAAGGAGACGGCTTACACCCGAAAGCTTCAACAGTGAGAACTGTCTGATCTAGTGAGTCTTTTATTTGATCCCACTTGTTTAAATATATGTTACTGCTAAATAGCCAAATGTGCTCCAAAATCTCATTGCCAATTGTTCACCAATCATTTCCGACGATTTTTTACCATGAACTACATATTTATCTCCCAATTTTGCCTAACAAATTCCTCCTAATCATCCAAATGAACAGTAACAACATCCTCAATCAAACCTCCAACCCAAAGTCTAGAAGATCATCTTCTGACAGCTTTCAGATGACTTTTAAAAAACTGCAAAACCAAAACCTCAGTTACCTCACTAACCAAAAAGTGAATAAACTGCCAACATCCATTTTTTTCAAACTTTTTCTCTGAGAATTCTAAGTTCAGCACATTCCCCCAAAGACTTACCGAATTCTACAAAGTCCTAGCAAGTCCTACCAAATCTTACTCTGTCCTACCGAGTATCCCGACTCACTCAATGATCTCTTAGCAAGGAGAACGATCAAGAGCAATTTATTATCCCAAAATCGAACCGAAAATCATCGTTCCTTTATTTCCCGCAGGTAGAGAGAGGCAAGTCTTCCCGCGAGGAGGTACAGACGAAGTGATCTCACTCCCAGAAGTTAGCCGGTCGAGACTAGGTTTGCGCGGGAGGAGAAGAGCGAACCGAGTCAAGCCGAGTCGAAAGAGTAAGCGAGTAAGCGATCGAGCGACACGAGCGAGTAAGAGAGGGACCTCAAGAGACGGTGGCCCGTTGTGAAAGAGCGAAACCGCCGGTGTTGGAGCGACAAAGAGGCCGGCAGAGGCTGAATCGTCGGAGAGGGAGTGACTTGAGGCGTTAGCAGGACCGCGAGAGAGGAGGTAGAGGGAAAGGAGACAGAGAGTCGACCAAGAAGAAGGAGCGGTGGGAATTTATAAGGATGTTCGCGATAATGCCGATGGAGACAGAGGGGCACGGCAGGGAGTTCGGCCGCCGGCAGAAGATGCGCGCCAAGTGCACGGTAGAGTTCGTCTGCAAGTACTGCCAGCGGCGCTTCACGAAGCCCTACAACCTCATGATCCACGAGCGCAGCCATAAGGACGACGTGACCTTCACCTGTGAGGTCTGCGGAAAGTCCTTCAAGCGGCAGGACAACCTCAAGCAGCACAGGTAACGATTTTCGCAAACGAATCGATATTATCATTTACCACTGTCGCGTGATTGACGGACTTTTTTTTGTTTCCGCCGTGAGAGAGCCTCTTGCTCCTAATTTACCGCGAGGCGACGGGGACCGGACCTCCGATAGTCGATTCCCACGGCCAGACATTGATCGAAAAATAGCCTGATCCGCAAGGTTCATCTTGATCGTTTTATTCCCCCCTTTTTTCGAACTCTCCGTGTCCGCGATCGACAGTGAGGCCCCTCTTTTTTTCGGCGACTGCGGTCTCCGATCGCGGGACACCGGTTCCTCCCGCGATCCCCAGTGATGGTTAACGATGTTCTGTGTCGAAACGTCATACTGTGCCCGCGGCCGACTAGCCTGTGACCACTCGACGGATGATAGATCGTGCTGCGATCCAACGTGATATTATTTCGGTGGCTCCGGGTTACTCTCAATGTCTGCGTCGATCGCGGAATCGATTTCGGAGTCTGGCCTCGGGGCTGCTCGCTCGTTACGGCTCGTTTGAAAAATGATGCTCGCTCGGAGACGTGTCTGTGCTCGGTTCGTGGCCCGTCGCGACGCCTCCCCGACGTGTTGTGAAGGAAACTTCGGGGAACTTCACGGGACTTCTTTTATCGGGACGTGGGATTGACGTTGGTGCAACATTTGAAGAAGTAGTTTAAATCGAAGCGCGATTAATTTTGTTTAAATCTAGAAATGTGTAGTTATAATGTTACGTGATCGTGTGGGACGAGATTTTGTTCTAGACCCTCTCCAATTTTTCTGGGAATAGATTTTAATTTGCTGACTGGGAAGATTCAATTAATTTCTTATTTAAAAATTCCTTTGCAATGAGCCAAACAATGATTCATGGAGACAATCGAAAGTTACATATTATTAATTTCACTAAAATCACAAGCCTAAAATGAACTTGTAAGATCAATTGCAAGTTAGTCAAAATATTTTCTAGTCTATTATAGAATTTCTTCAGTTAGAAATTTTTAATCAAAAACCGAATAATTTTAGTACGCAGAATTTTCGTTCTTTGGTCACGATTTTCACACAAAATTTTCTGATTCTAACTTTCTGATCAAAGTTCACAACAAATACTTTAATTCTAAAGATAAAGCTTTTGTATTAAAGTATCGCAGCGTCGATTTGAAACGAACTAGCCGCGTGCATTGGGTATTGACAGAGGACCACTTGGAGAACCGGTCGGGTCACTGATACGACCTTTCGTAAGATGCAAAAGAATAACCCGGCGAAGACAGTACTTCATTTAGTGGCTTATCCAACGGGATGATTTCCTGTGAGAAATCGTCAATCCTTCCTGTACGATCGCGACGGCACCGAAGTTCCTTTGACAGTACCCAGTTGTCGGAGAGCCGAGCACAGACGCCGTTAACAAGAATCGAAAGTGTGATCGAAGATAACGCGATTGAAAAAGAAGTTTGCTTATTGGAAAAGAAGTTTTGACATACGAAGTGAGTTGTATTTGGTCGATGGTGATGCACGTTACATGCGAGGAGAAATATTATTTTATGGCTGATTTTGGTTAACAGAGTTATTTTAAAGATTCTCAATTTTTAAACACAACTTTTTCAATTTAAATATATTTTGGTTTTCCTAGTGATATTCAGTTTCTTGAGATTATTGTAGTATTATAGAAATTTGAATGAACGATGACTTTGAGTTAAATATTTTGTTCAACGTCTTTTAGCTCAATTGCAATGAATTTCTCGATAATTAGTAACATTTTAGCATTCGAGAATTGTATATTATTCGATTTGAAGTGTAATTTAACGCTAGTATAGTATGAATAATAACAAGATTAAACTGAAAAGCGAAAGTCGCAACGAAGTCGACCTCTCGCGCTCTCGCGATCCGTCGGTCGTCGACAATCTGGCCGAGAAACAAAAAATAGCTTGTGAGACGATTAAAAATGAAATATTTCCCTAATAATAGCCATATCCAGTAGACAATTAATGCAAATGAAATACTCTACTCGTTTTTATGCTAACGCATCTGGGAGCAGTTATTTTTTTCTCCTGTTGGTCAAATCTTGGACCCATTTCTAAACGAATTTATTTGACACTTTGCTGGAATCTGTCTATACTTTTTTTTGTATCCTCACATTTCATTAATGCAGAAATTTTTATGAACTTTGGATGAACCTAGATGTTTAACTTTTAATCGATATACCATAGTCTCCACTGTCAGCAAACACAGTTAATTAAATCATTTTTGAGTAATAAATGGTTAAAAATAGAAAACTGAAATTTTACTGAAAAGCTGTGGAGGTTTGGAATGAGATACTATTATAAAATGAATTATTTGGAGTTATGGTTCAAGAAATTGGTTCAAGAACTTGATGAATAGTAAGATGTTTTAATAAAGAAAGAAATGTAGTTATATAGTTATATATTTTATGCTTTACTTCTGACACTTCAATATACTTACTTTTTAAAACACACTATTACGATATTTATAGTGCTGCAATTATTGAAAAATGTGATTTCTTAATTGTTTTCTATCTCAAAATACATCATACTGATTGTAGAATCATATGCAGAGGAAAACACATCACATGTAAGAAACACACACAACAAATGATTATAGAATAAGTTCAGGACTCGGAGTCTGATTACTAGACAGCGGATTTTTATGCAAAATAAAATATTCACAAGCACCTATAACGAATTGGAACTTGAAAAACAGTATATTTAATGTTTTAAACATTCTAACTTTAATAATGTTAATTATATTTTGTATATTTTGGCCTATACTAACAGCCTAGTAGAATTTTTATCACTCAAGATTGATATAAATGTATAAAATCTGCTGTCTACTGATTACAAATATCCAATTCAGAGGAAAAAGTTACTGCATCCCAAAGAATAGCAATTTTACTCCACCACTTGAAAAAAATTAGATTCCTATTAAAACACGAGCAGTATTTAGACATGATACTTAATGAATCTTTAATTTTACAAACGGAGACGTCATCAACAATCCAAATAGTTGCAATCTTCAGCCAGTCGCGCCATTCGCGGAAAACCCTAGGGAAATGTTCCTAGCAATACGTGACGTCTCCATGCGAAGAAGGTTACTAGCGGCGTTGACCTTTTTGCGCCAACATTGGCCTTGCGAAGTTGTAACGTGTCACCTTCACTGTAGATCGTAGCCGACGCGAGAAAAAGGAGGAAAGAAACGAGGGAGTCGGACGAGGTTCGCAAACTTCGCGCCTCTTCCCTCGGTCCGTGGAACTTTGAAGATCGGTCTGACCCATAAATCAGTCTGAAATAATGCTG
This sequence comes from Perdita meconis, assembly GCA_030770465.2. Classification (NCBI taxonomy): domain Eukaryota; kingdom Metazoa; phylum Arthropoda; class Insecta; order Hymenoptera; family Andrenidae; genus Perdita; species Perdita meconis. The sequence continues at coordinate 20,508,351 of JASKOS020000004.1, forward strand.
CCTCCGCATGGAACGTGCGAGCGAGCGTGAACGTTCCGGCGTGCGCGCGCGCGAGCAAGCGCGAACTCGGCCGAGCGAACGAACGAACGAGCGAGCGAGCGATAAAATAAATCTTCGATACTGGTGGATACTAATGGATACCTTGTATGTAACGGCGGTGGTCTTGTTTTCTGTTCTGTTGTAGATGTGGGTGGCGGTGAGCGGGAGCTCTGAACCTCCTGCACCTTGACACACACACAATGTACACGCAACAACATCATCCAACCAACAAAAAAAAAATTTGTTTACAACATCAAACAACAGAAAAATTACAACAACGTTCTTCTGTCCTCTTTTTTTTCTTTTTTTTTTTTTTAAATTGTTTAAATTCGAAGTATCTCCTTTTACTACTTCCGGTTACGACGATAGCACGAACCATATCTTTGCGCAGAGCGTACCGCCACCACGAAAAGAAAATTACCCAGCATGCTCAGAGCTCTACTAGTACCATCTCCTTCTTCTTCTTCTTCTTCTTCTTCTTCTTCTTCTTCTTCTTCTTCTTCTTCTTCTACTCTGACTACTACTGATACTGCTACTACTGCTGCTACTACCAATCTACTCTTCTGCTGAGTTCTGCAATCACAATGTCGCCTTCTACTTCTACTAACTGCGCACGAAAAGCAAACGAAAAAAAAAAACGTTCTTGGTCTCGCGAAGCGGTGGGATTGATTGCTAAACATCGGAGGAGAAAGAAAGTGTGAGAGGAAACAGAGAGTTTCCTTGAAGAGTACTTTCCTTATCTTCCGATTTCGACCATCTTTGTTCCAGGAGCATACACTCTGTTCCCTACAAGGGCTCCAACGGCTACTCAAATGGCTATTCGAATGGCTACTCTAGGTACTAGAAGCCATCCAGCCAACTAATGTCCTAAACTCCCTGTAGACGCGCGTTTCTCGCTTTCTGAATTAGGCTACTTTCTGATCGCGCGACCCCGGTGTCCACGAGTTCTTGGAATTTCGATGTCAGCGTATCTCCTATGTACCAATCATTGAACATTTCTGAATTTAATTGCAAAACACTCGACGATACTTTCTTTAACCTGTTACTCATCTCTGGTGAACCATTCATAAACGTCTGCTGTTTCAGTGTGTCTGAACTTTGATTTCTTCCAGTTAAAAAAAAATATATAAATCTTTGCGAGAATATAAAAACGTTTCTGTCAAACATTCAACTAAGACTTGGTATTCATAACATATTTGTAAAGAAAAAAAACATTGTTTTTTCAAAATTTGTTGATCTACCAGAAAGAAGATAACAGCTTTTAAGAAAAAGCATCTTCGAACAATGTCAATGTTCAAACAAATGATAAATTCTTAACCTTCAGTATAGAAGCATGTTAAGTAACAGTGGAACATATTAAAATTTTCTACTAAAATAACGAACCTACCGTAATGAGAACCAAAAAGCAGAGAAATGCTTACAGTTTTTGAACTACGAATATAATTTAAAAAAATGGAATCTAAACCAATGATTTTGGCAAAAACCTTACCGAGACTCACATCGAAATTTCAAGAACTCGCCGTCACCGCGCGTCAATTTCCGGTGCCGGTTTGTCCGGTACTCCGAGTCGATCGATCGCGAAATCGGTTGGGAACGGCTGACGGCAGCCGCTCGACTCGCGAAAAGGGAATTTTCCGCGTATTCTGAACGTCTCCTCGCCTGATAGACCTCGCTTCTCGCTCCTCCATTCCGCTTCTTCGAGTTTTTCGCTTCTGCCATTTTCCTGCACTCCAAGCCTAGACACCTAGACGTTAGCCACAGCAAGTGATCGAGACTTCTCGCCGCGACAAAAGCTACTGAGAGACAGAAAAACAGCAACGAGATCCTTCAACGCGTCCACCTGCTATTGGATATCCAGTATCCGACAAACTGAACGAGTCCTGCGTCGAGGAGATTGTTGCAAAAAGAATCTGAATGGGAAATCTGACGTCCGACTTGTTGCTGATCCGTGTTTCACTTTGCCGGAGTAGTTAACGAACTGGTCCAGGATCTTTTAATTAAAATTCCAAGGCTACCCTGAAAAATTTCAGAGGGTAAACATCAAGTAAAAGTTTACCTAACCAGGAAAAATTCAACTAAGCTGTTGAAGAGCCTTTTGGTACAAAGTTGCAGAAATTTCTGGACCTCGCAAAAATTGTGGCGTTTACAAGATATCGGGCTTCGTTATCAACGACGTGTCCGAATCAGTTTGGTTATCTCGAAAAATCGACGAGTTCCTGCTTTCATCCGCGGCTCGCAACGATTCAATCGTAGAAAGCAAAGACGACGTCGCCGTGATTCAGTCTGGACATCCATGGGAACGGAGCAATCAGGCCAAGGTCGAACGTAGAAGATTGCACGCTCTCTGCAGCACCCTGACGCATCTATTGACACGAACCATCGAACCTATACGTAAAACAAAACGACAGATCACCGGAGAATTCCTCGGAAACCGATCAAACACCGCGGTCCAATTAACCACGAAACCGAGACGCCAGCCAGAAAAACCTCAAAGAAAACGGAGCCCGCCGATCGATCGCTAAGCAACCAGAAAGAACCTGTCAAGAGCCGATGCCCCGAGGAGATCCAATTTCAATATCAAAGGGGGCCTGAAGAGCGCCGATTAGGGGTCCGGAAACGGTTGATTTGAATTCGTTGGGGAGAAAAGGGACCGTGTCAACGCGGTTGCGCGCGAGAACCCCGGGCTACAGAGTTCCAAATTGAGCAGCGCGTAATAACCCGTATCAAAGACGCTGCCGTGGACCGGATGCTACCGTGAGACCACGCCCAGGCCCGAAGCGACGTCTCCTTGGGCCCACCTGGACCCGATCAGCCCCCTCTGCTTCCATACGGGGGCCTCGACGATTCCGCCGCCGTCGAAATCGCCGCGCGGGGAAATCGCTTCGTCTCGCCGCTAGATGGAGGCGGATCGGAATCGTAGAAAAGCGGTGGATCGTCGGCGACGGCCGGGGGACGCGCACCAGACGACCTTGGTTGCGTGAAACAAGGCGGGTCCGCTGACGCAAATACCAGTCAGCTGGGATCGGTTTCCACTGGATGAACCGTCGGATCCGAGTGTCTCCTCGATCTCGCGCGGAGACAAGGGCTCATTCGATCAGAACGGCATGATCGATCGGTCCCGTAATGTTTCGCGGCCATAACCGTAGGTGTCACCGTATCCTTCCCTCTTGGATGCGACCTTCTCGAGGTTCCACCGTTCGGACCGGACGTCCACGTGGGAAAACTGACAATCAGCCGAGAAAATCGAACCGATTGCTGCGCGCCTCGGAGGTAACGGCTGTCCGTAGATCTTGTTTCACCCTTGTATAAGTGTGAGGAATTCATCATTTAGGAGTTGGATTTTTGAGTACTGGTATTAATCCCTTGCCCTACACTTTTTTTTAGGCTACAAATGTCTGAATTATTTTAAACAGTAGATAAAAACATCAAACATCTAACTGATAATTGCATAAGATCAAAAGAATAATGTGGGAGATTTGCAGTTACCGAAAACTGTTTCAACAACTCCTTTTCTTCACTTGCAATAATTTAACACCCATTCTAATACTTAAGACATAGTTCGTATCACGAGTGTCATACGTTGTTATAGGTCAAGGGATTAAGAAGTCTGTAAAATTGATGGGAATTGAATTTTTGGTAAAACATCACTACAGGCTGAAATTATAAAAGACTTGGAATTAGATTGATAACTATAGATCCAACTAAATGTTGTAGAAACTGCAGATTTTTTATGTTTTGTAAATGTAATGTTGTATTAGGTTAATAGAAAAATATTGTCAAGACTCTTTTGATGAAAATTATGAATCATTTTTTGTTACTAAAATGGACAAATCTATAACTTATTCTCGACATGAGTGCTGAAGCAACTAGTCGTAAAAACTTTAGACTATTACATATCAAATTAGTCTTCACAATTCTGAATTAATTTTATGTTAAACAATTTTTTGTATTACAGACATTTTCAACCTAATCAATGTGACGTAATTGCAATTTTCGCTGACAAATAATGACAGTAAAAGAGTTTCAGCTTAGGTTTCATTACTCCAAGATTAAATTTACACAGAAAACTTTGAAACTATCCTTAAGAAACCCAAAAACGGATACATATTTCTGAATATTCGTCGGATAGTTCCGTAAAATGTCAAATAATTATATATCAAAACCTTCTCATCGTCTTCAGCCACGTTTTGCTATTTCTTCCGAGCGAAAATTTCAAACTCCTTTCGCAAAACAATTATTTTTCAAAGTAACAATTTTTCTTTCCGTTCGCAAAGCAATCGGTCTGCTTGAAATTTCCGTTCTACAAATATTGTTAAAAAACGTACATTTCTCTCTTCAGAAAAACAAATAATAACACGCGTTGTATAAAATTTAATTCTATCACAGTGCCACTAGGAGCTGTACGCAGAGGTGTATGCACAATCATAGTTGCGTCAAACGGTCCGCGAAATAATTTGCAATAAAATAAATTATTCTAATTCAGGAGTTGGTCGAAAGGAGAGAGAACACGTTGTCTCAAAAACGGGGTTAAAGGGAAAACATAATTGAACACCTCTGTGTTTCGTCTGTATGTAGAAGCGCGTGCGTGAATCGCGATCGATAAAATTCACAAGGCTAGTCTTCTGGTCGTTGTAAATGAAACTGTGTCAACGGAAGGTAGGGAAGAGCTTGGAAGCAAAAATAATTGTTTGAACGACTCGACTTTCGCGCGGGCTGTGGCGTCTCGATGTTGATCGAGATCGACCGATCAGCCCGACGAAAGTTTGCGGCGACGACTTGTCTCTACCACTTACAGTGTTCTCTCGCTATAAGCTCGTCGCTGTCTTGCTTCACATAATTTCGCTTCTGAATCGACTTGCCGAATTTATTTCTTCTTCTTTCTCTTTCTTATTTTTCTCAACTCGCGAGATTACAACGAGCGAACACTGTACAGCGTTTTCCATCCCCTCGCGGAACAATTGAGTTTCTCCGAGCACCGAAAATGTGAAAGGAGGTAAAAGTTCTACAGTCGCACTTTGTACATAGCTCAAACCTTTACATATCGCTGCGTCTTTTTTTTCCTAATATTATTGCGGGCAATGCGATTATCACGAGCGTATTATTATTCTTATTATTATTATTAATATTATTAATTATTTTATGAACGTTATCGAGAGGAAACACAAAAAGGTATGAATAGTCCTTAGTTACTGTGCATCGTAGCCCATCGAGATAGGCCTTCCGATTCGTAGAACTGTATCTCGTTTTACCGATTAATAGGAGTGATAATAATGTTATTATTTTATTATTATATATTATATATATTATATAATATTATATCATAATTATTATAATTATGTATTGTATTTTGTATCTACGCCTGTATCGCTAGCTTTACAATCAACTGAGGCGCACGGTTAGCCCGGTGAAAACGAGAGAGTGAAAGAGAGAGTGTGTGTGCCTGCCTGTGTATGCCTGTAAAAGAGAAAGAGAGATTATGTTGCCTTTCCTCTCGAAGAGAGATAAGACGACGTATGCGTGACACCTCTCCGTGTGCTTTCGGGGAATCGCAATGTACTTTTCGTGGGGACGAACCCATCCTACCGCGGCCTACCAATAAATTTTGCCAAGTCGTAAAACTCTGCTCGTCTCTTCTTTTTTTCTCCTCTCCCCCTCTCTCCCACCCGCCACGGCCCCCCTGGCACCGCCGAACCACGCACATTTTCACGAAATCCTCGCCGATTCGGCCCCCGTTTGTCCTTCCTTTTTTCCAGGCCCCGGGACCGACGAAAGTTATCGGGTGACCGTGTTCTGCCCGCACGCCTCTCTCTTTCCGACGAGACGCTTGATCTATTGTCCGTTTAATTGAATTATTTTAATGGGCTGCTCGGGGCAATTTAACTTTGGGTCTGTTGCCAGTCCCTGGTATCGCCTGCTTTTCTTTCGTTGAACAGATTCGGAGTGGAACGATAAATCTATTGGGGTGGGTTTTGAATGGGGGGGGGGGGGGGGGGATATTGGAGATGTTGAAGGGCTGAGATGAATTCTGAAGAATGGGATAATCTTCTAGTATATTTGGTAAAAAAAATTTCTTGCACTCTGAATGCAGGATAAATTACTAGAGGTATGCGAATACTCCATTTATTCGAGTACTCGAATTTCGAGTCGAGTAATCATCAGTTTGTCGAACCAAGTCGAGCATTCGAATTTTTCGAACTATTTAAAGGAAGGAAGTTTTTATTAAAGCGGATGAAAAGTACTCATTTCGCTGTACACGCTGTACACGCTATAATACAATATAGGTACATGAAGTATTTAACACATTTCAGAAATATTGGTTTCGTTTAACACGCTATAAAATCAATATGAATTCGCATTTGACATAAAAGAAATTGTTACATTACTGTTTTTCAGTATTGCTTCATTTCTATTTCTTTGAAGAAAGTCGTTATACATCTCATAACTTTTTAAGGTTTTCCTTTAAAGATTTCATGTATACTGTCGTCGAATTATTCAATTTCTTCTCTAATTTTCTCGTACAATCGTTCCCTTTAAAAAGACGAACTGTTTAAAAAATGCGAACTACTTGAATAATCCAAACGGCTCGGATATTCGAGTTCTCGTCAGATTTCTAAACACTTGAAAATGAATATTTTCTTTTCTCAAATATTTTCGAGTAAATCAAAGATCTGTCCACATGTATTCGAGTAATTCAAAAATCTTCTACCTGCAAATTCTTCTTGATGTATCTTGAATTTTTACGAAGCCTTGAATATTCCAGTCATTTGGATTTTTCAAGTAGCTCGTAATTTTCGAATAGTTTATGGATTTGAAGTTGCTCGAAAAAATTGAATGTTCAACTCAACTTAAATAATCTAACCGGGTTTGGCTCAGCTCATAAATTCCGAGGACTTGCACACCCTTAAAAATTACTAATTTAACTAATTGTAAGTCTCTATTATTATAAAAGATCAATCGCAAGTCAATTAGTTTCGAAAGTAGAAACTATGTACAGGGTGCAGGAAATTATTTCGTTGACTTTAGGCACACTTCAGATTAAACATTCAAGGCGTCAACATTATGTAGGTATAACTTTTGTATTTATTAAAACGTAAATTTAAAAAAAAACACTAGTACAAGAAGATTTTATTAATAAAAGAAGATCGTGTAAGTCTTGGCACGAAAAAAAAATTCCACTAACAAAATACACACACCATACCTTTCATATAAGTCTTAACTATGATTTAGATTAACTGATTTAGATTTTATGCATTTATGGCAATATTTTTTATTTATTTAGGTATAGGAAGGGCATGTATTCGCTCAGTTTACATTGATCCTACAAAAGGTAGTATATATACACTGAAAATAACTGAAAACTAAAAATAAACCTTAAACCTTAAACTAAAAACAGAAACAAGTACAAACTAACCTAAACTAAACTAAAAGTATACCTCGAAATAAAAAAGCTGTCAGTCACTGCAATACTAACAAGGGGACGGTACGGGTCATGAAATCGCTTTTGGAACAACACTATATGGAAGTTGTAGTACACATCTAGTATAACAAAACCCTAATAGGTTTCTTCAGAATGGGCCTTGGTTTTTGAGATATTGTGATTTAAAGTTTGATACGCATCTAGTAATTAAATTTCGTGAGACAATATCCCAAGAGTGATCGGTGGCTGTAGCGGTAGGGTATAAAATTGCCACGCCGCTGGCTACAGTTCAAATCCCCTCGTACTTCGTGATAAATTATTTTTTCCTCTTCTTCCATTTTTCACTAATTTTTAATCAATCAAGTGCACCTGCATTTAAAAATATGTTGCTTCATGCCTGGTATGCTGCGGGATTAGTGACCACTGAAGAAAAAAGAGAATTTAAAAATGTGAACGAGGTTTGTTTTTCTCGTGATTTATTAAAATGTGCATGGTGTGGGAATGCTTTATGTTTCGTATGTTTGTACGATGCGTACCATCCGAAACATTGTGTAGAATATTTAAGATACTTACAAAATTTAAAATGTACATATCATAAAATGTAAATATAGCATAGCATATCTATATAATATAGTATATACGTGTACAATGTATATTAATTAGCATAGTATATCAATAAAAAGAAAAATTATTTCGCAGTACAAAAATGTAAATCAATTGTTGATAAAGGATAAAATATATTATGTTATAAATACATGTTATAATCAAGTAAAAAAAATGTTATTCCATGATTAAAAATTAGTGAAAAATAGAAGAGTAAAAAAAAATTTATCACGAGGTACGAGAGGATTTGAACTCTGGCCGCCGGCGGCGTGACAATCCTATACTCTACCGCTACAGCCACCGATTACTCTTGGGATACTGTCTCACGAAATTTAATTACTAGATGCGTATTAAACTTCAAATCAAAATATCTCAAAAACCAAGGCCCATTCTGAAGAAACCTATTAGGATTTTGTTATACTACAACTGCAACTTCCATATAGTGTTTTTCCAAAAGCGATTTCATGACTCGTACCGTCCCCTTGTAAGTGGGGTAGAATTGTTACAAATTGATGGATTCTACAGATTTTTTAAATGTATAGGTTGAGTCAGAAAAAAAAAACTACAGTTCTGGTAAAAAGTTGAGCAAAATCGCAGATCCTGTTAATTGGATCACAGTATTTCAAATTGCTTCTAAAGAAGTCGACTCGAATACTAAGTATGCATTAAATCTACGTAGCTGTTAATAACTACTAAAACATACAAAGTATCAAAAATATAATTCTAGTTGTAATGTTTAATTTTGATTTGCACAGAAATCAGTAGTCTAAGCATAAATGTGAAACAATTGGAACCAAGCGTCAATATAAATAATTAAGTTCGTAATGTTCACACATTACGTATTAAGTTTATCAATGGAAAATACGTAATCAGCGAACGGTGAAACGCGAACGCCAAGGGCGGGCGATTTAAAACGGGACCGCCGGGGGTCATTTAAAGCCGTCTTCGATTGTCCGTTCCAGATCGTGGGTATATTTAAAACGAGTTCCCCCTGATGAGCCGTACCCGGGTACCACTTTAAAATGGTCGTCACGCGAATCGTAACGAGCCGGAGCGCGAAGGACGCCGGAACGGAGAAGGATAAGGAGAGTATTCGTGATCGAGGCAGGCCTCCCGCAGGCGTGAAATAGCCAAGTGTTTGCACGAAATTATCATTCCTGTCACAATACGTCGTCCAGCTGGGAACGGTACATCTTGACTCAATTAGCTTTCCTGGATTCGTGGGGGAAGGAAGAAAGAGAGACGTATCGGGGCCCGGAAGACGTTCAGAGAAACGGAATTGGCAAACATTGAATTAGGTGCCGCGACGCACGGGAACGCTTTAAATGTCTCTCTTCTTGGTACACACGCCGCGTGTATGTATATAGGTATGGGGCAAAGATTCTCTTAAGCGTATGTCATTTCAATTCTGTTAGCGTCTTGAATATTTCTTATTGTTTGCGTTTTTCTGTGGCGGGGAGTTTTTTTGAAATTGTAGAGAATGACTAGAAAAGGTTGTGATTAATGTGGAAGGAATTCCTGCATTTTACAGTTGAAAGTAAAGGTAGTTGAACAGACATTAAATGGGACATGAACACTAATCATTCAAAGTGAACATTCAAAATGTTCTATAGATAAGGAAGTTTTACACCAATTATAGTGGTAGATACAAGTATCAAGTCCGCAATTAGCATTAAACAGGATGCAAATCGAGAGTCCAGGAGAAGCTTTATTACTTCGTTTCATAAACTGCAGACCTGTTGCACAGATATCCTCCGAGATACTCATTAACTACATAAAGCAACTTGAAGAGATGTCTGTAGAATATATGAAGAGTCCTACAATATTATGATTAGAAGACAGCAAACAAATTGCTGGAAAGATCCAAATTAATACTGAAAAGATTAAAAGGAACTTTAAATGCTGACTACAAGTCTTAAGTTAATGTTTATTCAAGAAACTAATCAATAGCATTTCAACAAATCCAAAGCTTCTTTCAGTAAAAAGACATCTTGATAGACGTAACCATTCCCAAAAAACGGTCAACCTCATTAATGATCAGTCTTTACATATATTTCACTTTAAAAATATCCCCACATGAGTTTTACAAAAGACAGTATAGTTTTCCCGGCAAAATGCCAAGGAGGATTAAAACACCATAAAATTCATCCAGGCCACTTTCAAAGGATGAAATATGCGCAATCGCTTTCACTGACCGTCGGAACCGTCGATTTTTCCGTATCGAAGAATTTTGCAATTGTGCAACAAGCTTCAAACCGCGCAGAGAAGCACGGGGCATGGGCGAACAAGATTACAGACGGTGCATCCTGTTGGCTTTATGCTTCTGCTGGAAGTTGCTCTCACCTCCTGGGGCAAAAGTCGTGAGCTGAATGTCACGGTGATTGAATACGAGCCGTTGATGTGCTTTCCGAGACGAGCCCATTGCTCCTCCCCCGCCTCCTCCGCGCTGATGTCTTTCCCAGATTTATAAATATTTCGAATGCACACAACCCCGATATTTCTTTTTTCCTTGTCCCGTTCCACGGTAATACGCGGCACCGAATAATTTATTAGTTGAAAGATAACCGCTAAGTATCCCCTCGGCTCGAGCGTGTTTTACGAGCACTTTACGCGCACTTTGTAGTTTTGTTTTACAGTCGGTAGTGCGCGGACTACGTGCTGGATAAATGTTTGCAGCGTTTGTTTCTAAGGAGGATCGAGTAAAATATCAAATAGGCGCTTTAACAATGGAGCCGTTATCTTCCCTTTCTGCCAGGATGCTGTAGGGTTGCGGAGCTCTGTATTTCCTGGAAAATTGTTTACTTATTGATATGCTTATTTGTTGGTTTCCGGATAGGAACCAAGCTGGTTTCGCATAGGGTACTCTGACATTTTATAAAATTTGATTATGAATGTAGGGTGATCCGTTGGTTCGATCACTGAATTTGGAAAATACAGTACAATCTCGATTAACCGATTTAATATTTATGAAATACAATGTTAATAATTAGTGGAACGTTATTAAATCATAGTTCAAGTCTTACTCAGAGTCTCAACTGCATTATTATGTAAAAAATAAGGATAATAGTGATTTTGATAATCAAGCTTCTATTATACTATACAATAAAACATCGATTAACCGGTTTAATGTTGGAATCGAATCTGAAGTGTTTCCTTGACGCAGAATTTTTTTATTCGTAGTATGGCATCAGTAATTGAAAGCTCAAGTTTTACTGGTAAGGCTACTGCTCTTCTATTGCCTGTAAATCAAGGTTCTACTGCATTTTGTTTGGTTTATATTTATCCGTGTTATTTATAGTTTCGACGTTCAGCTTCTCTTCAGTTCCTTTTATAAATTATAATATGCAGCTTCAACTTCAAGAATCAAACGAGTAAAGATCAATTTGTACCTCGACGTGACGGACACGAGCCGAGCACTAAGTATTGATAGTGTTTTGTCCCTATCATTATACATATTTCCAATTCTTCTGTAGTATGCGTAACATTGTTATAGTATTTTGCTCGGCACGTGTCCGTCACGTTTTAATGTAACAATTTTTCATGAAGGACATGAATTAATTAAGCAATAATCCTAGTAGTAGAAAGTAAAATATCCAATTTTTCTTTAAATCCTCATCATTTTGTTATTTTTCAAAATTTTTTGATTTCCCTATACGTACTGCAATAGCCCCACTTATATGTAGTTTCTAGAATGTTTCGGCATTTTCGTTTTAAATCACGTGTACGGCGAATTTGCTGTCCACGTGACAGCAAAGTTTTCTTTAGAGGCGTTCACTTTGAATCGTGTACACCAGCCATAACACTATTAATTGAAAATTGAAAATTTCTTTTTACATTCTTCAACAATTGTACTTCATATGTAATTAAACAGAAAATTGCTATAGTACAATACATATTTTGCTTAAAAAACAATTCCCAAAGATACCTATGTTTTATAGAACGTCATAGTGTTCTGCCCCCTCAATAACAAAAACATTAAAAGATCCACAGCTACCCGCCTTTCATCTCCAATCTTGCAAGTCTAAACCTGTCCTCGTATTTCTGAAACAACTCCAAGCAATTAATAAAGGGCCATGAATCACGCGTCAGTGAAATTAAACGCGATGCATCGAGATCCTGACGATGCACCGTCGCGTCTCAACGCGTCATAACGTCGCATTAACGACCGTTCGTCAGCCTCCCCTTAATCTCGGCCGATTCGGCATGGCCACTAATTCGACTCGTAAACTCTCGCGCGGCCACGAAAGCGTTTCCACATACTTAAGAAGAAGTTATGGGCATGCGCGGAGATGGTAAAGTAGCGGGCAGAAGCTTCCCATGGAACTCTCACCTCCGCGGGCGGAAAGTGAACTTCGCGGACGGCGCGGCGCGGCGCGGCGCGGCGCGACGCGTTGCAGCGACTGCGGCTGCGGCGGCGGTAGACGTGGCCGCGATCCTTTTTGGGGGGAAAGGTCGGCGAAAAACGACTCGGCGAGGCGCTACTATAATAGCACCCAATGCCACGGGCCGCTTTCACTCCCGCAAGAAACGCAGTTTCTTTAGACGCGGAAACCTGGCCGGGCTTCTGACCTTGCGTCTCTCAGCGACGAGGTTCATCGTTGAGGCCATCGATTCTCCTCGGTGACCTGGATACTCGCGTAGCTGATGTCCTGGTAATGCCATTGCTGCCGAATCCGACCTTGCGCGTCACTATTTTGCTTACTGGATGTCTCACTCGAGGATTGAATAGTGATTTCATTCGTTAGACGATTGGATATGGAAGAAACGTTTTGCGTTTTGCGCAGGATAGGAGGATGTGGAAAGAGATCATGTTAGTTCCACATGTGCAATAAGTCCATTGTTTTGTAAATCAATTTTTTTAAGGTGCCACAAGATTTATTGAAATGATAAATGATTAAGGGATATGATGTCAGTGTGTTCTAGTTATTAAAATAAAAATTATGTTCTATGACCATAATCTACATAATAAATCTATGATATATATAGACTTTAAAAAATGTATCAATTTTGTATAAAGTCTAAAAAAGATTTCTTAGAATTTTCCTTAGTACAATAAAAGTTATAGAAACTGAGAAACAATTAAATCTGTGGTTGTACGGAATAAGAACGCATGTCACATTGTTATTAAAAATTCGAACTTACACCTTAGTTGAACATTAGAAGGTTGAATCTATATTTTTATCAGACGAAAAGAAAAGATAAGATCATATTGGATGTTCAGAACATTAAACATATATCTCGAAAATAAAAACATGTGACTTCTATTGTTTTGCCTTATAACCACAGAAATTAGAACGAATTTGTGAGTTATTGCATTATGTGGAACATCTTATGAACATACAGTTTATAATATGTTCAGAACATACAACACGCAGAAAATATTAAATTTCAGATATTGTATAGAAAAAAATTTGGAGCATGTATTTTTACGTTTTAATATTTTATGCTATTTGCGTACACTTTTTCAAATACTTATATTATACATATATATATGTTATATCTTTGAACTCCTCATAAACATATGAATCATTCAGAATCCAAAAGGATTGACTCCACTTTTTTAAACATTTACAAATTTGATTACTCAAACAGTATAACGTAGAACACAGAATTAACCCTGCTGTTCTCTTTGGATCTATTTGACATACACCTGCAATATATTTAGTTAAATAACTCTTCTCATTGTATGCAAAATATGAAAAAGACACTGTTAATGTTTACTTTTATTGTTCCTTGACGTTTTGTAAAAACTTCATGAACCACATTTATAATGATTTATTAATCATTCAAGTTGTAATAAATCAGATTTTTAAGCGGAGAGCAAAATGGTTAAAATATTTTTCAACTAGCAACTAATTAATGTAATATATTCTTTTTTTTAGTTCGAAAACATGAATGCAACTTTAAAAAAATGTTACAACAAAAGTTGTATTAATGTGATTATGAATTAATGTGAAACCCAGTTGTTCCAAAAGTGAAGTTAATACTAAAGATTATTCATTCTCTCAAATCTCCAGAATATTCAATCCCGCCGTTCATTATTGATCCGTTCACTGCCACGACTGACCTTGATCGAGTCTATCACTGCGCGTGATAGATCGCCAATGATCTCAGAGGATCTATGTGGGTCTCCGTGCGATTAGCACAGTTTATCAAACTGAATAAGCGACCGTGGCCAAGAAACTGCAATTGACACTAACCTAAAATCCTAAGTAAAAAATGAAGATCATTAAAATATAAAGTAACATAAAATCAGTGAAAATTACGCATCGGTAAAAAGGTCCAAGTTGAAATGGTGTAGAAATCCATTTTACCACTTGAAACTCAACTTTCGCCGTTACCCTTTCGCACGTTATTCAATCGATTTCCACCGATCGGATCAAACGCGGGTACGTTGCAGTGGGAAACCGTTGATCGACGGCAATAAAACAAACGCCGCGCGCTAAAGTGGCGATATTAATGAAATACAGTAGGTCGACGGTGCACGCAACCCGCGGCTACATAGTCGCGTAACGCGCGAGTTATTAAATATATAAACAGCCAGACAGCATAACGTCAATATTGCGAAGGGATCAGGGAAGAAAGACAGGTTACGTGAGAAAGCGAACGTCGTTTTGTAGTAGCAAAAGGTGAACGCTTAACTGCTCTAAAGGTTATTGCCGTCGTATCATCGGTGCGTTCAAGAGGGAACGGAGTTAAGCCGCGTTTCCACATGTCCAATATTTCACAGAGGTAACTAACTCCTTGAAATTCACTTTCATTCTGCATATTAAAACACAATATTTCTCTTAAATATTAAAATCACTGATTAAACTGAAACAATTGATTCCAAAAAGAGTTGTAAAAATATTAAATAAACGAGTAGTTAAAATTCTATATATCTGCACCGTCGTAAATAGCAAAAACATTAATATTGAGTCGCCTTATCATTCTGGCTACTTATATTTGAAATTCTGCATCACGAGAATTTCTCAATCTTGCGCCTTAAGCTTTCACACAAATGAACAATGAATTAATCTCGCTGTGATTTTCGTAATTAAATCCCCTTTGGTCTCCCATGGAAACTACTGGCACATTACCCCAAATCTCTGTTTTGCCACTCAATCTTTACAGCTTGCACAAGATTTTGATCTCCTAATAAAGATAAAGACTATCGCTTAGAAGCAGATGACTTTCCGAATTAAAACAAGTCCTTATCTATAAATGCGTTCTCTTATCTCGCTTGAATCTAATTATAATAAACGTAAAGCTAAGCCGAAGAGTGAAGAGACGGTTTTCTATGTTTCTAGAGTCTCCAGTACTTTTCATGTCATGCGTCGTCCGCGTGGAAGCGCAGCTTAAGGCGAGATACCGAGAACGAAATCGCGACGCGCGAAAAGCAGCGTTACTTTCTATTTGTCTTCGGGAACCCGGCGAGATGCGAGCAATCGAAGACCGTTCGCGGTAATTACAAGTGAGACGATATAATCATTTCTCACCGTGGTTATCGAGGATATTTCATTAATTAGTGGTGCAGATAATTGCTTTATTAATTCCCGACGCGTAGATTTTCGTGGATAAACGCGCGAACCGCGGGAACCCCAGCGGCGTCTAGATAATTTATTAGACTGGCTGGGTGTGAATTATTCACGCCTGGTTCGATTATGTTAAACGTGATCGGTAGAGTTATTGCTCGCGGATGGAAAAACGTTTAATGTTGCATACTTGGCTTCTAACGTTAGTTTATGTAATTGCTTTCTAAATCACTTCTGGTGTCTACGACTGCGAAGTGAAAAGAAATTAGAATGATTCGAAACGCCGTAAACGCGACATTAATAACAATAATTGGAATATCTTACCGTATTCATTCAAACGCAAGTATGATATTTATTATAAAATGAATTAAATGGCTGTAAATTAATGGCGACACGTGTTTAAGGTTCGAAGAGTTGCGTTTGAGATTAGAAAAATAATGATCTTGATCAATGTTAATGTTGGCAAGAAGATAACAAATAGGAATGTTATTTCTCCTTGATGACGATTCAGGAAGCGGGAGGATTAAGCGGCTCTCGAGGAATCTAGTTATAACAACTGCATTTAATATTCCTGTGCGCTTCTAGATATCTGTTTAGAGTAACTCATGACAAATAACCCGCGTCTGCAATTTGTAATTTCTAATGAGCAAGAGGTAAGTAATGAATACCATGGCTACGCTCCGAGCCACACGGTAATGGAAGCCAACACGTCTTCTACAATTAACAATCCTCAGGTGAACTATGAATTCATTCTATTCCATTTCGTATTTTTTCCACACTGAAAAAGGCAACCATTCTCTTGAAATAAGATTAAATTGAAATCCTCTACCGAAGGAATTTCCTACCTGTAGAAAGCTTATGAATTTCGTTCCCAAGATTCTAGTAATTATTACAAATGCAGGGACGTAAATTATCGAATTTTTTAATGTACATTCTACTCTTCTCTCTGCACGGAAGGATTTTCTTCTCGCGGTGGACGGCGCGCGAGGAACTTCGATTTTCAACTTCTACCAGGATATGCCTTTTGAATCACGATGATATTCACGCGACAGGAATGAAAAAAGGAAGATGACGGAAAAAATCCAAATAGGATTATAGAAAGGGAAAAGTAAGAGAGAGGCAACCGTGGGTGTGGATACCATCTTAAATAGTGCCAGAAGGCAAACTATAATGCTTTAAAGGTTACTACCGCATCATCGTCACGTCAAACTAACAGGGAGATTAATACCCCATAGTTGAACGCTAGTTGCGTTCCCCGTTACATCCTGGGTGTTATTAATAATCACCTTTAAAGTGAATCCCATTATTAATGACCATAGTGATAATAATAATGCAACGAACGACGCACAATCAATTATCAATTACAATTACCATTGCGGTTGAACTTGCACCAGCAGTTCCATTATAAACAATAATAGAAATGCTAATATTCTACTAATTATTATTAAATATCTAACAACAGGCGCATTGATGTTTGATCGGTGGAAAACGTTTGACAACGGTGGAACTGTTCAATGTGATTACCAGGTAAAATGAAATATTAATTAAGAAAAATCAAACTTGTCGTGAATGGAATTGATTAATGACTTGTTTTTGTGATATTAATATTGTGGCGCTATTAATATTCTCCGGTGAGCACTGTTAGTGACAAAGTCACTTAATGTGAAAGGGATACACGATTCATTGAGATTGGATATCTGCGAATTGAGAAAACTGGTCGTGGAATGATTGATAGACAATTTCGGTACTGACATTTGCTTATTTTGAATCTCTTGCATTGCTTGGAAAATTGTTCTACGTTATATTTAAATGTTATATTACATATAAAAATGATTTTTTCAAGCGGATTGTAGATAGAACTCCTGGCAAAAAAAGATAATGACCAAACACTACGGAACCAAACTATTTTTAAATATTTAGATTTTGAGATGTAAAATGTGAAGGTATAAATATAGAAAGCGTAGAAATGTTGAATCAATCTAATGTGAATTAAATACGAAAGAGAAAAGTGATTCAGAATTTTACTTATTACTAAGCTGCTGATTTTTTATGCAAATTCATATTTTCACAGCTGCAGAAAAAGAAATTAAATTTGAATAAAAATAAGTCTTGTTTTCTAAATAATATAAAACGTACAGAAATTTTAATATTTCATATATCTTTGGATCTATGTATACATGTTCTCATACATTTTTGCATATTTAAAATATTTAAAATATGTATACAATTTTCTGAAATTCATACTCCACTTTATGTAACTTTAACTCAAACTAATTTAAAAAATAACACAGAAATACGAAATTATAATAAAAGAAGCTATGATACTATCTACTTCGGTGCGTAAAGTATGTCTGACCACAGACGATCTTATTTTCCTTCGCTAGCTGACGCCAGAAAAGTAAGAGTGACAATTATTCAAATTTAGCTCCGATTATCCCGCAAATTTGAGAAGAAGCAACGGTACCTAATATCTAAAATACAGAAAATAGAGCATTTGCTTTTGGCAATATTTTAAATGCTTTAAATTCTCAATTATGTCAATGTTACACGCAAACTTTACGAAATTGCAAGTATGACTAACGATCGTAGCCTCTGTTGCGAAAGCAGCAGCACCAGCTCCTCTCCACGTGATATTGAATTATAAAAATGCAGGCAACGCATGCACCGGCGTATACGTTTATGATTAATATCCCATCTGAGTCACCTATTACAAACGGAGACAGGATTGTATACGCAAATACAGAAACTGGTAGCTGTACCTTGACAAACGAATTAATTATACAATCCATGAAATTAATCGCTACGCACGCGATGTAGAAAAACGCGATTCAGGATTGAGAGGGCATGGGAAATGTAATTTATCGAGGAAGAATCGATCAAATATTTTTAATTTATCCATTTTTCTTAGCTTGACGATTTTCCCAAGAATCGGCTTTCTAATTGAGTTTTAAAAATTATTCTTCTTCTTAATGATTTGATGTAGCAACGTAGATATTAATCATTAATAATAATACAAACCTTATCAGTTGGATTTGGATTTCTCTTGGCTGCATTATCTGAACATTTTTAACCGTTCCAAATTAAGTTTAACACTTCTGTTGCAGTTACAAATCGAATGTAATAAGTCATTCCAATGATAGAGTTTAACAAGGTGCAAAATGCAAAAGATTGTTGAAATCATTAACAGCGCGTTTCCTTTAAAGTCCGCGCCTCGGTACACCCTATAAATATCTTTTTCCCCGCGTAGGTTTTCTGCATCTGTTAAGCAATCACGGGAAGAGTTCGTGTCAATTAGAAGGACCGTAATATCGGGATTTCTCTGAGCGGGCTGCGGAGTTGATTCGCGTGAGAACGTACTATTAATAATGAGTCTGGTAGCTGCGCCTCGTTAAGTGGAGTTAATAGCTAAATCAACCTGCGCGCCGAGAAACGGTACCCGGTCGAAAGGTAACAGAAAAGAGACCGAAGTTGGGTGTGGGGGCCCGCAGATATCACTTCAGACATCATTCTGAAGGAAGACGCATATAAAGGTTACCGTTTGCATAATTAATTAATTTGAATGACGTTTCAGTTTCTATTGCGCGAGTCGATTGTTTTGCATGCCGATCGTGTCGCGATTCTTTTTAATTATTTTGTCACGGTATTTGTTAATTAACGGCCGATATGAACGCTAGGCGAAGCAAAAGAATCGAACGCCTTTTGTTCGGCGCACAGGATCTCGTAAACAAGAAACTTATGGACTCGTTAACTCTGGAAGACGCTAATGATTGTTTAGGGTCCTTTGTTGTGAGTGTTTGAACTGCTCTGTGGAAGTATTGACGGTTTTGATTTGTTATTATTTCCAGAAGCATTTTTGGTGAGGAGCAGTAAATGGGTAAAGGTGAAAGTTAACTTTTTATGACATTTAGTGATGGAACTTGAAAAATACCATCCTACTGGGAATATTCATTACCGGTACTCGTAATCCTAATCTGCGTGAGAATTGACTGGTAGCTAGAATCCTCGTAGTCCTATTTCCTTAGGTCACATTTACATGCCAGAATGAAGAGACTTGCGTGCATAATATGTACGTACGGATTATAAAAAGAAGGATGCAATTTAACTTGTTCATGTGTGTAAATACAATTATTGAAGTGGATGATAGCAACACTATTTAGTTCTTTGTGGTTTATTTTAATGGGGATTTGATAGTTAAATTTGTATTATTAGGGGGAAGAGGGTATAATTTCCTCTAAATATTTCTAAATAGTACTGAACTCTTGGCACTATGATTTAAATAACATGTTGGAACTTTTGCAATCAACTAATTCTCATGAAAATAAGATATGCCAATGATCTGCGTTCTGATGTTTCATTCAAGAAACTCATCAGAGAATCAAGAAAATTCTGTTATTTTTGCGTGTAGAATAAGGGAAACTCGGACCACTTTCCGGCCACTTTTGGGCAACACTATGTTTTTCACAAACACAAATAAATCTGACAACGTCACTGACAGTGTTGTGGCTGTCATGTCGCCGTCCTGGTCCGTGTGTTTATACATGTTATTATACTGTATATCATTTTTATTAGATAAAAGTTATTGAACTTTCTTAGTTACCACGCATTCCTTCAACAAATGAACCCAAACTCATGAAACACTCTCAAAATCTATAGTTTATCAACTAAATAAAATTAAAAATAATTCAACATATTATTAGACTGCGGATGTTTATGCGAATTCGATTTTTCAAGGACATAGAGAGAGAAAAGCAACTTAAACAAAAGTATCTTTTATCACCTAAATATCATAAAATATATTTCATTTCTGCTATTTCATGTATTTCTGCATATACAAAGTGGTGCACGTAAAGGTAACCACCTACATACACTTACATGCAAAACAAATCCATGACCTTGAAAATTGAGAAAAATGACCTTGGAGCAAAAATATTCTTTATCACATAATCGTGCTTTGATATTATTCCAATGGAACCCTACATTTTTCATGTAATCTCATTTCATGTAAGCATTTTAGCTGGATTACCCTGTATATGCTTATCCTTATACACTTTATCACATTCAAAATTCAAAATCGTCATTAATGTATAAACAATATTATATGTATACTATAATACTACACAAAAAAAAAGGAATCCCAAAGGTCTCCTTAAGAAACCAAAAAGACTCCAATAAAATTACAACTCCCATTATCAAACACTGCCCCAAAGTGTGTCCAGCCACATCCCATAGTGCTGACCCGAATTCTATGCATCAAATCTGCTCCGAACATCCTGACCGTCTCACCATCAACCAAAGCAAACATCTGAACATCGTGCGTCCGTAGTTAATGGCTACTTCATGAATCGAGAGTATCCGATTCAGGACGATCACAGGAGGGGGGAAGAAAACGGCGTCCGTGGGTACGGATATCACCTCCGACAGTGCCAGAAGAAGAAGTAACCTAAAGGTTACTACCGTATCATCGCCACGTCAAACTACCAGCTAGATTAGTCCCCCTTGGGCGAACACGAGGTATGTTTTGCTCGAGCGGGTCTCCGTCTTGGTCAGGCTTGCTCTCAGTACACGACGCAGTAACTGACTACATCGCCAGTCGGTAGGTCGGTAGGTAGGTAGGTCGGTTGGTCGCTCGGTAAGTATATTAAACGATCCAGGCTCTCCCTCCCTCTCCTCTCCGCAACCACCCTCTCTCTCCCCCATAGATATCCTCTTTACCGGTCTCTCTTTCGCTGCATCACAAGCCGCCGCGTCTAGGATCTGTGGGAGCGCCTTTCACCTAATTGTTGGCACAATATGTGAAGATCGAACCACCACGGTTCCCATCGACTTCTGGAGATGATTCCTTCATGGCTTGTCGCGCTTCAGCATGCCGGGCGACCGTGATAGCTCCTGATAACTCAGAATAGCTCAGGATTGTTCGAGATTTTTCTTTAGGATTAAACAAGTGCGGGAAATTGGCATAATGATGGTGAATGTTGATGATGGTGAATGTTGATGTTCTTTGGGTGCTTTTCATGGAAAGTGTTACGCTACTGCTGCTACTGTTCGTTCAGTCAGTTGAGTCAGTGAATATCAACGGAAGATCAGCAAGCTAAGAACTTAATAGATGAAAGTGGGTTTAGCCACTGACTGACGAACATTGGACAACTGTTGATTTGCACAGACAGATTCAGATCGCTGGTACGTGAGTGATACATGAATGATCGTCAAGAGAATTGACTTGCAGCTACTGACTTGACCAATTAAATGTATTACAGCTGCTGGATTGTTGCTACTCTCCTTGATACTATTGTATTAAACCCTGTGAGTTAGCCTATAGATGAATTACATAATTAAGAAACATTGTTATATACAAGTTTATTATAAGTAACTATAATGTATTCAACAAGTTAATTCACATAGAGCCACTGATTGGCAAATGCCAATAAACTGCTAGCACTCAATGAAGACTTTATTACTCAAGATGCATTGATACTGTTTTCTTAAAGCTGCGTATTCATTAGCAAATAGTTCACTGTTCACAAAGCACTCATAAGATTTGCAAACTTTTTACAGTGTGTAGTAAGTTATTTCCAAGTTGTTCACTGTTTGCGAAAATCTCAATATACTGCCTACGAACCCGACTCCAGATCTATTTATGAACTGCTCGTGAATATCAATATGGACTCAGCATAATAGGACTCGCCTCTTTTATTAAGCCATCAATTCTCCTCCCATAGACATTCATAACGCTCTTTCACTCAACGAGCAAATCAAAGCAATATCTACTTTTTAAAAGAAAACACATATCGCCATCCAATATTAAAACTTGACATTTCCAGTGCTGATAATTCGAAATCGAAAGTTTCATATTTGCAACTAAAGCAACTCACCAGTATTTAACATTATTCTCTGCCTCAAAATCCCCCAAAAATATACCACAATAAAACGACGAAAAAGGAGAAGAATTCCAAGCCTTGAGAACCGATCGATCGCCATCGATCGCGCTACTTCTGTCCCACCCAGTACACTTGTCGCGCCTCAGGACCGCATCGGACAGAGAATAAGCGTCGTCTCCACCGACTCTTCCGCCGTCTTCGTTCGGCGATTCGCCACGATCTATAAATTTACGGGACAAGAGCCACCTCCGCCGACGCGAGCGGGTCCTCGTTGTGACTCACCAGTCACAACTCGCGCGGACGACGGAGAGTGAAAGAGCCGAGGAGAGGAACGGACATTGTGTCCCGTGGCCAGGGGGCCACAGGCAAGGAAGAAAAGCCGGGCGAAGGGGGAAAGGAACGGGGGAGTCGAGGGATGGAAAGCACGGATGAACGAAGAGAGACATAAAGCGAGGGAGTCGCGCGGGGAGCTGGTGCGAGGGGGAGGCAGGAGGAAAGAAAGGCGGCACGACGGCCGTGCTGCCGGTCGAGCTTCAACAATAACGATTATTTACGCCCGCGGAACATTGACGTTGACGTTTAACGTCCCTCTCCTACCGTGAAAGCGACGCTCGGGCCCCGATCGGCTACGACCTACGGTTCAACGCAGAAATTATTGCCGCTTTTAGAGAAATTAATTCTAGGCGGCGCTGCCCGCGACTCGGCCATGTTGCTGTGAAGGCAATAATTCAGCAGCGGGTTTATAGTTCGAGCCCGTAATTGAAATTCTGGGAGACGGGACGGTCCTTTAAACCCTTTAAGTATGAAGGTAATTTAAACTTGTCGTCAAGTTTTTTTCAAATTTACTTATTCAACCGTGAAGAGTTTACTTTTGGATTCTGATGGTACAAATAGTTTCTTCCCTAGGTACTAAAAATCACTGCACGCATGAATCTGTATTTTAATCGTAAATAGTTAATAAAAATTTTTTAGAATGAATGGGACTTTAAAGTCTCACTGAAACATAGAGAGTTCATACGATCACCGTGACGATGATTTGCACTCGGTTGAGTGGAAAACTATACATATGTGCAGGAATTGAGACAGGAATGAAAAGGGCTAAGGGCAGATGTTGTGCGAGTGATTGCAGTTATGAAACACTTAAGATACGTTTTCACGTGATATTAAAAATCATGACTTTTATGTTGTGACAATTTGACATTGAATATTTGTAATACGGAATTGAGTATCATAACAACGCGATTCCTAGTTTTCACAATGGCGAAAGTCATGGCAATTTGTGATTTACTGTCACGTAAAAACATACCTTTAAGGGTGACTTGAGGGTGATAGTGAGTGAGTTGTAAGTAGTTATGGATTGGATTCTAAGTTGAAGCTGTAAGTTAAACCTTGTAAGTTGAAGCTTCCCTAGTTTAAGTTTAAGAAGGGAATAATAATAACAATATCATGAATTTTCAGTGTCGCAATGTGATTACGTTTAAAGTAATAACCTTTAGACTGAGATTACACGAGCGACGAAACAACGTCCGTCAATAGTAATAGAGATAGTAATAGAGATAGACGTTATATTGACGCTGGTGTGACGCTAGCTTTAGCATCACACTAAAATGTATTAGCAATAAAGTTATTAGCAAATGAATGGTCATTTTCTCAGGACCCACAACTAAAGGGTTAACGAGATTTAGATTAGGATACCAAGGAATATCGTGGATAAGCTGCTTCACCGGTAAGAGCAAATTATAACACCAGGAATAGTTCATTTTATTTTCCTCTGCTACGTGTGTGTCCCTACCGAGCGGTAAATCGCGATGTTTATGCAAATTGGCGACCGCGGAAACGCGAACCAAACCAGGCCAGCAGATTTCTCGACTCCCGCGTTTCTCCGTAAACATATTACACGAATCCTTTCGCGGTCTATCCCCTGTCTCGCACCTTTTCGTCCTTTCTCTCTCAGCCGCCCACGCTGATAACTCGGGAATGTTAGCAAATCATTGTTAAACTGTTGAAGATGATCCTGTTGCAATTCGCAATTCAAGCTTCACCAACTTCTGTCTTACATCGTGTGGCTCATTCATGTATCTGTCTAAAAAACAGCTGTAAAATTAATTTTTTATAAGCCAATCTGTTTTATGGAACTGTATTTCATTACAGAAGAAATGAAGAAGATAAAATATTACTTGTTGGATCCATTAGATTGTCTGAAATATTTAATAAATTTTTTTTATGTAGTATTTTATATTATATTGTAGAAATATTTTTTAAGAATAATTTATTCGTATCTCTTCAAAAAGAAAAAAGAATAGACAATTAATTAAACACTGACAATGAGCTTATTTTATTTTTTGATTTTGTTTGTTCTTCAAATACAACGCTAAACTGTTGTTTTACATATGAATCTATCAAAAATAGATATGTAGATTAATTTGTTTTGTGTTAAACACTTAAATATCATGATAGTTATTTTTTATGAATGCATTAACAATTTTCTATTATATTTCTTATTATTTAATAACAACATTGCGGATGTTCGTGCAAATTCATATTTTCCAAGGCATAGG
Organism: Perdita meconis; assembly: GCA_030770465.2. Classification (NCBI taxonomy): domain Eukaryota; kingdom Metazoa; phylum Arthropoda; class Insecta; order Hymenoptera; family Andrenidae; genus Perdita; species Perdita meconis. The sequence continues at coordinate 20,533,357 of JASKOS020000004.1, forward strand.
AAAAGAAATGTAATTTAAATAAAAGTGTTCTTTCCCTTCTAAATATTAGAAAATGTATTGTATTTTCAATATATCATGTATTTTTGTATCAGCATACGTACATCGTTATACATATTGACACATTTAAAATTACTATAAATTCATGAACACCCGCAGTCTATTTATAACAGAGCAATTAATAATTGACATTAATACTTTTCTAAACTTCTTACTTTGATTTTCCAAATCTGAAATTGGTATAAAGTCCAATTCTAAAAATATTTTAATCCAGATTTCTACAAAGTTTCCTCCAATTCCATAATCTAACTATTATTCGTGAATAACTATACTTCGCAATTTATTCACCATTCTAAACCAATCCATCATCAAAATACTTTATCTACGGTTGCTGCCTAGCATCGTGTTCACTTTCCAAAGACAACTGTCGCTCCGAACGATCATCACACAACGACTCCGCGAACAAGAGTTACGAAAGCCTTCTTCGATTGTGTCCGAGGGTTCCACCGCGATTAATCGATCTCTATCCTCGCGAAGGTGTCTTCACCCATGGATTTGTGACGTAGAACGCGAACGATTCACCCGGTACGACGGCCCAGATGCGGCCGGTTATCGAGGGACGCGATCTAGCCTCGTCATCGGGGAATGTGGGAGTGTCGCGCAGGGATCATCCGCGTCCCGGAGCAGAGGGAAAAGATCGGTGACAGCCGGTCGACGTGGAGGTGTCACGAAGGGGCGTGGGGGGTTCGTCACACGCTGCCTGTCGCTTCATTTCCAGCTCCCCTTCGTGTCGCTTTCCGCCTTGATCCTTGTTATTCGAGACCGTATACCGATGTAATTCAATTATCATACGGGGAATTAGCTCCGGAACCGGTGGATCGCTCGTTATCTCTTAAACGGGTTTATTGGTGAGGAAAGTGAAGTAGTCCTTGGCGAGGATCGAGGCGGGACGGGAGAAGACTGAGATTAGGAAATCTTAAGCTGTTTTGTGGGAGTACCACTTTGAAGGTATTAAGAATGCCTTTTTAGATACGACGGAGCTTTTTAATCAATTCTGCTGATAAGGGAAATAATCTAAATGACTTTTCGGAATTCGGTGAGGGTTTCAGGAATTTTCTGAAGCGATAATGGAAGTTGGGACCGGTATTAGGTATTGAACTCAGTTATCTAGGACATGCAATGTTAAGATTAATTGCCGTTGAAATTTATATTAGAATTATCTATTAGAAATTTTATATGAATACTTCACTAGAGTATAACAAATCCTTTGAGACAACTCCCACGAATTTCAAACCCTCTTCACAGATTTCACATTTTGACAAACCAGGACCCAGGTCCAAAAGGTAAGTTTAATGGTCCCAAAGATCTAGGATCGAGAGTCCCAAAGCACCCCAACCCCTCGGCGATGAAACTCCCGTCGCGTCGTCGTCGTTATTGACGAAGCCGAAGAAACAAGAGGCGCGCAGAAATAGTACAAGAAAACACATTGTAGGTATGACTCAGAGCTATTCGAGTTTCCAGAAGGGGCGAGAGAGAAGAAAAGTGGCAGGACGATCGTGTTCCCGTTTCGAGTGGTCCCGGGGTCCACGGTTTTGTGGCTGCTCATTGGCCCCCGTGGGGGTATCGGGCCAACCGCGTCCCATTATCCCATGCTAATTCCCCGGCCACGGCTGTCATTGCCCCGAGACGAGGACTGACAAGTAACACCTCTTGGCTCGTGTTTCTTTCGGCCGTAGGAGTGTCTCCTCTCCTGCTTTGCCCCTTCCATCTGCCGCTTTTTTCCTCCAGTCATTGGTCCCTCACCCGGAATTCTCTCTTTTTAACGCGGGGCTCCCCTCGTCACTATTTCTCCTATTCCCGATACCTCCGTCCGACCGATTCGTTTCTACGTCTGTCCCTCCGACCCCCTTTCACCCCGAACCCGTCCCTCCCCATCGGGGCCCGTGTCCCAGGGGCGAGTCCCCGCGGGCCCCGACCCTCTCGCGGTGCACGCTCCCGCCGAGACCGAAAATCAACTCGTCATGCTCGCTTCATTTTCTGGCCAATGTAAAACAGCCATTTGTTAGGTCGTGTCAAGCATCGCAAGAACGTCCGCGGGGTGTCCCGCTCCCTCGGACCGGCCACGAATGGCATATCGATTGGCGATTCATGCGATTGACGCCTGATAATAAATATCCGGAGAGCGAGAGCGGTGTAACAGTCGAGGGCGTCCTTTCGGATCGAGTCCCACCTCGAGCTTACTCCCGGTGTTGTTAATAGTTCTCCCGAGGCTTCCTCCATGACCTCTGTCGACCTTGAAAAATGCGTTTCCCTGCGGGGCCGTGGGCGAGACGCGCATTAGATTGTCTCTCACGTTGTTTCCTCTCCAAGTGCCAGTGACTTTCTCAGATGATCGTCAATCTTTTATGGGGATCGATATTTTGGGGGGATTTCTATGGTAGACTGAATATTAGGTAGGCGCAGGATAATTTAGGAGGAAAGATTGATAAGTGATTTAATTTAATTTTGATGAAACTTTACACGATTATTCTGTGGTGCAGCGTATAAATTTGGATGTAGGAGTGAACCGTGCAGTATCGGGCAAAATTAATTTGAGCGTTTGTTTATTAGATTTCAGCACTTTATATGGACAAATAAATTAATATAACCTTTTTCTATAATAAAACTATATGTGACTATAAAAAGTCAGTTTACACGTAACATTTCATTAAAAGAAAATTCATGAAAAGAATGATCACTGAATTAATATTCTGATTCTTTAAAATTCTAATCCATCTATCTATTATAAAAATATGATCAAAAACTGACTCATAACAAAGAACAATGATTTAGTAAACAAAAATCTCTGTCAATTCGCCTTAATTTCTCAGCAAAGGAAAACACAGTCCCACTTCAACTTCCAGACTTCGCTCAGCCACCCATAGAAGTTCGCATATCTCAATCCTGACGAAAATTGGACATATCGCATCCCGTCATCGGATCACAGAAGTAATTGTATAAATTTTAACTGCTTCGGCGTTTCTATACGCATTAAATCATCCTGTACGGAACTTGCCTAAGAGTCGTCTCGTGACCAACAAAAAGGCTCTCACGGAAACCTTCATCAGGGAGTAGCGAGAGGATCGTAAAGCGATGATGGACACCTCCGATATAGACGTAAAATTTGATTAACCATCAAGCGCAATCGAGGAACGGTTAAGCTGGTTAAGGGGCAAGCGGGATCGCGTTTGTTGCGTGAAATTTCACGACGTGTACCGAACAGATCGGTGTCGCGCCGTTTCGTCGTTCGTTGGCCTCGTGGACGCTCGTTACGCCGCGGCGCTGTCTCGTAAATAACTGCCTTATATTCTCGCTCTCCTCTTTTCGGTTCCGTTCCCGTGGAACCGTATTCACTCCGCTGTTACCGCCGTTTAGAAGCCGTTCCCGGTTTTATGAAACACTCGAAAAACCGTAACTGCGGCGGCGGCGACGGCGCTCCGCGATCGCCCTCAAAATAAAATAGCGAGGACCGTCGAAGTTCAATGGAAATCGGCAATTCGGAATTTTGGAATCCTTTGGAAAACTAATGAAAGTGAATATCGAAAACTACTTGCGTATTCAAAAATTTCTTGGACAATTTTACGAATGACATATATTGCAAAGGAAACTAAAATATTGACCCACCTTTCGCAGACACCCAGCATGCAAAAGCTAGGCTCGGCAAACCAGTGCATGTAACATTACCAGAATAGCAAGTTCGAATCGCTCCCCAGGATCCGAATGCGAATCCCTCGACGCACGCCTTTAGATTACGAAGGACGTCCCCGGGGGGATCTACTTTGCTAACTATGAGGAACACAAGGGACAGACGCGCAGTTGGTATGCGCGGCGTCGCTGTCTTTACACCGCTTGAACCAAATTTATGTGGCACCGGGAGCCGAGGGTGTGCATTTGAATCCCGGATGAGACACATCCATATTTTTTTCTTTACGACCGTACTGCCGTCCGTGGAACCGTGTGCCGGATGTAGCACGCGGACCGACACTTTTGCGACGACAGGAACGTGATGTTCCACCTTCGGCACCCACGGAATTTCTTCGTGCTCTACGCGTCCGTCTCTTTTCTACTGCGACATGCCCGGGACTGCGACGTTTCTTCTTTAGCCGGAGCATCGTCATTCCGCGCTGTTCCTTGTTCTGGCTGTGTCACCGTCGGTTGGCCTTCGGATTTCTCGATTTGCGAAGAGTTGGGTTTGGGATATTGATAGCAGATACCGTGGAATTCGATTTGGTGGAATTGTTGGATGACCATCAGATAAGAATCATGTTATTAGTCCGATCATTTCTATCTGAACGCTGTTTTCGAAAACATCATAATTACTCATCTCTCAGTCACTAAGGGCCTAAGTTCACTCTCTTCCCACTAAACACCATTATACATGTATACAGCTTTCCGGAAATGCATAAGCACTCAAATCTAATTCGTAAGCGAAATCAGTAATTTTGTCCCATGAACTATCTCAATCCTGTACTAGAGTGTACTTACGATTAGTCGTGTCCGAGTACAAGTCTGTTGTTGTAATCTGTGCAAGTCCCGAAATATATTTATCATAATATAATTAGTGTCATTCACTTGCCGGGTTTCCAACAGAATTCGATATTGGTAACGTCGAAACGGAAGAAGTTGTATGATCGGAGGAAGTTATGATTGTTGACTTTGTTTCTCATACAAATTTGTAAGTGTAACGTTGAAGCGATTGCAGCGTGACTACTAATCGAGCAGGCGGAGATAATTTTAGAATTTCCTAACAATTTTCTTTTCCCAAGTTCACTGGCCTCTAAATGATTCCAGAAACAGTAAATTTACGCAAAATAGAAAAAAACATCTCTATACTCAAAATAACTTAATTCCAAACACGAAATCCAAGTAACTCTCCGAAAACATCCCCACCAATCGAGTCATCAGGCGAACAGCATCCACCCGAAGCAAAAGGAGCCATCGACTGTAAGCATCAAAAGATAAAAATTGCACTTTAATCGCCCCCCGGAATAACCGTTTCCCCCGCGCGACGTGTGTCCGGCCATAAAACACGGCCCCAGGAATTGCCACGTTTCTCAGGTTGAACGGACCCCACCGGTGTTGACAGGCACGTGGACGCGCGCCGTCAACAAGACCCCGGAGCATCCTTCCCCCGCGCGGTTTCAGCGGGTTCGGGGTCCCCGGGAGAATATATACGACTCGCTGTCACAATCTTTCGCCAGATTCGGGAACGCGCTGGGGACTCCTGGTCGAGGAATCTCGGTCCCTCCCCGCAAACGTTTAAATCGACCCTCCCCCAGAAGGAGGGCGGCGGGAACGAGCGGCAGGGAGACCCCCGCTCGAATCTCGTTACCGTGCCCAGCGGGACTCCGATTACCATTTCTTGGACAAATCGTCGCCTTCGAGCCACGGTGTCGCGCGATCCTTCCTGAGAAACCGCTTTCGTGGTGATTATAGACGCTCGGGGCCCGAGCGGGCAACCGCCGCGCCGCGGAAATTCCTCCTCGCGGATCCTCTAGGAGCATCACTGTTTCACTCGCTTTATCGCTACGGGTTTTACCGTTCGTTGCTGTTTGGGTCCCGTTTAGGCACTCATTAGCGACCTGAAAATGCTGCATATTGTTGCGAGATTAATTCATTAATGGGTTTATTTATTGTATCATTTATGGGCAAAATTTTTATAGTGCTCATTTTTTAAAGCACTGTGTATGCTTTTTTTGGATTTAGATTTATTCCACTTACATAGTTATTAAAATTAAGTATCACATCTTTTAACAGATAATACTATGAAATGATTTTAAATTGTCTCTACACCTGTTTTTGAAAAATTTCATTAGAAAAAAAATCATTATGGAAGGTTATATAATGCAGCAACGTATACAAACTGTTTTATTGTGAAAATTCAAATTTCGTTCGAGCTTGTATTCATGTACTTCGTGAAATTCAAGAGAAAATATCAACTGATCATCAAGATCATGAGATTTAACATCTTTACATTTTTTTATGGGGATTTTTAACCCCTTGATGCCAGGGACTTTTTGATGCAATAATTGCAATAATTAATGCAAAATATTATTTTAGGCTTCGTGATTATATTTTACAAGAGTCTATATAGAATATGTAAGAGCGTACCTTCCACTTTTTAAATACTATGAATAAACAATATAAAACAATAATTATACCACAAATAATTGTTGTGTGACCGGTCTCACAAAATTCTAGGTGATGAAAATTCTATGTGAATGAAGTCTATATAAATAATTCAAAGATTATTGATATAATGAAAAGTAATATCACAGCCACCATTGATTAAATTGACTTCCAACTGTGTAAAAATGTAATAGAAAATTAGGTCAAACGAGAGTTGTGCAAAATGAAATCTGATTAGAAATTACAAATTGTGATTAAAGTGTAATTATTCATTCAATTACGAATGACTTTCAGCAATCATTAATTGTGACCAGCTATAATTTGACTTTGTAGTGAATAACGATTAACAATTACAGAAAATAATTTATAATTCAATGAGTAATTACACTTTAATGACGATTATAATTTATAATCAGATTACATTTTGCCTAACTCTGAGTCAAACGCATTAAACTCGTAAAGAGAAGTCGAAGAAGGCACTTGAATGTTACTGTATTTCATAATTAATGTCATAAAGTACATTTTATGCTAAAATAAAGAAACCAGATAATTTACAATTTATTTAAATTTGGAACCGAGACACTCAATTTGAATAACCCTATATAAAGAAAAATGGTGCTGAGAAAAAATTGCATAAAAAAATGTCACAAAAAATAAAGATAGCACTTTCTAAATTTAAAGAATCTTGTCTCCGAATCGAAGGACCATTTCCTACCCTTTCGTCATTGCTTCTCTTGGTGTCGCTCGACCGGAAGTCATCCCCACGTTTCAGGAGGGTAATCGCGGACCTGGTGAACCATCGATGAAGAGCTATCGCCGAATCGACGCGTGTACGCGGGCAGAGCGCACGGTCGAAGGTAGAGAAGGTATGTAGGATGTAGGTCGTATATCAATCGGTTTATCTACTTGTCGACGCGTGTGGCCGACGGCACGTTATGTCGCGGCCGACGAGGAGAGGCAACGGTGCGGCTTAAGAAGGGAAAGAGACGCGGTGAACCTCCGCCTCGTTCTGCGTCCTTTCCTTCTGCCCTGGCCTCCTCGGTCCTTCTTATTTTCTTCTCTTAACTCGCGGAGACACTGAGAAAAGCAAGTTCCAGGGCATGAAGAAAGAAGAAGGAAGGAAGCGAGAACCGTGTACTCTAATGTTCCTGCGCTGTTCGTCCTCTTTTCTCCCCCCCAACAGACGTATTCTTCACCGTGAAATAGGATGTTTAAGGGGATTGAACTGGGGATAGAACTTCTCAATTTGCTTCGTTTCGTTTCTTTGCCATTTGTAGACCTTCAGCGTTAACTGAATCCACTGACAAAGTGAAGTATGAAGAACTGAACGTAGTTCGTTTTATATCGGTGGTCTTCTGGTTTTTGAAAAGAAAAAGTAACGAAGTAAAATTTCTGTGAACTTTTTTTACCAACGAGGTCATTCTGATGCTTGTCATAAATTAATCATATTCTTCTTTTAATGTAAAGTAGCTCCTAAAATCTTTTGCAATTTTCACGGTTTTTGATTCAGTCTCCGCCTCCCGTTTTGTTTCCCTGTTTTATAGCTTTCTTCGTGGTCCCTAAAATTATTCGCGGCTTTCAATCCCGACGATAACTCACCGACCATCGCGTTTCTCAATTAGGTAACGCGGGATGGCTGTTGAGCAACGCAATTTCGAATAAATCAGATCCCTATTGCCTCTCATCTCTCCGACGGAAAGCCCACCCCGCACGATCAGCCATCCTTAAATCCGTGTCTTTGTTTATTTATTGGCTTTCGTATTGTTGAACACCTGACAAGATTATTCGAATGCCACTTTGCCGAATGGTACTCTCTGCATATGATTAAGCTTGGAGCAGGTTGGGTAATCGCATTGCGTTTGAGAATCAATGGGACCAATTTAACATCAATCGTAGAGATATATAAAATTTATTCATGCAACAAATAATAAATGGAACACCTTCAAACCTGCTTCACAATTATTTCAGATGCACCTTCATTCAGCTACACTATAAAAATAATGCAACTGTTCGACGAGACAATCTGAATCATAAACTACAAATTTTCAAATGTTTCCGCTTTTCCAAAATTTTAACTTCTCCCAAACTTGTCAATTATGAAAAATCGAATCCCACAGCAAAAACACTAAACAATTGATTAAACATAAAAGAAATGCCTAATCTTTGCAAAGAACCCGAGCGAGGCGATCGATATTGGTCCGAAGATCGGCCCACAAAGGACCGTTTCCCATTTTTCAGTGATTCAGCGATCCAGGATCGGGAGGAGCCAGGTGTATATTTCATTCGCTTTGTCCACGGCACTTTCTCTGGCCGCGTAAGAACCGTGGTTCGTCCGGAGGTCCGAAGAACGCCTCGGCTGCCGCGAGAGACGAGGACATTATAGGTATAGGAGCGCGCACAGCAGCGTCAGCGATCCATAATTTACCGCTAGTGGTGTTCTCTCTCTCTCTCTCTCTCTCTCTCTCTCTCTCTCTCTCTCTCTCTCTCTCTCTCTCTCTCTCTCTCTCTCTCTCTCTCTCTTTCCGTCTCTCGCGTGGCCGTTCGCCTCTAATTTATGTGTTTTTAAAGACGCGGCCTCGCGGCTCCTACAGGATTCAATTTTCGAGGGATTCCCTTCCTTCCGACGCGATAAGTTGGCCACGACAGGCCCCATTTACGACCCACTTAGCGCTATTTCCATCGTAAACCGCGCGAATTCGCGTAAGTGCATCGACTACGATTCTATAAGCACATGGTTCAGGAGAAATACGATGGACTTGCAGAACGCAGGGATTGTCGAAGAGTTTGTCGAGTTAATATTGGTCCCTTGAATTGATCGTTAAATTCCCATCGCTAAATGGGCCCGTAGAAGTGGAAATCGAGTGTTGAGCGAAGGAAATTGAGAGATTTTAGATTTGGAAGAACTTCTGGTGGTTTCTGATGAGAATGTTTGATAGACCGTAATGAATTTGATGTTTGAAGTTGATTACAGGATGTTATGATAATTGAAGTTTGAAACTACCATTTCTGTAATTATCGATGTACGTTTTTTATTTCTGTTGCCAAAGGAAGAAGAAGACAAAAGAAAATGATGAAGACAGAGTTGGAGTAGAAAAGCCTCAAAAAATATATTAACATATATTTTAATACATTCGCTGAGGAAAAAGGTTATATGTTGAAATTAGTACCTGCACACATCGATAAATCTGCGGTCGGCTTGAATTTGAATAAATTATTGTGTGTACATTAGCATAGCAAGGCAGACCGCTGATCGGTCTTCCCTTGGAGAACACCTGGTGCATATACATTGATGCACATTGCATGCAAATATCTTACGGGAACACCAAAACAATGCACGTCCACGCCCGGAATCTGCCGATGGCAATTTCGATTGAACAGGACTGTGCTAGTCACGTTTGTCAAGGTGAAGCTTAATATTCTCAACAGAATTTCTTTCAAGTATTCCATGCAGGTAATTTTTGTTTTAGAAAATGGTACAAAAAAATGTCTAGCTGATACTTTCATATCTTTTGCTAAGTTTTATGAATAATTTTTGCAAAGTTCGGACCCCAGACATTCGAAGGGCACGGTCCCAAGAATCGGAGTCCAGAAGGCGCCAAGAGGGCCACCATTTTATACGCGGTAGGTCAACAGGGAATAGACCCGTTATATCACAACGGAGGCAGGGATTTTGATCGCCATAAATACCGTAGAGGCCTGAAAAAGTCTCTATATGTGCCCCGTCAGTAATTATCTACGGCGGATTCTGTTTCTCGCGGGTGCCCAGGGTCTAGCGCCTATTAAAAGTTCGTTTTCCTAGACAACGCACGAAGGCGGAATGGCCACCGGTGCCCCTTAATTAAGGGGACCTGTGTTACAGGGGAATTTCCTCCGAAACAGTCCAACGTAAGCGGTATTTAATAACGTAACAATTATATGGTAGGCACTGGACTTTCGAAACCGCGTGGACCATCGAGGCCTCATCGGTCCTATCTTCACCCTTCTGCTTCCACGCCCCAATTCGCTCCGGAATCCCCTCTTTCCTCCATTCGGGGACGCATCTTATCATGTTAGATCGATTTTATCGAGAAAAATCCTTGAAAAGTCAGAAATTAAAAGAGGAACCCAAATTCAGGAATTGTAGCATTATTATAATTGGTGGCACATTTTGTAGATCAGTTATTTTGTAATAGAAATTAGAAATATAAAAATACTTCTGAATGTTGATGGCGTTTTCCATGAAAAAGAGTATGACATTTTTCTGAATCGTTCATACAAAGTTATCAATCGCCTGGTCACTCAAGCGGTTACGAAACTACCTCTGTATACTTGGTCGATGGGTCAGTTCCAGTTCCATCGGCCATAAACGCGCAGACCCAAGAAGGCGGCAGCCCAAAGATGATGTCTCGAGATCGATTCCGGATTCCCTTAAGAAGTATCCACTGTAGCTTCCATCGGACACAAAGCAACACATTGTACACGGTCGGTTCAGCGCGGCCTTTTCCCCTTTTATCTCCTCGTGTCGTTTCTGATTTTATGCCTTTTGGAAGGATGTAATTATACGATTCTAGCGATCCTTCGACGTGTGTGATTAACCCGTTGCCGTTCGTCCCAAACATGGCTGAGGTATCGAATGAATCAGAGATGATCTCATGGATTGAACTTATAATTGCTCGAATGGTTCATGGTCGATTTCTTTGAAGAGTCATTTGATAATATTTGCAAGTACGAGTCTCTCTTATTTTGAAAGAGAAAAGTTCCATTAAGTCATCTTCTTTAAATCGTTCTTAAAATTATCGCTAAATTTTAACAGCCTATCTTGAGAAGTTTATTAAGTTTACCATGTTTACCAATGTCTAATATAACTGAATAATTTTTCAGCTTGAATACTTCCAATCGCCTGAGCACTCAATTTTTCATCCCCAAAACTAAAATTAGTCTAAAATACTGTTCTCCTTTCCGTCAATACTAGTAGTTGACTAAATCAAGAAAGACAAAGCACTAACCGCCGAAAAAGATTAAGACAACCGTCAAACGATCATCAACGAAACGTCCAACCTCCAAATGTTCCATCCCCCTCCGCGTCCACATTCCTCCAACGCCCCAGAATTCCGAAACCAGTAATCAAAAGGGCAGATTCCAGAATCGTTTTAAATTCAATCGAAATAATTCCCGAAAAGTATACGCCTCGAGCCGTCAGGAAGTCATTTGTCACCCTTTATCATCTTTTTACGCTACCTCCACGGGACCCATCCATTCCTGTCGTCGTTCCGCCACTCACAATTAAGGAAATTCAGGGCAGAAAGGGTTGGAACCGTAGGGATCAATTTCGGAAATTATTGTCAGGTCCCTGCGAACGCGTATATAATTGGCCATTGATCGGTCCCGCCTAGTCCACCGCTCGTAAACGCCGTCAGTCTACGTTCCCGGAGTTTCGGCTCCCAGCTTCTCCGTGGCCCTTCTGTTCTTCCCGGAGCGGAGGAACAAAAAAAAAAAAAAAGAACTTCGATCCAACTTCCAGCAAAGCTTTTACAACGCAACACAATATAACACCTAACGACCGAGCCCCAGAGCGCGGGTTGGCCAATTAAAAGTGGAAGCGTCCAATTACCTGCCGATCGCGAGGGTTACGACTACCCTTGGAAACATTGGAACAACGTTTTACACATTCCTTGCGTTTCGTTCTTCTCCCCCTTCGCAACTACTGTTTTCTTTTTACTGCAAAGCGAAGGGTGAGGCTTTGGAGGTTTGGATTTCTCTCGCTGGTAGAACTGGCGAAGTGTAATTTTGAAAATGAAAGGATTCTTTTTATTAGAAGATCGTGATTTATGGAGGAGATTACTTTTATGGCGCAATGTATTTAAAATAAAATGAGCCTTTGGTGTAAACGTTTCTATATCCAGCTTTAGAAATAGAAACAAGGTTGAAAGAAAAGAAGAAATGCCGAAACTTCTAAGCCAAGACTCAAATTACATTTCCTATTATTACACTGAATAACCAAGATCTAAAACAGGTACCAAAACTCGCGTGTAAAAAACTAGACGACTAATCAAGGTCCTACTGTATAATACCTCCTCCTCCTTAATTGCTATTCCTCTAATATAAAAATACACCAACACTACAATCAATCGACAGAAGAATACGCCTCCCAAATCACACAAACAGAGACCTAACTGGATTTTCTCGTAGGGCCCGCCGACGTTTGAGAGGAAACGATGAACCAAAGTAAAGCTGGAAGAAGGGCGAACAGGAGGACGGGTTAGGCAGTCTCCTGACCAGGAATCCTCGGATAGCTTCCGCGGAGCGAAGTGTATCGTTCCCGAAAAACGGTCCAGGACCCGCTCGTAACCCAGAGCCCTGTGTTTACGACCCGACGGGAGCAACGTCTCTAAAAACCAGGTACGCCCAACGATTCCACTGGGTCTGCAGTAACCACATTTTCACTGTACACTCCTCGCCCCGGGGGCTTGGACCAACAAAACACTCATTCCGCTCGCACAAGCTCCGCGGAGTTCTTTCACACGTTTCATCTCGGGGCCTTGTACTTTGTTATGCTACTGCATCAGTGGTTGGCAGAGTTTTCTGTAAAAATTTTTGGATATCTGGAGATTGGAGTCTTGAGAATTTGTAATTTTATCATGAGGGTTTTTTAATGCGCTGTGAAGGAATCATGATTTGTATTTTATTAATAAATATGTATAAAATTTACGAAATTATTAACATATGTCAAAATATGAAAAATATTGAAAATATAATACAAGTTAGAATATTTAAAAAATTAACTCTGCTGTTCTCCCTTAAAAATCTGATTTATTACTTGTTACAACTTCAATTGTTAACACATCATTGTAAATGTGGTCAATGATTTTTTATGGAATGTTAGGGAACAATACACGAAAATTTCAGACGCTAATTTCCTTATATTTTTCTTGTGATTAGAACAGTTATTTAACAAAACAAAATGCAGGATTGGGTCAAACAGACCCGAAGAGAACAACACAGTTAAATATACTGCTATTCAACTTCCAACTTCCAATTATTTATTTACACTTGTAAAAATTTTATTTTGTATAAAACTCCGCAGTCCAGTAATGAACACGAGGCAACAATTTGCAAATAAATTTTCTCAGCAGTATTTCAATAGCAAACTTCAAGGCATCTCTAACAAAAAAAAAAAAAAAGAACTAAACCCTTTAGTTAATAATCACAGGAGTCGATTCGAGTTTCCAAAATGCCTCGGACTCGATTAAATCGAGGGGATCGAAATTGGATCAGTTGTCAGTGCAAGGTGAAGAGCATCAGGGGCGAGATGGTCAGACCTATCATTCCCCGTGTCGATCGTTCAGATCCGTCAAGAAAGAATTCCACGAAGAATTTCTCAGGAAAAACGTGGAAGGAGCGCGGAGCCCCCCAATGACGCCTCCATAAATCCCACGTAATTCTCTCTGGATTTCAGGGCCTCAATTCGCGCGATATATTGCGTCGAATTCCGATTAGCTGTTCGTCGAAATTGCCTTCAATTTAGCAATTAACGAGTGGAAGGAGGGCTAATGGGAGGGTAGCTAGACACATCGGGTCGCTTGAGTGACAGCTTTGACCTCTCCCACAAGTCTACGCACCTCGGGACTCACCCCGGAGTCGCACAATCGGGTTCACTCACACGACCCTACTTTGGGTCTGTTCATTGAAATCCCCTCGGTTTCCGTCCAATCACGATACTTTCGCGTACGACTATCCAGGCAATCGTTGGTTGGCGGAGTTAACCATGCAATCCGTACCAGGCGAATTTCACGTCGATATTAACTAATATGTTCAATGGACTGACTTATCGCGATTTCTTGATGTTTCAATACGGAAATTGGGTCTGTTTATGAAAACAGTATTTATGAATCGATACGAAAATCAGACACGGATCACTGAAGGAAATAATTATACTAACACAAACAATAATCTATCTAATATTATCTAATAATGCTTTATTGATTGACGAAAGAGCAACAATCGTTCTTCACTAAAATGAAATCTGTTGTTTGTTCAAAACTTCAGAAGACATCTCAAAAAATAACAATAATTTTGATAAATAAAATTACAGTAAAATCTCGATTAACCGACACTTAATTATTTTCTTATGCTAGTATTCTGCGTTTCAACTATTGTTTTATACTAGAAATAACAGTATATACACTAGACTTTTAGGTTAATCTTGAACTTTAATTTACTTCTGGTACATTGGAGACAAAAAATGTCTGCATCCAGAAAATGTGTCACTTTTGACTCTGATTTCAAGCCGGTAAATCGACATTCTACTGTACATATTCGAAATTTGTTAACTACATAAGAATATTAAAAAATTATCAAATAATAATGAGTTAATTGTTGAGGTATTGATAAATAACAGAATCCCTAAAATTTATTTTTACTTGAGTTATTTCCATTATTTTTAAATGATTTAAATTTCTCTGTAGCTGTTAAAATTCTTTTAATAATCTTGCTCTGCAAACAGAAACTGTGTAAAATATTATCTAATAATTTCTATCCAATATTTATTTTCCACATTCATTAGACAATTTTTAATCGCCAATTTCTTCAACATTTTCCCTATTTCTTAAAATTGTTCAAGCCACTTAAAAATATAACACAATACTCTAACACACTGACTTACGAAACCAGAATCTCAAAATTATCCACTACAAAAATAAAAAAAAAGAACGCCATCAAAAAATAAAATAAACTCCCCACCTTCAAAAATAAAAATTCTACACACTTCGCAAGACAGTCGCCCACTTCGCAGGCTTCAAACCCCCCAAAATAAATCGTTGCAATATTAAAAAAGACCCAAATACTCGAAACGAAATCCCAAAGAGCACCAAAAAGGCTTCTTTACACCTACAATGGAACCACCCGTCAAGGAATAACGCAACGCTCGAGTGGCGCAAGGGTAGTCGCAGTCAATCGGAGAATTTTCGCAGACGAGCTACCCAGCTTTCCACCCCCTACAATCCAGGACCACCCTCAAGTACCAAAGCACAGTAACCCGCAAATTGTCCTGTAACAGCGACACAAAGTGATGAGCAGTCTCCCCTGAGCACAATGACGACAAAAGCGACGCGGCCAGGGATGATCGTTTCTCGAAACAGAAAGAAGTAGCGGAAAGAGGAAAAAGGAGACCGGAGGGCTCTTTTTCACGCTGAATGGACCGAGATCGGGGCACGAGGACGGTTTCCAAGACAGGTAGATAACTAGGTAGCCGATACTCGCTGCAACAATGGCCCCTCTCGAGGAGGCGAGAGAAAACTTCTCCCGGTGAGTCCTGGTGCTCCAGGATTCGAGAACGCGCCGGGGGATAAATAGGCGAAGCGTCGTTCAGGTAGGACACGGATACTTGTCCCGCGTGTTGACTTATCGAGCCACTTGAACTGACCGTCGAAAAAGGACACCGACGAACGGGTTGGTGTATTGGATCATGGTTCCCTTAATTTGCATGTTTCATTGATTAAATTTGGACACGCTTGTCTTGGCAGCAACTCGGGACGTCAGACGTCATGAATATCAAAGAACTGATTCGTTCTGTTGGCTATTCTGCTGACGCATAGACGTCGTTGCTGCTTAATGAGAAGGGAAAGATGAATGAAAGGATTCAATTGAATGCCGGGTGGGGGAAAACTTGTTTCGGGAAACGGTGAGGATGCTGCCGATGAGGAATTCGATTCGGATAATTATTACATTGCTTTGGGATTCTTTCAAGTAGAGAAACGAGAGGCAATTCATATGCAATTTTCATGAATCTTTTATTTAATTTCTAGTGAACTGAGAAATTTGATTTTTATTTTCTTCTTTTATAAGAAATCATTATCAGTATCTTTACTGAATTCTTATTTTACAGCATATTTTGTTCGCGGCAAATGGCACTGCAGAACTATTAAATTACAAGGATTATCAATTTTTATTTCTACGATGCCTAATCGAGATACAAAGTTCATTTCATAAATAACAGAATTAAATTCATTGAACTTCACTCTTTGATTTATGTTCTAAGCTATTAAAAAATCATTTATTTCTCATAAAGCTCCACAATTTTTCATCCTCAATATTTCCAACAGATTCACGAATTTCCACTCTTTACCTCCCATTTGTACATCATAATCGATCAAAGGAACATCCACCCCAAAGTCCAGTCTAAAGCCAACAATAAGCCGCGTTTTCAACGTGAAACAGCAAAGTGGCTACCTAAAACCACTCGAGATGAAGCAAAGCAAAGTCGGGTGGCGGACGAACAGTTGCCAAAACTTTTCTTCTCGCCATTATTCAAAGCCAAGCCACTCGCCGCATCAATGGTAAATCTCCCGAAGGGGAACCGTCAACGAGGGCCAAGGCGGGGACAGTGGTGGGCAGCTACCGTGCAGCTCCGCCGCAGGGGTCCGTCCTCCTTTTCTCCTGGCACCATTGATCGCCAGTTTCTCGGAGGAATTCGGCCACAAAAGGTCGTTAGCGGTGGGCCACGTTTGAGGTAGAAATACCGCGACTGGCTACCAGTGCCCGTGACAAATTTCCGAAATCACATTCGGACTTCGAATTGAAAGGGGGCCCTAGGGACGCCGCGGTGTCCTGATGTTAATAGAATTTTAATGCGTCGCCGAATCGGGATTTGTGTGCGTCACTCGGCGGGGGTGAAACAGAGCCAGAAAGCGTGTAAATTGTTTCCTGGAAGATGTGGAAACTTTTGATGCAAGCATGTTAATGTGAATTATAATTCAGAGTTTTCTTTTTTGCTGAGATTGTTTCCTTCGAAAGGTCATGACCACGGCGACGGACTACTGAGTTCTGAGGTTGAGACTTAAGGGGACTAAAGGGAGATTCAAAATTAAGTGCATGAGGATTGATTAGGATGTTGTTAGTTTTGGAGAATAGATAAATTTGTATTGGAAGATTTGATCATTTTTCTATAATTCTTCGAATTTGAAGCAACTATGGATTCTTTTTATTCAACTATGTTTGACAGTTGAGGCCTTCACGATCTTACATCATACTGCTCTTGCTGTTGAGGCTTTTGGGAGTAAGTTGTATACTGTAGGAAGAAATTTGTATAACTTTGGAGTTTGTCAACATTGGAGCTGACTTCTTTAGGGGTCTTAAAACACACTGAAACTGTGCGAAACGTCAAGAATTCTCTTCCTACAAGACATTATTTACTTCCAAAAGCTGCAAGAGTGATAATTACAGAACTCACACAATCGTTCGCAAAGATTATCTTAAATTTGTTTAGATTGTAAAAATTGAGAAACAATTAAATAGGGAATCTGGAACGACATAAATTCATAGAAAAAATATAATACTGAAGATATCACAGTCAAGTAACATTTGGAGTACATGTGACTATGTATGAACTATGCGTATCACCAATTCTAATAATCTTTCTAATTGTTTAGAAACGAGGAAAATTACTATATGCAAGATCTTGGAAAGAAATTCACAAGAATTAATGCTTTAAGTAATATTTGACGCCAAATTCGTTTTAACACTCTTTAACCTAAGCTCTGCTCTCACCACTTAAAATTAAAAGAATTCATTCTACATCCTCCAAAAATATTTTAAATATTCAACTGCACCTGAAAACAGCGAATGAGGCACCAATCCTAAAAATAGCCGCACAACAAATAAGAAGTATGAAGTACCAATCAGAAACAAACCACTACAAATCCCCTCAGACATCGGCAACAAGCACGTCCGCGATTCGACACGTGCAGGCTCTAATTAAAAAAAGGTAAATGAATAATCAAGCCGGCAATTGATGTTGAGGTTGCTGTCAAACCCCGGAGGAATCTCGCGAAAGGTTTACCGCGTGCCCCTCGCGCTTCCTCCGTGGCACAATAGGAAATTAAGGGTACACGAGCCACGATGTAGACTTCCACTCTAACGTACGACCCCCCTTTGCTTCGCCGAGTTCTGAAAAGGTATCGACATCGCCACCCTGTCAACCGACCAGTGCCTCGCGTATTCTTCGATTCGAGGGGGGGAAATCGTGTGAGGGGGGAAACGAGAGAGAATTAAGCGGACGGTGCGAGGCACCGGGGCCCCGGGAGAGAAGGATCGTCCGGTCGAAAGGAATAAATGAAGGGACGTGGGATGAAGAAATAAAGAGAGGAGGCGAGTGGCGCGGAGATAAAGGACGAGAAAATCGAGGGAGGAGGGCGAAGGGAAAGGGGGGGTGGATGCAAGTGTCTCGATTCGACGGCGCTTCAAAGGCGCCCGAAGAAAATAAAAACTCGGCTCGCGGCTCGTTGGCAGAAAAAGGAAGGGAAGCCCGCCTCCTCCGGGGACTCTGGGTGAACCCCTCGTGGACACGCCGCCATAATAGGCGGCGTCTTTACGATTAGCATTGTGAGTCGCTCGATGAATGTGATTGTTGTCTAAGCGGGGCCCTGTCGTTCCGTATACCGGCGGAGGCCCGGAGAGACCGGGCCGCGGGCCCTGTGGGCCCCCCTTCGCAGGACCTCGTGCTGGGCCCACAATGCGCGCAGCTATGCCAAGCACGCGTCCCTTGTGTTGCGTGAGCGTGCGTCCGCGCGCGACCTGCCTGCCTATATTTATAATGCATTATTTACAACTACAAGGGCCCGGTATTCCCTCTTTCTTTCTTCCTTTCGCCCGGCTGCTCTCCTCACACTCCACGACCCCGTCACCCTTCGTCGAAAATGATCGAGCCGGCTGACCGACACGGTGTTACTCCCCTACGCTTTTTTTCTCGGTGTAACCCCTTCACTCCCTATATGGCGGCTTTTGTATGGTCGTAATGCCACTTGTATGGGGAAATTATTCACTTTTGTGGAAGGTGAGAGGATACGTAAAGGTAATTAGAATAATTGTTTCACGCACTTTCTTGAATTGTAGGTGGGGTCAAGTAGGTTTTAGAAGGGTGGATGATGAAGTTTAAGTCAAAGCTCATACCGTTTGCTATGTCAAAAGGAGAAATTAGTAATTATAGTTTAAGTAGTAAAGTGCATGGTATCTCAGTGGCGAGTTCTATGGAAAATTTGTTCAATATTTTTATTAAAACTTTGCATTTGTTTAAGAGGGTATTTTAGTACAAGGGGTCTTTTTTTAAAACATTTTTTCAGAATTTTTTTATGAAGAGCGCATAAATTGCTATCTAGTATTTTCGTACATATTTATTAATCTTTAGAAAGTACTAAACAATTTTGTTTGTATAAAATAATGAAAATTATATGAAATCCTTTGCTTTGAAGTTGTCAATGTTTTTCGAACTGTCGACCGTGATATCTCAAGGTCGGCTTGCTCAATTTGGCCCAATTTTTGTGTACATTTTCAGCACATGTGTGGCTCTCGCCCACACCACGATAATGTCAAAATATATATATCTTTTAATTTTTCCGACTCTTTAAACATGTAAAAAATTGAAAAATATCGAAACATTTTTCAAAGCATCACCACTTTTCTAGTTTTCAATATTTTGTTTTCGGCAGTGTCTTCAGCTAAAAGTAACTTACGTAATTAAGATTCCATTTCAGTTTCTGGTTTCGGATGAACAAAACTAGCGGATACATGGTCACCGTAAGTGAACCTTTTTTTTATTTGCATTCATAGTTTCAAAGCGGACCATTTTGGATAAATTTTACCCTTCTTATACCAAAAGAGTTCCTTCATACTCTCCAAATGTTAAATATGTATAAAAAAATCACGCAATAATAACCCCCATGAACTCTTCATAAAAAGTTTCGAAAATACGCCTCAAAAAAGAACCCTTACACTGGAATAACCCTTTACCTAGATTTCACCCAAGTTTTATTCTTTACATTTATGATAAGTCAATTCAGAATTTCATTCAACTCCTAATAAATTATTACACTCTTACTGCTTATTTCATTTCTACTTCAGATAACAAAATTTTCTTATATGTATGTTCAACATAAATCACAATCTCCTAAATTAACTCACCTATTATTCATTTCAACAGAAAATGTATTAAAAATATTTTTCCATTTATTGAAGGTATTAATGTTTAACCCCCATCCGTCCCTCCAACTGAATTTGTCCCTTGCTATTAAAAAATCAATAAATAACAAGATAAACACATAACTTCTTTATACTAAAAAAATAAAAGTCACAAAGTTTCAAGTAAATGTCCCCACAAATGTCTGAATAATATACAGCTTCATGAAAAAATTATGTTAAATTGACGCAAGACGCGAATGGAGGTTAAAGTTCCAATATCAACATTATATTATTTTTCATAATCAAACCAAAAATTTCAACTTTCAGATCTCAAAATTCTTTTATTAAAAAAAAAAAAATAAATAAAGTCAAGTGAAAATTCTGATTTCAATTGAATCAAGTGTCTTCCCTTCCTAGCGAACCTTTACCCCTTCCAAAGCGAGGATGTCTCCGAAGCATTCGCTCTTCCCTCTTCCCTTTTCTTCACCCTATCCGAGGCGATCGCCACGGGCACACGTGCCCGATTTAGCATGGTACTTCGCCATTTTGCACGGTCCCAGGATTCTCCCCCTCCGGGTACGAATCCCCTGGGTGTAGTTGGACAATTCCTTAGGAGAGACCCCGGCTCGATTGAGACAACGTGCCCCCAGTGATCGATCGATCTCGAGGAAATCTTATCTCGCGGCCGATCCAACCACTGACACCTTTCCGCTCTCTCTAGGACCGGGGCACGAGAAACCTCGAAAAATATTGTGTTACCTGCGGCTAAGCCGTCTGTTGGCTGTAGATCACGGCTGATAACGGTAATAGGCTTTTAAAATGTTTATACTCGCCGGGACTTCCGTCGGTGTTTCGCCAATAACGAACGGCCCCGTGGGGCCCCACTTGCCACAGGTTCGTTTCGGAGGGAAACGAAACGTGAAACGATAATTGCGCGGAAATATCTGATCGGGCCTGCAAATTGGCATTAGCATTCGGCGTTTGTTCACATGCTGGTTTTATTTTTATATTTTTCTCGAAAAACGTGAGTTGGAAATGATTCTAAATGTTCGCAAAGCTGACTCACAATCGGAAATATCCCAGGGCATTGTTATAAATATATGATCAACTCAATGCGGCTAAATTCGTCAAAAGGAACAATTATGCAAACGAATGATCCAGGTTCCACGGTTTTCTACTATCCCCGTCGCTTTCATGAAGAGATAAAACGACACCGGCGTGGCACAAAGTGGCTACGTTACTACAACGTTTCATCGTATCTCTATTTAGTATGCACAGTTCATCGAAAGAGGAAAGACACTAAATTCCGTCCGTTCTGCCGTTTATAAACGAATGTACAAGCGTGAAAACCGACACTCGGTCTTGCTCGTAAGATCCCTTGTAAAGTTAGACTTCCACCATGGCCAACTTCCACGTGTGAAAGGCACGTTGACTTTGCGATAACTTTCGTACAATTTCATTCGTTTTCACAATACAGAGACACTAAATACATACCATGTTGATTCTGTAAAACCACATTGATAGAAAAAGTTTTTAAAGAGTGCTTGAAAAGGTCACAACAATTGATGCAATAACTATCCAAGTCAATTTTAGAAGAATTTTTTTCTCTGCGAAAATTGCATCAAATTTCTTTATGAGATATTATAATTAATTATTTTAATCCAGTCTTTTTCATTTCAGACTATAATTTCCTTCTCATTTTTATCCACAAAGCATAGTATAAATGTCCACCCACAATTTTTAATATTCCTACAGAAACTCTTACTATACCAAGTGAAATCAATGTATATCAACCAAATTCATACCTCAAATAGTTAACAAATAAATTCACCGAACCTTTTATATTTATTATCAGCCCATTTATAGACAACAAAAGAAGCGAGATTCTAGATACCAGAATAGATTTTCCTAATTTTCCCTAAACCTTCACGATACTCGAGTAAGAGGATTCATGGGAGGAAACGGGCTACTCGGAAGGACTTCCGATGTCGGCCGATCGATAGGGCACCGTGGCACCCCATGGGAAGGGAAATAAATAAGTTCGTAGACGTTTTACGGTTAATTATCACCACGCAGGGCCGACAGTTTCACGTGACTGACCAACCAGACGGACACGAGAATGCGCGGGATCCGGGGAAAGAGAGAAAAGTAGACGAAGTTCAGAGTGGGTGGCCGTCGCCTCAGATCCTAATCTTCTGGTTTACGGGGTCTTGTCCTTCCCTCCTTCGCTGGCGACCTTACCGCGTATTCGTCTCCCTCGCTGGCAACCATCTTGCTTCCCCTTTTCTCAAAGCTGCGACGAACCACCCCCACCGGCTTCGTTTCACCACCGCCGACGCCGAAAGCGGAATCTGCTTGACAAATCGACCGTGGAACGGCGTTTGCTTCTACGGCGATCGTGTCAATTGTGTGGCAAATTGGTGTTGTGGGAAAGAAGACGATGAAAACTTTGGGGTGCGTTAAAGGAAAGTGGGGAAAACGGTGAAAGTGGGTTTTCAGAAAATGGAAATTCGTGCATCTTCAATTTATAGTGAATACTGTTACTATGAATTTTTTCCTACAATTTCAACCTCCATAAGAAGATTATTTTGACATACATTTATATCGGTTAATAAAGTATTTTTCCTTTCTTTATGGCTAAACCATTAAATTGCAATTTTTGAGAAACGAAAATATTAAATTACAAAATTCCATATAGCTATTGTCAGTTTATAAAGTAGAATTTAGTAGAATATTGCACGATGATGTGCGAAAAAGCCTTATTTGCGTAATCCATACATTAATTTAGTTCTTTGCACATCGAACAAGCAACATCGCCACATGACAAGATCAATGTCCTATTCCTCTCAGCCTCAGAGAAATTTGGATCATTTATCAGCCCGATTCTAGCGAGTGAAGAGGCAAGACTGTAGTTTACTATGAATTTCTATCAAATGGACTATTATCACAAATGAGATCAAAAGCTACGAACTACCAACATTTTTTAAAAAATTATTCATCAATTCTTCTGATCTTACAATTATGTACAACATCTGAAGCATATCAAATATGCAAACAACTATTAAGAAATTACTTTGTGTCTTTCTCCCAGCAATAAATCCTGTGTCAAAAAAAAAAAACGTCTTTGAAAAAAGGCTACAACACAAGTCGTAAAGTTACAGTAAATCTGCGCACTAACAGGAGGGACAAATTATGAAAGCCAGTATCTTACGCGGGATCCAGTTTCAATGTGTCGCATTATTATTCTCTTGTAATTAAAGTCGGTGACAGGTGGTAGGCGCGGCGCTGATAGATGTGAGTGACGTGGTTAAGTATCAATTAATTGACAGAGCCAGAGATAAATTGATTTATGACAGTTTCACCGTTGTACGTGTATTGTCCGTTCCCGCCATCGCAGATCGCGTTTCTATTGTCTTGTAATTTACAACCGGAGAACACGGTACGGGCGAGAATAAGATAGAAACGATGAACGATTTTACACGATTACTTTACACCAATTACTGCTTCCACTTAAACCGCGTGAAACATTTCATCGAAATCCATGCGTGCGATTTAAATTGCAGATGTATATCGCGATAAGGGCGTTTAATCTTGTTTCAGCTGATTTTCTGTCAGTCGAACGGTGATCTTAAGTAGTTTATTTGCAAGGAAAGTTAGTTTTAATCATTGAGCTATATTACTACTGGAGAGCGAACGGGGCGATCGTGACCGGTCAGATAGAGAGGTCCAAACGGATGTGTTGGTGTCGCAGTCTTACTTATAGGCTATGAATGTACAGTGCATGCTACGTTAGATTGCTTCAGACTTCAGATTCCTTCGTTTGCGGGAACATTATTCATATTCCTTACAGCATGATTTTCAGTAAATAAAAACAATAAAAGATAAAATAACTGTTGTAAAATATATAAAATGCATTAAGGTACTTTTACATATATTTACTTTAAACAAGCGTTTCCAAGCAGATATTGATTTATTCATTACTTTATACAACATATTCTTAACTAATTTCAAGCCTATAAATTTATACCAACTTCACCTTTCTCCCCCTTCACTCCTACGCTATTATACTCAATTTGAACAACGCGCCCCTGAAGTTAGTCTCTATCCCCTCTACACATGAATTTGCTACAGGATCGATACAGTAAGAAAGAAAGAGATAATAGGAAAAACAAGGATGAACACATATCCGTTCGGAAATCTCTGTCTTACCTCCCTCCCACCTTTTCTTTCCTTTGACCGTTCGCTCTCCAGTAGTAATATACTCAATGGTTTTAATTAATTGCTTCATTAAATTATACATGCAGTACTTTTTTTGTTGTGATATATTGTATGCAGTTTCTTTTTCCTTTTTAATTTTGTTCACAGTCGGATGATTTCTTTGCCAGTTATTTAGATAAGTAAATTCTTTAGGAATGTCATAGAACAGTGATGAGCAACCCGTGGCCCGGGTAGCTACATTCAGATGGTACATAATTTTACAGTAACTTCGATGAACAAGAATGAAATGTCCTTTTTAGATTTGGTTTACTGTAAATTAATACTAAATATACAACAATACATACTTACGTATTTATTTCCATCTAAAAATCTTCAGAAATTCTATCAGCATTTATATCAATGCGAGACAAGAAAATATCAAAATTTGTCTGATTTTTAAGAAAGTTAATGGATTGTTTTATTGCTATTCTATGTCGAATATAATTAATTCGATCGATACATTCTTCATTAGTGTATTTAATTATTCTATATCCAATATATTTAATATTACATTATTCGTTGCGTCGCGCGTATAGTATATTCTCTTTGCATCTTTGGCGCACGAGGATCAAAGGATTCCTTATCACTGACATAGAATAAATGAAGAATCAAATTAGAAACAACTGCATCCAAAATTAGTAATTTTACCAAATCGATCTAACAAAGCCGCGTCTCAAGATAAACAATTAACCACTCCCAGACCCAAAATTTCCCCCTTCTACTTATCCCCCTCACCGTTTTCCCCTTTTCCCTGCCAACAAAATCTCCCATTTCCAATCGAAACGCGACAATAAATCTGCGCCAACTACCGACCTCCAAACGCCACCTACCAAAACACTTTCACCAAAAAGGTTCCCAAGCTCCTCCACCAGGCGGGGACCGGCTGGAAAGAAGAGACGCGGGGACCGTCGCGAGGCGCATCCAGAGATTTTTCGAGGTGGTCCCCGCGGTGGATTGGGAAACGCCGGTGCCGCCGCACGTCCTCCTGCGTTTTGCCGCGGCGCATCGCCTTTTCTCCTCGGCTCTATCGCACGCGGCGAGGAAGAGAACCGAGGCCCCGTTACGTGTGTATGCGTCGCGCCGAAAGAAAAAGTAAAAAAAGAGAGAAAAAAAAGGCCGACGAGTAGGCTGGGACGGAGGCGGCGGGGGAGGGAGAGCGAGCGGAGGACAAAGGAGGGGGAGGTAGGACCCAGTACATCCTTGGAGGATATTTGCGCCGAAAGCGGCATGAGCAGCAGATTGACGGGCGACCACCCGGGCCAGAATGGGTCCTCGAACGGCGACAAGCTTCTTTCCCCTCTCGTTCGTTCCTCGCCCTCGCGATTTCGTACCTGTCGCGCCTCATTGTCCGCCAGAAATGCCCCAGACCATCGGCCAACTTAACGACGTCTGGGGCCCCGGCAGCGTCGTTCGGTAGGTCTCGTTTCCGAGCAAACGGCTCTTTTATGCGTCTACTCGCTCGTCCTACACGCTCCCCTCTTCCTCCTCGATGCGATCGCCACGCCGGCGGAAAAACGACGGTTTTATTCGCCGACACCAACGACACCGGTTTCGCGCTTTTGGTAGCGACGCGGACGTCGGTTCCGTCGCCGATCGGTTCCGGAAACTAGATCGTCGCCGAATCCCGTAGGCTTCGCGTCCGCGAGGCGAATCGTAAACCATGAAATTTATCATCGTGATAAAAGTCGAGAATTTATCATCGCCGCGGTGTTTAAATTTTTTATTACGATCTTAGTTGCCGTTAAGGGCCATAAAGCTGGTTTATACGCGGCCCTTTAGCCGGCGACCGTCGCTCGCCGCGAGGTAGCATATCGTACCGCGTGGGAGGGGTGGAATTCGACGAGGCGACATTCAACCCCTAGGTTTCACCATGGCTAACCACATTTTTGAAGCTTAGTGTGATTGGAAGTGTCTTTGGTGATTGGTAATAATCCAAGCCACATTTACCTTTAGACAAAGTAGGCACGTGCCTGGGGCCTGCACAGAGTATTTGCTATTACTGCATAAAATATTAATAATACTTTTCAAATACTGTAATAATTTGCTTTTGATTGTTACACGTAACATTTCCAGTTCACATGTTTAGTAATCTTGAACTAGTAATATAAATCAACGCAACTTGAAACAATTGTGATTTTTTCTGAGAAATATGACTTTGATTCCTGTTTATACAGAAGGTGCTTCAAGAGAAGTAGTCAATATTTTAGGAGATATTATTGATATCTAGTAAACAATTAGTCGCTTGATCGCAAAACAAATCGAGGGATCGATAGGAGCGTTCAGCTAGAAAAACTCTATAAGAAGCTTTATCAATAAATGAGTGTAAGACTTGAGTAGTTCTCATCGTAAGAACTCTAAATAATGAGTTGATCAAATGAAGTCCTGAACACAGCATAGTAGTTCCTCGCATCCAAAAATCCTCAAGTCTATTACCAAAAACTTCCGCACCTTTGTATTCCAAAACAATTCACACCCCACCAATTTTCTTGCAATACATCATCCAATCCCATCGATCTACGAAACTTCCAAGTTTCTCCTCAAACACAATTCAATCATCATTTGTATCGTCATGGATTTGATTCTGAACCGCTCTTAATTTTAGCCGCGAACTTGGAACACACTAACTAAAAGTGTTAAAAGGTCGCATTTGTACGAAAGTAAAGATAAATAGTGTACTTTTATGGAATCAAGTGCAGACATATTCGTCAGAATGCAGTTTGTCCGAATATGCATCAAGTATAATCGGAAGTTTAACCAGAAACAGCACGACTTTCCAGTAATCCATGAATGGCTAATCCAATCAATTCCCACAAACCTTCCGCGAGAAGTTGATCGTTCGATGTCTTCTCATCGCAGAATTTTTAATTCCTCCTCGCGTTCTTCGCCCTCACCCACATCCTTATATCGTCCTGAGGGTGGATCCTGGATCTTTGCAGAAGGATGGGAAAGAAGCCGGAACGACGGGCCCCAGCGTCTCCATGTCCTTGACGTTTTATTGTTTCGCAGCCGATACCAGGCCGAAAATTTGACGAACTGGTTCCGTGCTCTCTCTTTTTCTCGCTTCGGTAACGGCGAATGCGTCCCGCGACGGATAAATGCGGATAGATGACTCGGGGACGTGGTGCTCCTATTACGGTGGACGAATCGGTGACACGGGGGATCGGTCGCTCTTTCGAGAATCGTGAGAGAATCCGCCGAGGGGATCCACGCGGGGGGATCTTCTTTTCTGGTCCGAGAACGGTGATCGATCTGTTTTTAATGCGACGCGCCTGACATGATGAATATTAATCGAATTACCGGGGGGAGTGGGGCGTGGAACACAGGATGCAGCAGTGGACGGGATCGTTTGGGAGAGGAGATTATTGGTGAGGAAGAAATACAGATAGAGATTGAGGAAGGATTTTAAAAGTAGATTATTCAAGGGTTTTGCGTTGGTCAGTGATACGCTGATCACTCTTGAGCGTTTTACAGTAATCACTGATAACTTCTGGAGAATTTTATATTGATCATTAATACACTCATGAGGTTTCTACAATGATTATTGATACAATTTTGCGAAGTTTAGACTGACCCACTGCTGAACTTTTGAGGATTTTACATAGATCATTGATACACTTTCAAGGTTTTCACAGTGACTATTAATACAATTTTAAAAATTTTAGACTGATCACTGCTAAACTCTAAAGGATTTTACATAGATCATTGATATACTCCCGAGGTTTCTACAGTGATTATTGATACAATTTTGATAAGTTTAGACTGATCACTGATGAACTCTTGAGGATTTTACATTACTGTGGTTAAAAGACAAAACGACGCATGTCACATGTTTTCATTTTCGAGATATTCACGTTTAAAGTTCTAATCATCATTACTATACATTACTATCATAAGGTATACGTATAAATATAGTAACTAAGCATTGAGTGTCAATTAACCTTCAGCCAGTGTTTTAACTTTAGAAAGAGACAAGTTGCTTTCGAGGAACTTATATCTCTCTCTAATGTTTCAATTTAAAAAAGCGTGGAAAGTCCTTCCAAAGCTATCGAACTCTTTCCGCAGATGGGGCGTTCGCTTTGCTCGCGATGTGCAATCTATATTTCTATAGGTCCGTTTTCTGTTATCAATCGCTATCTCTTTCTATTTCACAAAACGGAAGGGGATAGCAAGTGGTTATTTCTGCACTAGTGCAATCAGTGCAGAAATAGAAAACAGACCTTATGTCCATATTACATTATACTGAATTTTACTAAATACTAAAGGAAAACAGTCGTTTAATACACTTTCTCTCTGATAATAAAATAAATTCTACTTTCTAGACCAAAATTAAGGTATAAACTCAAATTTTTTGGAAATGTGACTTCCATAGTGCCTTACAGCCTCGGATTTCAGCTTTTGGGGATTTTACAGAGATCACAGATACATTGTCGAAAATTTTAGAAAGATAGAATTGATCGAATTGATTGAATACAAATTGATCGATTTAATTCTATAAAATATTAGAACATTTTTCTTTCTGACAATGAGAATGGACACCTGATGAGTTACCATAAGGTTGGACGATTAAATCAATCATTCATGATTAGGGATGTTAAATATTAATTCTTTGCTGACATATCAACCCTGTCACATTCTGTCTTCAGGTCTTTTTGACCCAATCATAGTTTCTATTTCTCTAAATAATTGTTCCCACTTTAAGAAAAATGTAAAAAAGTCAAGTGTACATTTGTTGTTCCTTAACATTTTATAAAAGTTTCATTGTCACTATTTACACTAATGTGCTAAAAGTTGAAATTCTAATAAATCAGATTTTTAAGAGGAATATAGCAGGATTAATTCTGTTAATTGACTATGAGAATATAACTAAATAACTGTTTCTTGTATAGTTTTATGTAGAATTAGTACATTACTAGGAATACCCAAGTCTCTGAAATAGATCCATGCTATTTATTATGGCAAATCTGACGATAAAAATATATATTACCATAAACATCCTCAGTTTAATATACAGTCCCTGGCCAGTTTATTAGACGCACTATAAAATATTTGTAATTGTATATGTTGCACTAGATTATATGCGATATTATTTACATTTACCCTTACAAATAATTATTTTTATATAGGAAATTTATGATACAGTTTTATTTCATATTTATTTTTTTACATGTCGCCACATAATGTTAAGATATTGGCTATGGAACATAAACAAGTATAAACTTGTTTCATTTGCGTTGTCGCGTGCTACAAGTACTGACGTGCTTATATGGTTTTGTTTAATGTATTTATTTGTCTTTCAGGATTAAACTACATGGTAGTTTGTTTATTGTGTGTACAACACGTTTGATAGCTAGAATTACTAGATTGGAATAATTTAACCATGGGTAAAAAGGGCGACCTTTCACCACGTAAAATAACTGAAGTTAAGGCTCTCATTAATACTAAAATGTTTTCCAACCGCGAAATATCACGAAAGTTGATGGTGTCTGAGGCAACTGTGCGACGCATAAAGAAGAAAGTTGAAACAATTACAAATATTTTATAGTGCGTCTAATAAACTGGCCAGGGACTGTAATAGTGCATACTGCAATAAAAAGGTACGCAGGAGTCGGGATTCAAATGATTATGAAAATCCATGGAAAAAACCGAATAATGTAATCAACACCATAAAACAAAACAAGAACCTCTCTCTTACAGCTAACATCATCATCAACTTCAACTTCATCCTCGCCATAAAACCCAACCAAATAAGAACCCTCAAAAGATTCCTCTTCAATCTTAATACGATCTTCAAATATCTGGTCCACTCAAAAATACCACCACCCTCAACGGAAACCTTCACTCATCCCCGCGATTCGCTTCCTCCAGCATCTCCCCGATCGAAGCTCACCAAGGGGGTTAAAGAAGAAAAAAAAAAGCGTTACACCAGGGCTCAATAAGTCCAAAGCAACCTCTGGTCGATATCTCGGTACCCGGACATAATCCTTGCGCGACGCAGCGAGCGAGATATCCACGAGCGCCGAAAATCCAGCCGGTGGTTATACCCAGAAAACCGCACTCCCCGTGTCCGCCTCTCGTCTCCTCGTCGTCGCACGTGTGGTCCCACCGGCGTAGATCTAGTCTCTTGTCACGGATACGCGTCCCTCTTCGTCGCGCGCTTCCACGCCGACCGCCCTGTCTCTCTTCCGTCCGCTGCCGGCCCCGTGTTATCTCGTATTCTTCCGATGTTCTTACCCCGTGTTTCGTCCTGACGCTCGGGTTAGCTTCGAGAAATCGCGTGGGCAGGTAATCGAGTAGGGCCCTCGCGAGAATTTAAGATCGTCGTATCCAGGTTCTTGCGCGCTTAGCCTTCGCCGCCGCGTTGTCGCGAGATTAAGCCTCGATTCTCTTCCTCTTGTTGTTTCGGGAGGGTAGACGTCGTCTCCGCGCCTACCCTCCGTCTCACCATGGCGAGACTTGTGGCTTGGATTTCGACGCGGAAAACCGGACGATCGCCGTTTAACGGGACAATCGGGAGATCGTGCGCAATGACTTGTAGATCTTCGGCGACGTATCGTGAGGGCAGAAAATATATCTGTGGCTGCAAGGAAAAACGACGCAAGTCACATTTTTAAAAAAATTTGAGTTTGTGTCTTGTGCCAAATGCAAAACTATCTAGTTATTAGGTTTCAGAACACTGCAATGGACCCTAGACTGCACACCGCGAAACGACTTTCAATACCGAGGTGGCCTCGAAACATTTGCGCCATTTGGAACTATGTATCGAATTATTTTTACATCAAAAAATATTTTTTACTTCTTTGAGCATGGAATATAGCCTTGAAGTTTGAAAAAGATTGTATGTATAGTCTCCTCAGAAAAAAATTCTGAAAAATGGACCTGGATTTCAACCAGGGATGCGAACCCTAACCCGTACCCAGTACGGTTCTTGGAACCGTAGAATAACCCGCCTAATCGGGTTACTCGGGTTACAGAAATCTTGTGTAACCCGGTTAACCCGGTTAACCCGGTTATATGCAGGGTATAGTAGAATCATGAAAACCATAGTTGTTATTATGTCTCTAAATAATAGTCATTTTTGGTTCAGTATCAAATACTATGAATTGATTTTTCATAAATTATTAAATATTTTTGGAATAGATAGAAATTAATAATTTTTGTATTTTTTAATTCTAATACGACAAATGCAAGGATCATTTTAAGTCCAGAGAGGTGCTTGTGCGGGACTCGATATTTTTATCGATATTTCTATCGAGTCCCGCACGGAACGTGTTAAGGTCCGGGTACTACCTGTAGTGCCATAAACCAGAGGTAACAAATTAATTAATTAAGATTATTTTCAGGGTTGAAATTTATATTAAATGATCAAAGATCAAGATTAAATAATGATATTTTAGACGATATTATGGTAATCCGAACCAACGCAATTTTTTAGATGCAAGTTTATACGCGCGCTTGTGTGTGTGTGCGTTCGCGTCCGTGCGGTGTGTGCGTGTATGCGTGTGTGCGTGTGTATGTAATATTGCGATGTGTGTGTGAGTACAATTATATAGGTCTTTCAAATTAATATAAAATATAAATATGTTCATATTTTTTTACTTTGTATGTATGCAACTTGTACGCATTAAAAGTTGTTCCCATTTTTTTTTTTTCATAATACATGTACATTCGTATATCTTTGAAGTAAGCTGTCTCGAGTATCTATCTTATCCTACCAGTAACCCGCTCCCTCTCGGTACGTGTGGGTTATAGGAACCGTCCTCGGTTAACCGGGTACGAGTACGGGTTAGGGCTGCGGTTCGCATCCCTGATTTCAACCCATTACACCAAATTCCCCTCTTAATGGAAGCATCTCATGGATAATTGAGAATAATTCTCAGACATTTATTCTACTGAATCTGGCTCTTGTTTATTTGTATTCTACCAGCCGTGGACCAGATTTGATGTCCACATAGAGCTAGCATATAATTTATCGAACAGTTTCATTTTGGTGTTCAGCAAGTAGTGTTGAGTATCAGTCGCTCTTTAAGGTACGTTCCCACGTGACAGTATATCGTAACTTTTGTTGCCAAGACAACAAATGTCATGCCTTCGTTATCGTGAAAACTAGAAGTCGCATTGTTGTGACATTGAATTCAATACCATGAATTTTCAGTGTCAGAGTGTCATGACGTCAAAAGTCATGATTTTTATTAATCGCACTCACAAGAAATGTCACGCTAGTTGTTGTGCGTTTATCATAGCAGTCTAATACACTAATATCCTAACTGCGCTACCCCAAACAATCAGAGCTCTCAAGCATCCGTCAATCCCCTAATCCACCCTGAGAGCAACTCATTCAAAAGAAACATTCGAACCGAACGTATCTCGACAAACGGAGTCCTCGTCAAAACAAAACTGCAACTTCAACCTGGGTAACTCCGACCCCCCAACCCAGTGACCAGGGGGCTGTTGGTCGAATCCTCTCGTTTCCCGATTCGCCTACCGTTATCTCGATCGAGCTGACAAAAACCGTCAGCGAGTCAGCCGGTTGTTGGCCGGTTGCAAAAAGCACCGTTTGACGAGGGTGACACGAGAGAATATCGGGCCCGATCGGGTATACATAATATTCGCCGCGGTATCCGCCCCCCTCTGGCCCCCGCGCCAGGACCCCGGTGCATCGTCCTGGGTCCTCGGCTCCATCCGGCGATCCTGAGAGAGAGAAAAAAAAAGTGGAAGATCGGTCAGGAGGGGTGGGTGGCGAGGAGAAGGGGAGCGAGATCGTCGTTGGTGCGCTCCTTCCAGGAGGATTACAGGTTTGCGGAGAGATCAAGATCTAAGCTTTTGGTGGTGATCGGATGGACGGACGGGAGATCGGACCCGGGAGGTTCCCACACGCCGCTTAATTGATCGATTCGAAAATCTTGGTGATCACTCCGGGAGGATCTGCTCGAGCATTTACTGTAGATCGTGTCCAGATCTTCCTCCGGCTGGCCCTTATTCCTCGCTCGAATTCTCAGGAGTATAATAAATTCCTTTTACCTCGTTCCCGCTTCCTCCTCGTCCCCTCCTCGCGCGCGCGCGAGCTTCAGTCGCCCCCCTCCCGTCACCGTTCCTCGACGCGCTCGGCTTTTGGCCAAGGATACACGATCCTGACGCTGAAGTGAGAAAGATGGAAAAGTCGAAGGCGGAAGGAGAGAGGAACAATCCGGCGGTGGAGGAAGCGTGAAGGGGTCGGTCAAGCGGCCGACCGAATATTTCTTGAGATTATGACGTCAGGTTGCCAGTTAGCCGCGGTTTACCGGTGTAATCCCTCGTAATGCTCCCCCTGGACCCTCTGCCCCCCCTTCGTCGACCCCTTCGTGATCGACGATGTTCGTTGGATGGGGATGCTTGGATGGGGCGCGGGGCTGTTCGTGGTAGAGCTAAATAGGTTGGAAAATGATGATTCAATTTTTGACAGACTTGCTGAAGGATTCAGAGGATGCAGGTGGTCTCCTTAATTCCCCTGCAGGATTAATTTATGTGATCTTTGATTGCAAGTTAGAGAAGTATGATGGACAAAATTTGGGCTGAGGATGTTGAATTCATTCATTGAAGAATGGAATTTCAGAAAACGAAACTAGTATTTACTCCAAGAATTCACTCATTTATAGTAACGCATTTTTATATCAACCTGCTGCTAATAAAAATCATCACACTGGTACCTACCTATTACTATTCTTAATCCGTAAGTTGTTTAAATTGTGCCTCAATTGGAGTCTAATAATTTCATTTAATATTAATCCTTACTGAATTGACGGGTCCGTTCCACTTGACGAACAATAATTTCGTCGACAATGTTTTATATCGACACTATTTCACTGGTACATATTTTCACTGATATTCTGTTTTCATTGACATTCTGTTTTCATTGACATTCTGATGTCAACGACATTAGTATTCATCGACATCAGTTTTCATTAACATTCTGCTTTTACCGACATCATTTTTCAATAACATACTATCTATTCAACTTTCATTAAAACTGTACCTACTGTATGACGAAGTAAGCAATATCTTTCATTTCTCCAGTATAGAATTTTATTTTTACGAAGAGAAAATTGGATTATACAATATGTATAAGTTAAATTGCTATAATCGGAATCCATCGAGATAACCCAAGAAAGATGGTGCATTTTTATCAATATTACTTCATGAACAATTTTAAAATTCTATTTAGAGAAACATCTAAAACTTTTGACATTTGTCAACAACTAGGAAATTGTTGACAAATTAATTCAAATAAATTATGCAAGGATTTTTGCATAATTAAAATTGTCATGAATGCATAAGAATTCGCAGTCTAATTATTAGTTTACAGTTATGTAGGATTACAGAGGACCCAAAGATCCGTTTATGGGTAAAAAAAACCTTTCTTCGAATATTCTAGCAAACTAAATGTTTCTTCTTCGAGTGAAAAAAATAATGAACAAAAAATCTAATTTTCCCCCAGAAAATGAACACTAAATTAACGTCGACGTATTACTAACAGTCTTCACTTCTTTTCAGAGAAAAATGACTATGGAGTTAAGACTCTAAAGAAGATCTGAACGTCAAACGCAGCTCGATCAAAGAAGAAGCCTGCGTATGCGGTTAGCCAGAAGCAACGACAGTAAATCAACCGACCGAAATTTATCGCTAATATTTTTCCAAGAGAGCGTTTAACTGTCGCCTGGTCGTTAGCGCGGACAAAGGACGCGGAATTTATC
Organism: Perdita meconis; assembly: GCA_030770465.2. Lineage (NCBI taxonomy): Eukaryota > Metazoa > Arthropoda > Insecta > Hymenoptera > Andrenidae > Perdita > Perdita meconis. The sequence continues at coordinate 20,568,435 of JASKOS020000004.1, forward strand.
GAGTTCCCACTTTAATCGACCGCTCTTCCAAAGTTTCCATTTAACGACCGTTCGCGCGATCTCGAGGATCCTTCTTTTGTATCCAGCTCAAGCGCTTCCCGAATTCGATTATCCGCCCGTTGAATGCTGCCGAATCGCGACGTTCTCCGTGAGGAAAGGGAATTATTAACGATCGAGTGCTGATCAAGACGTCGGTGGTTGAAGAGGCCACCGCGTTGTCTCGTTAAAACGCGATAAATCTAGTTGGACATTTTGTCCTCGGCAACCTGATGATGAAACTTTACGGTTCAACAACTTCTACGGTGGCATCTGTCTTTTATTTCTTTGCCTGTGGAATTCTGGAAAAAATGGCGAAAAAATGGTAATTCATTGCGGAGTTGCTGATAGGGATCGGTGAAATATGAGTGACGATTTGTTTAGCTGAATCTGTAGAGAATCTGAAGAGAAATTGATTTTTTAATGCTGTTGGCGGTCATGAATAATTCTTTGTAGAAAATCGGAATAATTGAGAAAAGGTCTTAGAATTTTTATCTTCATTTTTTTGTGGAAAAGAAGTTTGATGTGCATTCTAATAATTATTTTGATAAATATCTCAGAATTTTTGCGAATTCCTTAAAAAGACTTGAAAGAAGAAGAAAATTGTGATTCACGAAAAAAATATATTATACATATCATAAATCATGCTCATTTATTTACTTAGACATGTCCTTAAAATAATTGAATCTTCCCACATCAAAAGTGATTTAAGCGCCACAATCTTGCAATCCAAGCTGATCATCAAAAGGAACTCCCACCTCTTTCCGCATTGCAACCACAGAATCAAAAAAAAAAAAAAAAACACAGGGATAATAAGGAATTAAAATTTCGAGGCGAAGAATAATTCAAAGTCTCAACTTTCTTACTGAAATGATGACGTGCAACTCGAACCATCAAAAGGAGGATTAAACCAGCGCGAAGGGAAAAGCTCGCGAAGACGAAAAGCAAGAAACAGTCGAAAAAGAACGAAGAAGATATCGAAGACGAAGCTGCAGAAGAAGAAGAAGAAGAGGAAGTAGGCAAAAGACGAGAGGCTCGAGGAGAAGGATTTTCGCGTGGGTGTCGCTCGGTGGGCGTCGCGTCTGCCTCGTCGAGAGTGCGGCTGACCTCTGACCTCCTCCTCGAGCACCTTCACTCCTTCCACGTTCGTTCGGTTCCCCTATGCGAGGCTCCTCTTGCATGCAGATGTTAACTCGCGTACACAGAGCGAGGGAATCCAGTGCGGGCCAGGAAAACGGAGGTAGAATCCGAGGGAGAGAGGAACTGGGGGATAGAGAGAAAGAGAGAAAAGGAGAGAGAGAGAGAGAGAGAGAGAGAGAGAGAGAGAGAGAGTCAGCACCAAGGGAGAATCACGCGTGCAATTATCCTACGCGTGCGTGGGCGACCCCTTTCCACCTCCACCCCCTCCAGCTTCATCACCTTTTGCCCCCTTCATCCACCTCCTAGCTCTCTTTCTCTCTGTCCCCCTGTCTCTCCCATCCCTCTCACCCTCTCGCTCTCCTCTATTTTCCCCCCACCCTCCTCTACACTCACTCGAAGACGTCCCGATGCAGGACGAGCGCACTCGTTGCATAATCAGATTTTTCTCCCTACGCTGACCCTCGACCTCCCGCTCTCAGTATTCCAGGGGCGAGTGTGCGAACGTCTCCCACCCCCACGGTAGTTGCCACGGATTTTTGGCCAACCGAGGCAAACGGTGTCTAGCGGATTCCACGGGATCAGCCATTCTGCCGGGATTTTATCTTAACGGCGAATTGTTTCGCACCGGATGGGGAGTATTCTGAGGTGCAGCCTTGCGCTGTGCTGTAATTTCACGCGGGGTTAGGCTGCGACGTTGCACGTGGCCTATTCGAAGTATCGATTATTACGGATTAGAGATACTGGAGGGATTAGAAAAGAGAACATTTTTCAGGTGGTAGTGAGGTGAGAGTGGGAGGAAATTGATTTTCGAGATATTGACTTTGGTTGTGAAGCGTAATTAACCGTCTTAATCTTATAATTAGTGGAAGTTCAAAATCACATTCATGTGTAGTGATTTGTAGTACGTAGAGAAGAAACTGTTTGTACCACCATAACCCAAAAGTAAACTGCTTACAGTTACGAACAAGTGAATTTAACAAAAAGTCAACAAGTTTAAATTACCTTCGGGCTTAAAGGGTTGCATAAGTAGCATAAATTAAGTAGTATAAGGTTCATATACTGGCAGGGTGCAAATGCAATTCTTCCACGAATGCACCTGCATGTTATTGCGTGAAGTACATATAGAGTTTTGTGTCCTTTTTCTTTGACACCTTGAAAAAAAAGCTGAAGAAATTTAGTTTACAGTCTGTGGCTAATGGTTAAACTATTGCTGCAGAGATACGGTAGTTCAATACCATTTAATAAATCAATACTATTTAGGATGATATAGACAATACTATAATATAATAAGACAATTCTATTTTATAAATCAATTAACGTTATGCCCATCTTTTTCCTCGGATTGGACAAAAATTGTATTATACCCATTGGGTTGAAAAATGTTGAAACTCGGTGTAGTAGATTATAGTGCATAAATATTAATCAGAAAATACTCAGAAACTGTGTCATGTCTTTCCTATTTACTATTAGATCTCGATTAATGCGAGTAATGAATCTCACAAATTTAATTATGTTATTTCAATTCGCACTACTTGAATATTTGATATAAAGTAGTGGTCCCTATTAATGTGCTTGAATCTATCAGTCTGACTTTACATTTAAGTAAACAGTAAAAAAGTATTCGTTTAAGAATAAAAGAAAAACACTTTCTTCCATTAAGTTTTATTGCAGAGTGTCAAAAGTCTTTGTCTTTTATTTCAAGAGGTATTTTTTGTTACGACTTATTAAAATGTGAAGGCACACTAATACATACAGGCTCATTAATAAAGACCATTACATTACATATAGGAAATGCATCTAATTTAAAAGAAATATACATACAATAAAAATAATTGAAAATACATTTCCACACAATCAATTTCTGGAATTTATTCTGGAATTTACGCACACTAACCGCACACTAGATCTACTAAAAGTACCCAGTTCCACAATTCCACATCTGTTACCATAATTAATTCCAGATCGATTCTCACCATAAAAAGAAAAATGTCTTCGGAGGTGGGACAAATAAATTGAACAATCCATCGTGAACGAATTTGCAAGACACAACAACGCGATGTTCACGTCCATCTAGCGCGTCTACAGTCTCTAATTCGTAAGAGAAGGGCGCCGCGACTGCTTCGTTACAACCTGATATCTCGAAATACTGTTTTGCCCATTCCCGAGCGAACACGCGGTGCGATATATGCGTGAGATAATAACGGGTGTCTCGAAGAAGTCGCCAGCATCGGTTGGCGACACCGACGACAAACTCTCGCATCCGCCGCGAGACCACGGTGTATCTTCGTGCTCTTCGAGGTAGGACCGTCCCCCCCGTAATTAACGTCTTGCCGCACCCACGTACGTCGATTCGCCTGTGTAGGATCACATATGCTCGTGTCCTCTCAGGCATCTACACGGGGCAATAACTATCGCTACCTGAAATTACCGATTCCTTTGTCAGCGGAACCCTGGAACGGGCTAATTCAATCCAATCTTCTCCATTTTTTTCTTGTACGGTAATTTAGAATATTGTATTCAAATCATAATACGGTGAAGTCATTGCATAAATAATACATTCGTCCAAAATTATAAAGAAAAGAAGGAATATTAATATTTATAGTTACTGTAAGTCATCTGTCATCACTCATCACTGAATACTAATTATTTAATTTTGGAGCTGTTTTTCATATTTCACGTGTTCTTAGAATCGCTCTATATTTTTTAATACTTTTTAATACTGATTTGTTTTTAGCAAAATGTGAAATAAGGGAGATTATTTTATTCATATCTGTATTTCCTGAATTACGTAGGTATCTATGTTCCATGAAAAATACTAATACTGAAAACATAATTACTAAATAGACTGCGGATATTTATGCAAATTCAAATTTTTACAAACACAGAAAAAGAACTGAATCTTGAATAAAAATACTTCATATGTTTTAAACATTATAAAATGTATTTTACTTTTGATATTTCATGTGTTTTTGCACTTATGCACATTCTTACAGGTTTTTGCATAATGAAAATCGCCAAAAATGCATAAACATCCGCAGTCTAATAAAATAATTACATATATAATTACTCTGAAGATGAAATTGAGTTCAGGTTAAAAATTAAAAATACACCAGAGTTAAATAAATTTGTATAGAGTCTAAAATAAATAAAAGTGTAGTATGCACCACTAAACTTTGCCTAACTTACAAACATAGTCTATTAGGTTGTCCAAAAAATTCATGAAATTTTTATTTCTATAAAAAGCATAAGACTGCCATCTAATAATGAGATTCTGAGGACTATTTTGTGTTTATGACGAGTATTGGGGAGCTAAACATAACATAAAGGGAGTAAAGATAATAAAAATAAGAAGAAGAAAATTTAATAATATGATTAATATTTAATAATATTATTAATATATAAAAAAAATTATCAGCAAAATAATAATATGAAAATTATACATTTAAAAAACCTCACAAAACGTATTGGACCACCTAATAATATTAAAAAATGAAACTCTGCCGAAAGATATTTCTTTCACCCTTCGACTCGTCACCCTTTTATTTCCCCACTATGAAAATAAAAGCCTATCCAACGAATAATTTCCCCCGATCCGAGCGTCCCACCGTCGCCCATAATTAATCGCAGAAGCGTCCGATTCCGTTCAATTCCGCCGTCCAATTCCCCCCACCGGTATTTGCCCATACACGGGGTCCGCGGGGCCGCCGGTCGATTTCACGCATAACGCGCAAACGAAGCGCGCATTCCTTTCACCTGCAGACTATAGAAAAGAATACCAAAAAAGGAATCGGAGGTGTCAAGACGAATTGGATACACGGGCGGAATCGTGCGAGCCTGCGCCTGGGTCAATTAACCAAGTCGTGAGATATATTAGCCACCCTGCGGTCCGTTCGGCGTGGATCTCGGCACTTTATTTACGAGGGAATGCCTTCGTCTAACGGAGAGGAAGACACACTCGACGCCCCTGCCTGCAATCTCACCCGGCGGATCTCCACGCTTCCGGAAGCTGTCTGTATCCCATGGGGCCCCGATGGGGCACGTTCCCCTATACCAGGCCCCGTTTCCCCCCTGACTAGGGACATGGAAATGCCTGCCATCCTGTCGCCCGCGGGACAATCGTCGTCGTCCAAGGTGACACTACCACTGCCTTCCCCTTCTCCCTACTTCCTTCGAACTTTCTTAAAAGGGCACCAGGGTGGCTGCCAAATTGTCAACAGATAGGAATCTACGAGGCGACCTGCTCCAGTTTGACGTTCGAGACCCAAGCCCGGCGACACGGCGTGCTAATTTTTTGGGGGGCCCAAGTGTTTGGACCATTGCGATGAGCATTGTGACCTCGACAAAGGGATGATGTTCGGAGATAGCAATTAGGTGCGCCTGGTTAAAACTAGTGTTGCTTTGGTGTCTTTCTTTTGGTGATTTGGAGTGAGAGGTTTGAGACTGAAGAGTGGTTTGATTATTTCTGGATAATTACTTTTGGGCAATTCTGAGGGTTATGGCAATTTATTGGATGGGAAAGGGCGGCAATTTTTAAATCTCTTTTGTAAAAGCAAGAAACAAGATTAAATTCTAGTTCTTTGCATTTTCTCTTTTATCTTTTGCATTGAAGCAATAATATTGATATAATAGCCTCTATACTGAATTAATAATTTTGCTTATTAGTACTGCAGATGTGTATGTTTGAAGAAAAAAATTTTAGAACATAGGAATTATGAAATATTCGTTACTTGGCTACGGATATCCATGCATTTATGACAGAAATTAACTCAAAAATTAAAAAATGTTCAGAGCTGTACATAAATACAAAAATACATAAAACATCAGAAGAAAATAGGATATTCTATTATTCAAGCTTTAAATCTGTATCTACACTACTTTTTATTAATAATTAATACTATAATTTTTTCATTTTATTGCTTTACAATTCATTGCTCCAAAAAAAAGTTTGTTAAACGATGTCATAAATAAAAGAAATTATAAAAAAACAGGCATTTCTCTAAATTCTAACTTCAATGGTTTTAACTCATGAAGTTTAACTTTTTTTGAAGATAAAGTATCGTATTTTCTGACACTATACGCCAAAATTGTGAACATTTTTGCGTTTCAGATACTTAGGCTCTCAAATATCAATAAATATTTGCAATCTGATAACTTTTCACATAAGAGAAGATTCCACCCCTTGACAATAATCCTATGTAAAATTGAATAGAAATGTCAAAAAGTAGAAGATGTAAGCTTTAATTTGCTTTTTGTTTGAACCAATGGTGATAAATATTAACAAAAATATCAATGGCTTAAAAATTATTTACAATTTCCTTAAACAATGCAATATAAGAGTTTAATTACAGTCAAAAAGCCCCGATTAATAATTGTAATTTCTATCAAGCTACGAATAACTTTGAATTTTATCTGTTGAACTAAATGTAAGCAACCTATATTTGCTGTATCAACCACATCTGGTTTAAAGCAATAATTAAATAAAACTAAAATAAAATTATGGAATCTTGAATTTCCACAATTTTTCATTGGTACACAAGTGATGCAATAATGTTTGCCAGTAATGTACAGTCCCTGGCCAGTTTATTAGACGCACTATAAAATATTTGTAATTGTATATGTTGCACTAGATTATATGCGATATTATTTACATTTACCCTTACAAATAATGATTTTTATATAGGAAATTTATGATACAGTTTTATTTCATATTTATTTTTTACATGTCGCCACATAATGTTAAGATATTGGCTATGGAACATAAACAAGTATAAACTTGTTTCATTTGCGTTGTCGCGTGCTACAAGTACTGACGTGTTTATATGGTTTTGTTTAATGTATTTATTTGTCTTTCAGGATTAAACTACACGGTAGTTTGTTTATTGTATGTACAGCACATTTGATAGCTAGAATTACTAGATTGGAACAATTTAACCATGGGTAAAAAGGGCGACCTTTCACCACGTAAAATAGCTGAAGTTAAGGCCCTCATTAATACTAAAATGTTTTCCAACCGCGAAATATCATGAAAGTTGATGGTGTCTGAAGCAACTGTGCGACGCATAAAGAAGAAAGTTGAAACAATTACAAATATTTTATAGTGCGTCTAATAAACTGGCCAGGGACTGTATCTACATATATCAGTAAAAATATATACTTGCATACGAATCTTACGATTAGAACTACCTGAAGCATCAATGAATTTTTCCCGACTATATGACTTTTAGAATATTGCAAAATATTCTCTAATTCAAAAAAACTCAAACCAAGAAAGAACAGAAGTATAGAATGAAACTGAACAAAATGAGAGTAATTCCAAAAAGAGTGGAAGTAGTAAAAACAGCGCCGGACTTTCAGATTAATTAAACGTTGACACAATTGGGCCTGATAACAATTAACAGCACTGCCACACCACGTAGCAACCCCCAGGCCATCAGAACTCTGCAACCCCGCGGAGCAATCACGTCTTTGAGTACGATGCGAGATCCCAGGGCGAGCTTTCGCTATCAGAAAAGCTTTCAAATTGAATCTGAGCCGGCAACCACAATTCCACGTCCGCCTTGAGGGCCCGCCGGGGCCCCGATAAGATCCTGAAAGCCGGGCTGGTTCCCCGTGTTGTTGCCAGCTCGTGCCGCAGAGCTGCTCCTTAAGAAGGGTGAGAAGTGTCACCAGGTTTTATGTCGCGGTCCCGGGGTGCGAGGAGAGGGAAAAACGTCGAAACGAGAGGGAAAAAGAGTCGAGAAAAAGAAAAGGGACGGAAGGAACCGTGGGTCCACAGCAGAACGCGGAGACGGAGGTAGGCAGGGTACACACTCGGGTGGAGCTGCGACCTGCGTGGAAAGAGGCGACAGTCGGCGAGGGTGAGAGAGGGAAAGTGGGAGATCTCTCAATGGAGATAGGAGCCACGAGGTCCCGACGGAGCTTTTGGCTGTCGTGCGAAGGTTTCGTGAGAGTAATTTGTCGTGCGACCACCTCCGGGAATGTTTAAATGAATTGCTCGGGGTGGGCCCTACCACGAGTCTTCGGGAACTTTTATCGGCGCGACATCTTGTATGGGAATGCGGGCCCAACAGGAATAAGAGGCGAACCGAAACCCGTGCGGGAACGAGAGAAGCCACTTCTCCCGGGGCTCTCTCGTGGGGGATGAGGCTGGAGTCGACTTACCTCCCAGTTGGTTTATTACTCAATCCGCGCTCACGGCTAATGGATTCGTCTTCGCCGGGACCGAAGCCATGCTACGTACCTTAGACACGCATTGACCACCACCTGCTTGCATCGATGTCCCTGGAAATGCCTTTCCTCCTTTCTGGCTCTTCGCCGCCCCCACCTCGTCGGACGCTGCTCGTTCCTTCGATTTACGAGCCTCGACCACCAACCAGGGTTATTGACGCGTCTCGCGTCTTCTACTGGAAGAACCGACTTTTTATTCAGCGAATTCGATCCTTTTCATCCGATTGACTACCGTCGTCACGGGAAATTTTATGGGAAAGACGGTTTGATACTCGGTAGAAGAATCATTTAAATCGACATAGATCCATGAAGAAATTTGTTAGGCTCAATAGATGAGTAGAAGAAACCGGGGTTAATTGGCTGACGAGGTTTGTGGACTAATGCTTTCTAATTATTGTATTATGGTGTAATTAACGTTTCTCTTCGTAGTATTGACACATATAAATAACTAAATTGCTCAATATGTAATGCGTTTTCGTGATAAACACTCACACCTTGCATTCGTAAGAATGAGAAATCTAGTAAAATTCGTGTTGAGTAAATCTTAGGTGTAGAGTTTTTTCCGACGAATTCCTACACATTTAATTCTAGATAATTTGATTCTAGATAAAATCAAGATTGTTTTGCAACAAAATAGCATGAGATCATTGATAATAATGGTCGAACATTTTAATGATTGAACTATTTATACAATATTTTTTTCTTAATAGAACCTTTATTTTAACCAAAAATCGGAAAAAATGCGTTTCTACTAATATTTTTGCATCGAATGTTTATGAATTTCTGTCCACTAAATATTGCTTGATACTTTCTCGTGAATATTTTGTGAAAGTGCGTTACGTTGACTATAATCTACGATACTAGATACTTTTTAATACAATACTTAAGATATGAAAAATGTTGTATGGGGTTACTTGACTAACATGGAATAGTTTTTGGATATCCGCTTCCGATTACTTTGGTTTTTGGATATATTTTAGAAGACTGAAAAATAAAAAATACGCGTTTTCCTTTTCTAACCTGTTTTCATGTTTAGGTGGTGAAACCACACTTCAAATTGCATCAGGTCTAAATAACGGTGACTAAGATTATTACAGACCTAACTTCAATTAATGTTGCCTATATATTATCATATGGTTCGTTATAATAAACATCCATGAGTAAATAAATATTTAATTTCATTAATGTCATTATTTGTTTTCTTGAGCACTAATGATAAATGTCAAATCAACTAACAGCACAGTCGGAACTTATTGACTTAATGTTTTCATTAGTATAAATGTGATAAAAACTACAACGTAGATACACTTAAAACAGTTTTCAAAATTAAGTCCACATACCTAAGAAAATATCTAAATTTCTGATATACAAGTTAGCAAAATATCATTGATTCATCTAAAAGAAATTACTAATGTTAAAAGTCAGTCAACTAGCCCCGATCTTACCTATTATTATCAAGAAAATCTAGAATCTAATCTCACGAAAGATTTTATACAACTTCATTAACATTGCACTCTGAGTAACTGCGCAACTTTAATCAACGTACCAGTTTTTTTTATCTCCTCTCCAGATCTCGATTAATCTCCCCAAGTGTTAAGATAAAACTAATTACTCTACAGCTTTTACGGGGAATTCATTTTCATTCTGCTGCAAAACCAATTTTCCTTCCACGCTCCAAGACTTGTTTACACCGCGCAATTTAGCAAATTGAATGTTCGTTAAAACATTTCCTCTGGCCTCTTTCGCAACTATCGACACGCTCACGACGAAGCTGGAAGAAATCCATCGGCGAAGACTCGTTGCGAGGAACGTGGAAAGCATTAGTTAAGCGGAGTAACGTGCGATGATAAATTTCGCGTGAACCCCATCTCGTTATCTGCGCACCGAGAAATATTCACCATGCGAACATCTTATTTACGACATTGGTCGACGCGTCGCAACGCGTGATAATTCGTTTTGCAAGCCGCACACGCTTTTAGAAGCCCGCTTTTATCTGGTAATCATCGTTCCATTCCGCAAGCCTGATAAACTTATTTATATTATTCGATCGGAATTTGCATAATTCAACGATAACGCGTGGTAGATGTTCGGCTTTCCAATTTCTTTTTGTTGGATGGGAATACTTTTCAGTGTTGAGACACATATTACGCGCGTTTTAAGAAAGAGTTTTGTCGCAAAAACTGCCTCGTATGGAATTGATATTTAATGAAATATGCGAAGAGTACTTTCGGTCCAAGGGTCACGGAGCGAATGGATCGAACGTAAAGTTCGTTTTGATAATTCGAGAGATATTTCGTTCATGGATTCGGATTTTATAATGTGATAACGTGGCGCGTGGCTTTCTCGAGATTTTTTATTTTTAGGTTACAAAATTTGCTGAGGTTTCCTGGTTTATAATTTGAGAAGACTGAATAATATTCTTCAATTTTTAATAGTCTTTATGGGAAGATCTTTAGAGCTACGACAAATTTTGTTTGAGACAGGAAACGGTTCCTAAATTGAAATTGCATTAATTTTATTGACTAAGAGTATGACTATTTTCCGAGTTAAAGTTAAAATTCATATACCAGACTAGAAATTTCCTTAAAGGGAACTTTTCTACTTTGTAGCAAAATGAATTCCACTTTATAAATTCCCAAAAATCGTTAATTTTCTGCTACGCATTTCTGAACTATGAGCCTCAATCGTGAAGTCTGTTTAATGGCTCCTAAAAAATACTAACTTCTAGAAAAAACTTCAAAAATATATTGTAAATTCCACACATAAAAAAAAATTATACACTTGAGAACAATCTATGTATAGAATTTTAATTTACAAAACAAACTTGTAAATCCTATTTTGACTATTGTAAAAATTCTATAAGGTGCCAAGAAAAACGTACATATAAAATCCTGTAGAAACGGTTTTCTATTAAACCTGATATATTCCTCTTAAAAATCGGATTTCCCAGAAGTTTAATTACTAACACGTCATTATAAACCTGCACATTGAAATTTGTATAAAATATCAAGGAACAACAAATGCAGATACTTTAAAATGCATTTAAAGTTTGTTAAATTTGTTCTACTAAATACACCATCTAAATTAAATTCCACTTACTAACTTTTAAAAGTACACTACAACTCTAATACCTCCTCGTCAAATGCAAGTATCTACCTCTTCTCCAAGCAAAAGCAACAAAGTCCTCCACAAAATCCACGCATTCTCCATGCCCCATAGACTCGGAAGAATTTCGCGGCGATCTCCCCGCAGCGTGGACATCACGAATCATCCTCTTAATAGGATCCAGTCGTCCTACCGGTCACAATGCTCGCACCTACCTGTGTGCGGTTACATGTACGCAGTAAACTTTATCTCAGGAGTCTCAATGCCACCGACCACCACGGCTCTCACCCGCGGCTCAATACCTGGCCATGTTTATACGCACCTAACACCCGGGGACAGTCGGAAGAACCACGTGAAATAGGGAGACTGGTGAACAGGGAAAGAGCCGAGAGAGAGGCGAACACCACACCTTCTTCCCTTTAGGGGGAGAGAGAGAGAGCAGAATTCGCCGGGAACACGATTCACGCGATTCAACCGGCCAATGATTTAGCTGATTTTACTACGCCCGGACCAGTCTTCCCGAACGGGACCGGGACCGATATTAGTCTACGAATCGTTCGTTCCACGGACCCGATCTTAGTAAACCGTGGCTTTTTACGATCGATCCGCACGGTAGCCGCCTCGGTTTCCGTCGAGAAACCTGAGACGACCGGAGCTTCGCTGGTTATTGACAGAATTTTTGAGCGCGTTTTCCGTGACCCGATCGCCTTAAACCGAAACTTTTTACGTGAGCACGAGCCTCTGCGTGGGTGGGTATCGATGATTTCGGTAGTATGCGCTTCTATCGGCCTTGAGCATACTTCTGTTGCCTGGGTCGAGTGTTTTTCGAGACATAACGTGGGCTGAGAGATTCTTCGCGAACAGTAGAAGCGGTTTTTTGCGAAGTTTTGCGGTAGAAATTTAGAGCTTGTGGAAGATGGTAAATGAGGCTGCGACGGGGAAACTGTGGAAGGCTTGATTTAGGGGTTTGGGGTTGGAAAAAGTGATGGTTTTTGTGGGATAAAATGTTTTAGCTCAAGAAATCTCCTATTAAGAAAACAACATCATGTTTCTAATATTACTATAAAACTACAAAGTTGTGAATGTATTCCTCCCATAGTAATTAATGAGACTACTACGACGTTAAGTTTAGTTACTCTTTTTGCATAACATCCGAACATTGCACCTGCGATTGCAAGTGCATATCGCATTGAATATTCAAGAGAAATAGCGGATAAGTAGAATGATTAGTTGTAGGATGTTATGAATGAACTCGAGGGATGTTGAACCGGTTTGGGACTGAAGTAAAAGACCGTTTCCTCTCTTCCTCGAGTTTTCAGAGACTCTTTTTTCAGAATATTCCGAGAATTATTCTTCCATGAAACCTAAAACACTATCGCTTCTGACGGCAGAATAATATAGGACACCTTATCTCTGTTTTGGCAAAGCTAATCGCCATCTTCCATTAGTAACACCCTCCCAATACAAAGAGATACAAGGGAACACAGAATCCTCGTTCTGCTCCTTTTCCATTCCTTCTACAATATGCTGAAGATGATACTATGTATATTTAAAAAAGTGGTCGAATTAATTTCTTGAAGATTTATAGTGAAGAATAACGACATTAATTCGGAGATCTGACTTCGACTTTACAGTAGCCAAAGAATTAAATACAAATAATTATACCAATATAATTTATCTAAATAACTGCTTACTATTTTGCAATCCTATAACTTAACTGTAGAAGTCAAAATCTGTGTATCACATTACAAAACTAATTGTCACGTTTCTCTTCAAAATTCCAAATCCTTTAAACTTTGTAATAACTTTTATCACTAACATATCATTGTAAATATTGTAAATTGCAAATATTTATTGTGTATAATGAAATTTAAATATACAACAAAGTAGGTACTTAAATATTAACACTAACTTATTGCATTCATGTTTTGGCTAAAAATTAAGTCAGTAATTAAAGAAAATAAAATGCACGAGCGAGTCAAAACTGACTGCCAAACCGTACAATATCCTCAATAGAGGCAATATTTAAGCCATTCACATCTAAAATCTTAATGCCCGTCATAAAACTTTTATTATCAAAAAAGTTCTTCCCTCCCTTCGTCCACAAACCCCTAAACTTTCAATCTTTACTGTAAGTACCACTTTCTCCCCTCGTATTCCCTCCGAAAAAACCCTCTCCCTCCGAAAATTGATAAACCCTAAATGCTTTATTAACGCCACCCGCGGCGATAATCAGCCTGTTAATCGCTATCGGCGCATCGTCGCCGGGTTCACGCGCGTTATCGCTTCGAGAAAGGTGAACACGACGACCGCCTTTCCCCCCCCCCCCTCCCAGAAAGGTGTCCGTGAATGAACAGAAGAAGGAAGATATTGAACCGGTTCAGAACCTAAAATAGAGGATGATTCCTTCGGTTTCCCTTTTTCTTCCCTCTCCCCGCGCCCCCCCCTCAACTGCCCCCTCGATTTGGCTGGACGCATAACGGCGGTGGTACCGTCGGCCGTGCGGTGTTGTGACGACGCGATTGGTACCTATATGGTAATAATGTGACATGGTTGTCGGTCGCGCGTCGTCGGCTCGCACCAGGAGGCCTTATCTTACAGTGAAGGGGGCCCCCATCCAGGGGCCCCCTGTGAAGCTTATGCGGATAGGGCCTCGGGTCTGGCACGCGGCACACCCCCGTATGCACGCCACTCCGCTCCACGGGATTCCTTCGGGATTCCTCTTCCTTCTCCTTACCTTTTTCACCGCGGGCCCCTCTTTTCCCTTCCCTCCGCCCTCTTCACCCCGGGTCTCCTGCCCCTCCTGCGGGCCACCGACTGTCGACTGGCCTCACCGAAATCACCGTCCATCGAGCTGATTTCATTATGAATGCTTCTTTATCGCGTTGTCGGTATTGTTGTTAATCGGGGATCCGCTCGGTCCCCTAGTCGGGCCGCGGGGGAATTTACGAGCCAGGAATTCGTATGGACGCGGCATTCGGGGATTTGGAATTGTGGACACATTAGAATATTTGTCTTACCGGTTTCTATTTTTTTTTCTGCTAATGGTGGCATCTATGACTTGGACTCCGTATTGATTCGAAGGACTACATCTTGGGGCGAAGGAATCATTGAAAGCGTTGAAACCTCCAGGCGAGAGTAGGATTTTTGAAAAAATGGAACTATTTTGGTGAAGATGTTGAGAAGAGATTCTTTAACCTTCCTATACCCGCGTTTTACAGCATATATGAAATTTCACGCGGATATAGAAAGGTTAAAGAAGTAAAATGAAGTTTTGTTGTCCAATTTTCTTCTGCTCTTTTCAAATGCTTTAAAAAAAGTTTTTCTGCATTTGTTGTTCTTTTTGGCAATTTGAGCACACGGAGACGGAGTCATTGGCAGTCGACACGCACACCGCTTCACCTATAACTTCCGCCTAGCCGGTGGACCGAGGGTAGATAGAGGCGACGAGACTTCTCTCCTTTGCTACACCCACGAGACGAGGCCAGAGCTCGCCATTAAGGGACACGGATATTTCATCTGCACAGTCATCGCATATTTCGATTTTTTCCCTGTCATCCGGCCGGCTCGTACGGGTCACTTCAAAGGAGCTGCATTCGAGCTCGTACAATATACCTATGTACCCTACCCCCCTTCTTCGGGGTGTACTCCACGGCTCCGTCGTTTTTCTTCGTCCGCTGTTTCGATGCTTTCCTGGCGGACTGTAGGGATAACCAAATGCACATCGATCGATATTTTCTCCAGTACACGAACCACCGTAAGTCTTCCACTAGTTCTTTATTCTAGTCTTTGAATACATTTATTAAAGGAGCAGCCTAGTTAAGAACGGAAAAATAAATTAATTTTTAAGATTTTCTTCTTACAAAATATTAAGTGAATTATTGCGAAATTTGCAAAGTGTGTTATTTCATATTTGAACAATGAAAGTTAGTTTTTTCGGTAAAAAATTGTCCGCGAAAACGGATGTAAATAAATAAGTCCGTATCGCCAGTACGGCGTATCAAATTTGGAAGAATCCTGGAGCCATTAATTCTTCTACAAAACAAAAAACCAGGGATTTTCTTATTCCTCATATAATTGCATTGTCAATGAATCTGCATCTTTTACAAAAAAAAAACTAAATTAGACAATTTCTTGTGCGTGAATGGTACGAACATTCTTTTCTAAAATCATTACTTTTCTTTGGAATCCCACCAATTTGTCAGTTTTGTATTTTGTTATAGTTTTTGAGGTCTAACTCTTCATCTTCATTTATCTATTCTAAACATCTTCATTCCTTCATTTCCAAAAATGTACAGATCCTTCCTCACTTTCTGTTCATCCATTCCTTTCGAAAAACAATTTCGGTACCATCCTAGCTACGAGATCCTCATAAAAATTCCATGTCCCGTGATGCGTTTTCCTCAATAAAATCTCCTCTCGTCACCGCGATTGCGCGAAACACCCAAGACAAAGCGAAAACCAAAAAACAGAAAAAAGGTCTCCGGTGTTCCCGTCGCGATCGTTTCTCGAAAATACTGGTGTCAGGAACGACTCACGGATCGACTTAAAAACCTCGTGAAACCCGATGCCTCTCCCACTACGTTCGCTTCTTCCATGCGACATTGCCCTTCGGATTCCCAAACGCATCACGATTAAATCCCCCGAGGAATTCTAAAACGGACACCTACATAAGTCGGAAGGCGGGAGGTGTGAACACGGAGGAAAGACGGTCGGCGCCGCGCAACTAGCTTCTAATTATTAGTCGCTTCGCTGTTTCAGGCCTCTCCTACGTGACGTCGACACGACGTCTTTGAAAGGAACACCTGTTGCCGGTACTTTATGGTAGAACTGTCCCGTAGAAGCCCGCTGCAAACCGAACACAAACTTCGGTTATAAACTCTATTTTTCTAAGACACCGCAACATTTAATGGCGACTTTTTTTTAGGATGATTGCCGCGATGTACCAGGTACCGAGTGTCTTCACTTGTTTTCTAAAAAGACAGAGTGGGCGTATATTGCATTTTCCGGAAATAGGAGGCAGAAATAGTTTGATCACTGGTGTTTTAAGTGTTTTTCAAGATTATGACGTGGGAAGAAGTTTCTTGTAATGGTTCTAAGAAATTGCTTCTACAATTCTCTTCTAGAATTTTTTGACGTATAGTAAATTCTTTAATTAGGAATTTTTATGAAGTAGAAATTATATAAGTTTGGGATACGCGATGTTGGCTAGCGAATAGATGAACTGGATCTACTTGAAGAAGAATATTTCAAAAAGTTAGAGAATAGCTAGAAGTCTAAGGTATCTATCAGAAATCATTTATTGAGCTTCAAACATTAATTGCAACATTTTCAAAAGGTTTCTAAATCCTTCAACCAGTTCCTTTCATGGATCATCCATTCAGATAATCAGTAGCTTCGACACGTTCTACACAGACTTGCAATCAATATCCAACAAACTTAATCTTACTACGTTCCTCTTGAAAATCGTGAATGGAATAACTTCTGTTACTATCATATTAATGAATTTGTAGTATGATTTTAAAAAATAAGAAAC
The DNA here is from genome assembly GCA_030770465.2 of Perdita meconis. NCBI lineage: Eukaryota > Metazoa > Arthropoda > Insecta > Hymenoptera > Andrenidae > Perdita > Perdita meconis. Next base: position 20,585,479 of record JASKOS020000004.1, read on the forward strand.
CTAAATATTAATATTAAACTTCTCACATTTTCCCAAAAATAAATGGGGAAATTAAAAACAAAATGAAAATCTAATTAACACGCAGTGAAAAGCTTCTAAGTGATAGCTATTAAGTAATGTTATCTTCTAATATTCGTTACAAATAATAGTAGGTTCAGATGTAATTCTATAATATAAAAAAGAAACATGTTTAAATACGTGGAATTTCACCGTATCAGTTAAGAGTTAATGTTTATTATCAATCACCAAGGATACTTCCAATCACACTAAGCTCTAAAACTGTGATTAGCAGAAGTTAAAGGAAATAAAACACTCGAATCGGTAAAAAAAATACCTAAAGACCGTAGCAAGATTAATCTACATGCTCCGCGAAAGGTTCCTGTTCTAAATTTGCGACACTTAAAAACCAAGTTAAAACCTAGATAAAAATCAAAATTCAAACACATGCCAAAAGAAATCCTCGATCTCGAAATCCCAGATGAAAGGAGATTCTAAGATCCCAAGAGGGTAAAATTCTAAAATCTAACCAGCGCAAGCCGAACGCTTAGTGCAGTCGGGATAGATCAACGTCCCCTCGGAATCGGCGTCGTTCACACCCCAGATCTCAGATTTCTCGTAAACGTCTGAAGGCCGGCGGCGTCGGAGCCGACGGATTTTTCTCAGTTGCAGCCACGGATCGCTCTCAATAACCGTAAACATGAAGGCGTCCGCTTCGGCTATCGGCCGTCCCGAGCGCCATCGCGCCTCCTCTTTACGAGGACATATCTCTTAACGTCCATCCCCTTCGCTTCTTTTCCCGCGGGTAATCGCCGCGTATTTACACGCTGAAAACGCTCGCCCTGAACGCGGCGGCGATCAACGGCGCGCGTCTGAATCACACGGTCGCGTTCTTAACGAACGGCTCGCCGTGGCTCGGGGACGAAGCGCCACGCTGGAACTTATTCAACAGGTTTACGAAGTGCCGACGCGGCGAAACATCCATAATGGTGGCCCGTGGCACCCGCGCCTCGCTCCTTCCGCCTCGATTATAATATAAATAAGAATTTATCGGCGCCGTCGCCGCGTTAGGTTCAAAGGTTTATTAATTCCCGCTAGTCCTGACTCCCCTGAATACGCGAACATGAGGTCATGGTTTTTTGGTACTCTATGCTCTGTGCGTGACATGATTTTGTTAGTTGAGGGATAAACTTCTTTTTGATCTTGTTCCTCTTCCTCTTTACTCATGGTTTACATGTGCTTCTTTTAACGGGGATTTTCTTCCTATAATCTTTATCATGATCCTTTTCGTTTTTTTTTTATATAATAATTCGAATGTTTATTGAATGTTAGGGTTATTTAAGTGGTCGTTGGGAAAATAAAAAGGGAAGTGAACGGTGGAGAAAATAGTGAAGGAAGAAAATTTAAGAATTCAAATATATTGCATATTTAGATACTTTGGGGATGAAATAAAATGGGGTAAAAATATTGTAGGGCAATTTATTGACGATGGGAAAATTGATTGATTGAATGATTTCAAAGACAGAGCAAAAATCGCATTGTTTAAGCAATTTGAGCGAATTTATCTTAGAAGTCAAAGTATTGTGGAATGATTTATATTCAAGATTTACGGATATTTTGAATAGTTAAATAAAAAATAATTCTCTAATAGCTAATCCTTTATTCTATAATTTTTCTTAGGTTGTAAATATATTTTCTAGATTGTAAGTTATTTTAAATAGTAAATTAAATCGTACAATTACTGATTTTTAATTGCATAGTTTTCGAACATACTGCAATATATCTTCGACTTTTCAATACTGCAGTAACTTTCCTTTTGTCGTCATTTTTAACAATTTTAACAACGCTCATTCCAATATTTGGGGTATAATTTATATCAAGAGTGTAATTTGTTATTATAGATTATATAGCAAAGGATTAAATATAAAAGTACCAGAGATTTAAACAGAAAGAAGATTTCTTTCTCTTTCCTTATTTTCTTCCAAAAATAGTTTCTTCTTATTCTTTAAAATAATTATTAATTCTCAAAGCATGAATGCACAATAACTTTGACAAGACTATGTCGCTACATCTACGTATTTTAATCCTTAATTTTCTAGCATTTATTATTAGTAGATTGCGAATGTTTATAGAAATTCATATTTTTATAGATATAAAATAGCACCTGTAAAATCAAAATATTTAGAGACATTGAACCTCATACATAAGAAATCAGATAACTTTAACAAACAATTGTAATCTCATATCTACATCTGACTGTATGTACATTAAATGTATACTGTGGTCGTTAATAACTTATAAAGTCGATGCGATCATAAATAACTAAATTAAATCATGAAAAAACATGAAACAAAATATTCACAAAATATTGTCACTAAACATGAAAAAAAAAATTTGTACAATCTGCAAAACAAAATGTAAACTATCTGTTTCCATTATATTACATCTCTTAGGCAATTTCTGGTATTATTTAATTATTAAATTCTTTTCTCACCAGCAGATAAATAAAGAATTCCTTCACACACAATTCTCTTATTTTATAATACTTATTTGTTATCCACATACTCTAAGATACTATAAATTAAAGTTAAAGCTTCAAAAAATATTCTAAAACCTTCACTGCTCCAAAAATTAAAAAATACAAACACAATTATAAACTGAATACATTCCCAACATCTAAATCCATTCCAATAACATTTTCACCCAATTTTCCCCCATTATCCTCATTTACCTAACTAAACAAAGTGCCACCCCCTCCCTCCAAAAAACGCCAAGAACTCTCCCCTGATAAATTTCGAAACAAACTAATTCCCCTCGCATACTTCCAAACAAGCTACCCACTTTGAAACAGCCACAAATCCCGCCCGCCACCAGTCCCTCGCAATCGCTACAAACCACCAACAAGCAAGTTATCAAAGGGGCCAAGAATCCCCCTGTGTCGATACCGTGTCCCCGGAATCTCGAGGAGACCTCACGAAGCGCGCGTTTTAATTAATAAGGGCACGCATATACGGGCGAGCGTAAGATAGAGGGGCTCCCCCCCCCCTCGGGGGTGAATCAGCCGTGTAAATTATCGGGTCGCGTTATCTGGACCGACTATTGGGTGTTCAGGTACCTGCTCTCGGGTCCACACGCCTCGACGCATTCACACGTAAAATTACGTTATCTCCCCCGTTTCCATGGGAGGCGAAAGATACATCCCGAGTAGTACTCGGATACAGGTAGATAGATCGTCGTACGGGTACGTAGAGGCGCGCGTAAAACGATCGAGAGAACCGGCGCGGCGGGATCGCATAAACTCCGGAGATTTAAGCGGCCCGAAGGGCTCTCAGACGAGGAAACCATCTTCCACGGCGACCACCATGGCTACGCTCTTAGCCCCGGTTCTCTCGCCTCGCGAGGGTTTTAAACAATGTTTCTGTCCAAGAGGCGAGGCTAAATGTCACGCGGCGCTCCGTGTCACCGCGCGAATGCTTTTAGGCGAAGATTATTGGGAATGAAATCGTGAAAATACTATTTCAATTACCCGCGAAGCTTGCTTTATTACCGAGAAGTGCGCAGAAACGGGGATCGAATGGGGTAAGAGGAGTGGATGGAAGGATTTGCGGATTATCGCGGGAATTGAAATCTGTCAGCGTGGTATGAAGGAAATGTAAATGATGATGATGCAAGGAGTTGATTTGTTGAAAGTTTGTAAGTGTTTTCACTTACGGTGCTCGATGAAAGATCTGAGAAAGTTTAGCTGTGATGTCTTGTTCTCAATTTGAGCTTCACATGAGTCAAGAGGGTTGAAACTGCAGATGACATTTTGTTTATTACCCTGAATTATACTGATTAACGTCAGTAGCGTTTGAATTTTTTTCTGTTCTTTGAGCAAACTCCGAGTGCAAGAGGTCAATACATTTTTTTACTGTAATGAGAAACTCCGTAAAATATTATTCCATCTTTTATTTATTACACTGTTTAAGTATATATCTGATGATCTATAATTTGCTCGGGAGTATCTTTGCCAGGATAACAAATAAATTGTAGTACTTTATAGTAGTAGTGAATTTAGAAGCCACGAGTTTCAAACGATCAAACTATCTTTACCGTGAGAACATTCTTGGCCAATTTAACTACTTTTAATAATAGCCTAGGAGGCGAAGTAAATGTCGTGACTAAACGTAACGAAACAGATAAAACATAAACTGCAAGACAAACTGTAGACGATACTGAAGTAACAAGAAGAAATATATACATTATAAAAACCCGATTATTGATCCTTTAACTTGGAAACACCTTATATAATACCACTAATAAAAGTACGGAAATTTGTACACGAATTTTACTTCGATACTAAAGAAATGACTTCAGTAGAACCACAGAATTCTTTTTCAAAATGAAAATTGGTCTCAAGAAAAGCTGTTACTGCAACTGAATCTCCAAGAATCGACTGCAGTGAGATGTTTGGAAAGGGTTGAAAGGTCTTGACGATGAATCTATTTTACTAAAAAGACAATGGCCCGCGTTGGAGCCTCTAACGCGAGTTTATGCACAGGACAAACCGTTTGTCTCGGCGAATATATTCACTGTACTGACTTAAGAGGTTAACTATGCCCGACGATATTTCAATAGGAGGCGAAGCAAATATCATGTTCCAGCCCAATCTTGTGAAGGGGCAGCGAGAGAATAAATTGTAAAAGGTGTAAATCAATGATGTAATATAACGAGTAGAGGCGAAGGGATATATTGGTAACGTAATAAGTAGTCGGATCGTATGTACATCAGCGACGCGCTTAAGGCTCGCTTCACACGATCCACGTTTCCGTTTCCTGAAGGGCTCGCCGTTCTGTCGGAGAAACCTGTCTGTGATGCAACTGTTTATGAAAATATTATAACAATAAATCGTGAAACAATTGAATAGGCACCATAATCATAGGAACAAGTCTTAGGTATCTAATTCCTGAAAAATAAATTACAGTGCCGTCAAAATGTCTGCTAAACCTGAACAGTTGTTGCAATAATTTTCACACTCCAAATTGAATGGACTAAAAGATTCAGACAACTAAATATCAGTTTCCATCCACTTTCTAATGTCTGAAATTTTATATTCTTCAGAATTTTTTGTACACTCAGAAGACATTAAGGTTTTCGAAACTGAATAAAGCTATTAGAATAATAATTGGATATACAAGGAGCAACTATAATGGTGTGAAAGGAACTTAATAATACAGCACACGCGTACGCGTGTGATAATAAAATAATGAAACATCATGAACCAAGGATATATATCGGTAATATAATAAGTAGTCGGATCGTGTGCGCGGGAGAAACGAAAGAGGGAAACGCTGGAAGAATCCCTGCGAGATTTTACAGTCATTTCGCGGTGATATTACAAGCAAGCAGTCTTCTGTTTATCTCAAGGACATAATATCGTAATAACATGCGAGTGTATTTTTTCTAAATATCTTCCATTTCAAGGATTGCCTACGCCTTTTCGCGAAGAAGAACGGTTTATGTCTCCCCTCTAATATTTTTTAAATTAGAACTTGCTGCGTAATTTGAAACCTGCGGGGAGGATACGTATCACGAAATATTCGATACGCTATGCGTTTTCTGTCCGCTAGGAATTCTACTCTTTGGTGACACCGCGACGAACTTGTAATTGCGGGAAGCTTTGTAGCTTTTGTTGCAATTACAACTATATTCTTTATTTAAATATTCCTCTGTTGTGAATGGAGATTGGCCTTCTGATGAACCTTGAAACAAATTCAAAGTCAAACAATACTCAACTCAAATCACGCGCAACTAAAGCCCAGGCTCACCCAATTTTATCACCAAAGAGCGACCGCAGCTTATAATCTATTGCAAGGGATCGCGCGCATGCGACTGACCACGATTCCTCCCGACATAGCTTCAGAATATGCCCCTTGGCTAACAACGACTATGGCTGCAGGGTATACCTGCGGCTGGCCGCAAGAAGAAGGCTCACAAAGCAGAAACGGAGAAGTTGACGCGACGAACGCGTTGCATGTATCATAAAGTCAGCGATTTGTTTCCTTTCACTGCTTCGTCTGTTCGTTGTATATTGTCAATGTTCGTCATTTGTAATACACATCATTCTGTGATCGATTCTATTGTGTCTATAAATATATCTAACAGAATTATTAACTATTACATTTTCACTGGTACAGAAATGTGAACATTATGTCGGAGAAACTAGGCCATAGAATGTTTGATAAAAGAGAGAAACACAAAAATTGCATCAGCAACAATGACAGCGTTGAAATAAAAAAAATAATACCCCAAAATGTCCCTTTTCAATGGTCCTAAAAAATCTGCATTGTCACAAAATATTGCATAAAATCTTCTGTAACTATATAAAACTGAAAGTATGATTTACCGGAAAATAAAACGAACTTTCAGATAAGATATCACGTTGAAATTTAGCATACAGGGTGAGTCTCGCAACATGATCACTTTAAATGTAATAAGTTATTTTCTGTATAAAAAAGTGTGTCAATAAAAAATTATATGGTTTTCTGAGTGATATACTAAGCTGTAATTGAATTTTTGTTACTTTGATTTTTGCTTGAAACATTTGTTTATACAGCAAATAACTTATCAATTATTCAAAGTGATGATGTTGCGAGACTCACCCTGTATAGCTAGATAATGTTGTCAATATATTGGAAAAAATCTGAATGTTCAAAATTTGTAATACTGATAAAAAAAAATTACTATAAAGAAACTACCAGGACAAATTAGCCTGATATTACAAAACATGAAATAATTATTAAACTTACGTACAGCGTAACGCACAGGTATTGTTACCAACTAGTATTAAATATAACCTTCACAAAATTGCATCAAAATCAAAGTAGAGTAAATCGTATAAAATCCTCGCTAAATCAAGGAGCGCGAAAGCGGCGCTAATCGCCTTGCTCGCAGTCGCCGTTGCGCCGCTTATCGCGGGCGACAATTAAAACAGGGCCCGTGATGGGCCAGTGATTTACCGTCAGACGAAAGAATGAGCGAGTAAATTACAATACGCCCGTCCCGAGGATGTGACACTTTGAATGGGGCAAAAATCGCGCGGCGCGAGCTCGCGTTCGCCGGTGATTGGCGGAACGGCGGAGTCCGTACACGCATGCGTGCTCGCAAGCGTGTGTGCGCACCTCGTTTGGTAGTGTTGCTAGCCCACGAAATACGGACGGGCGGACAGGATGACGGACGACAGGACGCCCTGGGCAACCGAGAGTGGTGACTCGCGCGACACAACCTCATACTCGCCCACGTGTTCGAGCCTTTAACTCGCCCTCCTCCACTTTTCCATCGTCTTCCGCTCTTTCTTCGCCCTCTGATCCCGGCCACCTTTCTAACCCTCTTGTACCGTCCCCTTTTTGCCCTTATTTTCACTTGTACTTCGATTCCTTTGCCATTCCTGTTGCTTACTATCCAAAGTTAGAATGTTCGGTGGAAAAGTTCGGGACGCATTTGTATTCGTTTTTCGGGGTTTTGTATAGTTGATTGTGCAGTTTATATTATTTAAATTCCAGTTTATTGTCTTCTGGGTTTGAAATATTGATAACGAATAAAAATCTTAGGAGTTCTTTAAGTCTTTTTTACTTCATAATCATATAGTGGGTGATGAAGTTAGAACCATTTGCAGACATTCAAGATTCATTCTCAAATGAAACTTGATGTCTGCGAATAGAAAAGGTACATTGAAAATGCAATCACAAGATATATACTTTTCTGCTGTGACTCTAACAATTTGATTATTCATTGTATTTTTTGTTTTCTCTTACAGTTTTCTTGCTTTCGAGAAAAGTGTAAAAAGCTATTATTATTACTAGACTGCAGATTTTTATACAAAATAAAATGTTTGGAATCGAATATACAATGACTCACACATTTATTCATAAAGTATTTGTTTAAATACTAAAAAAGATAGATGCGTTTGCGCAATAAAACTTGTGAGACAATTCAATGTGGACGGTGAAATGACATACATTAATGAAAAAAATATAATACTGGGGGGGGGGATTTGACAACCAATTAAAGTTTGGGCTATAAGTGAACAAACCTGCAAATTGCTGTAATTAATTGAAACTGAAATAACAGAATGTCTTATTTTTTAAATATTGGTTATTTATTTATTTATTTATAATAAACGAGTAGACCCTTTTTTTCATTATAATGAGGTGAGAAGACGCAAAATCTATATTGGCATTAATTTAAGTAGATACAAACGTAATAATTATAGATTATAGATTAAAATCATTCTGTCGAAACTGTAGCAATTTAGATTTGAACTGTACTATAAAAACGCCAAAGATATAAGTTTGATTTGCATATTTGTTAGCTAAGTGGAATAGCCTCTGGGAAATGAAATTCATAATGTAACTTAAATTATGTTTCGGCAACTGTCAACAACCCCGTTAATTTTTAAAACAATTAGAATTGTTAGTTATCACTAATATCTTGTTTCTCACTTCTTGATCTTCATATTTATTATAGTGATGATAAAAAAGAATTGATTCCATATTAGGGTTTTTGAGAGGAATGCAGCGGAGCAAAAGAAGAATACTCGCAGGTTCCGTTGAGCCGAGTCCCGCCGCGGTCTCCTCGTTAGTCATCCTAATGTAAATCAAGTGAAACGTCGACCCTGGCTGGCATCGATGGGAAGCCATTCGCACGTGGCCTCTGGTTCAGCTGCTAAACGATACACGCCTGCGGAATTGCGGGTGGCCACCTTCTGCGTGAGCATCCGCCGATCGTATATCGGCAAGTACAACTTCGTTCTCCCGGCTATGGAGACGTTACACCCGGGACATCTTGCGCAAAAACATGCTCGGCCTGTTCGTTATTTATTTATCCGTTGTATAATGCCTAAAGAGGGAACGACGCACGAATAACAAAGTTCGATGACTTTACGAATCTTTCCCCGGCGGATTCTATGGATTTTCGTCGGTAATATGATCCACATGAATGTTTCTGCGTATAGCTTCTCACGTTTTCTTGCTTGGGAGTGGTGCTAGACGCTCACTTCTATCACAGGAGGCTGCGAACAAGACACCTTTCATAGACTAAAATGGTATTCTTTATGAAAATTAACTTTAAGCAGTGATCTAACATTTATGACGTGAGAAATATTTACGTTGAAGCAATGAAATGTCAATTTAGTATAAAATAATGCCAAGGTTTAGGACAATTTGTCGTCGAGCATAATAAGGGCACAAACGCACTTGAAACACCATTTTTTGGGTAACCCTATACCAGAGTTTGGCAAAGTGTAATCTGATTACAAATCACAAATCGCGATTAAAGTGTGATTACTAATTCAATTACAAATTATTTCCTGCAATCGCTACTCGTTGCTGATTACAGAGTCAGATTAGTCTTAGTCAGTAACAACTAACGATCATTGAAAATAACTGGTAATTGAATGAACAATTACACTTTAGTCACAGTTTATGATTTGTAATCAGATTACATTTTGCTCAACTAAAAAAAATAAAACTAAAGCCAATATTAGTAATATAATTTTATGTTACAGTAGTTCTGTATAAACCAATTTTTTTGTAACTTCAGTGTTCCAAAAGTAATTCCTTATGAAATATCCTCCCAAATACAGGATTTATTTTTTCAAAGAATAGCAATCTATATCGCATTACTCCTAAAGGAGTATAAAAGAGCCGATAGCATTTGAAAAGACTTTGTTGCAAAGTATCTTGCACAAGATCGACACACCAACGATCGAGGACCAAAAAGATCGACGAAACGACCTTCAGCTGGCACGCAATCGCGTCGCCTCCGCGCCGATAATTTCGTGGGTGAGCAGGAGAGGAGATAAATTCGCGTGCTTTTTGAGGGCCCATCGGCTCGATTGGCCACCGATTTCGAATGGAATAAAACGGATTCGGCCGGGGGGATCGTGGCTGGCAGCGAAGTGGGCATAATGCGAATGATGTCCAGGAACAACGCAGTCGTGAAAATATAATTTGATGACTGCGCGCGTTCGACCCGTTTCCTCGATTCCAGAGCTGGGCAAATTTTATTTGGCATAGAAATAAAGAATAACGGGTCGATATAAAATCTCTGATTTTGAGTTGCAATATTGCTGTAGGTATACGGGAATTTATTCGAAGAGGACTTTCAAATCGGGGAACCATTTTATTATCTTCGTTCTAAATCTGGGTGGAAAGATAATGGTTCAAATTGTTTTTTCTTGAAGATATTTCTGGAATTTATCTGGGTTCGATGATCATATAAATCATCAGTTTTTAGTAGATCTCGTGGTAAAATTTCTGAAAAGTGAATAAGAAATTTTTAGCAACATTTTTTATGGTCTAGTATAGTGTTACATATGGTATTTGTTTATGAGTAATTTCATGAGCACCGTACAAAGGAATTAGACGTTGCGTACGTGTGAACTTTGATATATGATGAGCATCACATATTTTAGCCATTGAAACATAGAAATAATTACAGCATACGTCGATACGCGATTGCCAGTTTGCGCAATCTGATATCTAAAGTTCAAATCGACAGCTGGATGTTTTTCAATAGAAAGGTTTCATGAAGAAACGTGAAGATTCGAGTATATCGAGGATCAAGGCAATGATATTAGCATATTAATGGATATATATTTTTTTTTTTTATTACCACGGTTCACACCCGACAATGCGGGTCAGACATTTCCATACAATGTGCAATATTCCCTCGATGTAAAAGTCGTGTTGAAGTTTACATAACTGGATAAATATCCAAGATGAGACGCTATTGAATTAAGAATATTTAATCACTAAAAAATATAGAGGCAATTTTTGTTTTCCTTCATTGAGATAAAAAAGTTAAAATATGTAGTAATTGATTTTACATAAAATAGTAATATATTTACTTAAGAAAAATATGATCGTGAGATATGTGGAAATTAAGTGCACAGTAATTTGTATTTTAGTATGATTTACTGCTTCAACTGCGGTGTGATATAAACACAAGTATTGTTATGGTAATATTGCATTATCGTTCTCCTTATAGAATTGCGAGATTGCCTCAGGTAGTATCAGTGACAGTCTTAACATTGATGCTTCAGTGACTTCAATGCGGTAAGGAAACATCACTATGTAAGGTATTATTCAATCGAGATTCAAACTCTTAGAGTAGTAACTCTGAAAGAGAATAAATGAATTAATTACTTAATAATGAAGTAGATGTTATCGACATTGTGGACACATAAGTTTCACATAAATAAAGACAAAATACTACTACTACTGATTACTGATAACTCACTACTGATTTAAAGAAGATAAAAATGTTCATCATTTGTCAAAATTAATTTTACATGCACACACATTCACTCACCACCGCTGCTCATCTCTCGGTTCAGCACTCCAAGCCACCGTCACAATCTAAAAAAAGAAGAAAAGAAGAGATGGTCATTAACCGTCATGAATGAAACAAAATTATCCAAAGTATCGCGACAGAAAAGAAACACCGAACGTCATCCAGATCGAGCGAATCCGTCGAGACGTTTAGCGCCGATGCAAAACGTCCGAGCAACGTGGCGCAGGTCAAAACCCAACAGTCACAAAACGATCGTGTCATCGGTATCGCCGAGGAAGAGTAACCCAATCGTCTCTTCCTCGAGGCACGCGTGTAAAGATATCCATACGCGGCGGTCCGGCGCAGGAACGGATTGAAGAGGAAGAAAGAAACGAGTAGAAGCGGACGAAGAAGAAGAAGACGAAGAAATTCCGAACGAGCAGAGTAGGGCTGACCAGACGTGTTATCGACGCTCTGCCAACCCCTTAAATCAGCGAAGGTAGGCAAGACCCCGGGGTTGAAGCCGAGGGGGAACAGAGGAGGTGGAAACGCTTCCCCCTCCCCTTTCTTCTCCTCTTCCATGGGGCCCCCCTTTCTCTTTCCCTGATCCCTCGATTTTTTTCTCCGGCTCGTGACGAAGAGAGGACATGCGCATGCAGATCACGTCGGTTGTAGCCAAGTGATAGCGTATCCGTGGGCGGCGCGTGCGTGTGGTCCTTCTATGTCCCCTTTAACTCCCATCCTTTCCTTCGTCTCTTCCACCATGCTCGAAGGAACGGCTCTCCGGGGCCGGGAACGGGCCCCGTCGTCTCTTTCTCGCCTCATACCCGCGTGCCCCGGACTCCCTACCCCCGCCTCGCCTCGTCGCTTTTAAATGGGGAAATGACAGACTTAATACGCGATTTAATGCGTGCCTACCTGACGCTCCGCTTTTCGCGACGCGCGTGCCCCCTCCTCTTTCAATTTTTTCCTTGGAATTTTCCTTTTATGGAAGAATTTTCTTGACAAGGATTCGGATTGAGGTCCGAAGTCTAAAAGTAGTTTGAATAGCTTTGGTAGTGGTTGAGGATTAACTGCTGGATGGGGAATGAGTTTCGAAACTCTTGGTCATTTTTAGCCCCCTGTGTGTTGCGAGATTATTATGATTATTTCAGTCTTTTTTATTACGGTAAAGGCTAATGCGGAGAGCTTGTGACAGCGGGTAGATATTTAGCTGAGACTGATGCTGCTGATAGGGAAACCTGAAGGCAACTATCTAGGTTGAAGGGTTTAAGGTGTCAACAGTAACATTCAGGTGATGTCAGATGAATATCTAAGATGCTGACAATAATAAAAAATTTAATTAAGTAAAAAGGTGAAAAGAAAGAAATTATTTACGTTTTTGTTTGAAATTTCTTAAGTGAACCGCACACGGTCAATAATATTGTCAATACCGATAAATATTATTGAGTGTATGAAGTCGATATTGAATGTAGGATTGATGTTAATATTGAAGATTATAAAGAAAGAAAAATATTGGAAAAATTGGATAGACAAGCACTGAAGTAGATTGACACTAACATTGTCAAACTAGAATTGATCAATATTATTAACCGTGTGGAAGACCCTTTAGAGTTGCAATGAGATTTCAATTTCTTGGACGATTGTTATCTATTTTACGGAATGTTTACAAGGATGTAAAATATCAGCTACTGACTCTGTAATGTATCATACTACTTCGAAGTACTTTATCCTAGTACCTGGAAGTACTATAAAAATCATTTTGAAAGTGTATAAAGAATAAGTGGTTTATAGTAATTATTGTACTACCACCACTATGTATAATTAAAACCTGCAGTTATTTTGTGACCCATTGATCAATTATGAAGAGACTGACTGCAGAAGCATCTAAATAATATTCAGCAGATATTAATAATATAGTTTCTGTTCTCAAAAAAGGTTCTTCATAAATAGGTATTAATTAACGAAAGGTGGGTAACTATGTCATTAGTACTACATAGGAATTTGTATTAAGATATCAAGTACTGTGCAATTATGATTAGTTCAATTCGTAAATTGAACCTTTCAGGAATAAAAATTTCTGGAAACTATTTTTCAGTATAATTCACCCAAACACCAATAATTTTTCAATAATGTTTAACCGTCATTCAGGAATCCTGGCATTTGAATAATACCACATAAGATTACATAAGATTTTCTATCAGGTGTTCAATTATCACCTTCAAAATAGAAAACCCAGATAACTAATCTCCTTAAAGAACCAGCTCTCCTACGGTGAGCAGAGTCCAAATAACATTAATGAAAATTTAGTAAGGTGCACGTAGCTAAAGGTAGACATCGGAGATAAGGTAACGACCTGAATTTATGTAAAGTCCTGTATCGCTATCGTCACTTCTCTCAACTTAAATAGCCAGGAATTTATCGTTTCTGCCTGGAGCCCGCGTCTCTAATAACTTTAACCTTTTTACCTCAATAAATCTAGTTTTCTCGAATGTAATATTTCAGTGTAGTTCTACTTGAAACACTGAAGAACACTGTCAATGACCTAAATTCGTGAAGTTTTCACTTTCCTGGCTTTCACGCTTTGAAATTTCAGCTCTAACTTTATCTCAACAAACTTTATATGCTCTCCATCACAATGCCAGAAATCTTGAGAATTAATTTCTACTTGAAGCATACTGACAAATAATCTTTGATATCCGTACTACCAAATCAAAATCAAAAAGGGATATCAAAAAGGGAACGATTCGCATTCCAATTCTGTGTGATCCATTCCATTCTTCAAATTTCTATCAAACGTTAATGGAAAGACAGTTCAGTCCCTAAATCACCTCCAACGCTTTGCGATCCACACAGACTCGAACACCGAATGACCAAGGACCAGCCAGGAACTTACCAAAAATGATTTCGTCGGGTAGTTTAGCCGGCCCCTGTCACGAAATTATGTAAATTTGCTTTACAAGTCGTGCAGATAACTTTTGTTTTTTCTCTCTGATCCGAATTCCTCGAGTTTCCAGGTTCGGGACCGTCTCCTAGGCCCCGGAGCGGCCTTTTGCTGACGGTCGACCGGTCGTGCGAGATATTCTCCTTATCGACGCGGTGCTGGGCCCCGTGTTCGGCCCGCTCGTGGGCCCGAAATAGCGTCTTCGGGGCCCACCTCGTGCCTTTCCAGCACCTACCTTCGAAAAAGAAACGTAACCCTAGACGTATCGTGGTGTCATGTCCCGCGCACCTGGCGGCCTCGTTCTTTGTAACACGATACACGCGTTTCTTCTTCTTGTTCTTCTTCTTCTTCTCCTTCCTCGTCTCCTCTTCTTCGTTGTCTTTGCTGCCGTTGCCGTTTCTTCTCTCGTCGTCTTCCTCTTCTTCATTCCACGCCGTTGGAACTTCGCCGCTGTCATGATCGTCCCGCGGCACTGTGCGTGAAGGAGAATCGATTGAAACGACGAAAGAAAGAAGTCGAGTGTTAATTAACCCGGGTAGGACGTGCCGGCTCCCAGACGTTCCTAGATCCCTCCAATTGATTCTGCTTTCTTCTATAATTAACCACCTTGTCGACCGGCGATTTGTTACGTCGCGAGGAAAAAGTGCAGAAGTAACGGACGGCGATTAGTGTTCCTCGATGACGGGACGAAATGGATGGATGGTTTCTGATTAGTCTCGTTGCTTGGCATTGGTAAATGCGGTCTTCAGTTTTATGAAGTTATTTGTTGTTAGTTGAGGGCCGAAAAAAGTCATTTTGTGAGAAGGTTAGACGACGCGGAGTCGAACTTGATGAAAAAGCATGCAGTTTCTCCGGAACGCAGAGAGGAATTTGTTAATTTAGTTAACTGTTTTACTTACTGTAACTCATGGACCTAAAGGACGATGCATAAAGTGAACTTATGGGCGAGAAGGTTCCTAAACTCGCCATGTACAGGTTAGAGGTACTGAAATAAGAGGCTGGCCACGAGCCCAATTTCAGCAAAATCCTATGAGAGAGAAAGAAACATAGATTATTTCACTCTTACCCATTGGTAAAAGTGGATAAGAGTGAAATAATCTATGTTTCTTACTCTCTCGCAGAATTTTGCCGGAACTGGGCTCGTGGCCAGTCTCTTGTTTCAGTGTTTCTAGTATAGCTCAAATTGCATTGCCATCTTCTGACGCTTGCTTTCAAATAATAACACTGCTTTGTTACAGCACTAAGAAGCGCGTCACTTTTAATACCTAAACTTGACTGCTGTTTGACCTGTACATGGTTGGTCAAACCCGATTTCCCCTTCCGTCTTTCGTACCGCTCCAAAACAACGCACCGTCCTTTAGGTCCATGCTCCAACTTGTGAATATTTCTTTCTGAAAAAAGAAGACGTTCGGGTGATTCAGACTGCGAGTACAACGTGTTTAAAAAATAATACAATAAAAATTTATTTTACACGTACAAAAAACGAGACACAACGCGCACAAATAGGTACACAATGCAATTATGAAACGGTCCACTTTACGAACTATCTCGGATACCTATACATAGAAATACGTCATGCCTAGCGTAATTACAGATCTAACGAGCTTGAATCCGTAAGCAACCACATCGTACCATACGATACCTAATTATACTCTAATATTCACTGCTATAGATACGTACGCAGGTAGATACATTAAGAACCATGACGCGAAGCGACGTTGTCTGTCCGACAGACTGTTTCCACTTTAATAAATCAATTTCGTATCTCCGAGCCTCGAGGACCAGTCAAATATATAAATAATCGAGGCGTCGAATGTCTCTAAATCTCTCGGTAAAATAATCCTGCGTCCTTCGAGTCCACAGCACCGTCGAGGCTCCGCCGACGCCGGATCCCCGTCAATAAACTGACCGAACGTTTCGAACTTCACTGTCGACACCAAAAATCAAGTCTATAGGAACGGATGGCGGTCCAGGCACGAAGAAAAAAAAGAGCTCCGCCGAGCTCGGGACGAATCCACGGGGAGGCTAGGAGGTCTCTTGGAGCACGACGGTGCTCGAGCCAGGTACAGGGATCCCTGGCGGCGGCGGCGACGTCGATACGCCCAAATTATGAGTCAACGAGTGCCTCCTCAGGTCGCAATTCCTGCGGAAGACTTTGCCGCAGGAGGCGCAATGGTACGGCTTGATGTCCGTGTGCGTCAGAAGATGGGTTTTTAGGTTGCTCCTCTGGTTGAAGCTCCTCGCGCAGACCGGACACTTGTGCGGCGATTCCTCCATGTGCAGGATCTTATGCACCGCGAGAGTCCTACTCTGGCAGAAACCCTTTCCGCATTCCGCGCATTTGAACGGCTTTTCCTTGCTATGAATGTACCTGGGAACAGAGAGTTGCCTTCCCTTCATTGAGGCGTTACGACCATTGCGAAGCTGCTCGAGGTGTCGGAGTAACAGGATTAGGAGGATTGTGTTTCTTTCTGGCGCCGAGTGTGGATGTCCTGAGGTGTCTGCGGTCTGCAGGATCTTGCGGTGATTGTTCTGGGAAAGCGGAGACTCCTGGGTTCTCTTGTGCGATGATTAGATTGGGATGTAAAAATAGGATTAGCTAAGAAGTTGTTCGGAGGATGAGTCATTGTGATTGGGGGACCTCCTGCTGATTAAGTTTTTACTTGGAGCTTTTTGTGAGGATTGGTTCGTAGACAGAAGCTGTGTAATAGGCCTAATTCAGAGGTTTAGTATTTCTATGAAGGAATCTTTGATGTTCTAATTAAGAAGTTTAAGAATAACCAACGTGAAAAGATAATCACCTCAAGGATAATCATTTCAACTAGACTGAAAATAAGGCCAATAAGAAAATTCAAGTGCTCGATAAATAAGAAAAAGTTTAGGAAAATTTGAAAAACCAGTAAGCAGAAATTTCAACTAAAAATCCTGATTAAAGGAATCAAATAATTAAAACCAGCGCACCGTGATTTTGAAAACCATATTAAAAATATTAAAAATATTCTCTGCGTACTAAAACTAACCTATACCAGATATAAAAATATACAGAGTAGAATCTCCAACTCGTTACCTACTGGGAATAAAGTTAGCAACAGCACGGCTACTTTTAAGAGTAGTTCCTAGGCTCAATTAACGGGAATTGCGAACGCATCGACTGATATCGTCATGATTGATAGCCAAGATACGAAAATCTCGACAAATTATCACGGTCTGATCAAGGCAATTAATACACTGCCGTATTATTTTGTCATATTTAGACGCAACCTAGAGAGAGACGCAACCAAAAGATTGCAATCAATTGAAACCGCGGTGAGAAGAAAGCGCGTTACGAGCCGCTGCGTGATTGGTATAACTAGCTTCGCAGTGCACGCTTCGTTGTGCCAATGAGCGTACATAATGGAGGCATCATCTTCCGCGTTTCTTCCACGAACGGCCTCTTATGATGCTAATTTTTAATCAGTCTTAACGGACAGTCTTCAATAGAAGCAAATTGGGAACGATTTATCGGCGCTTCGCGATTTCCAATTTATGTAACGCGGTAACTCGCGGTGTTTATTGTTACGGCGAACTTTCAAGCACCATAGAAATTCGATACTTCGATAGTTAAGTGATTTTTCAATGGATATTGAATCCTAAATGCGTGGATTGCTGGTGAATAATGTAAGAAGAACATTTTTTAATTTACTGTATGAAGCATAAATTAAGTCTGGAGGATAATATTAATATTTTCAATTATCTGGAATGAAAATATTTTTTTGGAAGTAGATGCATTTCCTATGTGACAAAATTGTTGTTCTAGTTTTCTAGTTATTATAAATATTCTTTTTCAGAAATTCACGATTTGAATTCTAGCAATATTTAAAAAATTAGAAACTCTATCTAGAGTAACTGTGCTATGAGAAGAGAAGTTTGATAATTTTCCTGTTCAGATTATATTTTATTATAATATATTGTGATTATACAATAAACTAAAAGTGCAGTTAATGAAAAGCAACCAATTAAAATCAAAGATTCCTTGTTTTCTTTACCTAACTGAACCATCAAAACAAGAAAATAATAGTAACACTTCAAATAATTTTGAATAAAATGTCGATTATTGCTACAAATTGTACAAAATATAATTGAATAATGATACTTATGGACTCCTGACAAAGAGTGGATGGGATTTAAACGTGGCACAAGAATGGAAAAACCTCCTCAGCCCGAAGAAACGAAATCATGCGCTCACCTATGGTCCCTCAGATGATCCTGCCGTCGGAAGGCCTTCCCACAAATATCGCATGAGTACGGTCTTTCATCGGTATGCGTTCTCTCATGAATCAACAGATTGTAGCTTTTCGTGAACTGTCGGCTGCAGAACTTGCAAATAAACTGTTTCTTAGGCCTGGACGCCCTGCAGGTCCTAGGTATACTAGTCTCAGCAGAAGTGGAGGTGGCTTGAAGCGGCGACGAGGAGGACGACGACGAACACGCCGACGACGAAGCCGGTGACGTAAACGAAGAAGCCGCAATATGGGATAACGACGTGGACTGGGGCACGGTGTTGGAAGAACTCGAAGTCGCGCGATTTCCTTCGGATATCCGTCTTAGTAGCGCCTCGTGGTTAGCGGCAGACGTCACCACGGATGTGTCGCGGAGAAGAACCTCCTGTTCCTCCAGCAGAGCCAAGTTCTCATCGGGATCCTCGATGAAGTCGAGCCGGCCCTCCTCCTCGCCTTCCGATTGCAGCAACCTCTCCGCCGAGAGTTGGTCGCTCTTGCAGACTGTCGTCGACGCGAGGGGATTCTCGAGGCCGTTTATCGGCGAGTACCTCTGGCCGGCGAGGCCCGAAGCGGTCGTCTGGCTCACACTAGGCGCGGCACTGCTCACATGAAGACGATGCAGGGTTAGGTAAGTCTCGAGGGCCTGGAGGTTGAGGGCGGCCGCGGCGGCGTGTCCTGGGGGCAGCAGGGCGGCTCTCTGGAGGGCGGCGAGTAGAGCCCCTTGCAAGCCCAGAGCGACGCTCTGCAGCGTGAGGTTTGGCAGGCCGGCTTCCGTGACACTGGCGACGTCCCGGAGCTCGGTGCTCGTCGAGGTGCTCGCGGAAGAGGACGACGGGACCATTACGATTCCCCGCTCCTGGTCCTGCTCCTGCTGTTGCTGTTGCATCCTCCCCCGTCGCTGGAATGGTCCCGGGTCAGGCTGAGGGGCTGGCGACGTGTTGCCGGTACCATTGGCGGGGGTGGTTTCTCTTAGGTAACCTCTGTCCCAGCACGTCTTCGGGGTCCCAACTCTACCGCTTCCAGGAACTCCAGCACACCGGTCCAGTTATCGTTCACCAGGGCCGGTCGAGATCCGACGCCGGGAGCCTCATGCTCGGCGACGACGCGGATCGGTCGCGAGGAATCGCCGAGGGGTGCTCGCGACAGGGTGGACGAACGAGTGAAACGGCAAAGAGAAGAAACGCGTGCGATGCTGGCGGTACGGAGGCGCCCCGACGACTGCTCTTGCCTCTCGCTGCTGGGCACTGCTCGTGGAGACACCTGGTGGCAGGTATCCGAGGCGAGTTGGGACCGTCCGCGAGGAACGGACCTCGGTCTCTGGAGAGAGAGCCCCACAGCTGGCCCGCAATTGCTGCTCGCCGTCTCGGCATAAACGGCGTCGTTCGTAATCTTGCGTGCACGCGTCACTGCGTGCGTCGCTGCACGCGTCCGATGCGTCCCCCTGCCGACCGACAACAACCCCTGGGCTCTCACCCCTCCGATGTGTTATGATTTAACTCTTCAGCCGGCGGGAATTATGAAATTGACGCAGCCAACGTTGCTGGACGGTTTCCACTTTTTTGGGAGCTGCGGTTATCTCGATTATGGAGGGTCCAAGCAGGATTTCACCTCTTTAGGAATTCCGCTGAATACGTGTGGACTTCAGATTTGACGTGGAGTCAAATTGTATAATTGACTAACTCACGGTTTAAAATGCAATTAATTATGATGCAGAATCGTTACAAACAGAAATATAGAAATTCCATAATCTAGTTCAAAGATTCTGTCTTTATATGTGACCTGGTCTATGAAAAGGGGGCTTACGTGCGAAAACTACTTAGTAATGTTTTTCTGGCATATAATAATGTTTTTTTATCTTGTAAACCGATGTACACAATTCTTAATTTAGGCACTTGAATCCTAAAATCTCGTGTATAGTCATAAGGACTGATCCGGAATAAAGATTTAATCTCTCTCTCTCTCTCTCTCTCTCTCTCTCTCTCTCTCTCTCTCTCTCTCTCTCTCTCTCTCTCTCTCTCTCTCCTTATTCCAGATTTAAAAAAAAAATCAGTTTTTTTCGTATTTGTACTCTTCTTTCTCTTCATTTTTAGTCAACTTTTCAACAAATTATGACTTCCTGGTTTTCACCATATTAAAGAGCGTCTCAAACTCTATCCGAATGGGCAAAAAAGTGGAAAATAATTTTTTGACACCTAAGCCCCCTTTTCATAGACCAGGTCACATATTCTGAGTTTATATCTTCATAACTTTAGTCTTAAAGAAGCCTAGGGAAGCATTGAGTATTAATAACTATAAAATGAATAATCATTTTTAAATAATAATAAACAAGTTACTACAATTCACATGTCTTCTTCATAATAGAACATGAAACTTAAAGTACATTTTCACGTGACTCTAAAAGTCACGACCTTGATGTCATAACGTTATGACGGAAAATTTGTGGTATGAATTCAGTGTTATTAGAACGCGACTTCTAGTTATCAGGTTTACAGAAATCATGACATTTAGTGTCAGGACGCTAAAAGTCGCGATTTACTGTCATGTGAAAACGTACCTTTAGTAGGTACACGACTTGGAGACTTCAATGCCTGTATAAGTAGCATCTTCAAACTTGTCACCACACCATTTCTGTTTTTCACAATCACAAAAAATTTCTCCGAACACAATATATGACCCATATCACATAAGAAGTCAGTGGACTTCTTCTACTATAGTAAATTTAATAAAAACCACTTAATAAAATTTCTAAATACCGAATACACATCCCAATCTGGTGACTTCAACGCCAGCACAAGCAACACCTCCAAGATCCAAATCCATTCAGGAGCAATACTCTTTCATTTTTCTCCTCGAAATAAATTATCAGACGTTCCCATTCAATTAAACAGCATTACAACTGGGAGGTCACGTCGGTTTCTATTCAGAGACGGTATCGGTAAATCTTCGTTGCTCCTGTGTTCTCGGCTATCATTAAAACGTCGCGAATTAAGAATTACGAGGCACTTATGTAACATACCGCGAACTGCGAAAGTAATGAACAGCGAATTCAGTCATGGCGTGTGTCACTGGCGCGCGTCGAGCAATAAACAATGTAAATACGACGTTGGCTGTTCGTTGCCGAGGCGCTCGTACCATTTACTGTTCGAATCTAAGTATACATTGTCACGATGATGGGTAAAATAGGAAGGCGCGAACGGTACCGATGGCAGCGAGGAAAGTGAGGGAATTGTTTATTTCGTCGTAAATCGCTCAAAATGACGGCACTGTTAATTTAATTTAAACGCATCCCGTCATTCGGGTCAGATCTTCTTATAGACAGAAGATGAAATATTAGGACGACGGAAATGAAGGTTGAACTTCTTTCGCTTGTTATATTAAACTTTGAATTGAATAAATCCCTTTCAAATAATTTACTCTTGATGAAGACATTTGAAAAATTAATTCATGTACCTACAAAGATAATATACTCAGATTTGGATTGCTTATCAAATTCCAAAAACGGTGGCCCTTTAATGAAATAAATCTTGGGAAGTTCCACTACCCAAAGAAAAGGCTCTGGGCCAGTTGCTCCCTCAAAATGGACTCTTCCGGGTCACTTCTTCGTCCTCCCCCGATATCTGACCCAGGTCCAGTGACTCATAACGGGGTCCGCCGCGTCGAGGGCAGCAGTGTCGCCTGTCGGAACGTCGGACAGGTCGTGGCACCGCGCCCTACGTGCCGCCGCGCCGCCGCGTTTCGACTCGGCTGCAAAGCCGTAACAATTTACGACGGCAATTAATGCGCGCGAGTAAACCATGTATAGCGCCTATAGTTAGCTGCCTCTTCGGCACGACGGGTCGCGCAACGAGAAAGAAAGACGGACACGTTCCCTGCACGCGCTGTGACCGCGGGAAGAAGAAGGAGAAGTCCGTCGGTCAGCGAGGCGGTAGGAAGAGGAAGACGGCTGAAGGAGAGGCGAGACAGAGGGAACGACGGACAGAGAGAACGCGAGGAAAGAGAGGCGAGGCAGAGGGGTGGGACGGAGAGAGAGGAGAACTTAGAGAGGAAAAGAGACTGGAGAGAGAAGCGAACCGAGGCAGACTAAATAATATTATAGGTGGTGTTCTCACGGTCCCGGGACGCCCGCGGGCCAACTCGTCACCCCCTCCGCCCCTTCCTTGTCTTCTTATTCTCCTCTCCTCACGGCCCACCTCGTACCTCTTGCCTCTTACTCCCCCGCGCGTGAGTTTCGCCCACGCTGAGGCCCCACGGAGTCATTGGGCCCCCATGGGAGGGAGTGAGAGAGCCCGAGGGACCGGGGGAACGAGTATGGACGACAACGGACGAAGGGTCAGGGTTCAGCTCGCGCTCGCTGACCGTCACCGTGGACGGTTTTCTTTCTCCTTTCGTTCCTCTCTTCCTTCCTCGCCTCGGACCCTCTTCGCTTCCTCTCCGCTCTCCTCCGCACCCACTCCAGAGGCTTCCCCTCTCTCGCCTCCCGCACCCCATCCGACACCACGCGTTTTCGCCCGAGCGGACGCGTGTTTCTCGAGATTTTCGCGGAGGGCCCGAGAGAGCGGGGCACCGGGTTCCTCTCTTTCCTCTGCGCGCGACTCGCGTGACGTTAATTAAGTTGCTTGACGATGGAATCGAGCGGTCCACCTGGGATGACGGACGAGACGATTGAAAAGAAGCTCTTGACACGCTTTCCTGGGGAACGGGATGAATAAGTGGGGCCCGCCGTGTGAATGAACAGTTCGAGGCCCTCCCTTTGTGCCTTTCAGAGGATGGACCCCGATGTTTGCGGATTACTGTCTGATTGCGTTTTTTTGAGAGCTCGTTCCGGTCTGTGTGGTGAGTAATTTGGTGTGGAAGAAGTTACTTTGTAGCGGGCTTTGGGCCGAGAATCTTCATGGGGGATCTTTTATTTGTGGTACTGCTTGGTGGCTTTGTGAAATCTCTTGATGAATGGTAGGTTAAGTAGGTGAAGCTTTGGATATGTTGGAGTTATGAGGATATCAAGATTGAGGATTGGGAAAACTTTTTATTGGTGGATTAGTAATTGAAAGGCTTTTGAATAAGAATACAATTTTTTCAAATATTTGCTACTCTATTTTTCTGCTGTAACTGTGCCTAACAATGAATAATTTTGCTATATTTTTCTCGTAGAAAACAGAATCTATGTGATTTACTTATTTGAATACTAAATCTTTTATTTAGACTGCAATCTTTCTATTATCGAGATACTATCGAATAGTCTGAGAAATAGACCAAAACCCGAGTTTCTTTCGAGAAGATTTCAATCATTGCACATATTACTATCAACGCTGTTAACTGTCAAGATTTAGAAAATACGATTAATCTACGTCCAGGTCATGTTATTTCGTTGAATTTCATACACCGATCAATGAAACCTACATGCTTTCCAGGTCCATCTTGATCTGCTCCAAACATTAACCTGAGATGAACAATAGGTCGTAGGAGTGTCTTCACACTGAAGATCTCGCGACCTATCGATCAACTCCAAGCGCTGGAAGACATCAAATCTGTACTATAATTTTACGTCTACTTCAGTAATGCATATTCTAAACTTAGAATGTTAGAAACGTGTAACTAACTTCTTCCAAACAATGAAGTATCAACTCATCCCATAAATAATAACAGAATTTCTCATATATGTATTTTCATTCGAAAAAGTAAACATTTTTAGAAGAAAAGAAAATGTCCACATAATTAATGGAAAGTACATACTCAAAGTAAATAGGGATCAGTTCATCAATTGTAGTTCCAAGCTTCTTAATTTTTTTGGATATAATAAAACCACGATTGACAGATTCTTTTAACCCTTTTTAGTCAAAACTGACGAAGCCTTCTAAATATTATTATTTTTATATTTAACAGATGCTTATTAAATTACAACTAAAATTGTAATCTTTCTCTTTAACTACATCGCATAATTTAATAATCAAATGAAATATCTCAATACTCTTATCAACAAATCTCCCCACAAATCCTAGATCACAGAAACGTCATCACATTCATGATAGATCGATCCACATAGGAAAACCTCAACAGCTTCTTCCAGCATCCCGACGCAAAAGGTCACCACCAATAAATAATGTAACACAACATGACGCGAGGAATTCCACGCAGCGTTGATCTGTGTTGAATCGAAAACGACGGACGGAGAAATAAAAGGTCCTCCGAAACGCATCCTGGCACGTTTCGCCTATGAACCACCCAGGTCACGTGTGCACCCAAGCAGACCCCGTGACACGTTTCCTTTCAGCAGGATCGTGCCTCCAACTTGTTACGACTTCTCGTCCGAGCGATGGATCGACCGATAGGAAATTAGATTCGGTCGTTCAACGTCTAAACACTTCGGAGTAGCGGCGAAATTTATTGGTCTAACGCAGAGGTGAGGAAGGACGTGATTGATGTTACGTTTTCTTGATAAAAATTCACCGACTCTCGGCTATCAATTTCCGGGTGATTATGGATTGCTAGGCTCGTTGGCAAAGCACACTCGCGGTAGACGGCGTCTAATGAGTCACGGGAGTTTTTGCTTTTGAGGAAGGCAGGAGTAATTAGTTAATGGGATATTGATTCATTCGGTTCCATTCGTTATGTTGCGTCGTTTTTGCTTTGCTTCTGGTTGCTGAGGTGATGAAATATGACTCGACTGGAATGCTGAGGAATGAAGGAAGAAAACCTGACAGTCGATGTTGTTGGCGATGTCTGTTGAATTCAAGTTTTCCTAGTTCCTGGGAAAACTCGATGTGGCACGGAATGGATTGATTTTCATTGCTCGAAAAATTATAATTAAATAGATTAACCCTTTCGCATCGTCAGACAAGATATCTTGCGACCCGATACGTCAGAATTTTTTATATTTTTTTTTTTTTTTTAATTTTTTATTCCTTCAATTTTTTTTTTTAATTTCACGGATTTTCTTGATTTTTCTTAAAATTTCTTGAATTTCGTTGAAATTCCTTGACATTGATTGATTTTCCTTTAATTTTCAAAATATTCCTCAAATTTTCTTAATTTTCCTTAAATTTTCTTGAAAATCTTTGAATCGTCATAAGATTCTTATTGAAATTTTCTTAGTTGTCCTCAGATTCTCTTGAAATTCCTTGAAGATTCCTTAAAATTTTTGCAAAATTCTCTAAAATTCCTTGAAATTTCCTGAGTCTTCCTCAAATGTTTTCAAAGTTCCTTGAATTTTCTTAGAAGAAGAAGGTTTTAAAATTCCCTGAAATTTGTAAAATTTGCATTACATTTTTTTAAAATTCCCTAAAATTCCTTGAATTCTCTTTAAATTTTCTTGAAATCTCTTGAAACTCCTAGAATTTTCTTCCAAATTTCCTGAAATTCCTTGACTTCCCCTTAATTAAAATATACAGGGTGTTTGGGATAGTATAGGCAAGCTTTGGACGGGTGATAGATCACGTAAAAACAAACAAAAAACTTCTATATGACTTGGGTCCAAAACTCAACCATTTTTGAAAAAACTGTTATAAATATTTAAGCTATAAACCGCTATAATTCAAAATAGGAACGTTTTTCGTAAGCAATTTCTTCGCTAAAATAAAGATTACGATCTTGTTAATCCAATAAGTACAGTAACTGTGATATTGTTACCTCATATCGCAAAAAAAATAGTATTTTTCTAACCCCCTAAATTACCCTTTAAAATCGCGATAATTTAAGGGTTAGAAAAATATTATTTTTTCGCGGTACAAGGTAACCATATCACAGTTACTGTACTTATTGGATTAACAAGATCGTAATCTTTACTTTAGCGAAGAAATTGCTTACGAAAAACGTTCCTATTTTGAATTATAGCGGTTTATAGCTTAAATGTTTATAACAGTTTTTTTCAAAAATGATTGAGTTTTGGACCCAAGTCATATAGAAGTTTTCTGTTTGTTTTTACGTGATCTATCACCTCTCCAAAGCTTGCCTATACTATCCCAAACACCCTGTATGTATAAGTATTTCTTAAAATTCCAAAAACGTATTAGGTCGCGAGATAACGTCAATCGGCAACAACCGAGTCGCGAAATATCTCGTCCAGGGATACGAAAGTGTGACTCGACCTTTAATCTCGCCATAAATAGACTCCTCGCTACTGATTCAATTGCAGTTAAAATTTGGAATTTACTAATCTAAGGCGACGCGATAACACGTGATAAAATAACCAGAGCAAGCTAAAACACGATTTCGTCGGCCGGGGCAGGAGGGGTCAAACTGTCAACACAACCTCAACCTCTCCCACGCATCCACACCTTCGGCACGAACCTTCTCGCCTCGAAGACCCGACCGTGGCCCTTCGCCATTCCCGGTCTCCTATTCGGTTCAGGCCGGTCGTCACAAACGAATGCATCGACATCACGCCGTGCGGCGCGCTCGCAAAACGCGAGGAACACCAGGAGAAGGATACCGAGGCGAGAGGTCGACAGACGCAGGAAGGAACAAGTATGCGGAGGTGAAGATGCGTGAAAGTGGAGATGGTTAGTAGCGATCTAATTATCTACGCGGCGGGAAGTCGCGGCCTCCCTCTGCGCTTCACCGCATTCAGGAAACAAGAGCAAATTGAAAGGAGCTGAATGGCCGCGCCTCGCACGAGCACGAGTGCGAGGAGCTCGACCAGCGAGAGAGCCGGACGATTCTCTTCGCGAGAGGGAGTATGTTCCCCGGAGATCGTCAGACGATTTTGATACACGTGTACCCGAGCGCGATCGTCCCCCGCGCTCCGATCATTCTCACGTGCAAACAACGAGATAGATCGTTTTACGATCCCCGATACCCTTTCCGACGATCGTCCTAACACTTTCGAATTAGCCTCTTCGCTGACGGAGCACGTGTAAACACGGTGAACGGATGTAGCGAGGGATTTAATGATAAATGGAACTCGGTGCACGGATTAATTTGTTTCGTTCTTTTCGTTTCGCCTCGACTCGCTGCGGTCTCGCTTTGTTTTCCGATGCGTCGGTGGATGCATTTTGGATGTTGGTTGTTTGGTGGCGGGTTTCGAAGTTGGGGTGATTTTTATTATTAATTCTGTTCGTCTCGTAACTTCCTTTGTTGTGGGGTGGGATAGATTCTTTACAATCAATGTTGAACTTTACTTTTCATTTGTTGGGTTATCTAATAACTTCGTAAAGTTTCTTATATATATAAAATTTTCACTTATTGTTGTTACTATTATTTTCATTACTGTTTAGTATTTTTAGCTTCCAAACACTCGTCGAAACCAAATGGTCTTCAGAATTGTGACTCATCAATAGATTGTAGATTTTTAGGCTTTTTAAGGAGAATAAGAACTGCACTAATTTATTGGATAACTGAACTATACTTTTAAGTTTAAGTCATGGTAAATCATAAGTTTAAGTCGACTTTTAGGATGTGTATTTCAACACGTCGCTCATATGTGAAAGAATGTCTTTTATTATCGCGTTACTCAAATATGAGTGATAATAGAGTTTGAGTTTCTTAAGACTTTCTTTTGTTGCATCGTTTATATGCATGTTCTCCATAATTTCTTTAGTATGTATGAACAATACATATGGTTTAGAGCCTTACGCAAAATTCAATGAAGACACTCTGATAGAGAACGTATTGCAAAATTTTTAGAAATGTTTAGAAATCAATAGTATGTAATCCTATTGCGTCAATTATTCGACTTTTGATTATCTGCAATTATTATTATCCAAAGTTTCAATTACTGAAAACAATATCTGTAAGAGTATAGCAGAACTTCAAATAAAACTTGAACCATGATTTAATCATTTTTTCTTCATTTTTCTACTAATTATTTGTATTTCTTATTACAATTACTGCGTTAGATAAACGACGTTCCTTAATACAGTAAATGAGACAAAATAGGAAACAATCTAACTACATAAAAATAAACTAAACCTAAGATTCAAATTTTACTCAAAATTGTACTGCAGTTTTATTGTTGATAAATAATTAAGAGCTGATTAACCAAAGTACTACTGTATTCTGGTTAACGCGATACTCATCGTGCAAGACTCCTTTTCGACAATCCCCCCCCGAAACCTCCCCCACCAAAATTCGTGGTTCACGTGCAATTACACGGTGCAAGCGGCGGCTGCGACGGCACAAAGGCAGAAAATCAGCCATCCGTCCCAAGTCCGAAGATGAAGAGAGAAACGTGGACGTCCACAGGTCCCGAGCTCGTCTGGAACCGGGAGATTGATTCGTCCAATTACGTTGAACAATCCTTGGGATGATTTGATCGCCAGTACCCTGGGACCGTTCTCCTCGCATCGCCTGTTCCCCCGCGACAGAACGGAACGACGAACGCGGGTCGTCCGGCTCCCAAACTGAACACGGTTTCGGTAATTTTCGAATGTAAATTCGTTGACTGCGCGCGAACACTCGTTGCGGTTAAGTACCAGCGAATCAGACGACGGATTCATCCTTACTCACAGAGCCGAATCGTTAGCGCTGACTCCGTCTGATTAATGACGGGGCCACGCCCCTTTAAGAAGGCCAGCTTCTGATAAGATTGATGCGGCATCGTCGATGTACGCGTCCTCCTTCGTTTCCTTACGCGCGTGTCACCGATCTACAGTGAATCTATTACAACGTGGAAAGTAACGCGGCGATTAAACGCGGTCTTTATGAACGACGTTCCATTTTTGAAATTAATGCTTCAGTTGTCGTCGGGTATGCCGGTGATTTATACGCGGGATTCCTGTTATACGGAACCCCTTTCTTTCATCCGACGCTCTGCGCCTACGGACCATGGAGTAAAAATCGCTTTGATAGATCAACGAATCTACTCTACCGAAGGATAGATCTTTGGGGCGCGGCGATATGGATCGCCGTGATTCTGGATGCTGGTTGTGACTACTGACCTTTGTCAAATGCTCGATCGTTGGAGGTTTCTTCGTTTATTAGGTGTTTTCTTTTTCGATGGAGGATTCGAAAAATTCGAAGTGAAAAATTGGAGGACTTTTTAGATTTTTAAAGGGAACAGATTTTGAGGTAAATAGTAATTTAGTTAGTAATTACGGGGTACTTCAAAATTTTTATTTTACGATCCAATTGGTGGAACTTGTTTTTACTCGTTCCTCGTTACTTGATTGCTCAATTCTTTAGCATGGTGCATTGCAAAATGAACACAGAAAGATGAAGGAAAAATTTTCCACCTTCCTTCAGAAGTAAAATCATTCTCTTATTTTGAAAAGAGAAATAACAAGAAGTTTAATAATGATAAGAACCGGATTTGCAACACGATTGAAATTAAGAGCAACCAGTTTTGGGTCAAATAAGAAACCGATAAGATTTTAAAACTTCAAAAAATATTGCGTTGCGAAATACTAAATTTACTCTAATTTCCTCTACAAGTCACTCCAAAAAGATATTAAAGTATCCATAACCGATCATTGAAATTTAAGTACCTACTGTAAATGAAAGGAATCACATATTTTTAATGCCTAACAATGTTGAGATTGAAAATGACGATCAAAGCATGGAAAATTAATACTCGGTATGGTACCTTCTACTGAGTTACGTCTCAGGGGTAATCAAAAGTTATGGTTTTATCTCGGTGTGCGTTATACAGAAACGCTTTGCGGTCTTTAAAATAATTTATGGGTCAGTCTCGTCCCTGCAATCAGTACTCTTGAGTATCACCTTCAGCTCCAAACTTTATTACCGTCGCAAAACTAACTTAGGCCCGGGAAGTTAATGTTCGCATACTTTTCATTCAAAACGTTACATTACTGCAACATAATCTTCGGAATGATTTAAGGAGTACAATATCCTCTCTGTTTTTTTCGTTTTTTTTTTTTTTTTTTTTTTCTTTTGAATAGTAAAACTTGAATACTCGAACATTAATTTGGTACTTGAAAACTAAAAATCATGTGCATGAAGACTTTGTGAGGGTATTAATATTATTCATTGTTTGGTGATTCTCGCATAATTCAAGTAGTTTAATTAATCAATACTTTCACTGCTGCAAAAATTCGAACATTATTTCCGAGAAGTTATACCTACTTTTGTTTTATTAAAGATAAATTTCTTGTGAGTAATTATATTTATTTAAAATTCTCTCCTTCTTCCAAAAATTACCAAGCAAAATTTTTTGCTATAACTCCGCTGCAGAAATTAAGTGTTCAAAAAAATATAGAAACGAATCGTGTGGGACAAATTGAAACCACTGTAAAGAAGTATTGCAAAAGTAGGTATGATAAGTGTTTGCAATATTTAAACACAGCATAAGAATTATCTTGGAAATTGAAAGTAGCTCGCATGATAAAATACAGATTATTTAAGTTGTCCTACCGCAACTATTCCATACTACTTCATTTCAAGTCTATCACATGACAAAGTAGATTTGTCAGCAATTTACGATCTCTACTTAATACTCCCTCTTTCATTTTTTTTAAACCTTCAGTTCAACACTAAAAAATATCTAAAAACTCCTCCGCAATTAAGAACTCACCTAACCAAAATATCCCCAATCCCTCATCTAATATATTCCAAGATCATCGCCAGATCCTCCCGTATTCTCATACGTTCCCCCAAATCTTCCCCAAAAATCTTTCTCCTCATAGAAAATCCAATCTAACTAGCACACCATCGCAACACAGTCCTCCACTATAACAAATATCCAAGTCCTTCGAGACAAGCCGGTGTATAATAAAAGGGTACCAATGATCCCAAGCGGCGTCACCCATGTTTTTCAGGGTGACACGGCCCCTACTGTTTCTCGGACGACTGGATAAAGTGCTCCCTATCGCGCGCGCGCGGCCACCGCATTATATTAGAACCAAGCCTTCGAACCAGACCAATGAAATAAATGTGATACTTTCAGCACTGCCGCCTTGCCCTAAGTCCGTCTCGCTTCTCGCGCATAAATAACGCATAACTCGTGGTGCCCGAGACGAGAGACTCGCCTAGTCTGGGTTAGGAAACCTTGACGGTAGGGAATCCCTTCGATGGGGGGAAAGAGACAACGAAATAAAGGGAAGAAAAATCCTTTGAAGATGCTACCAGGAGGCGAAGCGTGATTCCATTAGTCAGGACCTCACCACCGACCACGGTTTAAAGCGCCGTTTACACGCCTCGAATCCCTCGTGGCTCAGCATCCTTGACTCTGTTTTCAACTTTGGAAATTGGTAACGAATTGGGGAAGCATTGATGCAGGAATTGAGGATGAATTTGTGGAAGTAGGATTACAATTTGTGTTAGTATTTTAGTATTTGTATTAAAGTTTTGCTTGTAAATATTTGTATTACAAACAAAATTCAAACGTTTTATACAAAGAAATGTATAAATTTTAAGAAAACAATTAGTTGTATGTAATAGAAATGTAGATAAAAATTCCCTTCAAAGCCTGTGTCATCAGTAAATTGGCAGTATGTACAACAAAATATTTTTTCACATATAAAAAACACTTTTATTGAAACTGTTAGATTATTAAACCAACACAAGATTCTTCTATAAAGTGAAGAAGCAATAATCTATATTAAAAATCGAATTTTTTCATAATTATCGATTAATTAAAAATCTGTCCATCTACTGGCGTGTTTGTCCTACTAAACTATGAAAGTACCAAACTACTGAACCATCAAACTATCAGACAAGGAAACCATCAATTATGTAGGCATCAGACCTCGTCAGACAATTTTCCCCACGCGTTCCCAAAAACAGGCGAACCCGCCTCCACCCCGATCTACCTGGTCCACCCGCGTCGGACGAGAAAACGAAACGCGAACCCCCGAAGTGAAATATTTGCCCTCGAACGAGGGAGAGACGAAAAAGGAAGGAAAGGAAAAAGAAGAGGTAGCGCCTTCCTTTCTGCGTCGAGGCATCGAATTGCGTACATTAACACCACAACAGCGGCGCAACAGCGTGCAAGGAAGCAGCCGAAGAAGGATGCATCAACAGGCGTTGACCGCATGCGGTGTAAACTCGCCTTCGGGGGACCTGGAGTTACCCTCGAAACCCCTGGCAGGGGTCCGTACACCAGCTTCTCCTTCCTCTTTTTTAAAAGTAAGGATGCCTGTCACCGATAGTGATTTGTTGAGTGTATTTGCATTTTAGATTTAGGCTGCCGCGCCTGGCTGCATTCTGTCTCTTTCCTCGACTTCGTCCTCCAACCCCTCCTTCGGCTTTCTCGTTTTCTCTTCATTTCACCCCCACCCATCTTCGATATCGATCGTCCTTCTTCGTCTACCGACTCCCTTCGTCTTCCGATTTCTGGTTTCTGGTCACTCGTCGCCGCGCCGGGGGATGCTGAGCAACCGGGGTTGGGACGCAGGGATGAACGAGGGGAAATTCGTTGGTTCTGGAATGACATAAGTCATGCACCATCTCCCGACTGCCAGAGCGGAGACTTGTTTATGCACGTTTAAAGAATGATTAGGCGACGGAGCCGCGACGGGGGGCGCCCTTCAGTCTGTCTCTCTCGCTTTCCTTCTGCCTCACCCTCGACCCCTCAAGCGGCAACCCCCCTCATTCGGTCTTCGATGTGATTCTTCTTTCCGTTTACACCGCGCGCGTCACCGCCTTTGAGACTTCTTATCGCAGCGTGAAAGTGACCAAACACTTTTCTTCCCGATCCTGGAAATTCTTTTTGCCCCTTCTGATGAGGGGGTGGAGATTCATCTTTTGATGGAGTTCACGATTCTCTTAAGCAATTGTATAGGAGTCTTTCAAAAAATTTACCGCTTAGTTTCATCGTGTTTAAATTCAAATGTGTTTAAACATGTTCGCAATTTCATGAACCAGGTGAGTAGACTGCAAATTTATATAAATTTGTGACGATTCTAAGTAGAAAAAAATCTATGAGGCTGTTGATAAATGCCAAAGTATGTCTACAAAATATCAAAAATATAATATAAATTGTTACAATATAAATAATATAAATTATTTAAAAATATAATATTAATTGCAATATTATTAAGCTGCAGACTTTTATGCATTCATGACAATTCCAAACATGCAAAAATTTATGAAGCTATAGATAAATGCAAAACTATGCAAAATATTAAACATGTTTTACAAGTTACAATATGAAAAAACTATGGCAGATTGTTATTTAAACCGTAATTCTTTATTTATAATATGCTTGTGAAAATGAAATTTTGCATCAAAATCCGCAATATATTAATTATACATTAAAGCTGCAGTCTACATATGAGAATCAGAATAATTCAAACAATGATTTCGCATCACATTTATCGGAAGTCTGACAAAATACTGTGAATACCTTTTTAATCATATAAATTAGTGTTTTTTATAGACTTTGAGTGTATTAAAAGGTTAAAATTCTTTTTGGACTCATCTTAGATAACTGAATCTTCCAAACTCTTCATCTAAAAAAGAAGGATAATTTCTTCTTTCATTAGTGAAGACATCGTGAAAATTATTTCATATTTGGTTCAGGCTTAGTAAATGTATGAGCTGACATAGAAACATTTACTGGTAATAATCCTTAAAGAAGAAAATAAGTAATATTTGTAGAACAGATACAAACAGAAAACGTTGTCACTACATAAACCAAAATAAATTGTGCTGAGTAATCCACTAACACTGTTCGCTTGTTATTGCAACACTGCAAGAAGTTTCATCACATAATTTAGGCTCCAGTTGCAAACAAAGGTCTTCTTATCCTCTCTCGAAGCATGCCCCCTGGCTGGTCCAGATGGCGGCGCTTTTTGCCGCGTAATCTGCCCTTATTGTTATTACTTTTAGGCTTCTGACAGTAATCAGTAGTTACTGCCTGATTTACTACTGTGAGAAAACTAACCGAGCTGGAAATTGGTCAGTGCTGTATGAACAAACACTGTCACCCATTTTTAATCCCATTCTTAAAACTTTTTCAAAATACGACTCTTTCATTTCTCTAAAAGATATCTGTAAAACTTGAAAATAAAATGTTTCCAAATAGTGCTATGTATTCTATCAGAAAATAAAAAGTATAGTAATTGATAGCTTAAAATACAATTGCCAATTTTTTTTATCTCATATTTTCAAGAAGCATTCCTAACAAATTAAATTTATAATTTCGACAGAATATGCTAGTGATTTCCCTGAATTACGTACTAGAAAATTCCTCAAGACGCACCCTTTCATGCGCAGCGTTCCAGATCGAACAAATAGAGGCGGCAGACAATGCACCCAGGACCATTAACATTTTCCATGAAATGCTACTAAAATGCCAAACGGATCGCTGGCGACTGGGAGGGAAGGCGATCGAAGGCGGTCTTCAAAGAAGAAAGAGCCAGCAGAAGACGAGGAAGGAAAACAGAAGAAAAAGAGTTCGATTCGTCGTGCATTCCGTCGGCGTAGCCTTTGAATGACAGATCGATAATTGATCATTATTATCGTATGACTGGGCCCTATTGTCGAGGTATTCCCGCGTCCACTCCTCCATCTCCTTTTCGGACTGTGGATCCTTTCGGGGACTTCCAGCGCCGCACCCTACTTCGAGCACCGCCCGTCGGGTCAAAGGTCGCTCGTCTTACTTGAACACCCGCCGCGAGTGTCGCGCATTCTTGCCCAAAACCATATTTGACTATTCTTTGAACGATCTTAGATTGATATTTCGACAATATACATTACATCATTCCTATTATTATTATTGTAAATCAAATATAATCCGACAACAAGTCTGAGATCTTTAAGTTTGTAGGAAGCATCGAGAATTATGACGTGAATTGTTCTAAATTATTCTCAAAAAATATCCATAATTGAAGAATTAAGAAATCACTAAAAACAACCCAAACACCTCTAGAAATTATCGCTATAAAATGAATAATCATTTCATGGAAAAATTCTAGCAATAAGAGGAGATATCTCATTGTCTGAATTTTTTAATGGGAAGATTATACATTTTCAGGATGAAACTGAACACAAGAAAATAATTGATAACTAATTGTAAGATTCAGTCTACATTTACAATCCATTAAATGTGCTCCTAATATTCATTGGTTTATATTTTCTCAAGTACAGTCAACCTCGTTAACCCATTCGCTGTGTCTCGAAAATGAAATTCCTTCATTTCAATGCAAATATTTTGCCAATTAACGTCATCGGAAACAAATGGATTAACCGTTCTAATATTAGAGTCAAAACTGAAGCATTTTCTGGATACAGAAATTCTTTATTTCTAATATGCCATCACTAAATAAAAAATCAAGGTTTACCCCAAATTCTACTATAATCTTATGACTATCACGTCACCATAATTGAAACGTACGATAATAGAAATAGAAAATAATTCAAGCTGGTTAAACGAAATGTTGATGTACACTGTTCTTCCTGATTATAATTTATAATTCACGGCTTGCCAGTAATTCTTCCCCCAATCAATAAAAACATAATTGCAAATCTACTCTCCAACCCTGATCAACTTTTGCTAGACATTGCTCCGTCGCTCGTCTATGGTTTACGTGACATTTCGGAACGAATATGGCCGCGTACACGGGAGAGGTTGGAGGAGGAAGAGGAGGAAGAGGGAGAGAAGGACGTCCGTATGCGAGCCTCCGTACATATTTTGGGAGAACACCACGCGGCCGGCTCGGTCATGTACCGCCGTGGGCAACAATATTCATAACTAATAGATCGCCGGTCCCTGGGTGACAGAGCAATACGTCCTGCGTTTCGATGTTCCTGGCTCAGAGATCGAGTGTGCCCGCGCGCGGGGTCGTGGCCGAATCCATCGCTTGGTTAGGTCCGCTTTACACGGGCCGAACATTCCGGGAAGTCCGCCTCGAACGACCATAAACAAGCCAACAGCCCTCTTTCTAAGTCGCCCGTCTTCCTTCACCTGGCCTTCCTGATTCCTCTTGTCTTCGGCGTCAATTGCTTCAGACTTTCCTCGTTTCCTTCGGGTGGAGAGGGAGACCGTTTTGCGAAGTTTTTTTGCGATGGG
This sequence comes from Perdita meconis, assembly GCA_030770465.2. NCBI lineage: Eukaryota > Metazoa > Arthropoda > Insecta > Hymenoptera > Andrenidae > Perdita > Perdita meconis. The sequence continues at coordinate 20,621,894 of JASKOS020000004.1, forward strand.
CCTTCGACTGCTGGAGGCGATGACTACAGAGGCGACGACTACTCTTTGGGGTGGAACTGGGATTGACTTGTTTGGGATTCTTCTCCTTTTTACTCCTCATACGACAAATGTTATCTATTCGATGCTAATTTCATACTGTTATCCAAAAATATATCATTTGGAGAGCATTGTCTCAATATTTGAGCTCAAATGAGTAAAAATAGAAAAAAAAAAATATTACACTTATTCAAGAGTAAAAAAATTAATCATTACCTGCCGGTAAAATATGTATGATGAAGTGATATCTGTCAAATAAAAAACTTTAAAAAAGTGACTATATCTACTTGTGGGATGTACTCAAAATATTTACAGTTAAAAGTTTTGAGCCTTAAAATCTAATTCAGAAATGAAAAAGAAGAATGAAGTTACTAATTATTTGCACGGCACTGTGATTTAGTTAAAAATATCAAGACCCTTATATTATGTAGCCTAAACCGAGAATAATTAATTACACTGAAATGTACTATAATAATTACTGAGCATAAAACTGTACATAAAATTTTCTTTCCCTAAAATATTTCTACCAATTAACTAAAAAGAAATGTTGATAGAATTTTTCTAATCCTCCACAAAACCAAAGTAGAAGAAAGAGGCCAAGAACAAACAGAAGAAGAGACGACAGAACAATCGTAACGGAAGAAATATTTAACAGTCCCAATAACTGCCGAATCATTTTCATAATTTTTCTATTTCTTCTATCCATCCTCCGTCACTCAAGCAGCAGCGAACTATTAATTATGTATATTATTGCCTATGGCGCTACATGACTGGCGACCGCATGGTGTTCTGCCAGAAATAAAAGCAGGGCCTTCTGCGTCACCCCATTCCCCCGCGTGCACCACCCGTATCTGTGTCCAAAATATCATGCGTGTTCACATAAGGCTCGACAACATATATCGTCCTGTGTCTTTCTGACGATTCTGAATGACCGTCCCCCTTTTTTCTCAACCGCACTGAACAAACTATTGCGACCATTACACTTCGGCGACCACGAGACCAATAAATCTGAACACTGCGCTTGTGTTTAACCACTTGTATGGTTGCGGTCGTCACGACCGTCCGCCGTAAGGGTGAACGATTGTTCTTTTTTCTTGATTTCAACAGGACATGCGACCAATATTCTCTATGGATATTGAGAGGATTATGATCATTACTAACCTTCGGATCTTTATGAAAATAAAATTTTTGCAAACATTCAAGATAAATAAACATTTAAATAATAGCATCTCTTATCTTCTAATCATAGTAACTTTGTCTATATTTTTTATATTTTGTGGATGTTGGTATGTGTCAAAGGGCTTATAGATTTTTGCATATTTAAAATTATTATAAATGCATAAAAATCCGCAGTCTAATCATTACTTTTTTAAATTCATTGACATTTGCATTACAACAGAAGAACTTTATTTTCGATTTTACATCGAGTGAATTAATATAATACTCTAGCAAATACTATCCATAGATGTGAAAATTCTTTGGTTATTCCTATTCTTAAAAAAGTGTTAAAAATTATACTATACGTACATTAGAAACATCGTAAATCATAAAACAAATGCAATGAAAGATTTGTTCAAAAACAACAATGATTCTCACCCATCCTGTCTCTAAAATAAATATGTTTAAAACAAACATCATACTGAAAAAAACTCAGTTGCAGTAAAAATATCCTTGATAATGAGTTCCTTCAAATAAAATACTCTTACAATCAGTAGTTGAAGTAGCTAATACAAAAAAAAATTCTCAATACAAAAGAATCCTTGAACGCAACCTACTTACACGATTTGGAAATCGGTGGACCTCAATCTTCCCGCCCCGACAAATCCATAAACGGCTTCCCAAGGTTTTTCGGCCTTGAATCCCGATCATGTAACACGGAAATTTCCAGGAGAAGGCGCGTTCGTCGCGCGCAAATAACCATACGGTCACCCCCGCAGTCGTTCTACCCCAGACAGGTAATTCGCGAGCGAAACCAGCCGCAGGATGATCGATCCTCTTTCGTGTCACCGGTGCTCGTCAAACGGCGAGAAAGAGAAGAGGAGGAGGAAGAAGAAGACGAAGACGAAGAGGATGGAGGAGGTGGAGAAAAAGGTGGACAGGGCTGGAGGTGGAGGATAACGCGGGCCGTAGTGGGAGGATAAAGAAAAAGAATATACTGCGTTGGCGGCGTCGGAGGACCCTGAAGAATCGGTAGAGAGACGGCGGCGCGAGAGCAGGAGGTGGATAAAGGAGTAGAAGAAGAAGAAGAAACGTAGGAAGGGGGAGGGGGAGGAGCGGTGAGCGCGGGTCGCCATTAAGCGGACCCCCTGCCGCGTGGCCCGCGGCAACCCTTCACAAAAAACTGTAATTGGAAATACTTTTCCTCCTTTTTTCCTGAAATAATTTATGAATCTTCCACCGGTCAGCCAGGCGAGGGCTGTGGCTGCTTCCAGGCCTCGGTTCCCTCGTTCCTCCAGGACTTCGGCACAGGGAACCGTTCGGGGAACGCTCTCCGTGAAGGAAATATCACGACCTCCTCCTCCTCCGTCGTCGCCGCCTCCCCCGCATCCATCCCCCTTTCCCCTCCGTTCCCGCGGTGTAACGAACGAACGAGGAGTCTACGAGAAACCTTCCTCCCGCTCGTCGAGATATGGCAGAACTGTAAAAGGAGGTGAAGGACAGGCGAAGGAACGGACGGAGAGAGACTCCGGACGATCGTGTCTGCTCGTTGTGCTCTCTGGGCCCCTCGGCGACACCCCACAGCGAGAAGATTCCATTGAACTGTCTTTGAGCCTCTCTTTATTTTACGTGGGACTTTACGGCATCATTTGGATGTTGTCGCTTTCAGCGGTCCCCGCGACGGCTGATTGGTACCCTGCGAACTCTTTTATTAACACTGTCGATTGCGGTTTACCGGCCGTTTATGACCGAAATGTAGCGCGATTGCGGTAATCCTTTTCAACCTGTCCTCCCTCTTCGCCCGATCTTCGCAGCCTTTTTGCTTCTTCATTGCCACTTTAGAAATTGTTGCGTTTCGAAGGTGCGGAGGTCTTTGGTTGCAGATTACCGAGGTTATACCTGGAAGAATCTCATTTATAAGCGAAATGTAACGCGATTGTAGTAATCGTTTCCAACCTGTCCTCCCTCTTCGCTTGATCTTCGCAGTTCTTTTTCCTTTCCAATGCCACTTTGGAAATTGTTGCATTTCGAAGGTGGAAGAGTCTTTGCTTGGTGATCGTTGAGGTTTCGGCTTTTACTTGTAGTAATATCATAATGTGTACCCGGCAATAAGTTTATAGCTTGTGAGAGACAAACTTTTGAAGTTGGAAATAAATAAAAAAATAACGAAATATGGCGAGAAGAACTTAGAATCCAGTAGCTCTTTACAATGATAGTCTTTTCCCCGGAAAAAGAATGATTACAGTAGGTAATAAGTACTCTTTAATTATGGAAATGTTTAAGATGTGTTGAATGTAATACAAAGGAAGCTCTGATACTCTCAGAATTCTGTAAATGAAACGATGTCGGTGATAGTTTTCTACATGAAGTAAAGAGTCTCAGTGAAGATGCGACCAAAAAGTGAGTGATGCATACATGATTCTCTTCAATATTTATTTCAAGAATGACTTCCATAAACCTCCATGCATAAATCTCACGCAATATTCAAGACTTTTTCAGTGCACGAAATTACAAAAATTAACTCTAAAAGACTCTATAATTTTCTCAATAATAAAAAAGCTACTGTCCCTCAAGCTCTGTCACCTGTCCATTGCATGAGATCCCAGAAGAAAATAATACCATGCACGGATTTGAACTCCCTGACCCCGAAGAAAATCGCTAAGCAAACCATCGCATTTCAACTTTCTCACACCTCTGCTTAGATAATACTTCAAGAATTTGCGAAAACCTAATCATTACCATGACTATTTTCTCTCTCCCCTCAGCATCGCCTCTTCAGCATTGCCTCCCCAGCACCGAAAGCATGCCAGCACGACTTCGAAAGCAGTCGATACTTCGACCCGGTTCCCCAGAGGCCCTTTCTCCCAGCACCACCACGAAAACTTCGTAATCCCCGGGCACATAAACCGTTTCGCTAGCAATCCATTTCGGCTCGTCACGTAGAACACGACCGGGTAACTCTCACGGGTCAATCGGCGCGGAGGCGAACCACGGGCTACACCTTTCGAAACCGTTAGGGAGGGCGGAGGAGGGTAGGCGAGGCGGAGGATATACGAGCAACTGAAGGAGGAGAAGGCGAAAGTGGCCTCTTCGGTGCCTGGGGACACCCCGCTGCGTCGAGGGTGGAGGTGAACCCTCTTTAGAGTATTACGAGGACCCTTACGGCAGCCTTCGGATGCCGTTATCAATTTGGGTGATTCTCAGGATTTATAATGAAGACGCAATGCCCGGGCATCTCGTCCTTCTTCGTCCTGCCAGCGCGCAACACGCCCTCTCTCCCTTCCGTTAGGGTGGACCCTCGTCCAGAGGGAGGGCGAGGGATCTTCGTCATCGCGAGCTTTGATCACCCAATCAGCGAACCTCGACCTACGGTTTCGTGTTAGTAATTACACTGCCGTGCCACCCAGGACGCGGGATATCAGATTTGCCGAAGACAATGTCGATAATGCGCGGATACCGGGCCAATGGGGAACCTTGGGGGAGGAGGTACAAATTTCTTGAGGTGGCTTCCTCGCGTGATGACTTGGGTAATCCTGAACGGTGGTTAATTACTTAGTGGTGATAGAGAGGTTGCTGATCGTAGAAGAGTCTACTCTCTGAGGACTTTGGCTTCTTCGGTTTAGGCGATTCTGAAGGCGATTCTGGTTATACTACGACGGGCGTTGCGAAGGACATAGTGACAAATGATCGATGCACATCATTTTGACACTCGTGTGACCCAAGCTTACACATGAGCGACCAAAAATCAATTTGATGACCGATTCTGCGACCGATTTGGCGACCAACAGTGATCTGAAGGTCGTCGACATCCTGTCCACATACGGCTAACTGGCAACTGTTGTTTGCGACGGCGTAAACAGTTTTTAAGATATCTTTGTCTTTGTTAGATGCTTTTCCGCAAAATTACCCATTGCAGACATCGTGCAATGCAACAAAAAAACTGGTTCTTATTTCAAACATTGCGATCGCCAAACCGACATCGTCGCACCACAAATGCTGCTAATTTATACACGACCATAAAAGACGCTGTGTTTGTTCAGTGTCGTGTTGGACGGTCAACCATACAACAACGATTTTATCGCTGTATAACATCTAATTAGGACATAGCTTTAAACCTAATTCGACTTCATCCACTATGATTCAACACCTGTTCCGCATTGTCTCTAATTAGTAACCCTTTGATCTCTCTTTTGATTCCTTCCAAAATCCTCCATTCTATTGAATCCTCATCGCTCCTAATTTTCTACCTTTCGGAAATCACCAAAGAATTACAAATCCCAGTCTTTGTGTCTCTTTTTCCTTCTCTTGGATTGTAAATATGTATCCATCAAATTCGCCAGAAGACTCTCAGATTCCTCAGCTGTCGGTGCCTCATAAGCAAGGCTCCACTCCTCGGTAGTCCCAGAGCCCGAGTCGGTTCATTAGCCAAGAAAAGCAGGACAGAATCCGAGAAGGATGCGCACGACCGTCCTCGTTACGCCGAATGAAAGAGAGCCGTGGACGTGGTCCCCGGCAGGAATGAGACACGACAGGTCGTCGGACGACCCTACGGCACGACCTCTATGCATCTAAATTGGTTGCGCCCCCATTCGTCATGCGGCGGCTCGCTTCCCCCATTGATCGCTCGCGCGCCTCGTGGGAAGTGCTGCCCCGATCGTCCTACCCTTTTTTGCATCCTCTTGTATCCCCTTCGGACGTCTCGAACGGTACATCTGTTGGTATCGTTGTCAGTGTGTCCTCTTTTAACGTGATTACTCGCGAACGTTGATTTGTGGGTTTCGTTGAGGCGCTAGTTGAAGCTCGCGATAAAACATTTCGATGAGACTCGCGCTGAATGATTGTATATCACTGTCCGCATTTTTGCCTCAGGCTGCATCGCTGAAGGAAAAATGCTGAGGATGTAGGCACTCTGAGTGAGTACTGAAACGATGTGATTGGTAATAGTGCTCAGAGTGAACTCTGCTCTGATAACGTTTGATATCTCTCTTCTTCTCCAAAAGAAAATTTAGCCTGAACTTCATGTCTGACTAAGTACTGTCTTCAGCTACTTTACTGGATAATCTACTGCCCACAGCAACGTACTTACCTACTCCGGACCTTCTGACCACTTCTTCAACTTTGTAAAGGCCTCTTCAACCCACCGATACATCACAACAAAAAATACCTAAATCAGATAGAAGATCTATTCCTACAAACCAATCACACCTTCAGTCCCTCCAGGTGCCAACATGTCATCCCGCCACTGTCATCCTCCGTAATCAGCACGTGTCTCCATCGCGGCTGATCAGCGGAGAAGAAAGGGGCCCGGTCCGCCAACTGTCAGGGCCCAGTCTCCCATTCCGAATTACTAGACTAAGGGTTTATCACGGCGGGCATTGTGTTAGACGCGACCTAAGACAAGGTGTTTCGTTTCTCGCCCGTCTGACGAAGGGCAGCGGCACAACAAAGAGGTCCGCGTCGGATCGAAGACAACCGCGTGAAAGACCGAAGTCCTCCCTTTTCCTTCTCTCTTTCCCCGCGCCGGGAGCCGCGTTCCCCCCTTGTTTCCCTGGTCGCGGCGCGCGTAAAACCTTTTCTCCCGTGGATGTCACTTATTAATTCTCCCATTCTCTCAGAGGCAGCAAAATGAATAGCGGGAGCTGACCGAAGCCTAGTAGACCCCGCCCCCTACGAAGCGGCCGCTGGCGGAATTCTTTCGGTGAGAAAAGACAGAAGGTGGACAGGAACGGGACCGTATCCCGCAGGACAGCCGGTGGAAAGGTCAAAGGATCCACCGGCTACCTGAGCATCCTCCCGCGTCAGGTAGAACAGCGCGACGTCTTTCTCTTTCTCTGTTTCTTTCTCCGTCTCCCGACCAGTCCTCCTCCCCCGCGGCTCATCTCTCTTTTCACCAACCGCGCGACGATTAATAACGTATTTTTCTGAAAAGGGGTGAACCTGACGGCGAGGAAACCCGAGGAAGCTGCCGTTTAAGGAAAACCACAAATTTCGAGCAGCCCGACGCACGCACACACCCGCGCCAAGGAATATTTCTCGGCGTAGGATGGTGGATCCCTCGAGGACCCCCGCTGATCGCTTTTGAAGAATCCTCGGATGGTACTCATCGTCTCTCGGATGCACCTTCCATGTTTGATATATGGATTTTCGCGAACTGACGTCATAGGCAACTGAAACTCGTAAATTTCGGGCGCATGATGCGACCGGCAAACTCACGTTGGTATTATCGAAATACACGGTTTTTGGTGTTCATAGTGGTGTTGGTTGAATAAAGAAAACATTGGCAAGTGATATTTTGTTAAATTTATGATGTTAAGAGTGCTTTTTTGATTTTAGAAGATTTGTTCCTCTTCGAATGTTTTTCTTTGATGTGATAAACTATGGCTTGGATTTTGATGAATCGCCTGACTGTATTGCCTTGGAAATTGCAGAAATATAAATTTTTTTAATATAAATTTTTTGTAACACTACAAGAGTAAAATGTATATTATTATTGTAGACTTTTGAAGAATAATCATTTTTTTTAAATAGGATATGTACTGTGGAAAATACAGGCAACGCTCGTGTACTACGGTATTCCTACAACACGGTTGAATAATTAAGATATTTGACAATTGGAATATTAGGGTAACGTATACAGTTGTTGACCCCCCTATACAATGATTGACCCTTTCAAGAAAAGTAAAAAATTAGTATAATCCTTTTCTTACATAATAATATATATATATTTCAATGATCCAAATATTCTTGTTTCGAATACAATTAATATTTTACTATATAAGAAAAGGATTATACCATATCTTCTACTTTTCTTGAAAGGATCAATCATTGTATACGGGGATCAACAACTATATACGTTACCCTAGCAATATTAATACGTAATACTTTTAATCAATTATAGTTTCAATAAACATACGTCTCTTAATTAAAAAATGAAATTAGTATAAATTTTTTATCTCTTGAAGCCTGACTATGTTTTTTGTACTATCTAATCTAATCCTTTGTTTCATATAACACGAATTCGCATTATACACTTTTTGGGAACCTAACGACCGTGTTATATGGGGGTTTGCTGTATTTTGTGCAGTAGTATAGAGTAAATTCAAGTTAGTGAAACTTTTAAGCTTGAATTTTTTGAAAACTGAAATTAACCCTCTGCCGGCAAAGTGTTTTTTTACTAACGCAGCCGGTATAACGGGTCTTTCATTCCCAGACCTGATTTTTTATTGTTATAGACTACAAAAGAGTCTGGAAAAATTTTGTTATACTTACTAAAATTTCTAGCTTAACCCTACTATTCACAACGGAGTTCCCAAAAAACTATGTAAAAAAATGTGGAAAATTTTCGTTGCCAATACAAAACACGTTGATACTTGAATGAACTGTTAAAAATTTCGAGGAAGAGTCTGAAGAATGATTTTGTCTGAAACTCAACGAAAGCTTATGCAGGGGAAAGGATTAATTTAACGAAGGGAAACTATTATTTGCCTGCTTAACTATTAAATGTCCGACTTCTAATTCTATTGCTGACTCATTTCCAAAATAATAAATACTAATATTTATTGCTGTGTAAACCATATCTGGTTTAAAGCAATTAAATAAATAAATAAATAAATATTAATATTTAGCAGAAACATTCTAAACCTATCGCAGTCCTAAATAATCTCTAATAACTCAGCAAAGGACATGCTGAACAAATATTGAGTTTTTTTATTTAACCCTGCTACGTTCGTTTTAAAAATCTGATTCATTAGAATTTCAATTATTAGTACATTACTATAAATGTGGACAAGGAGACCTTTATAGAATATCAAGGCACAACACATTGTACATATTAACACCAATAAATGTCTTATATTTTTATTGAAATTGGAACAGATATTTAAAGAAATAAAGTTTCATGATTGAGTCACACAAGCCACTAAGATCGTAGTAGGATTAAAAAAATTACTCAAACCTAACAGTGTACATTTAAGAAAAAATTTAAAAGAGCTTAAAGAGAAATGTGACATAAGAATACAATTTGTGAAGACTACTATTTTCCTTCTGTCCAATCTACAACAAAAAAATTATCCATTTTCTCTCTACATTCCACCAAACATGGTCTTCAACATACTCCAAAAATCCATAGCATTCATCAACGAACAGTAGAGAACGACTCAATATCGATCCAACGATTAACTATATGTCTGTTTTCTATTCCTGCACTGGCTGCACTAGTTCAGAACTTATCTATCGCTATCTTCTTTTATTTCACAAACCGGAAAGAGATAGCAAGTGGTTGGTTCTGCACTAGTTCAGAAAGTGCAGGAATAGAAAACAGACCTTATAACGAATCTCCCCGCCATAAAATAAAATAGCAAAAGACGGTGCACCACGAAGGCTCCCTAGAACCCCATCGACTAAAACTCGCCCCAAGATCCCCTAAATCTCCATAAACAAATTTTCTCGCGCACTTTCGCACAAAGGGGACGAGGCGCATCGCGACGCGGGCCCCAGGGCCCCCGGGTCCTCGGCAAGATTTACGATATTATTCATTACTTATTTCGAGAAAGAATGGCGGAGGAGCGGAGAACGAGGGAGAATAGGCCGAAATATATCTCTTTCGCCACTTTGGACGCGAGCCGGCGCGGGGCGCAGCCGAGTAGCAGCGCATAATCGAGAAGCAGGTAGTCGTATATCGGACTCGGGATGAATAATATTGCGGCCCTCGGTGATCGTGTCCGTGGAAAGATGCATATACGCGGACGGAAGGGTCGAGAGGGGGTGGGTCGGGGAGGGGCGGGAGGCGAGGGTGTCGCGATATCCCGCTGAGCGCTGATGGAGCCCTGGGTCCTAGGGGTCCCGGGTGCACGATTTCGGTAATTAGCTTTTTCGTTCAGTGCCAATTACGCCGCGACTGATTTACATAAGGCGGGCCCCTTCTCTCTCGCTTGTCGGATCGCACCGGAGCCCCGGCTAATGAAGGCAGCTTTCCTCTCTGACGGATGTCTCCCGCCATACCTGATCCCACGACCTCGGAAGCTGCCCGGCTCTCAACCTGTGCAGATTAGATCCGTGCGTGGGACGATGGGAAAGTTTCGTCGTTACTGTCTTTGACGGAATTCGGTGAAACGGCTTTCTGCGCTTTGTATTGCCTTGAAGATTTTCTGAGGATTTTCTTAAGTATTCCTGCAGGAAGCTTTTACCATGTAGTTGTTGGAATGGCTTCAGACGGATGCGAGTTTCGGTGATTTTTTAAGAAGATAAATAGGTTCAGAATATTAATGAGCAGAATTTGGAGCGTGTGGACAATAAATTTTCAGATCTTTTCTGGATATTAGAGCCTTTATACACGAGCGAATCCATTTGGCGATCGATTCTGCAACCGATTCGACGACTAACAAAATAGTGTAAAGACCGTAGATATTGTAAAAACAGTCATATACAATGTTATATCGACGAGATTCACACCATTATTGTTCGCTGAATCGATTGCAGATCGTCAAATCGGTTTTTGGTTGCCACGACTTGTCGCTTGTCTTTAAATAGTTCACAAAAGTTTTAAAGAGGATGTACTCAAGTAATAAATTGTAACTCTCCATAGTTCGAAAAATTATTTGAGACTATCAAGTAAAAACTAAACTCCATACAACATATACTAAAAGACACAGAACGAAGAACAAGACTTTGAGTGTCCAAAATAAAATAATAGCAAATCAAATGTTTCGCCTAAATATTTTTGCATTTACTACGTTTCTGAAACATATCCTCTGTCACAGAAACTATATTATAACTAAACTGTGAATGTTTATGCATTTATGACAATTTTGAAATGTATAAAACCTATGCGGATGCCCACAGATATAAAAATACAATAAAATGTCAAATATGTAAAATATTTAGAAAATAAAACACATGTTTATTGAAGATTCAGTCGCTGTTTTATGTCCATGAAAATATGAATTAGCATAAACATCCACAATTTAATTGCAACAAAGCCAATGTCAATCTTTATCCCTGCCACTATCTAAAATATTAACACTCAAATTACTGTAGTACTTAGAATATTGAACACCGTCACTACCTAACAATATCAAACATAGAATCTCACCCACTAAACAGAATAAAGAATTCGACAATCCTGCACCCATTACGTCACACAATTCCGCCTCGAATTCCTCCGAAGAATAAATTGAATAAATTTCCTAATATCAATGATTTATCCCCAACGACCCCCGTGGTCCGCAATCAAAAAAGGAGGAAGAACATCGACGATATCGGCGTAAAGGTGAAATATTTTAGGCGCATTAGAAAACGTTCGACGATCGTTTCAACGGAAACATCGTGTTTCCGTGGAAGCGGGCCCCGTGGCTGTCGATTTCGTGGGGCAAAATAGTCGGCAGGGAAAAGAAGGCTGCCACCGGGTCGCCAGGGACGACGGTACCCCGCTGCGTAAAATTGTCTTTTGCCTTCCGCTAACCGCGACTCGCTTCGAACCCAAACCGTGTAATTATTCGAACGCTCGTAACTTATATCCACGTCACGCGGCCGGCAGATAGCCGTAGAAGCCATCGAAGATAGCGAATGGTTGCTTCTTTCCTTGCTTTCGGGGATAGAAATTATTTAGCACCTGACTCCGCTGCCGGCCGCCTTTATTCTTTTCTTTTGTCCCTGCCGTGGCGGGAGGAATAGGAAATGTTATGGCGACTTTCTCGGGAACCGAGGGATGATTTGATGCTACCACTGGGGATGACAATGAAATATAGGGGAATCTTAATATTCGGGATTCGGTTTCAAGAGGTTGGAACTTAGAATACTAAGGGTAATTATACAGTAACTCACAACTTTGTTCAAATCCATTTTAAATGTTAGTTGACTGTGAAATATACAGTATTATAGTGTTTCTATCAATTTATGTCGTTTCTGCTTCCACGTTTCATTATTTCTCAGTTTCGACGAGTTTTATTGTGCAAGGGATTTTTCAGAATTTAAACAAATTTAACTCTTTGTGAACATATTTGTGAATCACTGTATAACGAGCAGGTTTAGAACGCGATATAGCTGAATGATCAGTTGACTGAGTAAAAAATTATGTAGCTTATAACTCTGTTGCTGCAAGGAAAAACCACGCAAATCACATTTTTAAAAAACTTGTCTTTATGCCTTAATTCAAATCTAGAAAGCAGAATTTATATTATTATTAAAGAGAAAGTGTATTAAACGAAGTTTAAACTATATCGTAACCTAAACCTACTTGTTATGTAATTACCCTAAGTTTTTGGGAAGAGACGCGAGAGGGAAAGGAGAACGCGCTGCAAATACCGGTTCAGTAGAATAAGTAGCATTTGACACAGACGATTAAGGAGATACTGATATACATACAATAAGGTCTGTTTTCTGTTCGTCTTGTGGGTGCACTAGTCACTAGTGCAGAACCAAAACCAATCGCAAGTGGTTCACTCTGCAGTAGTGCAGCTAATGCAAGAAGAGAAAACAGACAAATTGAATATACAGTAGTACCTCGATTATCCGGAACAATATTTATCATACCTATAAAACGATAATTATTTGAAGACCCATTAGTAAATAATGGCTCACATTTTACTCGAAGTCCTATTGTATTCTTATATCTAAGGAATTAAATAATCGAAATCCTGGATAATAAGAATCGGAAAGAATTGTGATTCGGATACTGCACTGAACTCAATTATGCATTCACAATAAAATTAGAAATTAAGGTCGCCGTAAATGATTCTGTACAAATAGAACATACTTCCTCCTCTGCGTGAAAAAAATATTTCAAGGCTCCCTCGAGCACTTTCACGGCTTACTTAGCCGAGCGTTAATTTCATTGGCGACCAGCGGAAAAAGTACATTAAACCGCGTGCTAGTCGCGTTAATATTCTGCCTCGTTAATAACTTTCAAGCGGCGCGTCGTAGGGTCGATGTTTTTAGTGCGGGGGGGGGGAGCTGTGCAGCGGGACGAGGCGTAATCGCTGAGTCGTGAATGAATCCTGAGCAGATTCGCAAGATCATTACGGCCTTGCAAGACGCCTTCATCGAGCTTCAAGAGGATAAAGACGGCTGGCTGAAAGCTCCGCGCGAGTTTTCATGCTTCGTTCATCGGACAAGGCTGAGACGCGCCTTGTTGATGCGTTTCCATTTATAACCAAACGCAAATATATTTGTTCTATTTTTAGTATCCTTTCCTTAATGAAAAAAAAATGATATCCTTGAAAGAAAAAAATTACGTTATTTTTATTCAACTCACAAACTATTCCTTTCCATAGTAAATTAAAATTTCAATAATGTAAAAATTATATTCAACAATATAATAATTCAAAAATTTCTGTAGGAATAAATTGTCAACTCACAGAAAATAAAAATCGATGGTTTCCTTCGTTTCACTGAGTGCTACAACAGCGAATGGTAATAGTAATTAATAAATTAAAATTAGCATATCCCTGAGAAGCGGTGCCCTTTTAAATCCATCGAATTTGACGAATAAACGAGCCGTTGAGACGAGAGAAGGACAGATCGTCCAGCAGGAGATCCCCATAAATCCTCGGACGATGTTCGCTGAATTACGAGTGATACCGGGGGAAGGGTTCCGCCGATATAATTAAGGAGGCGATCATCCTCCGCAACCGCCTGCTCGTGTCTCGCGTTGGAATCCAAATTTTATGTCGGTATCATAAAAGCGCGTGACGGCAGAAGAATTAGGACGGCACTCGATTTCTCCGCTATGGCCCCCATAAGGACCACTACCAACGCGCGGAGGCTAAACTCAGACCGTGTCTGCTTATCGACCCACACTGTTTCGATTGCAGCCTGCGATTTCTATGACGAATCGATAATGCTCTGACCGAAGTACATACTGATGCTTAGATGCATTATAAATTTCATAGACATGTTATGTGAAAACTTATTCGAAAATGTTTCAGATTAATTTCTAGAAAGTTTGCCCTCGAATTTTAAATCTTTAGAAAATGTGTGTTCGAAATTTTTATTAACATACATGAAGACAGGCGTTAACTCGCTCCATTTTACAGAAACTTAAACTTAATTAAAATAGACTAATACTGAACCAAAAGTAAAACTAAGATAAACGCTGGACTCAAATTCTAAAGCAGAAAAAATGGGTTTATTAAACTCTGAAAGGGTTATTAACCGCAAATGCATCGCCTAATTCAAATCCATCTACATTATAAGACTTTCAAATTAAAAATGCCTATTAAGGCTTTTAACAAACGCAAAGCGACAATGGAATTCCAAAGTCCCGAAGCCTGAACCAAATTTATAAGACAATGTTATAAGTCTGATGAAAGGACCGAAAATAAAGCCCCTCAGATTGGCGATAGTGGGGAATTAATAGCGAATCAGGCTCAAGGCGAGACGTCATCGCGGGCAGCGGCACAATCAGTGTCCGTTGGCTTTAAACCAACGAGGCATAGATAAAGAAGGGACACCGACGGTGGGAGGAAGAGCGAAGGCGAAATATGGATGAGTAATATGGGTTCCTCGCTACCCTCACGAGGAGGACGAGGCAGGAAGGCAGACGAGGGTGTCGCGATTCCCCGCTGTGCATTGATGGCCTCATCTAGCCTAGAGGACCTCGGGAATTCAGCGGTAATTACCTTTTCTTCGGGCCGACGCCGAGGAGAACGAGAGAGAGGTGTTCCTCTAGCGTACCGGACGAACTGTTGCTTGAAAACCTGGATAGAAGTTTCAGACGATCGTGAAGCTCCATCAAGCCGTTTCGCGAGGACGTAATGATCTCGTGAATACCATGGCGACTTCTAATGAGCTCAAAGACGCATTAATTCGGACTAGTTTGAGCTCGGGATTCTATGGCGGGTCCGGGGGATGGTATATCATGCTGACCGAGACGGTCATGGTCGGAGGAATGTTTGAACTTGGTATTTTTATAGTTAGAATACGAGTATGGAATATGGGAAAGATGGGTTGAGACCTTGGAGGATTATCGTGGCTTCTAAATGGGAAGGAAATAGTTATTTTATGTGGTTTTCTGGATTTTGGTTTTTTAAAGTTGCTAGAAATATTTTGATTTAAGCTGATGGGGCGCTGTGAGCTGGACGTTTGCTTCTGTTTTTCGTTTCTACTCATTATGCTGTGATATTACAAGGATTGATGGAGATTTTATAGAAATATAGTGTTTTTACCGTCGGATTTGTAAGAGTATATTAGTTTTATATGGAGTTTATACTTTGTTAAATAAAAGAGTTGGAAATAATGAGGCTATGTTTATTTTCTATGTTGATTTTTTAATAATACTGTACAAAATATTATACGTCTAATCAAAGGTCTAAATTTTTATTGTCTTTGTTGGATTCTACATGTATATACAGCAGAAATAAGTCAACATGTAGCATAAATATAGGTATTTGTTAATATAGGTTTGAGATCAATGTAACAACCATCTATTTAATAAGAAATTGGTATTGAAGCTCTATTGTATATTCGTGTTAAATATTTCACCTTGTAGCAGACCGTTAAAATTTAATATTAAATTCAATTAATTAGTGTCATAATTAGACTGCGGAAGTTTATGCAAATTAATATTTTTATCGACATACAACAGCAACTGAATCTTAAATAAATGTGTGTTTTATTTTCTAAATATTATAAAATGCATTATGTTTTTTATATTTGATTGCATTTTTATACCTGCAGGTGTCCGTCATAATCCAATAACCTTCAAGTATAGAATTCAGTTTTACTTAAATTCGGAAGACCGATTACTATTATAATAGACCTACTGTTATAGTAGGAGCTCGAGGTTATTAGCCCGGACATGAATACTATTTCCTACGACAGTATTTTGATAGTTCTGCTTGTACGTTTTCATTAAGAAATAAACCAGCATTCGGTCAACAGAACTATTAATCACTATCAAGTAACGAAAGTAGGAGCCATTCACACCACATAAAATGAATGATTGAGCTCACAAGACAGATATAAAAATATCTAAAAATATGTTGCACAATAGTCATGCTCAAATATAATGCACATGATAGCAACAAGGTAACAAGCAATACAGGGCAAACAGATCTATGTATTAAAACAGGAAGTTCCCACGCTTTTCGAATTGAGAAGAAAGGGCAATTATCCCTCATTCACCCTTCTAATCGATTAAACTATTCCAAAAAAGATCCAAATGAAGTTCAAAGACTTGTTTACCGTCCCCAAACTATTTACCTTTCCCTGAAGAACGAAAAAGAGAGACATATCAAAACCATCACAATCATGAATTTACTTACACCTTCCTCAGGATGTTCACCTCCAACGTCAAACAACTCCATACACGGTACACCCTGTATCAACCCCTATCAAAGTCGCGATGATCATACAAAAGGGTGCCAGAATCGAAAGAGCAGTGCGAGATAAGAAGGAAAAGGAAGGGGGAGGAGCAGACTCATATCCACGGAGGTCATCGGGTTTCAAAGAGACAATTAATGTGCCGGGGATACAATGGCGAACGAATGGTCCATTGTCAGGGCCGTACGAGAAGCGAGTGTCCCTGCAGCGTCTCGGTCACTTCTCTTCGATCTGACCAACCTGCACAAAGGTTGCACAGGGGGTGGAAAGAGGGCTGAGTGTCTATTCACCAGGAAACGCGTGGTAAATATCTTTGGATCGTCCAGGTGGTACTAAATGAAAGGTTGCTAAACTTGAAGCCGACTAACTGTGATGCAAGAAGAGTTCCAGGACTGAGACCAGCGCAAGAGGGAATTGAGCAGTGTCTTTATTGATCAAGAAATAATTAAGAACTTAGAATTATGTCCATATAATATTTTGTGGTATTTTTATTTAGGTAACTCTAAAGGCGTGTCAAGGCTTCAATTCCAATATTAAACCGGTTAATCGAGGTTCTACTGTATTGATAACTCTAATCGTCTGACATTTTTCTCGAAGTTGCGATGATAAAATCGAAGAAGAGAAGATCGCAGAAGTAAAAACTTTCTGAGACCGTCAATAATGAGTGTATATCAATGTCCAATTTTTACTATAGCTAGTCACATGAACATCTTTCAAAAAGGAAGAGCTACCGTATCCCATCACCAATACACAAATCTACAAGAAGAATTCTCCACCCAACCGGTCCATAGCCTTCTGACTAATCCCCAATAAAAAGAGATCGTTTTCGAAAAAACTATTAGCATACTCTGCCGAACTATAATGATTTATTAAACATTACATAAAAGTCGGTCAGAAACGACAGAATATTTCGCAGCCGACGAAGGGTGCCGCAGGTCAGAAAATTAAATCTCCCGAGAAACCTTTCACGCGACTAATCCCCCGATTACGTCCACGACAAAAATACGAATTCCCGCGTATTTCACATCGACACCCGAACGCCATTCTTTGTCTCCCCCAGCCCTCGGGACGCATCTAATAATTGGCTTCGTTGAAAACCGCACTCCGCGACGAATCCTTCCTCCCCGTGGTCCTTTCTCCTTCGCGCAGCTCCGAGCCCGAGAGCCGACTTCCCCGGGATAACTTCTCCTTTTTCCCCCCTTCTGGCCGAGCCGCCCTCCTTCCTGGCCACCATTCAGCCGGCCACGTGAGAACTCGAGGGTACTTCTACGTTTCGCCATTCACGTGGTCGCACTATAACAGATTGTTTCTCGGAAAGGGTTACTCGACCAAGAGGGTGGCGGAGGGAGAGGGGCTCCCCTTTCGTAAGACGGTTGTGTATCTATCCGCCAAGCAGCTAATGACGCGGCTCAGAGCGTGGAGAATGACCGTAAAAGACCGAGAAGTGGTTCGTTTTGTCTCCACGCTGTCTCAGTTCCTTTCTTTCATTCCTCCTCCGCCACCGCTCCCGACCTCCCCGTCGACCCATCGTCCGGTCGGCGCGCGACCCGATGACGATACGCTCGCGGTCATCAAAGGGACCGAGCCGACGACAATCGAGTATTCTGCGACGTGTGGTTAGGCCTCTAGTCGTGATGACGGGGAATTAGGCTTAATGTATACGCGATAGGTGCAATTAATGGAGTTTGATCGAGTGTTGTGTTCCCGGCGAACCAGGGGTGG
Organism: Perdita meconis; assembly: GCA_030770465.2. Classification (NCBI taxonomy): domain Eukaryota; kingdom Metazoa; phylum Arthropoda; class Insecta; order Hymenoptera; family Andrenidae; genus Perdita; species Perdita meconis. The sequence goes on from JASKOS020000004.1 coordinate 20,640,128, forward strand.
TTTCTTTGTGGTGAGATTTTTTTAAGGGGAAGAGGGTTTCAGGGGGAAACGCTTGATTATTTGATTGAGAGAAATTTGTGGAACCGGAGTTTTTTATGAGAGAAAAGAATTGTTGCAGATAATATTGGCATGCGAAATCTTCAGGAAATTTTAGACAATTCAAGATAATCGCAGATAATTTTAGAAAGATTAAGAATAGTTCAGGAAATTGTGGAGAAACCAAGAAATTTTCAAAAAATGTAAAATCTGAAGAAATTTAAAAAAAATTAAATATATTTTAAAAAATCACGTAGAAATCAAGAAATTTTCAGAAAATTATACAATATGCTAGACAATCCCTGGAAACTTCAGAAAATTGAAGTGGAAGTCTAGCTAATCTCAGTAAACGTAAGAAATATTTTAAAAAATTTGGAAAATGTCTAGGAAGTCACTGAAAAAACAAGGAAATTTTTAAATAGTAACAAAAATCTTAAAAAATGTCAGAAAATTAAAGAAAATCACAGGGTATTATTTTGTATATAAGAAAATCTTGGAAAATTTCAAATTATTCAACAAAATCACAAAAAAATTTCAAATATTCAAGAAAATATTAGAAATTTCAGAAAATTCTAGAAAATCACAGAAAATATGAGGAAATTTTTAAAAAATCTTTGATATCTAATGAAAATTGTAGAAAGTTTAAGAAAAATCAAGGAAATTTCAGGTAATTTTCCAATATCCAAGAAAAGCTCAAGAAATTGCGATAAATATGCAAGAAAATCTCAGAATTTAAAAAATCATTCATGAAAAATGTAAGGAATGAAGGAAATCCATAAAAAAAATTCAATAGATTTGTAATTCTAATAAATCTATACCTGAGCGCCAGACTAATCCAAATTCACTTTTTTAAGAAACTGAGTTACACATATATATGTCATTTCTTTATTTTCTACTGTTTTTCTACTGTCCTAAAAAATAACGAAAATGGACTTAGATTCTGCTTCACAAGTACAGGATTCTTAGCCGAATGAAATAGTTTTCAACACTTCTCACAAGATAAATCAGATTTTTCAACAACATACAATAAACCTCCTACCATGCCCTTTCCTACCAAAAAAGTAAAACTAAGGAATCCTCTTCAAAAACTGTCCTCAGCACGCGTTCAAACAAATGACAAGACCCAGCACAGAACACAACCACGACAGTTTACGTGTTAATCAGTATCACAGCCTCATAAGACTTCACCTCGAAACTGTAACACATCCGTAAGTGTCATTTCGGAGTCACGGCCGCTCGGTATTACTCATTTAGTCGAGCCATTCATTCTCGGGACACTTCGCTTGTCCCGGACGTCTCGGACACCACGGTCAAACTGATATCCCTTCCGCCCCTGCCTATCATTTTCTCTCGAAGGACCCCGACGAGACTTATTCGAAATGGAACGAAACAAATCGTCCGCGACGTCTGGGGGACACGCGATGTCCCTCGAATCCGCCGCGTGTCCCGCCGCTTTCTCTCCTCTCTCCTTTAATTGTGACCGCCGCATTGGGCGGGCATCGCCAGCAGGGTGGGCGGCGGTGAGGAATAAAACATTTGTTATTCCGTGAGATATGTCTCTTGGTAAATATGCCCGCGACAGGGATAAAGAAACAAAAATGGTGGGGGTTGAGAGAGGGGATGGAATGTTAACCCCTTGAGACCCTGTGCGTACTTTCGTCGCATTATATCTTAGTCATTCTTTGTATTTATAATTGCCCTCCACCTTGGGACGCTGGACTCTTTCTTCGAGGACAATTTGTTAGGGGGCGCGATGGCGTCGTGAATGAATGCCGCGCGTTCGTTCCGTTGCATCATGGACGATTTTCGTCATTGTTTCGCGGACGCGCGGTTTTACCCATGGACCTAGTAATATACGGACAGAGTACAAAGTCCCACTTTAGACAAGGTGGTCAATCTAGTCCATCGGAAGAAGGGACATCGTGGTGGAAAACTTGTAATTGGCTGACTAATTTATATTGAACATATACAGTAAATACATACACACAACGCTAACAAAATTTTCCACCAATACCATGTTCCTCCCCTCACTTACACGAGCTTAAGGTAATTCATGACAATTACTTCCTCCTCACCGATTTCTTTGAAACTTTTTTATATCATGTATTTTGATACGTAGATTAATTAATCTAAATGAAATAATTGTCGCTCTCTTTTCGTTTTCGAGATAAAATTATTTATATGAACGAAAATTATGGTGACGGGTACCGCTGTATCAGTCATACGGTATTGGCAAGATGGCAGCTATACGCATGCGCATCTTACGCGCGATCACGGGATGCGCATGCGTGCAATAGAAATTTGAAGTTTACTACATTATTGTTAAATACTCAGTAACAACTAAACGAAACACTGCTCAAAAAACATGAACCAATCAATTTTAATTTTATTATCTAAAAAGTTATCGAAAGAGTGATCGGAACAGGTCTGGGTTAGATCTGAAATTGCGGCCGCCGATAAGGCGGTTGTAGCTACCAGCCACCAGCTCGAACGACTCCAATTAGTTAAAACCCCCTAAGCGGGGTGTGGGGGCGCAGCTCCCACGCACACCGGGGGCCGGGGGCAGAGCCCCCGGTGGGGGGTTGGGGGGTAAGGCCCCCCACTAAACAGAAAGCAAGGGTTCAACTTGGAAAATACTGTCTACCTTCGGTGATCTGCCACAGAAAAGGGGGATGTTATATTTTTTCGCGCGCGAAGCGCGCCATAAAGAAACATGTGACGACAAAAGCTAGTAAGTTGATATCGACTAGCTGACAACCCAGCTTTACTTTGCCACCCGTTTCACCGTGGCGCGCTTCGCGCGCGAAAAAATGTAGCGTCCTCCTTTTTTGTGGCAGACCACCGAAGGTAGACAGTATTTTCCAAGTTGAACCTTTGCTTTCTGTGTAGTAGGGGGGCTTTGCCCCCCAACCTCCACTGGGAGCTCTGCCCCCAGCCACCGGTGTGCGTGGGGGCTGCGCCCCCACACCCCGCTACGGATTCCCAACTGACTTAAGTCGTTCTAAGTGGTTACCGCAGCCGCCTTATCGGCGGCCGTAATTTCAAATCTGACCCAGACCTATTCTGATTTAGGGCTCGAGATTTCAAGTGAACCGAGTGAGATACCCGAGTACCCGGGTACTCGTGAGATACCCGGGTATACCAAAATTACCCGTACTACCCGGGTATCTCACGGGTACCCGAACGCATGAGATAGACAAGAATCTCATCCCGAATTAAGCCGAATTGAACCGAATTGAGCCGATAGTTTTTCGGTACGTATTTGTGGCTTTAAAAATAAAAAAAAATTTCAGAATGAAATGAATTCTGTATACATGATGAAAATTGAATGTAATGCACCGTGGTTATGTTGAAAATGAGTTCTCTCTCTCTCTCTCTCTCCCCTTCTCTCTCTCCCTCTCTCTCTCTCTCTCTCTCTCTCTCTCTCTCTCTCTCTCGTGCGCGATCTACTTTAAAATCCAGAAACACATAGCGAAAAACTATCGGCTCAATTCGGTTCAATTCGGCTTAATTCGGCATGAGATTCTTGTCTATCTCATGTGTTCGGGTACCCGTGAGATACCCGGGTAGTGCGGGTAATTTTGGTATACCCGGGTATCTCACTCGGGTACCCGGGTACCCGGGTATCTCATAATCAATAGCCCTAATTCTGATCACTGTTTTAATCCCTTTTTTGAGATACTGGCCCAAAAAATATGACATCCTCTTTTCCGTGGCAGACTACCGAACGTAGACAGTATTTTCCAAGTTGAACTCTTATTTTTCAGGTACAAACACTCCGTTTTAGCAGTACCGTATGACTAATATGAAGGTGCTCGCCACCATAATTTTGGAACATATAAAAATTTTTATCTCGAAAACGAAAAGAGAGCGACGATTATTTCATTTAGATTAATTAATCTACGTATCAAAATACATGATATAAAAAAGTTTCAAAGAAATCGGTGAGGAGGAAGTAATTGTCAAGAATTACCGAGCTTAATCCGAAGTCCCATCAGAAAAAGGCGCGATGCGTGCGGTCCTGAAAACCACCTGAAAAAGTCGATTTTTACGAGCAGACTCGACCTGAAGTGTATAATGTGCTCTGTCAAGGCGCGTTTAGTGCGTCTGCTCGTAAAAATCGACTTTTTTAGATGATTTTCAGGACCGCGCACGCCTTTTTCTGATGGGACCCCGGCTTTAGACTTTAGACCCCGTAGGCTTGTACTCCGTCCTTATATTACCAGGGGCGGTATTCATAATCGCTACTTATTCTTAGGCTGAAACAAACACTTTTAGCAATTTAGTCGAGTGGCAAACATTTTAGCAATCTACTATATATGAGTTCCTAAATTTAGTATAGTAATTCAGTGAAACAATGTAGCTACTTACCACTCGACTAAACTACTAAATGTAACTGTTTCCGCCTTTAAGTAATTGCTTAAGTTCCCTCCTCACAGTGCAAAATATTGTGGGGAGGAGACTTAAGCAAATGCTTAAGAATAAGAAGCGACTATGAATACTTATGTTAGTCCATGGTTTTACCTCATCTAATCGACGATCACCGCTTCATCAACTCATCGTTCAAGAAGGCAACAACGAGGAAACGCCGTTGAAAACCGAGTGAAATCGCGGCGGGAAGACGGATCGGCGCGGTGCACGGAGGATCACGGTTGCGATCGCGGAGTCACGAAAATAATGATTGATCGAGCAATTAAATTCCGTTGTCGTGCGGCAGGCGGGGGCAGGCTCGCGGTCGGCGGCGGTGAAGGTTCAGGCCGTGGCCGAGGTCGGCGGTGCCGGTGCAGCCGTGTACCACGCTGCAGGGTGCCGTTCGGCCACAATTGCTGGTAATGAGCCAGCCTAAGGCCTTCTGACGGGCCTCTTACGCCCCCTTGCCTACGAATTCGCATTCTCACGTCCATCTCCGGGCCACGATGACAACAGAAATCGACCAACACGGACCCCGACGGGTATCCCCGGCTTCGAAGCGGTTCCGAGGAATTCCGCTTGATTTCGAAGAAACTTGCGCCGCGTCGCAACCGTCGCGTCGCCGTGATTGACCCTCGCCGCTGACGGGGTTGCTACTTCTTTTCCGCGATTTCGGAGCGGATTTTTATATTTCCTTTCGGAGATTTTGAGTGCACTTTATTGGCGTAATGCTGATGAACTTGGAGTTGTGTATAGGAAAGTTACAGATGTAAATGATCGATGTATTATAGTTATGCGGAAATGGGGGGTCGAAGAGTGAAGACTTGGAAAAGCTGGACCCTTATTGCTTAAGAAAGGCATTTATAATATACGTACTGTTTTTCTGTATAAATGTCTGATTTCTAATTGTATGCCCAACTCATTTTTTGTATAGGTAAACATTTAGAACCCTAAATAATAGTTTCTATCAAATGAGTAAAAAAGAAGATAAACAACTGTTAATCCTTTCGTTTGAAAGAGTTTCACAAACCTAACAATCAAAATTATCTATCGCAAAGAATATATTTTTATTTTTTTCTTCAATGTACTGTTAAAGAATTTCCTATTTTTCCCGAAACTCTAACAAATATACCTACTACCAAACTTCAACATATCTTAACAATCCACGTAACATAAAAGTAAGTGAATTTTCCCTGCTGAAAACTACTATTGATATATTATTTCAAATCTATGATTTATTGTTAGTATTTCCTTTCTTTGTTTATTCGGCTCTTACACTTCAAATAAGTTCAAAGAAGACCCTTATTTAAAGTGAAAGAACCTCATAAACAAAGGAAGAAAATACAGATTTTTACGCATTTGTGACAATTCCAATAGGTAAAAATCTACAAAACTGTTGATGAATTCCATAATATACAAAGTATCAAGAAATATAATACAATAAAACACACTGTTATTCAAATTTTAATTAGTTATTTGCATTTATAAAAGATTCCAACAACAATATCCAAAATTTATTCATCAAATCCTTACCAAATCGAACTATCCTATCACAAAGGTAATGAACCAAAAACGAAACCACGGCGAATTGTATCAAAAATACAAACCACGAAAATAGAGCACAGTACAATAGTAACATCCTTTTATTCCTTTCATCCTACAACGTCTCCTCATAACTGTACTTACAACTGTACACTAAAAGGTTTCTTACCCGTTCAAATGATAAATAAATGAATTAGTGGTCCACGTACCGAGAATGCTACTTTGCCCTGAATAAATTCCCCAAAAACTGTCCCCACCCCCCGCATCCTGGCGACAACGGGTCGTCGGGGCGCCGCGACGACAAAAAGAAGAGGGCAGGAGCCATCCCCCGGTAGAAAGTGGTAAAGGGGTGCGGATGCAGGTCGAGCAGGGAGCAATATTTTCATGGCGCTTAGCGACAGACCGACTCGGACGGCTCCCATCCGCGCAGCACGACACTTTATTTCCGAATGTATCGGCGGTCCCAGCAGTGCGCCACGACATACGGACGCGCACACACGCGCGCGCGCCCCCGGCCCCGGTACGCAGCTATATTTTCCTCGAATATATGTAGCGCGTGTATATACATACATCGAAGATTAATCGAGTCAAAAGGCCGCGGTCGTTACAAAGTGTGCCGCCCGCCGCGACACAAAACCCATGCATTACCCGGTCGAACGTTGCCGAAGGAGAACCGCGTGTTCGTGTTCTAACGTTCATCTTGTCTCCGTCGATACACCCACGCCGCTCTCTCTCCACGGCCTTAACAAACCGAAGGGCGGGAAGGGAGAGAAGAGGTTGGGGGCGCAGAGGGTTGCGTCGCCGCGAAATCCGCCGCTGCCGGCTCCGTGTACCTCGGCGAAACGCTCGAGAGAGCGCCTCGCTGTCGTATGCGAAAATAGTCGAAGAGGAATTGCCCTGGGTACACCTCCGCCCGCGTCGGCCTCTTTCTTTTCTGACGCGGCTGCCTTTTGATGATACCACGCGCGATAGATGGCGAACCCTCGTTGGACGATTCAGGCATTTCGCTGACCTCGAGGTTTTAGGCATTAAAGTGTTAATTGCGTCTGTCGATTAGGGATAAAAAAAATGGCGCCTTGCGCGTGGAATTCAGACGTGGCTTTTTCGCAGCCATATATTTATTCATATAAAGTTTGTTAAACTGAACGTTTAACCGAACTGAACGTTTAACTGAACATTTACCGATTCGAAAAGGAAAATATAAACAAAAAAAAAACTACCTTTGTACTTGGAAAAATACTGTTTCAAATAAAAGTACATCTCTCCATAACGAGCAACCATAGACATAAATTATAGTAAAAGCTCTAGAAACAGATAACAGGTTCAATAAGATTTTTTATGCACGTTTACCGTTTTATATTTCCACTGCTTGTTAATAAAATTACAGAAAATTTTTTAATATCCAAAAAATAACAATTAACTCAACATAAATTCAACAAAATTATTTGAAAACCAAGAAAATTTCAATAAATTGTAGGATATTAAAAAAATGTTTATTAAAATCAAGAACCAAAATCACTGTAAGATTAGGAAAATTCCAAAAAATCACAAAAAAATTAAGAAAATTGTAGAGTGTTCAAGAAAATCTCTAGAAATTGCAAAAAGTTAAGAACATTTCAGGAGTATTAAGGAAATTTGAAAACATTAAGAAAAATGTTAGGAAATCTTAACAAACACAAGAAAATTTTAGGATATTTGAAAAATATTTTTACAAATTACAGAAAATTTCGGAAAACTTACATTAAAGTATCGTAATACTTACTTAATCATATTCAAAACCTCCAACATATATCTCTAAAAATATTTAACTTACTTTTTGTAGTACAAGGTACTTACAATAATTTTATTTTTAACTAAGACACCACAAATTACATATTATCAGTATTTCCTTCTGGATTTTGTAAACTTAAAGTCAACGACCCTATGGACCCAAAATTTGAAACCTACTTTCGCCATTGTCAAAAAACAAGTAGTCTAAATAAAAATTTAAGAAAATTTATAGCAACTGCCCAGAGAAACAAAAATCAATTTCAAATCAGAACAAATCTGAAATCCCATATTGCCAAGAAGTGGCATAAATTTCTAATCTTTCCAAAGATTCGACACCACCTCGAGTCAGGATAACCCTTATGGATCACCACGGGGTGCAAGGATCATCACGAAAGTGGCAACAGGTGGTCAAAGCTACCGCCTCGAGGACCAGTGCGTTTCTGATCTTTTGTCAACGAATAACGAAGAGGGCGTTACCACGGAGCTCGTGTCCCAGAGGGTGAAAGGAATCCCGTGCAAAGAATGGGGGAGCGAAAGAGTGGCAGTAGATGTAGTGAATAAAAGGCGGGAGAGCATGAACTAAGGATATTTAAGGAAAAGACGTGAAAGGATGAAAAAGCCAAAACGTTTTGTCCCTACAATGGGATACTGCACTCTGGACTTTCTTTCTCCATTGTCGGCGAATTTAAAGGCCCGTCTGATGACAATATCGCGGCAATTTTTGAGAGTGAAAGCTTTGTCTCCAATCTTGGGTTATAAGTCATGCAGTGAATTATGGAAGAAACTGTTTTTTTCTATCATACAGAATTCCTTAATCTCCAAAATATATGTATGTAATATTGAAGACTCATAGATATTTATTCACCTTCAAGAAAAGAACAAAATTGTCTAGAGAACTGAGTTCATTATTAATTTCTTCCTGGTATTATAGACATTGAAGAGATATTTTTATTTGAAGAAGTCATTTTCAGGCAACTTTTGGAATAAAAAATTAAAAAATGCATGATTGTGGGCAGAGAAATTTTAAATTTCTTACCCTGAATCCACACTGCAGCAAACAAGAATAAGAACAGTGGTCGTGTTTGGTGTCTTTTTTTCTATCAGACAAATCTTACGAATGTATTAAATATATGTATTTTCATTTATAGCCAACAAAAAAATTAGAGAATTAGACTGCAATAGACATGAATAACAATATCTGTCGAATTATTTAACCAGATGAACATAATCATAACAACTATTAAATCAAGTGAAATAACCTTCCAGAAACTAATAATTTCAAACAACTCCATAATTCATAATTTTATAATAATAATTATCAACAATTTGCATAAGACGACTTCCGAAACTGTTGTTAAGAATACCTATGGTTTAAATTGTCATTACCGGGAATAATTTATTGGAAATTTCAACTTTTCGCGATCTGATTAATTTCGTGACTTTGAATTAACCGCTAATCCATTATAGTCCGAGTATAAATACACCCGGACATCGAAAAATCGCAGGTGCTCGAGGGACATCCGGTGGACCTGGAGTGGACCAAGCGGCTATGAAGGGACATCGAATGGACACTGGTCAGCCGAGTGGACATATACAAATCTCTCCTCATTTGGGTTTTCTCATCGAAGGGGTTGAATCACTCATGTCATTTTTTTCTACATTATATTATCTTCGAAGGGGTAGGATCACTCGTGTGATTCTTCCTGTGTGCCTGTCTTCGAAGTGATTGAATCGCCTGTGTGATTCTTTCTACGTATGAATGTTTATGACTTCACACCAATTAGGAAGATCATTTGTCGACGAACAGTGTTCTTTCGCGTCCACGCCAAGGCGAACAATATTCACTAACAATGTTCGCCGCTATGGTCGCCGCTATGAAATGATCTTTAGTAATTTTTTAGGAAAATAAAGTGTAATTTTTATACAATCACCTCAATTATTGTGGAAGTTGTACCTTCTGTTCACAGTATGACTTCCAAAAAAAAAGTCTAAGATCATTTTTTCCCAAAATGAATGCAGCAGGAAATGAAGCAAAACTATGATTTATTTCATGAAGAAGAAAAAACTATTAATGAATTATTCAATTCAAGGTATAATCCAACTAAGAGAAGTCAATACAAAAGAGTCGTCGAATTAAATGAAAAACATAACATGAAGTAGAAATCAAATAAAAGTAACTGGTTGAAAGCAGCTGTATTTGTATCATTTCAAGCGGCGAGTTTCTGCCGTCACCTAATAAATATTATAGAAAAATTACCCTTCCAAAAACCACCTTAACACCGCGTAAAATCTCGCCTCTATCATGTTATGCGAACTCTGAACATTGCCGGCTCTCGAGCCGCGTCCCACATAAGTCTCGATAATTACCCGACACGTGATCCGTCATGCGAAATGAAAACTGTCCGATAGGAGGCGGAATCGAAGGGAGGAATCGCGAGTCGCCGCGGTCGAATGAATCCCACGCAGAGACGATGATTAAAATTGTAAATATCCACGGCCGACCCCCGGTGTTACGACCTTTGCGCGGGCCATGGCGCCCCACCGGCTCACCCCATATATCAGCGGATATTAGATTACGGTAAGAGGCGCGCATTAACGAACGTGGATTCGCGCGCACCTCATTTGCCGCCCTTAGACCGCGTTCAAGTGTCATTTTTCACGCACTCGGACCCATCTTCGGGCCCGATCTTCGATTTCACCCCGGGAGCTGCGCGCGGGGCCCCATGCCTCTTTTTATCGGCTCTTAGTATCGGTCGATTGTCATAAATAATTGATCTAATAGAGGGGCAGAGAGAGAGAGGCTGCCACGATGGATACATTTGTTCTCGTTACAAGTAGGCGAAGGCTCTGATGATAGGCCCATTCGATGGGACTAACGAGATGCAATCAATGCCGCGCGGTTTTTCTCCTTTCTTTGTTTGTGTTTCTTTCTGGGTTTTGGACTGAGGGGAACGCGCCGAGGCTAATTGAAATTAATTTCGACGGCTGCTTGAAGGATAAGGGTCGAAGTTGCTCGTCAATGCCGGATTTAACACTCTATAATTTTAAATTTTGACAAATCGCGCGGAATTAAGAGAAGCAAATTGGGTTTGGCGAACGGAAGCGACGCTCTTTGTGGAATAATTTTGCATGATGTAAGCCGCTTTAAAAATATTGAGATTTTAAAAAATTTCTCTTTAAAGTTTCACATGCCTTTAAAAAAAAAGTGAGATTATCATAGATCTTCCGAGCTTTTTAAAGATTTCTAGATGAAATAAATTCTCATTATTCAAGTTTTTCTAAACTTAGCTGATCTCTCAAAAATTATCTAATTTAATATTTTCTAACGGTGTGCTCGAATATGCGAGCCCTTGTAGGATTTCGACACACTTGCAGATGAATATTTTTGTCTCAAATATTTTAGAGTAAGCCAAAGATCTGTATTATACCAATTCGAAAATTTGCTAGCTAAAAATTCTTCTTAACATACCTATAATTCTTACGAAGGCTCGAATATTCGACTCGTTTGGTTTTTTCAATTAATTTGTATTTTTTCAAATAATTTTTGGATTTCAGATAGTTCGAAAAATTTGAACATTCGACTCGAATAATCGAGCTGACTTTGGTTCAACTCGTAAATTTCGAGTACCTACACCCCCAAACATTTTCCACTTTCCCTTAAATGAACTCTGATGCAATACTTGCAAGAACACAACGCAAGAAAATCAAAAACCATATGAAGAAGTTATAGTAAAACATTAAAGAGACTCACCCTCTCGTTAATCTCACCGGAAACGACAGTCCTCGATTCTTCTCTGATCGTCGAAATGGACTACGTCGCGAACGGAGTAGCGCCGGTGGTCGAATAGAGTAGCGACAACACGTGGGTATACGTAATTAAACGGGGAGAGGCCTGATAACTTGACGTGGCGCCGGTTTAACGCGTTAATTATCTCGTTCTTGCAAGTACAGTCCGGTTAATGAGACTTTCGCTTGTAGCTCGCCTCCTACGTGCCCAGCACGCGCGCTCATCCCGGTGAAATCGCTTTTATCGTACGCTTATCCGGTCCTCGTGCTCAGATTCATGTTCCTGCAATTATTTACAGTTCTGTAAATTCGAAATGGACCTCTCGATGTTTCCATATTGCCTGCAAAAGAAAAATAAATCAGTTGAAACTGCTTCGTTTCTTTTCTTTCGAGTAAAATGCAAGGGAACTCGCCTATACTGAATAAAATTCGATTTCAATCGACTCCGTTATAAATAAGAGCGGCAACACGTAAGATGTAATCGTAACACGAATCACATTAATTAATCGAAAGGCGGTCGATATTTCACGCGTCCGAGCGAATTCACAGGTACCCGGCGTGCAATTTAATTAATCCGATAATATTACAGCATCGCGTTATCGGGGGCGTCATCAATTACAAGATACGCGTGACTCTGCATCGCGGAACACACCATTTACGCGCATGCTTGATCAAAGACGAAGAAAAAAATACGGGAGGGGAAACAAGGCAGATAAACGAGTAATCGCGAAGTAACCAGGCCGGTTACGAACCGATTACGAGCGTGTTCTACAGAGGATCATTCGATTTAGCCGACCCGAGCATCCCTCTACATCACCTGCGAACGAAACACCTCTTGTCCGATCGATCCTCCATTTTTTATTCGCGTTATTAACCGGCTTGTGCATCCTTATGCTATTAAAAGTTCTTCAAAGTTTAAAAGAAAGTAAATATTTGACGCTACTATGTTTCTCTTGATAATGTGATGAAAATACTCATTTTTATTTTAAGCACAGTGTAGTGGAATCTTAATTCAGATTCCACTTGAACATAAATTAAATACTAAGGTTTTGTCGAAAAATAAAACTTATCTCCAAGGTAGACGTTTTGAATCTTAGTTACTTAAGAATTTAATTGCCACTTTGTATTTGCAAAGAATATATTATATATATTATATGTATTATATATACAAAGTTTAACCCCTAGGAAAATTTTATGCAGAATTTAATGTTCTAGAAATTGTTGCCCCCTTTAAAAATCCTGCATCGCTTCTTTTTATCAAAGTTTCAAACGCTGATGTCTGGAATTCAATAATTCCTCAATGCCATGTAAAATATTGAATTACAAAAAAAAAATAAATTTCTGTACGTCTACACATCCTTAATAAAATGCTAAATCTCTTACCAAATTGTAGCCACCTCCACTGCGAAAATTACTGATATATCCGTATTATGAATATTTTGTTGATCTCATTCTATACATGGAGGGTTCAGAAGCCAATCAGTGTAAGTCACTTTTCACTACAAATGACTTAATTGCATAACTGTTCATTCCTTGTACAAATTTTTAGTCGGCTAAGCCATTTACTTATAATATTCAACTTTTACTAATAAAAAAAGGTACATATTTATATTGACTACATAATCGCTTACAAAATTTCTCACGTAATTATTCCTATTAACATATTTTGTAGCTTACATTGATTGTCTTCTGAGCCCTCCATATGTTACATATGTTCGCTTGTGAAATTACATTGCGTTTCCCATTATATACACACTTTGTTCAAGTAGTGGTTATGACGTATGAGCTACTATTGCATAAAAATTCTGAAATGTATAATTTACTAACCCTAATGCATTAAGATTATTGTACTGCGCGCTAGTCAGATCACAGATAGAATATGGCTCAGTCATATGGTCTTCCCACTTCCCACACTTTTTAAGATAGGAGAAAAGATGCACCGATCATAACTATCTACAATTTCCGAATTGATGCTTCTGTTCAAAATTGTACACGGTTTCATTAAATGTCCCCAACTCCTTGAACTCATTCATTTATATGCGCCAACACGTTGTTTAAGAAAGTTACAAACATTTCTCCTAGCAAACTATACCTCGAATTTCTCTAGATCTGACACTACTAACCGTCTGTGCATGACAGCAAATGCAATTGACCACAACCTGGACATTGGACATGTTCTGCAGCTCTATTAAGGCGCGTCTTCACTGGCGTTCGCGAACTGTTCACGAACAATATAGCAGTTGAATTTCGTAGAAATCATCTGTTCGCGTACGTGTTCGCATACGGGTTTTCAATAGTTCGTGTAACATCTGTGAAGGGATGACGTAGTATTTTTTTAGTGTTTATAGAAAGTTTACGAACTGCTTGCAAACATTGAATGCGAACAGTGCTCGCGAACTATTCACCAGTGAGTACCCACCTTTATGTTATTTAAGAAACAAATTTATGATATCATTTTTCTTTTTCTTTTGTTACGAATACTTTTGTAAATTTTTCTTTTGTTTCCTTTTCTATAATTTCTTTAACTCTAATATTGGTTAATACGTTCTCTAATGCACTGCTACTCATTCCTTGTATACTAATAGGAATTCCTTCCCGTCAATTAATAAATAAATAATGTTAAAAAAGAAAAATTTGTATCACTGTTGATTGTACCTTCAACCACGAATCATAACGCTTGAGGGGACAATTTCCAAAAAGACCCAACTTTGCGGACCCCAAAATGAAACTACTATACACTGCAACGTTGTATTCTCAAACATTTGTAATTTCCTCCCACAGAATATTGATCACCGATCGATGATCATATTCGATAACAGTGTGACCGCGAAAGTAGATGCTCGTATTCCCCTACGAACTTTAGAAAAAACTCTGGAACAAGTACGGAGAGCGGCAGCGAGGGCTGCGTGGGGGTCCTCATCGTGAAGCACCCGCGCCGCCAAAGAAGAAGACGCTCGCAGATATTCCCAAGAGCAAAAGCCTGCAACCGAGGTCACTCCTCCTCGTGGGAGGGCCCCCAGGCGCCGCGTAGCCTCCCCCGTCGGCTCGGCCGGCTACGAAAAACAAGGCTTTATGGAGCTACATCGCAAAGTGTACGTGCGAGCCACAGTTGCTCCGGCCCAGGGCCGGCCGAAGGCCAACGAAACCCTCAATGCTGCCTACGAGAGACCGCTCGAAAAATCTTGTGAATAATTGTTCGACTTACGCCATTCGGACGATTCCCAGGCTAAGCTGACTTGCTTGGACCGTCTGGGGGCCAGGCGTGGCGCGGTTGAAAAATTGGGGGAGTTTTGGCGGACAAATGGAGTCCTTCAGAAGAATTTGCTGAGGGTATTTAACCTTTCATTTTTGTGGATGATGTGGAGGTACATGGTTCTAATAATATTAACAAAGTGCAGTGGGATAAAAATACAACTGCAATGTTATGTAGAAATTTTATAGAAAGTTTCTTCTTTTTTCTAGTCATCACTTAAGGTAAAAACACCAGTAGTTGACCAGTTAAGAAAAATATTTCACATAAATAATAATAGTGCTTGCTCGTTTGTTAAATAGTGAATGTCTACGTGTGAAAATGTTGTTTGAACTTGCTAGATTATGAAAAAAAGCTACTTTTTTAAATAGCTATATTACCCAAATTCTATAAACATTTTTGAAAATTCAATAATTGCACCAGAAATTGACCATCCTTGAGTCTACTAGTAATAGACCAAACTAGTAATTGACCATACTGTCAAACTAGTAGTAATTGACCATACTGTTCAGTTAGCAAAAACATTACCTTTACTAAATATAAAACTCTATCGCAATTCAATGAATGAAATGATTTAGTCACAAGTTAGAAGCTTAAGCATTTCTTATCGTGAATTGTAGAGCTTTTCTTAACGACAGCGTTAAGAACAGAGACATAAAATTGACATTAATGAAATTACTTGTCCGTCGTTACGATAAACTAACGAATCCAACTAAACAAGATTTGGAGTTGCGTCGATGGATGGTACAGCATACCTATCGTGCCTTTTCTGAAAGATTATTCCATTTAAGAACCTTACTTTTCACACTTCCTGAAAAAAGGTCAACTACTGACGCGTGGTCAATTATTGGTGCCTTTACCTTAATAGTTACATTCTACTTGCTAAGCCTTTGGTCTGCCCTAGACACACATATTCTACAAGATGGAACTCAAATCCGTGTAATCAGACATCTAACAATATTTCAAACTTAAAAATCAACCTAATACTCATCAATTAAAATCACGTCAAAATTTCTAATTTCACCGTCTTATCTTTTATAATATTGAGTATCATACTTCCACAAGATGAAACATAGTATTTCCTTTCTACAGAAGTTGGTCACATAAAACATTCGCGAAGAATCTCTTGAGTAACATAAAAATAAATTCTCAAACTCATCATTAAAAAGATGTTAACTCCAAAAAAAAGAAGCGATAAAAAACGGACCAAAGCAAATAAGACCCTCAGCCCCGTAAATTCGCCAAACAGATTATTTCATTACACGAAATAAACTCACGTCAGAAGGGGGAAGAAAATATTAGCGAACGTTGCGACAACCGGCGCCGAAAGTTGCGCGAACAGGTTCGTTTGTACCGATTCACCGTCATTAAGTAAGCTGCTCCGAAGCAACCGGAGCATCAATTCCCGCGGCAATTTGAAATAGGCCGGCGAATCCATTAGGAGAAGTTCTCGGAGGCGAAAGGGGCGTTAAACGGTGCGACGTCGTCGAAGGGATCGTATCTTCGTGTTAACGACACGGCTTCTTCTTCCACCGAAACGGAAGGTGGTCGTGATGCGGAACAGCAAGTGGTTAAATATACGGTTCCACTGGGTTTCCTGCGAAACCGAACGCGAACCCCTTCTACAAATTAATCGGATCACTAATATGAAATTGATAGAATCATTTGTAATTATATTTTAATGAGGGTCTTGATGCGAAATGGATACTCAGTTCGAGGAATGAGTGTGAGATAAATGCAAGATACATTTTTGGTTCGAAACACAGTTTCATAGTTTCCCTAAGTACACGTGTTCTTTGAGTGTTTTTTGACTTATTGGGGTTTTCCTTTTTTTCGAAGACTTTTTTAATTTTGTGGAAAATATTAGGAAATTTATGTTACTAACATCCACATTTATTGCTGCTTGAAATTGTATAACAAATTTTCTGTTCATAGTGGGTGCTAGAATTCCTGTTTATATTTGGTTAAAACAAAAATTCGTAGCGTTTTTCGATAAACAGCATTAAAAAATACCGTGTTCTGGGAGAATGGAATCGTGAAAGTGGTTCAAGGATCGTGAAAAGTTGTAAATCTCAGAATTTTAAAAAGCATTCATGAAAAATTTAAGGAATTAAGGAAATTCATAAAAAAAATTTAATAAAATTGTGCTTCTAATAATTCTGTACCTGGAGCTAGACTAATCCAAGTCCACTTTTTTGGAAAATTGAGTTATATTTTTCAATTTATTATAATTTTGTAACAAAGCCTTACTGATCGACGTTCATATAATATTCTTTTTTCTTATTTTTGTGCATAAAATACGCATTTGTCTGGAAAAACCTCATGCACCCACTATATTGCCATAATAATATTAACTGTCTGGGGGCCACTTAAAGTCTAAGCGGCTCTATTTATATTTGGTAATGTAGCTTCCAAAAACCGTAAACTTCAAACAATATTTTATTCCCCACTTCATAACTATTTTCAACGATGAAAAAAAAGATTGGACATCCATAATCTAGACTCCAAACCTGACCAACTGACCATCAACAAAACCTCTCCAAATTCCACCCGGAAGTCTCCCACACAAGACCAACTCCAAACTCAACACCCTAACGAGTTCCCCTAAAATCCTCGAAATCTAAGTAGACTGCAGAAAATCTCGTAACTAACCATTCCACCCATTCGACCTCAGTCCTCATCAGCATTCAATTCCCTAAAATTCCAGTTAAACCTCGTTCAGCCTCATCGCGGCTCGTTCCGCGACGAACATGGTACGTCTATATCGCGTCGAGGCAGCGCGTCTTTACCGGTGCACGGGTCTGTATGTGCGAGGGAGTCGAGTCGTCGGTCAGTCGAGCCGGTAATGGGAGGTTAAAGGTCACCGCGCCGCCAACGCTAGCGAGGAGGAAGAACGAGGCGAAGGAATGGGAGAGATCGAGGGGGTGTAGGAGGACCGGGGAACCTCTGGTTGGCGGGCGACGAGGAAAGGGGGATGGCGAGAGGCATTCGGGGCCAGGATATACGTACGCGGACGCGGAATCTGTACGTGTATGCATACACTTAAAACCGTATATAATGTTGTATAAGCATCGAGTGCTGGCCTTCCACGCGGCCCAAAGAGGGGATGAGGGAAGCGAAACGGAGGGCTGGTGCGATATGCCTTCTCGAAACCGTGGGAACGCACGTGGCCCCACGCGCCTAACTAACCCCCTTACCTGTGCCCACGACTCACTTCGCCGGCTCTCCTCTCCTTTCTCTCTTATCTCTCGCTGCTTTGGCTCTCTCGTCGTGCTCTTCGCCTTCTGCTGCTCTCTTGGTACCTTTGTGCCTCGAATTTGGAGGAGCTTTGGATCTTTCCGGAATTCTTTCGTTGCAGCGATAAACGATTCTTTGATGTCCTCCCTTAGTCCTGGTATCTTGTCCTTCTGAAGGTTGGCTTTGCTGCTTTGCTTTAGTTTTCTTTGATTCAGAAGTTCTTCTAAGGTAGCACATCTAGATCCTAGGATCTAAATGGTTTAGGTGTCTTCCTTTCTTATCATTCACTTCTTCCTCTCCTTTATAAAATCTAGAAAATCCCTGACGAATTAGCCGAATTACTAATCTACATAGCCTCCGTTTTTGCCCTCATCACCTACATCTACTCCTATATAATAACCTCTGCTACTATCCATCAGCTTCCTCAGCCATCAAGTTCATCAAATCTAGAGTTTCTCGCAGAACTTCCTACTCTAGCCTGCATGCTATAGTCTACATGCTCTTCTCTTCCTTCCTTGCCCTCCACTTTCTTCGGCACGATATAATCCCTCCATCCCCCGTTTCCCTTCATTCCTCCGGCTACATTGAACGTCGCAAAGTCCTCCCAAACCGTCCCCCATCTGGCAGTCTTAAGTCCACCGACGATCCTCCTCCGCCTCGTCCTCTCGGGATTAGATCCCCCGTCCCATTCTTTCGCGACAGTCTCCGCGGCGGCTCGTCTTGCCTCCTCTTTTTCGAATACCACCCATCCGCATATCTCCACCTCCTCACCGTATAGTTGTTGCTGCTTCGTCTCACCTGCGCACACCTCGCCGCTTCCTCGTCTTCTTCTCCTTCCCCGGTGTGCATCAACGCAGAGGTCCATCCTCCAGCGACCGCTTCCACCTCTCCCTAGGCAGCCACCGCCTCCTCCACCTCCACCCGGCTTCCCTTTTCTCTCTTCCCGGCACCGAATCGCGGCCCCCTCGCGGTTTTCAGCCCTTTCATTACGGGAATTTCTCCGTTCCGTTCCAGGCGCGCAGCCTAGCTGCCATGCGTTGCTTCGCCGTCGATACGAAATCGAGGAATTTGACGAGGAATTTTTAACTCGAGTCTTTTTAGAGATTGAGAGAGGAAATTGATACAATTTTGAGAAAAATTGTAAAGTCAGGGAAAATTCTTGGACTTTGGATTAATTTTTTATTTTGGGAAATTCTATTTTATTAGGAAATGTTTTATGTTAGTAAAATTCTTGTACTTCGGATTCATTTTTCATTTTAGGAAATTTCGTTTCATTAGGAAACTTTTAACTTTAGTAAAATTCTTGGATTTTGGATTACTTTTTCATTTTTCAATATTCCCTCCCACTAATACCTATGTTTAGTAGTATGTGAACATTTACTTTTGGGTATAAAATACTAGATGATATTAATGAAAATATAAAACACTACCAATGATGACACTAAGGGAAAAGGATACTAATGAAATGATAGGAGTGGACAATAGAAGAATGGATGATAATACAGAAGCAAATGAATGTACTAACGATTAAATAATTTTCAAGGTATACAATAATAATTAAAATAGGAAGATCTATGAAAAATGGGAAACATAAAATATGTTTGAAAATATTGATAATATAAAAAATGTTTTACAACATTGAACCAATTCATAAGTCTTACTTTTTAAATTTTTCTTGTTTTTAAGAAATTTTTATATATGTAGAAAAAATGTTCGTAAGTGAAAAAGTGTAGAGAAAATTCATTCTGCAGATACTATACTAACAAATCGGCATTTTTGCAGGTAAAATACATGGTGGAATGTTTAAAAACAAAGGAATAACAAAATCCCAATAGTGAAATTTAATTTGATCTAATCGTAAAACTCGTACTAAATATGCACCTACACTACTGCCAAAAATTCATAATCACTTTGTAAATAAGAAAAGCAAGTACTTTTTTATTTCAGTATAAAAGCTTCAATAACTACGAATATTTATATTATTTTGTAGATAATGAGTCAATCAATCATAGTTAGGATATTGTATTTTACGTAGAATTTTATTTAAAATTATTTTCACGAATTCTTTAGATACTTCCATACATATATTAAATAACTCTTTGAAACATACATTGTGTTACTATTTTTCTACTACTTCAATTTTCTAGTTACTAGAAAAGTTTGATACAATTTTGATACAAAACTAGACTTTTCCTTGTGCTAAATTTCATACATGTTTTGTATAAAACTAGTCTTCTCTTACGTCAATTTTTATATAGGTTTAGACAGAACTAGAATTTTGTCTCTGCCAATTTTTTATCCTTGTGCTTCAAGAAGATAAAGTTCCACATTTCGCCAAGAGGAAGCTACACTATGCAGTTGCAGAAAGGTTATGTCATGCACCCCCAAACAATAAAACATTTATACAAATACTTACATACCGAATTCCAAACACTTTATCAATCGCTATCATAGAATCATACTGACGACATCAAATCTCAACACTTTTCTGTAAATATACGAGAATACTGTACAACTGTACGAAAGCACTCACCGAGCATCAACAAATCCAGTCGATCCGAAACGAAACCAAGCCAAACGATGCTCTTGTACTTCGAACACCTTCATTAAAACCTACTGTCAACACAAAATGAAGAGCCCCTTTCACCGAGTTCTTTTGTTTCACATCCACTACTTTCGAAAACCGACGCGTTATCATGTGTACAAGAGGCACGGAATAGCAAATCGACAAGGCTCAAATTACGCGTCGGCGTACGCACTGTTCGAGAAACAAGTCGGTTTCCGGTTCGTACCGCGCGGCGAGTACGTCGAAAATTGATTATCGCTCGGTCTGTAATGATCCATTACGCGGATTCGAGGCGAGTTCGAGCGGATGTAACGCCGGCGCAAACTGACAATCACTGTCTCGGCCCACGATGAATTATGAGCCGATAATCCACGGTTGCCGCGCGTCGACCGCACGGAATTTACGCGCGTTTATAGTCCACCGAACCTTTATACTTCTCGATCCCATAGTAGAGGTTAGAAATGTCTAGTCTACTACGCCCAAAAAAATGGAAGCCTAGAATACTTTCGAATTCTCCATTTGGGTCACCACTTTGAGTTTTACTACGTTTCTTGTAACGTGTGAAGCGGAATTTTTATGACTTTATGGAGTTTGGAATATTTATGGCTCCCTCTGTTATTTCAATTTTTAAATAAATATTTTCCCTCTTCCTAAAAAAATTATCTCTCGATACTACTTATGATATTGTAATAAGTAATGTTTCTAACGCGGTGAATATCAGGGAAAATAATAAAAATGTAATATGACAAGTATTTGTAGCATTTGTACTAAATTAACTTTTTCGAGTTTGAAGTTTTCATGTGTGTTACAGTTCAATATAGCAACAAAATCCCTGACTTCGACCAGAAAAAGTTAACATTATTTTTTGACATAGAAAATTCTGAAAGCAGAAGCATTTACCTTGATAACACATTAAAACTTCTGCAACAGAGCATTGAAGCCTCTTTTTATCGCGTAGCAGGAACTTATTAACACTTTAGTTTCAAAGTTTGAAAGCAACAGGTAAAACGCGTAACTTTTTTCACTGTGCTCAACGTTTAAACTAAAATTCTACCGTTACGCGTTCCCAAAGACACACCTCTGTTGCCAAAAGCTCCTACAGATGGCAGCATCGAGCGGATCCCGTCGTGGACCAACGAAGCATAGAAGAAGAGAGCAAATGAACGAACCACTGGAGCGCGTTTGCATTCGGGGGTGACAAAAGCGACGTCGAGAAACTACGTTAGCCACGAGCGTCCTACGCCGTCGATAACTGGAATTCCACGGTACCGACTGCGGCAAATTCGGAAAACCCGACCAACCCTGCCTCTCCTACAAATCCAAATTTCCCGAAAACTAATAAACTCCCCGCAAGGAAGAAAAACCCAAACATCGAAGAATTCTAACACGGGGACGGAAAGAAGACCAAAGAAGGAGGAATTACCTTCGCGTTTCCTACGTCTTATTCCGATCTCGATTTCCTGAGGAAGAGACCAAAAAACGACGATCGGAACGAGGATGCGAGGAAGTGAGCCGGCGCCTGGGCCCCAGTCGCGAATTAGCGGCGTTTAAAAGGGAGGACCTGTTCGTTCTTTTTTTCGCGTGTGTTCCTTCCCTTCCGCGCAGTTGGGTCCCCGCCGCGCCGGCTCAGCGTCCCGAGTTTAAACTATACTACTAACTAATAGCAGGCCTAGAGTGTGTTTCTACAATGTGGGCACACTGTGCGCTACGGCCAGGGCAGTTTATCTAATCGTCGGGCCGCAAAAAAGAGAGGCTGCGCACCGCCCTAACCACAGGCCATGGGCCCGCGGGGACCAGATCCTCGCCTTCCTGAATGCGCGAACTACGATCTTCCCTTAGCGTCGGCCACCTTCCTTTTCCCGAAATTTATTATTGCACGTTTAATCGCTCGTGCGAATCAAAGACGAACGGCTGGTCGCACGGTCGACGCGACCTGAGTCCTTCGCGCAGTAGGTCAGGGCACAATTGATCGATCCTAGCTCAGTCTGGCCCTAATTCGTTCTGAGGTGGTTGGGATCACTGGATTCTACTGTTTCTTGGGACGTGAAGATGATGGCAGAGTGAAGACTCTTATTTTCAAGAGGGAATGGAAATATTTGATTAACTAATCTTATTGTAACTTTGCTCTTTCAGCTTAGAACGGTTCTAGGTGGACTTGAAGCTCCACTTGGTTCTGGTAGAGTAAATACATACAGATTTTAGATTAATCGGTAATTATGAAAAAACTAGGCTTTTAATTTATATTATTGTTTCTTCATTTTGTAGAGAAATCGTTTGTTGTGTTAGAAATCTAACATTTTCAATAAGTGTTTCTTCTATGCAAAAAAATATTTCACAATACCGTCCATCGTTATAGTTTCAGTAAAATTTTCATCATTTCATGATTGAATAAACTAAATTTTATTACATACATATAACGAACTTAGTCTTAACATTTAGACATTTGTTTGTACAAAACGTTTGAATTTTTTTGATAAAACAATCATCTATATGTATAAGCCGTCCATCTGGCTTGCTTGCTTTATACTAAAAAGTAGCAATTAGTTCAATGTATCTATTTATGTTTTCCTTCCAGGTTTAGCATCGCATCTACTGCTAGGCAATTAGTGATATCGTTATTTCTAAATTGTATTGCATAGGCCGATTGCCTTCAAATAGTATAGGGTCTCTTCTACGTGGTCCTCTGATGATGAAGGGTGTCTCTGGCTTGAGTCTATATTTGGTATTCTGTATGTAGAATCTTCTGCATTCATACAGAAGATGGTTTGTTGTCATGTCGTATTGCGTTGGGTGCAGCTAGGGACTTCGATGTTCTTTAAAGGATGAAACAGATACGTTTAATTACTTAGTAATTCAGTAAAACAATATAGCTGCTTGCCACTCGACTAAATTAGTAGACGCGTCTGAACCAACTTCAATACTTGACGATTTCAGAGTCTTGACACTGTGATGTTTTCTCTGGTTGTACTGGTGTTTGGTATCGGTTGGTAAAAGTCTTGAATTCCGTTATGTGTATTTGTGAGCTGTTAGAGATGAACCATACTACTGGAGCGCGTATTGCCTATTTCTTCCACGGAGCCAAATTGCATCCAAATTATATTATATCGTGCGAGAGAGATTTGGTGCGAGCGATGTAATGCGATGTGATGCGCATGCGTTGGATAAGGACTACTGAAGGTAACCCTTCTATAACGCGGTACTTCTGTAACGCAGTTTAGAAATTGCGTAAATTTGTTTAGAACGCGGTTTAGAAAATGTGAACGTTCTTCTACAACTTCTAATTTATGTTTTGTGGCGAATCATACTCTAATATGGCTACTATGACATATACATGTACGCACATGCAACACACCGTGCGGGGGATCGGCATTTGTCACGACCAGAAGAAGTTCTTACCTATTATTGAATTAGTTATATTGATTTACAGTTTCTGTTTTAGTGTATAATTTCTTAATTAAAATCCAAACCCGGTTTTTATATAAAGTTGATGTCTCCTATAACCTATAACGCGGTTTCCCACAATGCGGTAGATACGCAGTAAAAAACGCCGCGTTGTAGGAGGGTTATTTGTGCCTTGTTTAACTGATGCATGCTCGATTGATGCTAGTGTTGCGTACATATACGTATCGTGGCATGCGCATTGCAGATGTAATCCTAATGGCCTCAACCGTTTTCTCTCGCGTAAATGTTGGACTCAGTTTTGTGGTCTCAATGCGTGCTCCAATAGCATATATTCTAAGGTCCTACAACGGGATCCATTTTTGGATTTTGTTAGGATAATTTAATGTTGCTTCTTCGTGTTCTCGGATATCTATTTATTGCATTAGATAAATCAATAGACCTTTTAGTACAAAGAACGCAACTGAGAGAACCACGACACCTAGAATCCCCCTCTAACCAAAATTATAACTACACTAAAGTTAGACGTACAGTTAGAAGACATACCTAAACTGCCATGAAAACTCTGCGAAGTTAAGAGAATCCTTCAAAAGTATTTCAAAACTAGACCAATTACAGAATTAATCCCACCCAAGCAAGGAAAAAAAAATTCCCCATACTCCTCCATAAAGAATTTCCCTGTTCTCAATTTTACCACCCACCAGAGAGCATCCTCCTCCACTTCAAAGGTCAGGATAAGGGTTGCAAACGATGGTTTCCTTACCCCGCCAACACCCCGGAGTCAAAGCTGACGCATGTGCGTAGAGGTCACGGTGACTCCTGGAATTCTGCAGGAACCCTGTACCTGTGGGACTTCGGAGGTCGCGGGGACCCTGTGACCCTTAGATAAGGCTCACGCCCTAATAAGAGGGTACACGCAAGGAACGGGTGAGGGGACCGTGGCAGCTTCTCTTCTCCTCCGTCTCCCTGTTGCCCGCAAATCGTAGCTCGAGGCCTCGCCCGGCCGACCGATCTAATCCACCGAGGAATCTGTGGTTAATGTTTTAGGGCAGCAAGGGTGGACCCATGGGAGCCTTCACGACATTCCACCGTGCTTACTCCCACAATTGGGAGGTTGCTATGAAATCGCTACCCCCCTCGAAATCGGCGCTCTGAGATGTCAGTTCTTGGGCCTCCGTCGGGAAGGGTTTGACTGATAGGGGGCAACGATCTCGGCGCAACAGGATCTGAACTTAAAGTAAATGAGTGGAAATTTGGCTGAAGTGCGTTACTTTTATCAACTGATGCTAATAAATAGCCTGTAGATGTTTATGCACTTATGGCAATTTTAAAATAAAAAAAAATTATAAGGATATCCACAGATATAAAATACAATAAAATTCAAAAAGTATAATAGATTTTATAATATTTGGAAACACTCAGTTATTTGAGATTCAGTTGCTAGTGTATGTCCATAAACAATTGAATTCGCATGAACATTCACAGTCTACTCATAAGCAGACTTGCCATAAGTAGAGAATTAATGGCGTCGTGAGGAAAAAATGACATAGTAAAAACAAAAGGAACACCTACTGGCATAATAATATACTTACTTGTGCTGGTGATGTGTGGCATTATGATAACGCTAGCCCAATCGAATTGACGTAATGTCACTTCTTCCCTGCGCGTAGAGAATTTGTTTGACAACTCTACTTACAAGTTATTATTGCAGGAATTTGGAAATTTGGAATTGTAGGTCTTTTGTTCGGTGCTCTCTAAGGGATGTATTAGGGGTATGTAGATAGTTTCTTTAAGGATTAGGTCAGGGGTGAGTGTTTGAATAGTTGATCCGGATCAATGTTCAATTTCTGATGCAAGATAAACTGGATACATGAAATATATAAAATAACTTGTGATTTTGAGCAATTATAAATTGTTTAAGGATTATTTGGCTTTTTATATTATACATTAGATTGATGAGAGAACAATTAAACAGTTTCTACAATGGCGAACGACTGCTATTTCTAAATTACCGAAAATTTCGATCCTCTGCTCGCTGTAATATTTTTCATGACTTCCTCGTAATTCTCTTTTATTAACAGCAATCACTCTTTACTTCGTCATTATTATTTCCGAAACTTGTTGTTAGTGTACCGCTAAAATTAAGAAAAACTATAAAATAATGGTTTCCAAAAATTTACTAACCATAGATCTAAAATCGACCCAAAATAATTAATTTCAACTTTTTGTGTCTTGAACAAAGGAGTTGAATGGGAGTATTGACCCTTCAATCACTAATACTGACTCTGTTACGTTTAGAAATCAGTTTTATTGTCATCAAACATTTTAAACAAAAAGTATAAAGACCTTGAATATTTTTTTAATTAGTCAAATCAACGCACTTTATGCTCATCATATTATCTGAGTAGTAACATAATTTTCAAAACTTTGATTTTCTCTTAATATAATTGTATTCTTTAGTTTTAAAATAGTAGTTCTCAATATGTTATTAAACTGCAATTTACAACCTCGATGTGCTCATCGTACATATGCCACGTTTATTAATAACAAAAACTGCTCTCATCAAAATCCTTCGACATATGCGACTTACGCGGGAGCTCTAAAAAATAACTTCAAAAATCTTCTGACAGATAATACGCACGATACCGAAATTATCAGATATTGCAGAACGAGCAGTCGCAGCAGATTGCCGTTAATATCGTTATGCATACAGGCTCATATTTAAATCAAGCGATCGCAGGAAGTGATAAACACCGTCTCGCAGATCAATGGGCGTTTCCCAAACAGAATTGCAATCTGTCGTGCAGCACTCTCTGCGCAATGAAATTTTCATTCATTTCCTAGATTCATTTCAACGTTGAAACGAGAAATACACTCTATCATTAACAGAAACGTAAACAATATCGATGCATTTTTCTCATAAAATAATTAAAAAAAAAAAAATGTATAGGACTCTACTGAATCACACGTCCGGAAGATTTATTTTTTTCGTAAAAACTAAGTCGCATCACTTTAATCTATCCTTCCGTTTAAAAGTCCTCTCGTTTCTCGGAAATAAACTATCCATATGAACTAATTATAAAGTAATTATACAAATTACTATATTCGAAATTTTTCATTAAAGCGTAAACACAAAGGGACCAAGCACCTTCTAGGTCTCGGGTAAAGGACTGTCCTCGATTTAGGGGAACGATTAGTCCTCTCCGTGGGACAAGTCATCTAGGATTTGCCGCGATACCAGGAACCGTAACGTTATGATTATTGTAATTAAATCGTCCCCGCAGGCATTGGTAAGGCTACGGAAGGTGTCCTCCTCCAACATCCCTTCCTCTCCCCCTTACCATCATATCTATATCTTTGTTTTTCTTACCTTCTGGTTCTTTTATCCTTCGTTTTGACTACCTGCACACCCTCTTTCTATC
This sequence comes from Perdita meconis, assembly GCA_030770465.2. NCBI lineage: Eukaryota > Metazoa > Arthropoda > Insecta > Hymenoptera > Andrenidae > Perdita > Perdita meconis. The sequence goes on from JASKOS020000004.1 coordinate 20,667,546, forward strand.
TTTCCTCTTACGGGGATCTTATCGAAAACTCGAAAGAAAAAAAGGCAATTATTCTTTGTATTCCTTCGATAATTGTTCGATTAATTGCCACAACAGAGAAAATTATGAGTAGACAATTTACAAAATCGATACTTGCGACGAGAAAGATTTTTCGATTTTTTATGTTACAAAATTGGTGATATGATTCACAATTTAAGGAGATACTCTGGTTTAGAATCTTTAAAAAATCTACTATTTTTTGGTATTTTCTTAAGGTATACATATATGTACCTTCGAAAATATTAGACGAAATTTTCTAAAATGGCTGACACAGTATTTCAAGTTCTATTTCACCGATCAATTTCAAATTTGAAGGAAATCTTCAGTGGATCAAGTTCAGTGGATCTAACTTCAAAGTGCCACCATCTTTTAACTTGTCAACATTTTTATTTCCCCGTGGTTCATACCATAACTACGTTCTTACTAATTAAAATGCTTTTTTCATTCGTTATTTCAAATTAGTAGGATTGTCGAAATCGCGTCAGCCGATAAGACATGTTTTTACTACGGGACTCTGTATAATATACTACAACTCATCATAAAATTTTGATTATTTTTACTTAAAAAAAATTATATTTCTACTTGAAACATCAATAAATATGTTTACGAAAACGGAATACCAAAAAAATGTTATACTTTCGTTTAAAAAAATCCGAAAAATCCCATAATCCTGAGACAGCGAACTGTAAAATAACAAATATAGTGACAGGCAAACATCGGGTCAATTATGACCTGATATTCGCTGGGAGAGGGTTAAAGTAAAACAAATTTTAGTTTGGCAGTAAAAGCATTAAATAATTCTCTCTACAGTAGAACCTTGATTATCCGACCTTCGAAATATTAAATCGGATAATCGAGTTTCTACTGTAGTTTAGAGTTTCTCTATTGCTATGTTTATATTGTGAAAACATGAAATCACGAAGACAAATTGAAAGGTAAACTGTAGGAAATAAACAAAAATGATAGTATTGATTGAGAAGAGTGAAAGAAAGAAGGGCGAAACAATCCCGTGTTGCCGCGATAATAGAACAGCATCTAGGTCAGTTTGGTCTGTTTACACAGATTTTCATTATACTTTACTGACCCGGTTGGGGTGCGATTAATTAAAGTTACACAGGGCTAAACTGCACAGCAAGCAGGTTAACTGCTGGCTATTGTTGATGAAAACGCGATAGGGCAGCGAATAGAAACCTAGCCTAATCAATGACACTGAATAGAGAACCAAAACTATCTTTTGTTAACATAAAATAAATTTTATAAAAGATATTCCGCAATTCTTCTATAAAAAGGTAACAAACTAAATCTGACTTTCACTATAACATTTGACTTATAATATTTAACATTTGTAATATCCTACACTTTAGAACGTTTGAGAAGTAAGAAAGTAAAGGGTCATGTGATTCGCAAGGTACGACAGTCATTAAATTCTTGGAATTATTTCTATTTCCAATCGATAACAACAATAATTAAATATACATTATAATTGTATAGACTAGGATGACATATTATCCTTCAGCTTTATCCATTTTTGGTATAACTACGTGCTAGCACGCTCATCTTTCGACTTCCTGACATTCAAAAACACGAACACGCTTGATTACTTAATCCAAACGTACACACGAGATCCTTGCACACATCGACGACTACAGACTTCAAAAATCGGAATCAGAACATAAAAAACAAGAAAGCAGACAACGCGTTTACTGAAAACCAACGAGAATAAAAACTATCTATGCACGCGTTTACTGGCGGGGTTACTTTGAAGACCATCGAACACCGCATCTATTCAAAAAAGATTATCGAATCACGCTCAAAATTATTCATCGAATACTCTAATTGTAAGACTCTTTTATTTTCCTAATCACACGCAATAAACTTGCTCTGATTATCAAACTCCTCTGCTCCACCACAAAGAATCTAACATCCATCAAATCCACCAAAAGACTAAAGAAATTAACTCAATTTTTCTGTTCGAAGGAATTCAAAGCAATCTCCACGTACTCTATGTACACCAGCCTTAATGATAACGGCATCCAAACCCGGATGATGCTTTATTAAATAAAATGATCGCATCGCGCGACAACCTTCACGAGTCTCGGGGTCCATAAACTACGCGTACAAGACGTGGGTGGCCCAGGATGCCCAGGACCCTTTCCCTCAGATTGAAACAGAAGAGAGAAGAGGCAAGGATCTTTGGGACTATTTACAGGTCACTGGTGAGAGACGGTGGAGAGGCAAGGATAGGTAACTACTAGAAGGTGTTCCTGGCCTCGCAGGCGTTTATCTGATCGAGGATTCCTAATTTCTGGAAGAGGAAAACGGGCCAGGGTGTACACACGCGGGCAGGAAACTCGATTTACGCCTAGATAGGGGGAGAAACACCTTGCGGCTTTCTGGGACTGATCGTTGTCTGTGCCCCGGAGTGACCAATTATTTTGACGCCTCGCGAGATACAATGACACCTCGTTATTCACGAGACGAGGGCGTCAGACACGTTTTAGCCTCGGGGAGAGGCCCTTATTTTCCCTTTTCCTTATCGCGACGGATTCCACTCAACCCTCCAGAACCAGAATTCCTCGTAAAACGACTGTTTTTCAGTATACTTTGCATCTGTTCTTGGAACTTCGAAATTGAGTGGATTTAGATAAGTTACTTGAATAAACATGGTTTGTGAGAAAGGTGGTTGGAAGCTGATGAAATGTAGGGGAAGATTAGGTGGAATTGGTGAGGTCCACAGAATTTCTACATGGATCAGTATTTCGGAAACTTTGCAAAGATCTTTTGCTTCGATGCAGCAAGAATCGCAAGGTTCGTAAATGTCTAAACTGAATTCTCAATCCGTCTCACAGAACACCTGATATAAGATCTACCGAAGGACAACGATCTAATACTACGTATTTTACAGTTAAATATAGTTACACGGCTATTTACATGGTGCGAGGCGAAAGAAAGAAGACAGTGATAGGCTTTGGTCCCTTCTTCCTCGCGCAGGACCGAGTTAAATAACTTAAAACCGCGTTTACAACGCGATCTATGGTACACTTTGACTCTACGTGCTCCACCCATATTCGTCTACATCCAGACTACAGCGTTTTAAAATTTTTATCCCAAACCCCTCGCAGATCGTTCAGGGATACTAACATCGAGACTTATAAAACCGAACTACCTCAAGGGTAGTCATCGAAGTCGGCTAGTCCAAATACGAATCGAGCACACAGCATGGGCTTTAAAAGCGGAACGGAAGAGTATCGACGAAAGCTTCGCTTAGCGCCTCATTATGTCCTCTATACTGAACCCAAGCTTGGGAGCCGCGGTGCTGGTCCTCTGGATCGGGATCAAGCCGCCTACTCTCTCCGCCATCTGCCTGACGGTTGTCGAGGAGGTGATCCTGGACTCCGATGTCACCGGCGCCTCGATCCTTAAATCCTGAGGGACGTCCGTGTGCGTCAGAAGATGAGTCTTCAAGTTACTCCTCTGATTGAAACTCCTGGCGCAGACGGGACACTTATGCGGGGATTCCTCCATGTGCAGGATCTTGTGCACAGCCAGAGTCCTGCTCTGACAGAATCCTTTCCCACACTCGCTGCACTTGAAAGGCTTTTCCTTGCTGTGGATGTATCTGGAATTTTTTTATCTATTTATCTGTTATTCCGTATTTAGAACAAAAGTAATATTATTTAGCAACGAAGGTGGATAGCTTCGTTGGTTGATGGCTAACCCTTAAATTAGATCTTACAAGCGTTATTTGTGGAATCGATTACGGTTTTTACCCGTTGTAGTCTCGCGACTTAACATCGACGAGTTTAGATAACGTGATATACGTTTCTACAGTGAATTAATGCGTAGGCTACTTGAATTTATTCCGTAGCCGTTATGGCATCACAATGGATTATCAGTGAACTTGTGGAGTGTTGAAGAACGAGAAAAAGTTGGATAATTTCAAGAAATAGGGAACATAACAGTGAGACAATAGCGTATTTCGTAGAAATTGAGTAACTGATTACGTGACGAGTAATTTCTTAGGCATTGAAGAAACATTTGTGTCTAAGCTACTTTTCATAAATCTTCAACAAACTACAATAAACTGCACTATCAAAGTACACCCAAGAACCAAAATCGGCTGCTTTCAAAGTTCTGCATTCCAGGTAAAGGGATTCTGAGATTTTCCTCGATTTCATCAAGAAATCTCAGTCCAAAAAAGCACTGAACTCACTGAGAACAACCAACCAACGAAGACTATCTTCACGTCTACAACCGGTTTCTTCTATCTCGCGACTCACCGATGATCCCGCAGATGATCCTGCCTGCGAAACGCTTTTCCGCAGATGTCACAGGAGTATGGACGTTCGTCCGTGTGCGTCCTCTCGTGAATCAGCAGATTGTAGCTCTTGGTGAACTGTCTGTTGCAAAACTTGCAGATGAACTGTTTCTTCGGCCTCTGGCCGGGCAGTCTCCTGGCGAGAAAAGACGCGGGAGGCGGTACCGGAAGGGCAGGATGCAATCCTTGATGACCCTGATGGTGATAAGGATGGGGAGACGACGTCTGAGGGCAACAGCCCCTGACGGCGAGGAATGCAGCGCCCCGAAGCCAATTATCGAGGAACGCGGCTTGGTAGCCGACGTTCTGGCCGTTGGATTGTTGCTGAACGAACCTGCCGTTCAACTGCTGCGATCTAATCCACCTGGGTGACGTGATCAGCGGCTGTTGTGGTTGATGCATCGACCTGTCGAGCGTGGGCGGCGTGTGCGGGGGTGTCAACGGTTCCATCTTCGTCTCCATGGTTGAAGAGAAACTGCCTAAATCCGATCCGTGCTTAAATCCTAGAAGCGCGTCGCTCAAAGATATTCGAATTCTGCTGATTCTTCGATCGTCACTAAATTCTCACTGACACTACGCTGACATTATGATGGCAAAGGAGGATGGTCCTCTTCCGACTGTTTACAAAGTTCATGTGTTCGGCGCAAGAACAACAGACGCGCCGCGAACGTCGGCGGACGAGCTTCTCCTGTGCGAAGAAAAAAGGTACAAAACGTTTGGTCGAGAGTCGGCGCGGTACTAAATGCCAACAGGCAGTCGAGGTTCCAGGGTCGACGGTTACCTGGCGCCAAGGGGACACGGTGACTCCTCCTACCGTACCCAGAACGTTGGACACGCCGGTTGGCGGCTCGACTTCCACAGGGGCGGAGCTTCCGGGTCGGGGAGACCCCTCCGGGCGTCGCGACGCTTATCCACCCGGGAACCCCCTGCGCGACCCCGCTTCTAAGCTCTAGCCAAGAGGATTCTGGCTTACTGGTTCCGCTGCCGGGGATGTCTGACGGTGAAATCCCATTTAGCAGCTTGCAATTGAAGCAGCATTAATTGCTATTGTGGAATACGTTTGCTAAAAGCCATTTTTTTGAAAATTGTAGACAAGAATTTTACGATTTTTATTAAGCGGATCAGTTCTAAAGATGTTAACCCTGCTACGTTCTTTTTAAAAGTCTGCATTTATGAAAATGTGAATTGTTACTACATAATTATCGCTGTACACAGCGATATTTTAATAGAATGTTAAGTAACAACAAACGATTATAGTAACACTAGTTGCTTCATATTTTTATTAAAGTTGAAACATTTATTGACTGAAATAAAATACATGATTGGGTCAAAAAAGACAGAAGACTGTAACGGGGTTAACTCTTATTGCGCGAACATTTTTGCTGTTACCTCAAACAGTAAACGGAATTCAATTTGCGAGACGGTTTAAATATTAGGAAACTCGACTATGCGACAAAATCGAAATTTGTTAGGAAAATTTATTTGGAGGAAAAACTTATTTAGAAAAATTACACAAACAGGGCACAAGGAATAAATAATTATTTATATTGAATATGAAAGAAAATTAACATTTCCGATCCACATTATTGCTTTTGAATAAAAACATTTTCTTCTTTTGATACATAAATCTCGAATGTTAGAGGACATGCAAATTTCTAAATGGTAAAAAAAATTTTAAATGACTTTGACGTCATTAAGGCTTCAAGAGGAATATAGAAAATATCTAACAATATAAGGCTGAACTATACCATGCAATGTTATGTGGAATCTTCAGGATCTTTATTATCATTATTGTTAGTACCTATTACGTCTTTATTACACGCATTAAACATAACAATTAACAATACAGAGAAAACATAAAGACTGGATAAAATTTGAAGTACAAAGGCGAGGTTCAGTTATTATATAAATTGTTCTGCAACTTAACCGCGGATCGTGATATGAACTAAAAATGCTAGATAATTTAATAATTCCAAATTGAATCGTACAATTTCAAAAAGCTCAAATAAAATTCGTTGCGTTACTGAAATGAAACGAGTCGGAAATTTTCCACATTGTTTCTATCACTAAAGTATATAAACAGCAACTTAAAACCGACTACTCGGTAGATCCTAAAATCCGCCTAATGCGAAACTCTAGTAGAGCTGCTGATAATGCTCCCATTCGTCGCAAAATTGATAACAGTAGCAATTCTTTACGATAAAGTTTTACGATCAGTTTTTCTCTTCAATTTTCTGATACATACCCGGACAGCAAGGAATATTGCAGGAACATTGCATGAATATTTAAGGTTGTGCAATATTCCCAATGTTACAGGAATATTCCTGCAATATTCTTATGTCCGCTTGTTTGTAAGGAATATTCCTGCAATATTCTTGCAATACCTCTTGCTGTCCGGGTATAGTTTCTCCGTCGACTGAAGGTCAGTAGGAAGACTACCGAAACTTCCACAAAACGAAGATCAAGATCAGAAATTAATTTATATTAATCTTCCCTTCTGGATATCAACCTAAGCGCCATGCAACAGGAGTTTCGATCGATTGAAACGGAATATAAGCAGTGGAATTAATTTATACCCGTCAGACGTCGGAGGAGACTATCGTAAATCAATAAAGACACGGCGCAAAAAGAGAGTCGATTAATCGAGAGAGAACCAAGGAGTCTGGAACCACTTGTTTCTAACAGGGTTAATCGGAACGTGCCGCGCTTTTTTCTTGACGGTTTCAAGAGTGAATCTTTTTGCTCGCGGCACTCCTTTCAGTTAAAATCGCCTCCGTAATCTCATTATGCGCTAACGATTTGGCTCAGCGTGGTGTTTCTGACTTCTGACGCCGCCGCTACTGTGATTCCTCTGCTTTTGACGAGGATACAGATTCTTAAAACTCTGTTTAGCGTTGTGAAAGATATTTAAATATTTAAAATTTTGCAACTTTGAGAAATTTTTCTTAAATAATGTTAAGGGCTTAACACTTTGGGATTCATATGTTTTGAATTTGAAACACCAACTTCTTTTTAAATATTAAAATATTATCATTGCATATTTTTCTCATCGATATCCATATAAATTAAATAACACTCTGCAATGTAACAATAATTTCACTCTCAATAGTACACAATTATGTCACTCAAAATAATAGTGGTGTATTTCCAATTTTATTAAAAACAAAACTACTTAAGAGAATTTTTAAGCATCAATATAACAGTTAAGTATTTCTATATGCAACTGTTTTTACCTATTTTTAGAAATCTTGTGTTCTGCTACTGTTATTTATGCGATATCAATTATAATATATACTAATTTATATAGCAATTAAATTCAACGTCACGTTTCTCTTTTTTAGAAAAATCAGTAATCAGAATTACACCGTTATTATTCTGAATCACCTAATTGTTAACAAATTGACTTTCCAAGAGAAAATTGAACACGCCCGGTTAAAATTCTGCGGAAAATGGAAACGAAATTTTCATGCATCGGAAGCAACGCGCGTGCGATCGAAAGCGAAATTACAACGTCGGAGGTTTATAATTTTGCATGCATTAATACCTATTTTACAATTTGCATGCTACATTCCCTCATACATTTCTCAATTCATTTATTCCTAAACACTAAACAATATACAATTTTTCTCTTGTAAAATTGCTAATATCAATAACCATTCTTTCCCGTTTCTGCCGTTTCGATTTTTATCACTTCGCGCTTCCCGATACCTACGAAAGAAATGTTAATGGAAGAAAAGAGATATTGTTCGAGTGTTAAAACGTTCGGATAAGGTAGATCCCAGTATATCTAAAATATGATCTAAGTCTAAGAGGCAGCCTTGAAAATTTGTTCAAATCGTAAATCGCGAATTTACGAATGTGAAAGGAAAGAGGACATCCAGCGAGGCGCGATATCGTAGGCGGTGTGCCGTTATCGATAAGAGCACACGGTAAACCGGCTTATCGATTTATGACAGTGCAGACAGCGTGACACCGACGCTCAAACTTGTCGACTTATTCGCGAGATTAGAACGAATCTTTTGATATTTACCACGGTGCTTGCGCGTCCAACGATTCTCCGAGGTGTACTCTTTGTGTCGGCCGCCATCATGATAAAAGTGCGGAACTGCCGATATCGCGAGACTTTGCGAATCCCCCCTTAGAACTCCATTATTCAGGAAACGGTCTGCAGATATTGCGAAAGCACGCTCTGAACAACCTACTTTCCTTATAAATCCAAAACACAGATTTTAATAAATTACAGGTTGAAGCAAAATTTTAGGAGTGCAGGTATCACTAAAAATGATTATTCAACGTTAACAGAAATAAATAATATCACATTATACAGGGTGCGCCAAAAGTATGGAAACGGTCAAATATTTCGAAAACAGAACATTTTTGAGAAAAATGTTTTAGAGCAATGTTTTAGTGTTTTAAAAATTCTATTGAATGATGATATCCGTTTGATCTTCAGAGGAACGGTCAAGGTCATATCAAGGTCAACATGATTTTTTTAAATAGAACATGCCATTTTTTAGCATGTAGTGTTAAAGCTGACGACGAGGCCTTTTCAAAACACTAGCTGATGACCTAATTCTCTTGAGAATTGCCTGAGTTCTGACCGTTGAGAATGAAGAAAGTCTACTGTATCAAATAGTCTGGAAACGATCAAATATTTTGAAAACGGACGATTTTTGAAAAAAATGGTTCCGAGCAATGTTCTACGATTTTAAAAATTCTATTGAATGGTCGTATCCGTTTTACTTTTAATGGAGCGGTCAAGGTCACGTCAAGGTCAACATAATTTTTTAAAATGGAATACCCCATTTTTTAACAGGCAGTATTAAAGCTGGCGATGAGACCTTTTCAAAGCACTAGCTGGTGACCTATTTCTGTTGAAAATTGCTAAGAATTGTCAAGAATCAGGCAGAAGATAATTCGAACATTTAACGAGTTAATGCACATTAATGCTAAATCTCAAATGCTCAATGCGTATTTATGCTAAAATCGCCCTTCGTAAGCCCATACGTGAGGACCATGATTGTGCGAAGTCCAATCAAGAAACTTCCACCCGGTGCACCCTAAATAGTACTAACAATAAGACTGACAGCATCGAAGCATTTAAAGCTTAGCACTCAGGCAATTATAAAGAGAAATAGGTCATCAGCTAGTGTTTTGAAAAGGTCTCATCGTCAGCTTTAACACTGCATGATCAAAAATGGAGTGTTCTACTTAAAAAAATCATGTTGGCCTTGATATGACCTTGACCGTTCCTCTGAAGGTCAAACGGATATGACCGTTCAATAGAATTTTTAAAACCTTAAAATATTGCTCTAAAAAATTTTTCTCAAAAATATTCCGTTTTCGAAATATTTGACCGTTTCCATACTTTTGGCGCACCCTGTATATGTTAAGATATCAGAAGATATCTTCAATCGCAAAAGAAAATGCGATCTGTTAAAAATATAGTCGGTGCACGCATTACGCGCATAATTCCCCCATCCAAGCGACAAAGCAGGTTTTTCGCGAGATACAAAAGGGTGCTCGCAATCGCCCCGTGCATTATTCCGAAAACGGGGGAGTAACAGGGGAAGAGGAGGGGGGGTGAGCAAGATGGACAAAGAAGACTTCAAAACTTGCCTCGTAATAATTCCGCAAAATGTTTAGCATACAAAGACAAATATAATAGTCGCCGAGATGAGGTTGCGACGAGATCACGGGCCTCGGGCAGGGATGGTTAATTCAGTTTCAAGCTCCATCAGCCAGGACACATCCCCCCGCTTGCCCTCGCAACCCCGCTTCTAAGCTCTCCTCAACCCCGAACGTCTTTGTACGCCGCCGTCGATACTCTTTCTCTCTCCCGTCCACACGGTTTTCTCTTTCGCCCTCTTTCTTCTCGTATCTACTGGCAAATATAAACGGCTCGAATCGACGTTCAACAACGCTTCATTTCGGGACGCTTGTGATGAATTCGTGAGTGAATCGCGTTACAGACTTGACGGGGTGGGATGTGATTGTTTTGTGCAGAATAATTTTGATGAATTAAACTTTTTTGTATTTTTTAATTATGGGAAGCATACGCCATGTCGTACAGTAAAAAAATCTTTCTCATCTTTTGCTCGCATTTTTACGGTCACATAGAAAGAATTGAAATCTGAGTAAAAGTATCTCATGATTTCCATCTTTAAGCATTACAATCTCCTTATTTCAGTTTATTTATTTATTATTTATTCTTCACGTAAACGGGTAAGCGGACCTTTTAGTGTACAATGCTATATCGTAAATATTACACAATCATAAAGAGCTGCGATAAGTAGTGATGGGATCTGAAACTTGTGATGGAACCTGAACCACATTTCGAATCGCTTCGAATCTGGCACGTACCTACATATGTAGCGAAAAATTTGAATCACTTCGAACATGACTCGAATCTCTTAGAAATCTTGAAAATCTTGATCGTCTTCAAAGCCCTGGAAGTCTTGAAAGTCTTGAGAATTTCAATACTTCTTGAAAGCTTCAGGAGAATTCAATATCTTACATGCTTTTTTATTACTTTTGTTCAAGCAAGTTGATTGACATAAAAAATGGTTAAGAAAATCCGGAATGTTCGAGGTATCATAATATATTTAAGTACATTATTCGTTTTTATTAGACAGCAGATTTTATGCATTTAGGGTAGTGCTAAGTATGCAAAACATCTGTGAGACTGTTAACATGTACCAAATTATATAAAATATCAATAATATTATTCAAGTTAGAATGTTTAGAACGTTAAACATACTGTTTTCCAAGTTTCAATCCTTTATTTGTGTTTGTAAAAATTTTATTTTGCATAAAGATTCGCTGTTTGGCTATTATAATTTGCAGTACCTACTTAGATACTACCAATATTGATTACAGGGAATGAGAAAAAGAATGTGAAATAAAATAGACAAGGTTTTCTAATAATTAGGACAAAATTTGAGAAAAAATAAGTTTATTGCTTATACAGGCTGTAAAGGAGTTTTTACTGCATGAAATTCCGGGGACAGTGTACCTAACTAGAAACAACAATTTTTTACTAGAAAAGTAAAAACGATTTCTTTCACCATTTTCTGACACTTTAAAGTTAAAGATAATTTTTTTTATCAATTTCTGTACAATTCTACTTCCCTTAAAAGTTAGTAAATTTGGAAAATTCACTATATTCACTATATTATTGCCTCTTATACTGTTTCATTTAAAAAAAGATTGATCTATGTTGATTAATTATTTCTTGCGATATTTGTCCTGCTAGTTGAAGAAATGCAATTGTATTCACCGTTATTAATATCCATATAAATTCGAACATTTTTCGATTTCCAAATATTTATATAAACACACATTTTTAAAATATAGGAGGGTCGAAAAATGAAAAGTATCAGTTACTTTTTATTTCTGGCCTGAAAGTACCTTTAAAATTATATATATGTTAATGAACCTACTTGAACAAAAGTCATTAAAAAGCTTGTAAGATGTTGAATTCCCATAAAGCTTTCAAAAAGTATCAAAATTCTTAAGACTTTGAAAACTTTCAAGACTTCCAACGCTCAAAACTTTCAAGACATTCAAGATTTCTAAGAGATTCGAATCATGTTCAAAGTGATTCGAATTTTTCTCTGTATACAATTCAAAGCATTTCGAAGTGCTTCAAATCTCATCACTAACGGTAAGATGAAAGGAATAGAAAATTGGTAACAAAACTAGAGGAATCAATAAATTTACTGACCTTGTTGACTACAGGTCAAAATATGAATCACTTAGTTCAATTAATCGCAAACTCAAAGAAACAAGTACATATGTTCACAATATCGATCTTTTCTCAGGTAAAATTTCGTTGTTTAAGAGCAAAATTCTCATTTTAGTTTAATAATATGTAAAATACCATGTCTTAACTGTTATTATAATTATTACTACATGTAAAGAGCTTCGTCCGTCTAGTTGAAATAAATAATAAATGAATGAATAAATGAAGAGTCGTATGATATTCTTGACTCTTGACATAGAATGTAGTAATATATTAACGCATGGTGCAAATAAATGCAATTTGATTCAACAGCAGTAAATATCGTCCTCATTAAGTTATTTATCTACTTTCTTCGCTTAAAATTTTTCTTCAACGTTAGAATGCAACGTTGAGGCATGCGGAAGATTTAGTATCGAACAGACTGCGTGACTCCGCACACCAACACGCCCGAATATCTGCGCCAGCGCACAGTGGTCAAAAATCACAAAAACGTGGCCAAAACCTCAAAAATGAATGGTTCGTTAGAGGCATTTCAAATGCTGGGTTGGGTACTCTAAACACGTGGCTATGGAAAAATCAAGGTGCGAACTTTTTATGACTTATACCTGCAAAATGGTCAACGTTCAAACATTGGTTTCATTCATCACGGAGTTTTCATGGAGTGAAGTGCAGTGGCAAGCAAAAACTGTCAAACGTATAATTTTAAAACGAAGAAATAAGATATTCCAATTCTGTAAAATAGACGCTGTTCCTGGAAGTAAGTATAATATTTTTAAGTATCAGTATATGTAAAATAGTTAACAACTACGGTATATAACTGTAAAATGTACTATTTAAAAAAGCGGTAAAGTTTTACACGGGAATTTTAAAGATGCAAGGTAAAAGTTGTATATTCCACAATATCACGCTGAAATTCTTTTTTATTCTTGTAGTTGGTACTTTTATCTTACGATATTTGTAAAAATTAGCTGCGGATAGCTGCGGACCTGGTCGTACGACCATTTTTTGTGATGCATTGCAGCGTTCGTGTTATTTTTAGATGTTTTTTCTCGAAAACTGTAGAAGATATTGAAAAGTTTTTCAAATAAATATTGTATGGTTTCGGGTTGACTTGTTGTTAGTTGCAATGCATTTTTTTTATATTGATGAATAGAGGTCATGTGAAGGTCAAATTTGTTTTTCTTTACGTAACATGATACAGTTTTTTGTGAAACGTTTTAACCAGATCATTATACCCTATAAAAAAGTACTAAACTACTTACTCGAAAAAATCAATAATTTTTTACATATTTTGATATGTAAAGAGTGTTTACTTTATCTAAAAAAATGGAAATATCTCGCGAGGGAGTAAACCTATAAAAAAAATATGTAGACAAAAATGACTTGGCATAAGGAAATACAATTTTTGGTGTAAATTATTTTTTCCCAGATCGAGTGGTGGGGGAGATTGAAAAGTCAAATTCCTTTTTTTTTTAATGGAACTAATTTTTATCCCTATAGTTCGATGGCATTTTTTACAACAAATTCAACGATGTGCGACGTGATGTGGCTTTTAATTATTATATATTATATAATAATATTATAGGGGTTAACAACTACACATTAGGCTGCGCATTGTAAACGAAGACCGCATTTTTTATCCTCTTGTATCTCTGAAGTTACCGACATAAATAAAGGAAGTTAATATTTATTTACCAATATTTAATTAAAGGAAACGCAAGAATTCGAAACATAATTTATTGATTTATAGCTAGTATATTATAATTATTAACCACATCATGTCACACATCCTTGAATTTGTTGTAAAAAATGTTGAATTTAGTAAACATACTTTCATTTTTGATATGTACTTTTAATCATAAATCATTCAAAATTAAATTAACACGAAATTTCAAATTTCGATCACTCTAATTTAAAAATTTCGCAATACCGATTTTCGTGAGAATATGGTAATTCGCAGTCATTTTTTTTGCAATTATAATTGCAAATTCGTATTCAGCAGCCCGAAAAACAGTACAATATAAATTTTTGAGTAGAATTAATAATTTTTTAATGTACACATCCGCCATATTGCATCCGCCATTTTGTTTTTTTAAATTTTAACTTCAAATTCGTATTCAGCAACCCGAAAAACAGTACAATATAAATTTTTGAGTAGAATGAACAATTTTTTAATGTACACATCCGCCATATTGCATCCGCCATTTTGTTTTTTTAAATTTTAACCTCAAATTCGTATTTAGCAACCCGAAAAACAGTACAATATAAATTTTTGAGTAGAATGAACAATTTTTTAATGTACACATCCGCCATATTGCATCCGCCATTTTGTTTTTTTAAATTTTAACCTCAAATTCGTATTTAGCAACCCGAAAAACAGTACAATATAAATTTTTGAGTAGAATGAACAATTTTTTAATGTACACATCCGCCATATTGCATCCGCCATTTTGTTTTTTTAAATTTTTATTTCGGATTCATAATCAGCAGCCTCAAAAACCCCCGACTACCAATTTGTGTCCAAATTGGAATTCATCTTGAGGTTTTGGCCACTTTTTTGCGATTTTTGACCACTGTGCAGCGTCAAGGGATGACAGGCTGTTTGTAATATAACATTCGAGGCTAATCACTGTCATCCGGCAAACCAAAAGGTTTATCTCGAATGATGTAACGGCAGGGCGACTGTCGCTCCTCGATTTCGGGTGCAGCACACGAACGCCATCGAGATTGACTGTGGTATCATTTCTTTTCCCATTTTTTTCTGAACGAAACGACTCGACTGATAACAGAAATCCGATGCCGGCAATTTCGAATTGATTAATTCACTGATCCTCCGGCAATTTTTCTACGGGGGTTTTTGTCACTCCTTTTTCGTGTTGGGTGTAGATTAGTTTTTTAATTAGTGAGAAATTCTTGGTACTTCTTTTCCTGTAATGAGGAGTTTTCATCTAATTGTTTACTCGTTTAATATTTTTACTATTGACAATTGTTGAATATTGTGTCTACCATTTAAAATTTAAATTCATTGCCATCAAGTGAAAGAAAAGATA
Organism: Perdita meconis; assembly: GCA_030770465.2. Taxonomy (NCBI): domain Eukaryota; kingdom Metazoa; phylum Arthropoda; class Insecta; order Hymenoptera; family Andrenidae; genus Perdita; species Perdita meconis. Next base: position 20,682,697 of record JASKOS020000004.1, read on the forward strand.
GCTGCACAATTAAGAAACGATTTCAACTTTCCGTGTTTCAAGTGGTCGAAGCTCGAATAACTGGTAGAGTAACCTTTTCAAATTCTTTATGTTTCGAGTTCCCAACACAGATGTCCCGTGCCACAGGAATCGTGTTACGATGGCGAACATGAAAAAAAGTCCTCGTGCCTCCTTTCTGAATACAGCCTGCTTGTCTGCAGATTTCTTTCTAGTGCTAACGATTCGTGTTCTGGTCGCACCAATTAAAATGGAGATCGTCTCGTAATTTATTTCGGCCACACACGTGCTTCTCAATATACGAAAGAATCTGAAATCACCAAAAAAAAAAAAGGATTCTATGTTTGAAATAAACTTAAGATATAAAATAAAATGTTTGTTTTTATAACATTTTGTGTAATGTATTACAATCTTTAAAAAGAATCTGTATACAAATTTTCTACAATTTAAAAGCGCCTCCTTAATAAAACTCAAACAATTTTAGTCCAAAATTAATACTAGTATTTCAAAAAAATTTATAAATATTGATTAAACTTTCAGAACTATCATGCAAGGTGTCTGAGGCTTTTCAAGACAAACGTTGTTAGTGTATTCTATACACGAAAATAAGAAACAAATGTTATATGAAAGGCGACCAATAACGCTTTATTATAAATTTATAACAAATTGAAAAATCGCTTAATTTTTCAGCTCAAAGTACCATCTACCTATACGAATACAAATTTAACACCGCTGTAGCACGCTCTTTGTCATGTGGCGAATTTTTTGATAATTTCTATTAATTGTTGAATTCTTTTTATAATAGTAAACTTTATACACTTTTTCAATTATTCATATTGAGTATATTATTTAAAAAACCAAATATTTGCTATTTATATTTGTCAAAATTAAAAAAGTTATGAAGACCAAAACTTTAATAATGATATACTGTGCTCTCTTCCACAGTTTAATTAACTACGGAATAATTGCATGGGGAGGCGCATATAAAAACAACATTAACCTTATTCATAGTCTTCAAACAAGAATATTAAAAATAATTAATAAAAACAGTTTTAATGCCAATTGTGCACCTCTGACTATTAAACAACTATTTACATTAGAATCTTTGGTTTATCATTATAAAACACTAAGAGACTTATATACAACAATTCAACGTAATACTAAATAGACATAAGAGCTTACAGCTACCAAAAAGTAGCAGAACAATTAGTGATAAGAATAATTTTATAACGGCTATTAAAACGTTTAATATGTTGCCAAAGCAACTTAAAAACTTGACTAATAATATTTATCCTATAATTATATTAAATTTGGCAATACTGTTTTATACTTTTGTTATTTTTTTCTGTTATATATTCTATGTAAAGGGGATTATTCATGTTTAGTTTTTAAGTTTAGTCTTTAAGTCTCAGTTCTTAGACCACCAGCCTATGTACAGGTAACTCGTGTTTAACATATCTGGTACAAAATAAATAAATAAATTTGTTACAATTTTGTAATAAAGCCTCTTTCGGTCGATTTTCATACGGGGTCATCCACGTATCTCGGAACTCGTATACATGATTATAAATGGGCTCGGGTTCCGAGATACGCGGATGACCCTATATAACATTATTTTCTTATTTTTGTACATAGAATACGCTGACAGTGTTTATTTTTACTTTTAGAGTATTATAGAAAGTAAGACTGTAAAAAATCATGAAAGAAATTAGTCGAATAGTATCTAAGGTATTTTCCCGTAATTCTAAAAATTTCAAAATTTGTCTATCAAAATGAAATTCGTCCACATCCGTTCCATCAACACTGGATGGAACCTCTGCCCTTACCTGCCGTAAATCCCCGATGGAATCAGTACGTGTCATGAACAGCATTAGCACCGTTTCGCACAGACGGGAAATTCCCCGCCAGCGTTGAAGTGTCGAAAGCGATGTTTGCCTGTAAAATATTGGATATTGTCTTAGCAGCGGAGTTTCCATGAAAAATCAACGCGGGCTCGTCGCGCAAAATCAAATTTGTCTAGGTCGCCCCGGAAATCCTCCAAAGTCATTTTCCTCTCCCCGTTCGCTCCTCTTTCCGCCTCTTCCGAATATCTCCGCTTCTCTTCTCATCCGCTTCTTTTTTTCTCTCCTCTCCGACGCCGTTGACTTCCCGAAAGGTCAAGCGGAAGCGGGTGCGGCACGAGCCGATGTAACTGTCTTTGCAAGCCCGGTCGAATCACAATGCGGATCGTTTTATGATTTTATTGCCAAACGGGAATGAGAAAGAATACGGAAACGACATTTTTTTTGCTTTTTTTTCTTTTGCTTTTTCCTTTCCCGGAGGAAGGGCAGGCTTCTCTGGGTCGCTGGGTCGAGTCTCCCTTTCGTTCAAGCAATTTCTACCGATGAAAACTTTCTCGCTCAATGAGGGTTTAATCGATGTTCGAGTCGAGGCGAAACGGAAAACGATAGGACATTCTTTTGAATTTGATTTGTTAGAGAAGTTCTCGGATTTTTCATTTTTTTGGTGGTGGAAATTGGAGTCGAAGCTTTTGGTGTTCGTTTTGTAGTGAAAACATCTTAACCCATTGTTTCTATAACTTTTTACAGACTACAGATATATTAATTATTTTAAATAGTAGATGAAAATATAAAATACTTGATTATTATTAATTTCACAAAATCAAAAAATAATGTTGTAGATTTGGAGTTAAAGAAAGCTTCTTTAACTTTTGTTTTTCTTCACTCTTAGTGATTTAACAACGTTCATTCCAATATTTGAGACATAATTCGTGTTATGAGTGTTACGTGTTATTATAGGATTAAGAATTAACTCTGCTACGTTCCTCTTGAAAATCTGATTTATTTAATTATTAGCACATTATTATAAATATGGTCCGTGAAATTTTTATAGAACGTCAGGAAAAAATAGATGTAAATATTAATACGAACTGTCTTATATTTTTCTTGAAATTGAGATAATTATTTAAAGAAATATTAATGAATATCCGAAAACCGTAGCAGGGTTAAACAGCTTTTAATAATTTTCTATTTTTATTATTCGGGGTCTTAATTATTTACAATAAAATAGAATTTTAGGTAAAACTTGAACTTTGATTTAATGATGATATGATTAAAAATGAAAAACCCAGTTTCTATTGTATTCCACAATATTTTCAGATTTCTTAACAAGCTATAATAAGCGCTAAAATATTTTAAACCCAAGAAAATTAGGACTCAATCAGCCTAAGCAGAGAATAATAATTAGATTGCGAATTTTAATGCAAATTCTTATTTCTACAGACAAAAATAAGGTAAAAAGCTTGAATGAAGTTGTATTCTATTTTTTAAATAATATAGGATATATAATTTTCATATTTAATATTGACATTCGCTATAAATAAACTGATTCACTGTCCAACAAATTTGAACTTCTTTTTTGTGTTTCGATATTCATTATATTTGTCCTTGAAGATTTTCGTTTGCTGATTACGAATTTGAAATCCGTTTCTCTCTATCACCCTCAGTTTTTGAGAAATTTGATTTTTTTTTAATTACACATTTTTCAACTTTGAACTCATTTTGTGACGTAATTAAAAAAGATATTTGAGTTTTGTTTATAAATAACTATTCTCTAGACTTTCTTCTACACACCGATATCAATTTTTAATATATTGTGAATGGTTATGTATATCTAAACAGCCATTAAAGATAAAGTGACGCCAATTTGGTACTAATTTTTTGAGGTTTTTTTGAATATATCTTAACAAATAAAGTTCCAGCGTAAAATCCAATCACACCACGCGATAGAGCAGACTTTTTTCTTAAGGAAACGTTCTGAAAAAGTGGAAACACAAATATTTTTTTTCAAAGTAAGAAGTAAAATGGATCTGTAAGCGCTGAGTTGGGTCGTGTTGTGTCTGTCGTGCGCTCGCTATTGCAGAGTACCTACCACTGTCAGCAATTGTTGCAATACATTTGCAATACATGTGCAATACATGTTGCAATACATTTAAGTTACAATGTTTTTCTCGAAAAAAAACGACTCATAAAAGAATCCTACAGCAATGTATTGAAATAATTTTTAATGCACTCTAGTAAATGCATAAAATATTCATATTATTAATGACCCAAAATAAAATATTATTTGAAATATTATTGAATGCTTTTAGAAAGTTTTGCACTATTTTATTTAAATTATTTAAATTTCTTTTGCAAACGTTAGCATAAATTAGGAGAGTAAGAAGAAATTCAATACTTTCAGAATTGAACAAAATACAATCTGATTACAAATCACAAATTCTGTAATCTACAAAATCTACAATTTGACCGTGTAGTCAATAAAGAAAAATGATTACATAAAATAATGTGTAGTTGAATTAGTAATTACACTTTCATTACGATTTGTGCTACGTAATCAGATAACGTTTTACCCAATTCTGCATACCGTAATGTTCATTTTCACGTCTGCAGACACGATTAAAATTTCGTAGGGTCATCGGAAACCCCAGGTTCCAAGGTGCCTTTCTTGGATTAAAGTAAAATGTATTATTACCTAAACTGCATCCAATAAAATGATCCGAAAGTGAATATTGTTTCAACTTTGAAATTGAAAAGACAAAATCGAGTGAATATTTCACGGCACATGGGCAACAAGCATGGTGAAAGGAAAACAATAAAAAAGTGTTTGCCTGCAATGCTGACTCTCGTGCGAACACTAAACCCTCCAGCAAAAGGAGAACGATATTGCATTTCCTCGGTCAGAGTAGTTTCGTTAGGAAGCCCGTTAACCCACTGCAGGAGTCGTAAAAATAATAAACATAAATGCATAAACCATGGATGCATTGTCCACGGATTACAAAGTAAAAACCCGTCTTACCTACATAGCAGCCTACCGGAGGCATTCCACGAGCCGAAACAGCCGTCCTGCTCAAAATATTGCCGTGGCTTGTCCGCGCTTTTGCGCGTCATTCTGCCGACCGTGGAAAATAAAAGTTTCCTCACCGTGCCTCTCCCTTTTGACTGCCACGGTCCCATCTGTTGGGAACGTTTCTTTTAAAATAAACGTGCCTCTCCAAAGAATATCCTTTCTGTTTCACTCAGTCCTCCATAACACTTAGAAATCTTTTATACCAGCGACGCGCGCTATCATAGATTCTCGATTAAAACAGACAAGAAGATACAAATAAATCACGGTATAAAACACCGTTAACTCCACAATCAGCTTTCCCATTTTCAGAAAAACAATCGACTCGGCTCCAATACCTGACTCAAGAAAAATTGGGTCAGCTAAAGTTTATTGGCTGCCATTAAGCTTTACGACGAGACCTTGGAATTGGGGGGATGCCGTGCGACGAAACATGGATACCTGAAATCAGAGGCAATCCGTCTTTCTTCTTGGAAAGCTACTTCATAGGGTTATCCTGAAAAACTCTGTTTTGCTTCACGCTCTTCCCAAAAATAATGGAAAAATAATAGAGTCCTTTAAGCAATCCGATATTGCCGGGATCAATTCCTTTTCGGCTGCCTTTCGTTGATGAAATACCATTTGTAAACAAAGACGAAATATTTCGACTTTAATCTCTGTGCATTTATTGGACTTGCACAGAGATGGTACAAATTTTTTCCAGGCTGGATTTAGATATTTTATTTTTAGTAATTATGCAGATTAGGGGAGCCCACCCCCGATTTCAATGACCTGAACAACTTTTCCCTATACATATACCAGGGGGTCTCTTTTAGTTTTCGAGATATTCGCAAAGAAAGTTTTCAATATTGAAAAGAGTGATCGAAATAGGTCTGGGTTAGATTCCTTAGCGACAGCTTCTGTTTACCTTCTGCGCTGAAACCTATATTGTTGATATTTCTTATGATGTCGAAGAAACTCGAGGAACGACGGTTCATTATTATCAGTTTCGAACAACCGTAGAAGATATCATTTCAACCACTATTTAGCAGAATTTGTATTTAAAAAAACATTCGATTTTGACGAATAACTGGATGCTTTTTTTCAAGTAATGGCAAACACATGTAAAACAACTGAAGATATAAAGGAATAAACAAGTAGAAACGTGTCTATTATTTTGGGGAGGGGCGGCAGCAGGTGGGGAATCTAACCGACACGTATTCTGATCACTCTTTTCAATATTGAAAACTTTTTTGCGAATGTCTCGAAAACTTAAAGAGACCGCCAATTCAATTTCGACACGCGGTCGTTAGTTCGATCCCCAGTGGATGTAACTTTTTTCCTTTTTTTTTTTGACATTCATTATTTTTAAATAACAATTAAGTTTCACTACTTTTTTTTTTTAATTCCATTATATTCAAATTCCATTATTTCTAAATACATGAAATTGTATTGCTATACATATAGTAAATGTAACAATAATTGGAAATACAATTTCATATATTTATAAATAATGGATTTTTAAAAGAAGTAGTGAAACTTAATTGCTATTTAAAAATAATGAATGTCAAAAGAAAAGAAAAAAAACAAAATTACACCCACCGCGGGGATCGAACTAACGACCGCGTAACGGAATTCAATTATTTATTTTTCGAAAACGCTTGAAAAGCGCATCGAGTGACAAACACAGTTTATTGTACACATCAAAGACTACATGCTCATCAAGTGTCGTTCGAATCGGTAACCCGAATGTCTGCCCCTCCCCTTGTAAGTAAAAGTATTAAAAATTCGCATTTTTACCTAATTAAAAATAAATAGTATACTTTTACGGAATAAGTACCTATATTTAAAAAAAAAAAGTAAGGTAAATATAGTATATCATAATCCATACAAGCACTTTTCTTTTGAGGACTCTGTAAAGCCGGGGTCCCACTAGAGAAAAGCGCGGCGCGCACGACCCTGACAATTACCTAAAAAAGTCGATTTTTACGAGCAGACTCATCCTGAAGTACCAAACGCACTTTGACAGAGTACTTTAAGTACTTCAGGACGAATCTGCTCGTGAAAATCGACTTTTTCAGCTAATTTTCAGGACCGTGCGCGCCGCGCTTTTCTCTAATGGGACCCCGGCTTAATAGTTGCAATAACTCTTTTCGTTTCTTTCTTCGGTATTTCATTCATTTTTAATGAATTCGTAAAGAAACTATGGTTTGAGGATTCTGGAAGAATTATACTTACAGGGAAACATGATTTTTGGGAATCATAAATAGTTTGTTATGATTTTTTAGCAACAATAAGCCCTCGGAACCACTAATCTGTCGGTAATTAGGTCAGTTATCCTACAGTCAACACGTTGAACTCGCTTTGCGCCGGTCCTAGATTTGCATTACTATAATACACTGTAAAAAAGAGTTGGATTTTGGAGGTAAAATATTTGTAGTAGGAGAAAAGAAGAAAATAAAGGGAGAGTTCAAGGCAAATGACGTGGAAGTTCTGAAAAATGTTCCGATATGCGAATTAAATAAAGATTATACTATGACATTGCTTTAATACTGTAGAACTGCGATTTTTTAAATACTTTGTTAATCATATTTTCTTCTATAAACTTTGGTAATCAAAGTTCTATTAGACGATAATAAACATTGAATTGTAAAGCCTTCATTAGCAACGTAAATTATTTACATCGCAAGCGAGATTTAAAACCCTTCAAATTTGTATTTTTATTGAAACAATTAAAAAATTTTTAATTTTTATTAAAACACTTAATAAAAACGTAACGCATAAAGCATAACATACAAAAAAAAATTATATTATTAAATTGAAATTCTGATTTACACAAAAGCAAACATATAGAAGTCTTTATGTGTATCTAGTATTTTATTATTAATGTTGAAAAAAGATATATATATATGTGTTAAATAGATGTCAAACATATGATTACGTAAATAGGAAGTGATTTCGGAAGTCTCAACAAATAAAAGTAACTGTTCATAGTCCCAGGTGACAGTCATACTACCGTACTAGCTTTTTCGTGGATGCACCGGTGCAGTTGCAAAGTGCACTTGCACTTTCTTTGTAAACAGACCTCAATTTTTTTTGCATAAATTTTGCAATCGATTTCCCATGTCACTTTACGTATAACAGCTATAAGAGAAAGTCATTGAGAATTCAATACTTTTCGAGATACAGTGACTCACAGTTTCCTTCACATGTACTCCAAATATTAATCAATTATAAATTCCGCACAATTATATTTTTTCTATCAATTTATGTCATTCTGGCTTCCACGTTTAATTGTTCTTCAATCCTCATATCTTTCACTGTGCGAAGGCAAATATGTTTTTTAGAATTTAAACGAATTTAACATACTCTTCGTGAACAAATTTGTGATTCACTGTATGTTTTCTGTCATTGATACGTCTTCTGATATCTAACGATTGCTAGCTCGAGATTGCTTGGACTATCCGTAGTTGTAGCGGATGCGATTTCACACGACAATTACATCGCGCGAAAAATTGCAGTGTATAGTGTATTGTACATTTAGGGCCGAGACACACTATCGCTCCGCTCTCGGGCCGGTCACGGTCCGGTCACAGTAGTTGAATGAAAAGAGAAACAAAAAAAGACCTTCTGTCTTTCTTCAACTATTGTGAACAGACCGTGAGAGGACCGATAGTGTGTATCGGGTCTTATATGTATGTATATATTATTTGGCTGCATGCGACATCACGATTTTTACCAGTAAACACTATGTTACTAAATACGATAGCAACATAGTGATTTCAATTTAATATAATACTTCACATAGCATTAAATCATGAAAAATATTAAATACAGTAGAACCCCGATTAGCCGAATCATAATCATTTTTTGTTTCTATTGTCTTGGGTCCCAATTATTCGTTACACTAGCGATAAGAGTACAGTAAAATTTCAAGGAAAACTTGAACTGTGATTTATCTGAATTATAATATATTAACTGATATATTTAACTGATTATACTATACTGAAAATATAAAAATTCTGCATCGTGGAAACGCTTCAGTTTTGATTTCAATATTAAGCGATTTCAATGTTAATCGAGGTTTTACTGTATCTCGAAAAACATTGAGTTTTTGATGATTAACTCGTTTGTAACAGCCCTTAGATATAATTCCCTCAATTAAAACTCTCAATAATAAGAAATACGGATAACTACTAACAAGGGACGTTACTACATTATCCAATCCATACACGCCAATTTGGATGCACTTTTAGTATAATGTAGAACTCGAAAAAATCTGTGACACGTATTTTTTCTTACCGGCAATCATCCATTTTGAAGGGGTGAAGATCACCCTTAAAATTGGGGATGAAAACCATCTTTTATCGAATATCTCAGGAATTATTAGAGCTGCACTCATAATTCAAATTGCAATTTGTGCGTTTTTTAATGGCAATTTTTCTTATATTAACAGATCTGCAAAAATTGTATTTGTTTAAATAAAATAAAGAATTCTCATATTTTTGGCAAATTTTTTTTATTAAATGTTGAGTTACGTTCATCATCATTTGCATACGCAACTATATATCTAGAAAAAAAATACTGGAACTTTTGGTTTCAATTGAAACTAAAAGTATCCGTATTTTTTGTTTCGATATATATAGTTTGCTTGTATAAATAACGATGAAAATAGCTCAGCGTTTATTGAAAATAATTTTTTATTTTTTTACAAAAATACTAATTAAAAATCACTACTAAAAACGCACAAATTGCATTTTGAATAATTAGTGTAGCTCTAATAGTTCCTGAGATATTCGATAAAATATGTTTCTCATCCCCAACTTTGAAGGTGATTTTCACCTCTTCAACATGGATGATTGCCAATAAAAAAAATACGTGTCAAATATTTTTTCGAGTTCTATATTATACTAAAAGTGCAGTAAAATCGGTATGTATGAATTGGATAATGCCCCTTGTAAGATCACTACTAAATATCAGAAATACAGATACTACTGCGTAACCACAATTTCTCAATCACCTCCCCCATGTGTCTTTAAAAACATTTCAAACTATCCCTCTAAATATCTATACAAGCAACCCCACTGAAAAAATTCAAACAGTCGTCCCTTCAAGAGGCAATTTTTTCAACACACTACGCTCCATCCAATCCAAGAAACGCCCTCAAGAATGCAATAATTTAATCATCGACAAGTGCCTCCAGCGCCGTTTGAAGCATGTCAAGCCCTGCTGGTACTATAGGTCGAACAGATAAGTGGCTGGCGGACGGGGTAACGATTTTTCCCCAATTTCACACGACACCCGAGGAGCTGTCAGAGAGGCATGTATTCTCCTCTGGTGAGTCGCCTCTTTCCCCCCGCTGTTTCTCCTTCGAACCGTTTACTGGCGATATCGTCTGCTTAGTCTCAATCGCAGAACAGACGCCCACCGCTTCTGCTCCGGGGTGTCATGTGCCCCGATGCGTCGGTGTGGCCACGAGGTTCGCTGTCATGTATGTAACACCCACGAGCGCAACACCGTGCAAATGTTTGTGGGGAGATTTTCTATCTGCTCCGAAGAGCTTTACACTTGTAGCGTCGCACAGTGGTGCATTTTCCCGAAAAGCTGACCAAAATTCAATTTTCAAAGTATAGAGTAGTCTTTTGCCAATGTGATATATTTAATATAGATATATCAGTGTAATAAATGCTGCTTGAAATTTTAAAATATAATAATCGGTTATTGAGATATAAGCCATCAAAGTTGACGAAATTTCGAGTTCTTGAATGGCTTGAAAACGCGGCCACATTAAAAGTATGGTGTCCTGTTTAGCTTCATGAAAATGATATATCAATAAATTTACCATTAAAGTACATGTTATAAACGTAAATTTATCATATAAACAATGTGAAATATCTTTGAATTTAATCTTGTTCTTCCCTCAGCAAGATGTGAAAAATTGTAGTGATGTTTTAGCATGGTGGAAGGAAAATAGTTGTGTTAGTCACCGAAAGTCACGCCCGGACAAGTATCTTGACATAGTATGGAATGTCAACTATGATATCCAATTGAAAAATCTTGCTCATATTTGCTCCTTTTTAAAATATTTGCATTTGAAGTGCCAATTAGTATTTAATTACGTTTTTCCTAAACGAACTTTTTCAGTTCCGCAGTTTCTATTTTGTGGCAACATTTTTTTTTGTAATCAATTAATAATAATAGAAGCACAATTAAGTTCTCTGTTAAATTTCATGACTCTAGGCCATCTGGTTTAGCCGCAATTAAATATTAAAGTTGCATATCCGCAACTTCGATTGTCAAATAATATTCGCCTTTACGCAAAGTGTAAACGGAATACCAATAATAAATATATTAGATCTTTGCTTTAAACATTTAAAAGTGTGTTACTTATATTAGAAATGGGTTTTAACCTTTCACTCCCATCTCTTTATGTCCATTATGCAAACAGTCGTGTGGCGTTCTTCCGCCTCAATCTAAACACTTGTCATTCGCACTCGATATCATACATATAATCCTTTCCAAACAATCATACCTCTCGCCTAAAAATTCCAATCACTCTGATCGAGAGAGACAAAATTAAATAGAAAAGGAAAGATTTTTAGTGTGCAGTATATGTACATGAAACGACTGAGACAAACGCGAGTCATTTTTAGCCAGCAAGTTACTATCGCGAAAAAGAACGAATCAGGATACATTCCAAAAATTGTTACTGTACTCTGACCCATATATTACGCTTTCCGATGTCATGCCTTTAAAAAAAAAAAAAGATCAAAATTCCTCTAGATGTTCTTAATATATTAGGCGATATTGAAGAAATAGATGTAAACTCAAAGAACACAAATCATCCCATTCATCAGAATCGGAATGCGAATGTACTATTAATAGCAATTAATAAAATAACATTTCATACTTCAAAGAATCTTCTTCATTATTATTTTCAATATTTATTATTATTGTCAATACTTTGAACTACGTGGTGTATAAAGCATAGAAATCTGAATTTTTTATGAAAATTAGGAAAAATATTATTTTCACAGCAATTAATTCCAAAAACGTTTTGAAATTGATATCACCATCTTAAATTGATATTTTAATTCTATAATTTTATGCGTACACCAATAAAATAATTGATACCTACAAAATCAATTTAAAAATAACATTTATGCCACTCATATCAATTACAATATTTTGAATTTTGCACTTTTGACAAAATATTCTAATTCAGCAACCTCAAAAACATAAGAATACCGATTTTCATGAAAATCGAATGAAGTTATGAATTTTGACCAGCTTCTCGGGAAAATGCACCACTATGCGTCGTTCCTTGAGAATCCTTGAAGATCCTTTCGACTTCTCACGGATTAGAAGCTGGTTGAAGTGCGCTGTCGAGGGTCGTGGGAAAGACGGATTTTCCCGGGAGAAAACTTTCTTCCAGGAAGTATTTTCATAATGATACTGCGCATAAAATTTTGCAGAATCGTATCGATGTTCCTCGTTAAGTGATTAGGAATTTTGTTTACCTTGGGAGAAAGTAGCTATTTCCTGTTTTATAAGGAGGAAATATGAAACAGTAATATCTTTCAGAGATATTTGATAGCTGTTTCACTATGGGACATTTTATTTTTATAATTTTCAGGAATTCATTGCGAAAGTAATGCCAACGGATTGCTAATCTTTTTCCAGGGAAAGTAAGACCAGGCATGATCACACATTCACTGATATCTGCTGACAATGAGTCATATGTGCACTTAAATTTCGCCTTAAAAATTAGTCTGATCTAGGTTGCCTTGGATATATGTCATTATGTACGAATCTTAATGTAATTCACTATTGGTTCAGACTTTAGACCTTAACAACGGTAATCCATTTTCCCTGTACTAGAACTGCTTAACACTTCCATTAACTGGGAAGATAATCTATATTTCAGTGTATCAGTGAGAGGAACGTTTCAAAAGTGGAACATTTATTACCTGTTAACTTGAAGTACCTGTAATCACAAGGTGATATCAAGAAAATATTAAAAAAGCTCAAGAAATTTTCTGAAAATGATTTAAAATAAAAAGCACCTCATATCTCAGATAAAAAACAAATTTTCCAAATCTTTTAGCCATACTTCCATACTAATATTATAAATCCGGAAGTGTGTTTGTCTCTTTGTTACGTCTTCACTACCAAACAACTGAACTGATTTTAATGAAATTTGGCAGGAATGTAGCAATTTAGAGAAAGACGTAGGATGCGTTTTATCTCGAAAAATTGATTAGTGTTACCTGCGACATTTTATTTATGGAGCTATGAAGCTACTATTCTATTTAACGATTTGTGCTTGATTCTTAATTTCTAATTTTGCTTTTTGATGTAGTATTTATTGAATACTTAATTTATGATTTGGGTTAGTTTTTGTTTAGTTTAATTATAATTTGTAATTTTAGGTTTCCTTTCCATACCCTTTTTTATATAGTTTTTGCTAAATTTGTTTTAACAAATTGGTATTAATATAAAAGCTCAGTTCCATCGGCTTCAACGGTTTAAACATTAGGCAACTTTTAGAACAAAGTCTGCGCGCGAGAAATCGCAGACTAAAGCTTTTAATAAGCTACAAAATTTGAAGGAAGCTCAAACACAATTTCCGGTTTTACTACATATCAATTTAGAAAATAGAAACTAAATTTTAATGTTTTCCATCTTTCAAAGACTTGAAAATTTCCTTTTCGCACTCCAAGCGTGCAAATAATTCTGGATACCCGAATCAACAGAGATTCCCGCGAATTCTTCCCCATTTCTCTTTCCCGTGATTCTCACCCTCTCGAAATCTCCGCTCCTCGTTCGCCCATACACGAAACCCCGTGTGTACTCACGAGAGGATAATAAATTAAGGTCCCTCGGGCGCTTCACACCGAGACCAATTAAGAGAGTTTGTTTTTCTTCGAGAAGAGTGGCGCGCCTGCAACACTGGATCATCGACGGATCGTTCGTGACGACCAACCAGCGAAAGTTTATCTCCGAGAAATTACGCTGCCGCCTTTATGGTCGACTCCTTTTTTTTCTCCTTCCTCGTCCTCCTCCCGTCCTACCCAATTTTTTTTAACATCGATCAGCGATAAACTTTCTTCCTGCGAACGGCAGCTTCTACGCGACCCGGGGGCCACGCCCTCGTCATTAAATTCGCTATTGATATCGGGTGACTCGGTTTATCGGCTCTTATCGCGTCCACGCTGATTCACTGACCGTGCATCCGCGCTACCGTGTCGATATCGGCTTTATTTAGACTATTCCTTTCTTGGAAAATATCAACTACCGATCGTGATATGAGTCACGTCTGTTCTGCCACTTCAAAGGCTCCTCTGTGAAAAATTTATTATTATATGTAGGTATCATTATTGTGTCTGGTAGAGTAACATTTCATATGAAGGCAATTCAGGAAAAAGGATTTGGAGAGAAAGTAGAGAATATGTGTGATAAATGTATTTATGGCTGCAAGAAAAAACGACACAAGTCACATTTACAAAAAAAAAATTGAGTTTGTGCCTTAAATCGTGTCTAGAAAGAGGAATTTCTATTATTATCAGAGAAGAAGTCTATGAAATGAATTTTTCCTTCGAAAACGAGGTTTTCATACAATTGAAGACCGTGGTTTGACCATATTTTTATTAATAAAATAAAGGACAAACCAGAAATGATTTCATAATAAAAAAGGAGAAGGTCTACTTGTTTTATTAATATTTATTAGAAGATATAAACATATGCATATTATTTTAAACAATTATGTTATTACTTAAACAAGTTTAATTTTGATACTTTTCAGAAGAATGGACTTTTTTTAATAACTCAGGATTTTGTTTTAAAAATTCATAAAAGTGTAAACAATTCTGGTCAAAATTGCATTTGGTATTTATATACATGCTTCCAGTATTTCGATTTTTAATTATGTTTCTTCTTTGGTTCACATAGTATTGTTCACTAATAAAACTCTCGTTCAATGAGAGTTTCAGATCCAAGGAGACATGAATAAAATTCACTTATTTTAAAAATGGTATATCTATAAATTTCAACCCATCTACGTTGATAGGATTCGTAATATTGTCACCATTCTTCGGTCTTTTCTCTGACGGCATAACTTTTAATACATGAAATTATTTCAGTTAAAAAATAAAGGACAAACTAGTAATTTTCGAAAAGAAATATGCTTGGATATGCGAAAATACATGACATATCGAAAATGAAATACATTTCGTAATATTTAAAAGATCGAAGACATTTTTACTTAAGCTGATTTTCTTCTCCTATGCCTTTGAAAATATGAATTTGCATAAACATCCGCAGTCTATTTATAACTACAGATATTAAGTACCGGAAACCGGAAAAAGTCGAGTCGTAGGTCCAAGTTAGTCAAATGAAGGCGAAACAAGGGGGACGGAAGAGATCGAAGAAACGGAGAAGGTCGAAGGTAAGCCAGAGTCGTTGCCAGTTGCCAGCCACGGCACGACGTACGACACCTAGTCGGTGTGTTTCACGATTTTATGCCGGAGGTAGTCGGAACTGCGGGCACATCAAAGGCGCCGCTATCGGCGCAAAGCCGCTTTATGCTCGCGCGTGTCATTTCTGTACGTGTCCCAGTGTACACCGTCATACGTACCGCTTCTTACACAGACGAACCGGCCCGCCTCTGCTTCGAACTCTCCATGATATATCGTGCCGGCAGATATTGGATCGTATAAATTCCTGCGCGTTTCCGACGCGGGGGTGCAACCGACACGGGGATGGGGGTGCGCTCGAGGCCGAGCGGATTGCATCCTTCGCACACGGGCCGCTTTGCGACTCTAGATAATGGGGACAATTTCTTTTCAATTTTATATTTATTTTATATTCTTTCCTAACTCACGAAAGAATTCAGGCAACTTACAAATTCAGAAAATTGTGAAATTCTGTGCGAATAGAGGCTTATTCCTATTACCAAACTGTTTTTGTTCGGGCTATAATGCGATTTCAAAGGTTCAAATCATACCTTGAAAAATATGCAGATTTCTTATCCTTGTACAATAATTTTAAAACTGTCAGAGTTAAAGCAAAAACATTTAAACAAAAGTTATAGCTATTTTTTATATCTACTAAGCTGCATATAAAATTTTGCAAAATATTCATATTTTTTATAATGTAAATAAAAAACATACATTTTTTTCAAAAATTGTTTATGCAATTTTGTGGATATATAAAATATAGCTACAACTTTTGTTTAAACTTTTTTCCCCTGTCTCATACAGTTCTCAAATTATGCTCTGAAGACGAATATTTACTTGTAAGACCAATTTCAACTTTAAAATTAAAATCGCATTATGGCACAAACAAAAAATAGTTTTGTGATGATCTACTTGCACACAGTTTCACAATTTTCTGAATTTTTTAGTTCCCCAACTTCCTTTGTCAGCTGTGATAATTTTTTTTTTTTTTTGAAGTCGTAGAAAATGTATGGTTATACATGAAAATCTAGATACTCCCTGCAGGTTGTGATACTTTAAAAAATATATAATTTTTTATAACTGTGAAAGTGCTCAAAATAGTATGAGTCAAAGTTGGAAATGTTTTATAAAAATTGCAGTACTTAGAGAAATATACAATGACTCACAAATTTGTTCACAAAGAATGCATTAAATTCGTCTAAACTTTTAAACAAGTTTTTCCCTTTACACAACAAAAGTTATGGAAACTCGAGAACAGTACATTAAACATAGAAACTGTAAACGATCCAAATCAAAAGAAAGAAATAATATTGTAAATTTGGAATATGCATGATCAAACCTTTGAGTCACTTTATATGAGAATTTATACAGTAGAACTTCGATTATTCGAATCTCAATTATTCCCAATTTTTATTAGCCAGGATTTCAATTATTAAATGTATTAGTTAAAAGTAGGTAGACTGTGGATGTGGTGCATTTATGGTAATTTCAAATATATGCAAACTTGTAATAATGTTCATGAGTGCAAAAATGTATGAAATATTGAAAATAATACACATTTTATAGTATTTATTCTTGTTCTTTATTAATAAAGAAGAAAACGCACTTTTAGTTAAGTTTTGACTGTTCTTTTATTTGTATGAAATGATAAATTTGCATAAACATTCGCAGTTTAGTTATAAGAATAGAGTAAGTAATACTTGAAGCATGCTTTAATAATTTTCGACTAATTATTCGACTAATTATTAGCATTTTTACATTAGAAATATTAAGTAATTGAGATTCTATTATACATAGGTAGCTGGCAAACATGAAAAATATAAAGTTTCAATAATAGTAAAAGTATCAAAGTCTCCAATAACTAAAAATAGCATCGCATTAAAATCCACACTATTTTCCAAAAGTCGAATTTTCATCCAAATTGTTCTATAAAATCTATTACACAGTCTTTATCACATAATACTGTATCAATCCAACTTCCGTGCGTGTTTTCACAAATTTTTGATAAACCGCTCGTTCTTTGTGCTCGACACGAACAGCGCATCAACAGTAAACCCATTACAAAAAACTTGCCTGCTATTTTATCACAAGCAGAGCAATAAAATGAACAGCACTTGATCGCTGTTATCAAACGCGTAGAGGTCAAATAAATTTTCAGATCTAACCGCTTTATCGAGTTGCCATTTCTTGCGACTGAAGACAATCTTATCCGTTTGCAGAAACGAAACAGGAATCCGTACAGGAAATTTCATAGCAGGCAAGTGTAACTGCAGGGTTGAAGACTGGAGAAAAATTTAGAAAGTCGACCTGTTTTTTTTTTAAGATGGAGGTATAGTTAGGGTACAGCAATGTTATATAAAATGAGAGTTCAGTCTGGGGGACTCGAGCGAGATTTTCTAAACTACCTCCCGTTGTAATTGTGAAGTGACATATTGCTGTCGTGGCGCCGATAAATCTAGGGTTTACTACGACCCGGCGACGCATACAAGGAGTTCAATAAAAGCAAGAAGAACGGTATGTGCCTATTTGCACGCTTTTCCTGTATCACAAAGCCCCGTAGACCAGTCGTCTATCCTTCTGATCAAATTAGTTCGCGGCGAGGTCGAAAGAGAAGGACAACACCTACGAGGAAGTGATAACAAAGTGACGCAAAATGATTTACGTTGATCAGGAAAGGTGAATGTACTGTTGATATAAGTTAGGAGGTATTTTCAGAAAAAAGAAGCTTTATTATAATTACAGTCGAACCTTGATAACTCGAACCCCAAGGAAAGAGTTAAAACATTCGAGTTATAGTAGTTCAACTTATGAGACTTTCGACTAAAAGAGTTTTAATAAACAAAAATTCGACATACAGAGGTTTTGTATGATGGTTAATAATTTCCCAATTGTAATAACTTAAAGAAAGAGAAATTTATTTTTTGAACATGAATTATTTATTGTAGAAGCATATAAACGTAATTATAAGACAAACTTACATATTTATACGTAAACTTCCGTTTAAAACTCATTGCATAATTTAATTAGGTAATAAACTCAATACGGGAGATGGTGGCAGCTTCGTATATGTTCGAATGACACTGTTACATAGTTTCCGTGGATATGCACGTAATAATTGAAAGAAAGAAAACATCAAATTCAATTTGTAGAGCCACCGGTGATAGAAATTCGACTTATAGACAGAGTAGATACAATAAAAGGCGACACTCATTGGTTCTGTCATTTTGGCTCTTTCTGAAAGTGAAATTACTGATCAAACCCCGAACGGACATTTAAATTGGTTAAAGGCAATTTCTTCGTCAAAGTGTCGCCTCCCTTTGTTATAAAGGTAAAATTCGACTTCCAGGGGTAAAATAATGCATCTGAACATGTTGCAGATAATTTGAGTTAAAGTAAATTTTATTACGACTTACAGAGGTTTTCGCAGTTGAGCGGAAGCCAATGAACAAAATTTTCGTCCTATAGAAGCTTTCGAGTTATAGAAGTTCGAGTTATGGAGGTTCGACTGTATACACAAGGAAGTTTAAATGATCCAAAGTGGCTCGTCGATGATTATTAACACTTGAGTCAATTCACGTTGAGAGTTTTGTTTTTTTTCTGAAGAACAATAGTCGTGGATTTCCTGCAATCTTTTTAACTTGTACAAAGAAGAAACTTATCTTATAGGATATGAAATACCTACATAAAAATTTCATAACTGCGCATGTTATTTTCCTGCATTGCAAACGGCCATCCTCGATTGCAAAAACAATTTCGGAGCAAACATTTCGCAAAGAAATTAATAACACCGAGCAACACTGTTTGTAAAAGATTGGACTCATTGGCTTCCTTTTGCGCATTATTGGAAAAAATAAAGAGAAGCGTCGGTGAATCTTGTGCAAAATCGCAGTGAGGAAATCTTATCTTTATTTGGCATATTCGAGAACTGTGCGAAGCAAGTGTCATTAACTCAATATTTTCACTTAATCGATCATGCTTTAAGACTTCCTTTTATATCATGCCACTCGGTGAGTAACTGTTTGTAGAGCAAATAAACGAGGTATTTACTATTGCATGCGATTTAATTCTACAGAGGTAGAATTGAAAGAAGTATTCTAATGTTAGGGTCTTTTTTAAGCGTCTTTTCGGAATTTTAATAAAGAATCCATAAAACTTATTGCTATCTAGTTTCTTCGTACATATTTATCAACATTTAGAGAGTATTAAGCAATTGTTTTGGTGTGAAAATTATCCGAAATGGCCCGCTTTGAAGTCATCAATGTTTTTCGAACCGGGTGTTCATATCTCAAGATCGGTTTGACCAATTGGACCCAACCTGTGTGTACATTTTCAGCACACCAACTACGATCGTGTTAAAAATATATTTTTTTTTTTATTTTGACAGCTCTTTAAAGATATACGAAATTGTAAGAAATCAAAACTTCTTTTTAAAAGCATCGCCTTTTTTTAATTTTCAATATTTTTCTTTCATTCTAGTATCGCTTGTAGTCATAAGTACCTTAATTAAGATTCAATTTCAGTTTTCTGTTTCGGATGAACTAGCGGAATTATGAATGCCATAAGTGAACCTTTTGTTTTTCATTGATGACTTCAAAGCGAACCATTTCGAATAATTTTAATTTTTTTTATACCAAACAAACTTTTTAATACCCTCTAAATGTTATTAAATATCTGCGATCTTCTACCTATTTTGCCCTACAATGAAACCAAAAGAATTATTTTTCGACAAATGGTAACTGTTCAAATCCAAATGTTCGATTTGACTCCCGAAATTGCCCAAATTTTTGCTAATTAAGAAAAGTATATACAACCTATTGCTTTGTCTGTAGGTCGACCGATAACTATATGTGTATAAAATAAAACCATGTTGGAATTTTTTATTTTATATAAACTAAAGGGCAGATATCATGTGAACTGCAATTTCGTGATGCGTTTAATTCGCGGTTGATTCGAACTGTAGTTTTGAGCGAATTCAATTGAAAAAAAGTGTTACTCAGTAAAAGTACATTGAAAACATATACAAAGTTTCAGATTGATTAGAAAAATCGATATTTTCTACCAGAACAAAAGAAATTCCTACCTTAAAGCCACAAATACAAAATACAAACAACAAAACGTGTAATCTATCTTTTAAGTTTAAAAAAACGAGTCCCTTAACAATTTTTTCCTTCGTTCGGTGGATTTATCCAGTGGATTATTGGCAAGCAATTAAGCACCACCCTGTATATGCTTGACCTGTACACACAGGCGGTCAAGTGGTATATATTGAGGGAATCTTATCGCTGTGCAAAGCAGACGAGAGGAGGACCACGTTGGCGGAGCTGTTCGGCACTTTGATGTAGGTGTGCTCGCCGCGATATTGCGGTAACTCGGGTTCCTGGAAGCGTTCCGACGAAAAAGAGGCTCCGACGATCCTTTATTTCCTTAGATAACCGGTAATCGGATCTGTCAACACCGATGATGTCAGAGCTCCCGTTCTGTCGCACAATTTTCACTTCAATTCTCTCTCCTTTCATCACCACATCGACAGACTTCATAAGAATTCACTGAAAACTGCCGTGTACAATTTACAATGTGTAAGTTTCTTTTTCTACGTCCATGCATACCGTTATCACTGATAACGACGACATTATCGCCGATTTTGCTGCCTTTATAGAAAGGTTTGACTTTCTTATCGAAATTTCCTTTCGTACTGATTGAAGGCCACTTGGGAGCGACTATATTTGCGTTGTAGGGTATATAAATGAACCTCTTGAGCGACAAGTGGCATGAGTCTGGAATTCTGAAAAATTAATCCATTATCAGAACAACGATCTTTAATATTGTGCAAGAGACGTTAATTACTACGTACTTTTACTTTTCTGTTTAGAGTAGCTGAGTTTTTGCGGTCCTCGTAAAATTGAACCAGTGGCGAACTCATTCCAAACATCGTAGAGTTTTTGTATGGACATTCGGTGTTCTTCGGGACAAAATACGCGATCGCTTCGACGTGCTAAAAGCTTTATGCGCCATTAGTTCGGGTCCTGCTCCCGTGTGTAGTCTCAGACTTCTGTTATTTAATGATTCCGATGAGCTTTTGATGACTGAATCGAGCTACACATTGGCAAACGCTTTTGAGAGAAGTATGATGCGATTCTGGATGTCTGACTCCTATCTGGAAGATAATATTGCAAAGCAATTCAGAATAGGTTTTCACAAACATTGTTTTCGAAATTGTAAGTCCCTTCTAATATCAAATTAAACATTTGAATTTGTTTATGCAGGATGTTTAACGTCATAGTCGTCACAATTTTTCGCATACTTCTGGTTGAGTGTGAGAAAAATTGCTTGAAACACAGAAATCATCAGTTCTTGATATTCAACTAAATATAAAAATTGTAAAAATATAACGTTTTCTAAAAAAAAATATGTCACTTTCATTTTTTTAAATGACACTCATATTTTTATAGACATACAACAGCAATTGAATCTCAAATAAATGTGTGTATTATTGTCTGTTGGCATGCTTATAGGTTTTCGTAATCTTAAAATTGCCAAAAATGCATAAACATCTGCAGTCTAGTATGTAATGAGAATCCTTATCAACGCGTAAGTCAAATACTATTATTATCTACATACTATGCAGAAATCGTAAGTTGCCGACTAAATGAAATTAGTTGCATTAGCTTCAGTCACTTCAGAATTGTTACTGTTGGCTAAGTTGATTATATTCACATCATTTGAGTAAGTTGATCTCACGTTGATCTAATCGACTTGACCAGTAATGCTAATTCATGTCACTGAAGCTGATCGAACTAATTTAATTTATCCAACAACTTACAATTTCTTAAGAAGTTTTATTACTAGCCTGGGGATGTTTATGCAAATTCATATTTTTAACAGCGTAGGAAAAGAAAAGCGACTTAAATAATAAAAGTGTCGTTTACATTCTAAATATTATGAAATATATTTTAATTACACTATTTCGTGCATTTTTGCATTTATGCACATATTTTCGCACATTTAAAATCGCCATAAATGTATAAACATCCGCAGACTACTTACTACATTAAAAGTTTTTCTGAACAAGTTGTTGAATGAATGTACCGATATTGTAAATCATTGAGTTCGCTTAATTTTTAAATGGTATATGTATAGCAGTGGTATTAAACTCATGTACGAATACGGGCCACCAAATTCAGTTTAAGAAAATCCGTGGGCCGCAGACAGAAAGAAAAAAAAGTCTTTTATTTATAATGGAAAATAACTCATTTAAACTTTACATTTACTTTTCTTTAATAAATTTACAAGAATTAAAAAAATACATTAAAAGATACATTAATTTTAGAAATTAAAAGACTTAATATTTTTTTACTAGACACTTGGCATCTTTTCGCAGATACTATTTTATCGATATCAGGTATAATTTTTTGGGATAAAAATATTTTTAACATAGATTTTAAGTGTTCATTTGTTAACCTCACCCTGTGTGAAGTTTTATTAGTCTTTAAGAGAGAAAATAATTGTTCACATAGATATGTACTACCAAACATTGCCAAGATTCTCGTAACAAACATACGCATTTCAATAAAATGTTCTGGCAAGTACGAATAAAAATCTGGAATGCCAATTTTATTATATTTTTCCCTTAGCATTGTGTTGCATTGTATTTTTTTGGTAATAAAATTAATACAAGTTTTTGGCCGCGAGCCGCACTGTAAGCTGTAAGGTCTTGCAGGCCGCTTGCAGAATACATAATGGAATAATGGAATCGATAGCTTTTGGTACATTGTCAATTACAGTGAAATTGAAGAGTGGCTCGATTAAACGAAGAAAACGGCGAGTTTATAGCGAGAGAATACTGTAGTGGGATCATGATGCTTTATGAAATTAATTTTTTATCTTTAATATAACATTTTGGGGAAACCTTGTAGAAATTAATAAGAGAGAGTATTATGAACTATCCATTTTTATAAGTATCTCACAGTAATCCTGTTACAATCGTATTAAATAATTAATACTGATAATATACCACTTAAGGCTTAATGTCACCTATAGTATGTAAAAAAAGTTATATGTACTTGCAGCGTAATTGAAAAAAGTGACCTTGATTTCTTGTAGAAAACATACTTTTACAATTTTCAAATTTGCAATTTGTTGAATATCGAGAACTGATCATTTTCTATTTCAAGGATTTTTCCTCACATTACCAGAAGTGCCTGAAAAATAGTGACGAACGTTATGTTGAACATCCTGGATACTATGTATTTATTCTATCGTAGATTTTATAATTTCAGAGACCTTTAAACATTTGTGTACGACTGGGAAATGCCGAAAACATAGGAGAAAGCGCAGTACCTAAAAAGAAAGGCAACCGTGTAGAATCGCTGAAACCTACTTGTCCCGGTCACTTGTGGACTAAACAGATGCTTCCTAGTTGTCTGCGCAAGCTAATGACCGCGGGACCAAGCAGAATGGTTTCGTTTCTTAAAGAAAGTTCGTTCCGAAGCAAACAAAAGGACCAGCTCCTACTCGCCGGGGAATAAAAATCGAAAACACGTGGGTGGTTGCCTTCTGCGCGGTGTCTGGGTCATGTCACTCGACGATTTGGTAAAATACGACGCAGTAGAAACGCTGGCTACACGCAGTGAACCCTGACTTTCGATGGTCACACTGTGACCCCTTGCCCTTCTCTTTCTATCGCTGCTCTGTTGTCAACTCTTCGAAAAAGTGTAGCCACTCCAGAATGGAGCAATTTCTACTCTGCTCTTCACGCATACTATTTTTATAATTTGCAAAATAAGTCACTAAATATTTAATCCTCTTTAACACTGACCTAACATTAAAAATAATTTACATATTTAGGTTTCCTGTAAAATTAGTGAACTAAAATTCCCCATAAGTAGAGAGTCAAATCTACAAGGGAAAAAATGATTCGCTACAAGTCTCCCTCTGCATGAGCCGAGGACCCACGGATCAAGCAACGGTATGCTGCAGCTACCTTATGGCAGGGCTTACGGCCTTGAGTCCCTATTGGGCCTCGAGAAGCCACCCACCGGCAACCGTTTTAATGAAAATAAGTAATCTCGCAAACAGGAATTGTACCATCGTAAACGGTCGCACGATGACCTCGTAAATATGAAAGTTTCTCCGACAGCCTGTTGCCCTTCTATCCGGCCCTTTCCTTGCCCCCGTATTGCCCGTTCTTCCCTCGGTCCGTTGCAGTAAACTGTTGCAACGATCCTCGGACTGAGAAAAGAAAGAAAGAGCGAGGCAGGAACGCAGTGCGCAACGGGGACAGCGAGAAACGATGGGGGGACTGCAAAGGAAAAGAAGAAGAAGAAGAAGGTACCAGAGCATAAAGAAACGGAATGGGCATTCTGGACCCCATTATAGGGCCCATAAAACACCTTCGTAGGCGCGTGGCTCCAAGGCCGTGGCAGTCACTCCGGTCCTCCCTTTTATTTCTAGCTTCGCTCGCCGGGTCCGACTCTCGCGTGCATTGCAACGACTCTGCGACAACCCTGCGCGAATTATTATCTCCTTTTCTGACTCTGCAAAATTTTTTTCACGTTCTGCGATAGCTAACAGTGTTTTCTAAAGGGAGATAAAATTTCATTTTGCTGGTTTGGAGGCCCTTTCAGAGTCCGCGAAAGCACATTATAGTTTCTTGCAGTTGATTTTGCTTAACGAAAATTTCACTGAAGCTGTAAATATTTTGAAATGAGGGGAAATGGTCGAGAGGCAGCTGCAAAGGGGAGATAAGAAAAAAAACTGAGGAAGCAATATTTCAGCAAGGAAGCACGCGTCCTTGCTGCGATAGTCGCTAGAACCGCACGAACAAACCTGCACAGTAGTTGCTCCTTGGTTTGAAGATAGCCGTGGACTTCCAATCTGTCAGTTTCTCGAAGGACCCCGTCGGATGGGTATTATGATGGCACTAAACAGATTCGTCAACGCCACGCGACCGTGTCCCTGAGCTCAGGGCCGCGACGAGCACCCGACGACCCTGGAACGAACGACGTCATCCCTTGGAGCATCTCCCGTTCGCGTGCCGTGCATTCTTCAAGATGAATGACGGGAACGACCTTCCGTCGCGTACTTCTACATTCTGCAGGATTCTGTAAAATCATCGGGAGGTTATTGAGATTTAATCGTACGGCTCACTTCCCTGCAGCGACGAACTTAAAGCGTGAAATTTTGCTTCGATTCAGTACTTAGGGGGTGCAGAAATGGTCCAGTAATAATATTGTTCGCTTTGATTGAAATGTTCTGATGATTTTGCTCGTAGAATATTGAAACAAGTATTTCTATATTTTTAACTTTCCAATTTATAGGGAAGTATTGTAATGACCCCGAAAATCGAAAATCGATTTTTTGGCAGATCTTCATATTTCAATTTATCCAATTTATTCAATTTTAGGGTCATTTTAGCCTATTTTGACAAATTGTTCGTGTGTGTGTGTGTGTGTGCGTGCGTGCGTGCACGCGCGCGCGTATGTATGTACATACGTATATGATCAAACTTTTCGTTAACGTTTTCTAAAAAACTAATAACGAGATCAAAATGATCGATGATGCAATCGATGTGTATCACTGTAACTTAGAGCTGATTAGATTTTGTTCTAATTCGGTCCAGTAGTTTTTTAGTTTTTTCAAAGAAAACCTAACTCAATAACGCAATCTAAGTGGAAGAATATAAATTTATGAGCGAATAACTAAACGGAAATAATATATATACA
The DNA here is from genome assembly GCA_030770465.2 of Perdita meconis. Taxonomy (NCBI): domain Eukaryota; kingdom Metazoa; phylum Arthropoda; class Insecta; order Hymenoptera; family Andrenidae; genus Perdita; species Perdita meconis. The sequence continues at coordinate 20,708,756 of JASKOS020000004.1, forward strand.
TATATTATTATTATTATATTTATATGTATAAATATTATTAAGTGCGAGAGCCGATAAAGAGAGACTCCTGCGGTGATTTTAAACAATTTTGTCCTTTGCAAAAAGGTCCTTGGAAGCTTTGTTAACGAGTTATTAACGAAAAACACCGACCAATCGGTGAGCGAGTACAGGAGATTAATAATAATGCGGACCATGACGGACCAATACTACTTACAGCTGGAGCCCGCGCTGAAATTCATCCGCTGTATTCGTGCTTCTATTGGTCGGTGTTTTTCGTTAATAACTCGTTATCCAAGCCCCACCTAATATTTTCGCTAAGGAAAAAGTTGTTTAAAATCGCCTCAGGAACTACCCTTTTCAAGGAACTGCAACATTTTTGTTACACCCTGTATATACAGGGTGTTTCATTTAACTTGAGACTGTCAAATATCTGGAAAACTAGGCATCATACAAAAAAATGTTCCAAATAAACTTTCAATGATTTTGAAGGGGCTATTCACCTGTACAAAAAATAGCCCGCCCCCGCCGCCCCTGTGTGTGGGACAGTGGGCGACTTTGAAATTTTAAGTGAAAACCCCTATTTTTTATTGCAGATTCGGATTCTATGCCGCAAAATACGTAAGTTTTGTTCGAAGAATTTCTTTCGATTCGTGACATGATGCTGTAATTACGAAAAATAAGATTTTGCGATTAGCTCAAGAATTGCACTTCCGATCATAAGATAAAAAAAAGACGTGTTGAATGTTTCTAATGGGAACCCCTATTTTTTGCAGATTCAGATTGTACGGAAAAAACGCGTAATTTTTATGTGAAATTTTTCAGTTTTTTATAGATGGCGCTGTAGTCGCAAAAAAATAACATTCACTCTGTCATTTGAAATATTAAGAGACACATGAGTAATGTTTTCAAGAAAGGAAGTTTAATTTCATTTTTTAATTTTGACTCCAGATAAGGAAAAAATCGATAAGTTCATCACTTTTAGCGCCATCCAGGAACAACGTTCTGGACGTATTAGTTTTCTGTTTTCCTCAGGATGCTTTATGTCGATGAGTCCCCTCGCCTCTCACCATCCATTTATAATAAATGCTCGAAATGATGACCCCCAACTTCAATGCATTTATTGATCCGCGTTGCAAATGATTGCACACAACTCAAAAGTGATTACAGCGCCATCTGTCACGAATCGAAAAAAATGTTTCGGATAAAACTTACGTACTTTACGGTATAGAATCCGAATCTGTAATAAAAAATAGGGGTTTCCATTTAAAATTTCAAAGTTGCCCCCTTCCCCACCCCCCAAGACGGTGGGGGCGGGCTATTTTTTGTACAGATAAATAGCCCCTTTAAAATCATTGAAAGTTTATTTGGAACATTTTTTTCTACGATGCATAGTTTTCCAGATATTTGACAGTCTCAAGTTAAATGAAACACTCTGTATATATACAGGGTGTCCCATTTTAATCCGCCACCACGGATAACTTTATAAATATGCATCGGATCTAAAACATCCCGAATAAGAGTTTGATGGTTTGGAGGGGGACATCTGATCCTGTCAAAAAATTTCACCCCTACCCCCTGGGGGGGGGGGGTTAGTCGAGGGGTCACTTTAAAATTTAAAATAGGAACGTCTACTTTTTGTTGCAGATTCAGATTCTACGCCACAAAATATGTAGGTTTTATTTGGAACAGTTTTTTGATTCGCGATAGATGGCGCTGTAATCGCAAAATTTCAATTTTTCGCCTTTCTCGAAAAAATACGACAAAAATCTGTTAATTAATTAATATTAATAATAAATAATAAATATTAATAACAACGCACGCACGCCTGTGGTTGCATGTGTATTTGTGTGTCGTCGGCATTAGAATTACCCAATGTGTACCACGAGGAGGTTGCGCGATTATATATTATATATTATATATATAATAATAATATAATTATATTTAGCGAATGTTGATAAGTAGAAAACTATTAAATTTCCCCGAATACGAATAATTTTCTAATTAGCGACAATTAATAATGGTAATAATAAATTACAACTCGCAAATCGGGAAGTTCCTTGTGTGGCCCATAAAGGGTCACACACAAAATAAACATGAATGGCTATAGGCATCACTAATCATAGGCACTATGATATATGGAAACTACAAATGTGATCGGGAAGTTTTCGGCGAGCGAGCAACAATAACCATCTAGTTCTATTTTTATTTGAGCGATATGGGAAGGTGGAAGCATGTAACTTGAGAAGTATAGTAGGTGATCAAGTTATTAGAGCCACTTGCATACATTGCCAATTAATTGTTGAATTAAGGCCTAATACACTCAATTCTGAGTTGAAGCTTTGGTGTCTATAAATTGAAAACATACATTGGAAAAATGTGTGAAGAACATTTTTTAACAATCACAAGATGCATGTTGTTTTGCTCTGTCTCTAATAATTTGATCACCCGCTGTATGAAGCATTGAAAGTAATAAGGACAAAAGTTCTTAGATGACTTTTAATAGATTGCACATGAAAAATGCCTAGTCTTGGGAAAACGAAATCATGAAACTATTTCAACTACGGTGACAGATATATGGGTGAATAAACTTATGTACACCTTCGCTCAAAAGTATGTGGACACTAACCATTTTTATGTAATTTGTGATATATTATGTATACTTAAATAAGTTAAATAAGTGAATTGTTAAATTGTGTGCTACTAGAATACATTACATACATGTACGTAGCAGAATTTAACAATAAATACCGTCTAACAACAACAGTATGCTTAATATATCAAATTTCATAAAAATGGTTAGTGTCCACATACTTTTGAGCGGGGGTGTAGAAGTATTTTAACATTGTCTTTGAGTTTCACTTAAAAACGCTACGAACTTTTGATCCAACCCAATACAATTATTGCTAGTAGCTTTGAGTTAAGGGAGTGTATGCTCTGTGAAAAGGAGGACTTCTTCAAGAAATTATGAAAAACAAACTACTTAATGAATTGATTTGGTTCCTTTTTTATTAAAATAAACGTACATTATATAGGATTATCCAAATTAAGTAAATGGAGAGAATATCACAAAAAAGTTAGAGAAGAGAAAGCAAAAAAAAAATTAGAAATAAAAGAAAGAGTTTTGCAACGACAGATTAAAAGTGAAGAAAATAAGGTTTAGAAACAGTAAAAAAAGTAGAGAGAAAAAGAAAAAAGAAGAAAAAGCAAAGATTATAGAAGAAAATTCAAAAGTAAAAAAAGAATGCTGGAAAAATAGAGATAAAACAAGAAACTTGAAACGAAAATCTAAATAAAGTTTCTAAAAACTCTAAATACAGTTTCCAAGAGAATAATATTGGAAAAAATATATTTAAACTGCTAATAAAAAAGGTTATACATATAACAATCTCATTCTTCCTTGAATAATGTTCTTTGTTATAATTAAATAAAATAAATTAATTGTACGAGTACACAATATTTCTTTCAAACGTCCATCTACTGGTCATAAGCTGTCTGTTTACCAGATCTACTGTCCATTTACTGGTGTGCTTACCCTAGTTTAATAAAATTTCATTCATTTTCAGATTGGACCACTGTAGAGATGCTTATGGTTGTGATTGCACGCATATTCGGAATTGAATTTGAAGACCATGTTTGTTTGTACAGAAAACCGATAATTTTTTAAAATAATCTATAATGTATACCAAATCAATTCACTGAATACATTTTTTCAATAATTTCTTGAAAATGTCCCTTTCTTCACAGTGACAAGTGTAAGCATCTCCCTAAATTATAATAGAGAACTGAACAATATTTCTATTTTTATATTAAAGAGAAATGACTAAAGAAATTTATAAAATGTTGGATTTGCCACTTGGAAAGCGAACTTTGTCCTACTATTATTTTCTTCTTGATACAAAGATTTCTCTAAAGATACTCATAAGCAAATAATATTCTTCTCCAATCCATTTTAAGCATTGAATTCTAAATTATGTATTCTTAGCATCGAACAATTTCCTTAACACAAGCGTTGAGTAAAAATTTCCAAATATTAAAATACACACTCGAAACAAAAAGTATTCTGTTCCAATTTCTTCAAGCTGCTTTCTTCCAAAAAAATAAGTATGTACATAATAATCCCAGCGAAATATCAGTCAAGCTAAAAAAACCGCAGTTCTAAAAAATTCAAAAAGCCTCGACGAACCAACGTACAACACCAGACTAAGGTATGCAACACAAAGACCAGACACGCGGAAAATTCACAGAAAATTGGCGTGGAAAGTGCGGGGAAACTGTCGAGACGCGGAGAAGAATTGGCAGCTGAGGCGGAGGAGGAGGAAATGGTAGATGGAAGAGGCAGAGGTACACCGGATTCTCTGATCTCGGCGATTCCATCATCAACGACTCGGGGGACGGGGATGGCAGATAAAAGGCAATTGAATTTAAATCATGAATACGAACGAAGGAGAGGAGAGAAGGAAGCGTGACAGGAAGAGAGAAGAGGAGAGAGAGAGAGAGAGAGAGAGAGAGCGAGAGGCAGCGTAAGCCCCGACGGCAATCTGGTGGTAGCTTTGTGACGGTAATGGCTTCAACCCCTGGCCTCCGACCCCTGAGGCAGGCACCCCTTCTCGTTTACCGGTGGAACACGCGACTCACACGCGCGCAACTCTCTCTCGCAAACTCGAAGTCGATTTACCTATGCGCCCGAGCCGACGCGACGGCTGGAACCTCCCCGCTCGCATTGGACCTTTCCAGCCAGTAGGAAAATCCCGATCCTGACGGAGTGCTGACATCGATTTGCCACGGGGACGATGGAATATTTCTTGTCCGTGTGGAGGAAGATGTAATTCGATTCGCGGGGATCGGTTGGTTCACCTGGTTCACCTGGATTTTCGTTCGCGATTCGGTGCATCGAGTTCGATGTATTTGGGTGCGGTATTTGCTTACTGCGAACTGACGAATGGATGGATGCGACGAGATTATAGGGAATTAGGTTGTTACTGTTTATCGTGAGGCAACTGCAATTTCACCGGGAAACGACTTGCATGCAGTAGGTGTGACTCGAAGAGAGTTGTTGGATTTTTTTTCTTGGAAGATTAATTGAGGATGAAACTTATGATTGACGCCACTGGATGCAATTTGTAAACTGCGGAAATTTATGCGCATTCATATTTTTATACATTAGCAAGTGAATCTTAAATAAATATATATTTTACTTTATGAATACAGTAGAACCTCAAATCACTATTTTCCTTATGTTTCTTATATTATTTTATAACTTTGTTATATAACATTTTTATAACTTGTTACTTGTTACTAACTTGTAACTGTAACAAGTTATATAATATTCCTTACATCAATGATTTCAAACGTGGAAGATGTTTAGATAGCACAGCAAGATTCGTTGTTAAAAAATAAATAAATTCTGTGGTTAAACTCTTTTTCTTTAAACAACTTTTGGAGCGGTTGTAGTAAACCCCACGGCACTTACTCCAGAATCATCGAGGGCAAAATTTCTAACATATGTGTTAACTCAAATATCCGACATTAAATTACAATTTTTGCACCAAGACTATAAACAAGTAATCAGCAAACTTATTAAGGAGGAATGGCATGTCATTTGGAACACCAAACGCATCAAAATCCACGACCTAATACAAGATTTCAACTATAAAATACAGGATAATTTGTTAATCAGGAGATATGGTCGTTATGACCAGACTTCGAATTGGCCACACAAACTTAACGCATGGACACCTAATGGACAAATCGCCACCAAAAATATGCGAAGAATGTAATACATACCATAATCACAGTTACAGTTAGACACCTTCTGTACGATTGTATCACATTTGATAACATTTGGTGGTAACACCAATATGACGGAAATGTTAATCAAGACTGAACATATGCAGAAATTAACAGACTATCTCAACGAAAAATCACTTTATTAAAAAATAAACTTATAGAAAAAAAAGCATGTGTTATATAACATTTTTCGTTTTCTAACAAGTTTTATAACTTTGTTATATAGTGTATACGCAGCTTTAGGTTTAAATTAATTCATGCATTAGACATAATAATACAGTGGGACTCCGAGTAAAACTTGAATTATGATTTAATGACGTTCCACTTTATTTAATAAATATCAAGTCGGGTGATCGAGGTTCTACTGCATTATAAAACGTATTTTACTTTTGATATTTCATATATTTCTAGACCTGCGGGCATCTAGGGTAATTAACAGACTGAGAATTTTATGCATTTATGATAATGTTAAGTATGCAAAAATCTACAAGACTGTAAACACAAAACAGAAAATATCAAAGACATAATTCAACTTATAAGGTTTAACAAATAGGATACCCGGTATTCAAGTTTCGATTCTTTATTTATGTTTGTACAAATTTGATTTTGCATAAAAATCCGCAGTCTACGTATGAGTCAGAATAATTGAAACAATGATTTGAAATCACATTTATTGAATTTCTGAGAAAATACTATAAAGATCTTTTTGATAGTAATTACTAATTACATAATTAACAGGATTAAGTCGCGATGTAGCTAACTATTTAGTCAGCTGACTGAGACAAGTGTGTGTAGCTAATTAGCTAACTATAAATTGACTGATGAAATATTTGGACAATTTTTAGGCGTATAACAGGATTTTCTTGTGTAAATTGTGTATTTTTTCAAAACGAATTCAGTTCCTCAGACAAATTTCAGAGAAACTTTTTTTTAAATAATACATGACAAAATCGTCAATTTTACCTATAAAATATTAACTAATTTTCTTGTAAATTTACATACGTATGTAAATTATTATTTAAAATTATGTACAATATAAAATATGGATAATTTAAAATCTTTCATGTTTAATCTTAAAACAATAATTGTCTGATATTAACTATATGTTTCCAGCTTTCGAGAGATTATTATTTAATTCTTATTTTCTGCAGTATTTTCACTTATTTTAAAATCGTTATGAGCGGATTTAGGCGGCGGAAACTACCTGAACGATTTTTAAGTTGCCCTAAATTCTAAATACATAAGCATCAACAGTCTGTACAGCAATTTGTTTTTTCATTTGACAATTTTCAGGGTTGTGAACTGTGGCGAATAACCCAAAAGTCATGCTTCTGAGAGCAGTTTATAAATAATTAATGATTAAGGCCCTCTGTCCACGAGGCGTCGCTTCATAGACGCGTACACGTAGCGTACTGATTATTATGTGTCCACGAAGCTTCGCTTCATAGATGCAGCATCGCTCGCTGTACGCTTCCATGTAGCGGGCAATGTAAAACAAATGTAAATACAAAAAGATCCGTCCACGAATCGTCAGCATCACGCTTTCGTCGCGATTTGCAATCGTTTAACATTCTGAATGCATATTACAAATGCAGAACAAATGCTTTTATATAGTAATGTATCTTTTAGTAATGTATATGACATTTTGTAGATAAAATAAAAATAAAGTGAAACTTGCTCTGCATTTCGTAAATAGAGTATGTACTATCTACATTCAGAGTGCAAGATTTTGTTGTCGCCCAGCGATCGACAGTGTCGACGACACTATACGACACTGTGTCGTACGCTGGACTTCATGACAATTGCAGTTCGCGACGAAAGCGTGACGCTGACGACTCGTGGACGGATCTTTTTGCATGTACACTTGTTTTACATTGCCCGATGCATGGAAGCGTACAGCTAGAGCACTACAGTGAAGTCGCGTTTAGTACGCGTTTATGAAGCGACGCCTCGTGGACAGAGGGCCTAACTTTTATTTTATTGAAAGTTGAAACAGAAAAAAAACAGTGAAATAAACAAAATTGTCTTTTAATTGGACCGAAGAAACGACGCAAACTTTCCACTTACTCAACTTAAAACTAAGAAAACAATTTTCAGAAATAAAACTAATAACTACGAGTTTACATAAAAAAAAGTATCATGAAAAATGTATTATTCATAATGGACTTAAAAGACAATAAGTCCAAACATCCAATAACTATATACAATCAAAAAATATTGTACTGCGTACTGCGGTCACCATAAGCTCCACGATTTAGTCATCGCGTTGTCAATTAAATCAGAAAGCCACGGATATCCGAATTCGCCAAATTTCGCAATCAGGTATAGATAGAGGTGTCTGTGGGTTCCTCGCACGGGAGATGGTGGAAGTCGCGGAGCAATGGTAGCGTGTCTCCTTGAAAATATCTGAATCGATCTTTCCTCCCTCGTGTACCTATGGAAACCCGGCCACCGGCGCGGCGTCGCGACGCCTACTCCAGCTCCACCCACGTGCCCCGTACATGCGCAGCAAAAGTTCGGGGGTCGACGTGTCAACGAAACGCTCGTAAAACGGGCCGCTCCTTAATCAGCTCGGCGGCAATCGACTTGTTTCACCGAGGGGGTGGTAAACGTGTTCTCGTAAACTTCGTATCTTCGCCAGGATTGCTTCGAGTTCCGGGGCAATGAAAAGAGAACCGAATAGGGAAGATGATGTTTGCGCGGTGACGAAATGAAGGAGCTTCTTGAAGAGCTTATGGTCGACGGAAAAGTATACGCCATTTTGCTAGGGGTGCGGAAATGAAGCATTATTATTGCTGCGAAAATGAAGCATTATTATTTCTGCCAAAATGAAATTTTTTGAAAGCTACATAATGAGGGTCGTTTAGGAACGATAAAAACAGACAAGAAATAGGATAATTTGGAAATGATAACATATTTATAAAATTAGAACATTTAGTTTTCCTTTGTTCATTATGGATTTTTATTCAAATAACTATTTTCTAAATAATGCAACATGCTCTTTAGTTCAGCTTTTTTATTTCAGTTTATTATTATCATACTTTAGATAACTCTGGATTCCCATTGAAAAAATTTCTCTAAATGTTTTTCATCATTTTCATAAAAATTTATGAACAATTTACACTAAATAAATAGAATATCAAAACTTTAACAATCCAAAACATGAAATTTTATAAGTAGACTGGATTTATATGCAAAATTAACTTCTTACAGACTCAAACAAAGAATTGAAACTCAAATAACACAATGTTTTATATTCTCAATACCTCCACATGGTAAATATTTTTAATGTTTTGTGTACTTTGACTTCTCCCAATACCTTCCCAATTTTTGGAGTATTCAAATAAGTCAGAGACGCATCAAAATCCGCAGTCTAATATAATGAGTAGACTGCGGATTTTATGCATTTATGACGAAACGAGGTATGCAAACAACCCACAAGACTGTTAACATGTGCCAAAATATACAAAATGTCAAAAATACAATTGAAGTTAGAATATTTAGAAAATTAAACATACTGTTATTGAAGTTGCGATTCTTTATTCGTACTTGTGAAGATTTCATTTTGCTAATAATGAGTAATAAAATTTTCATTCCACGTTTCACTCCAAGCCAGCGGAAACTTTCCAAATCGAGATTGAAAACCTACTCCGCTCAAACGAATAGAACACCGTATAAAATATTAACCTCCCCACAATTTACAGACATTATTGACAACAATAACCATAAACTTGGGTAAAAGTAAGCTGACCTGAAAAGACTATATTCAAGGGGTGACCTGATCTTGCCTAAAAATATAAAAACGGTGAAGAAGAGGGGGAAAGCATTCATGCTTAGGTACTTCAACTGTGCCTAATTAAAAGGCAATTGTATAATATTTCTGTGGGGGGGTGCAGGGAAAGGTGTTTCACGGGCAGTTTGCGATTATAGGAGTCATAGACGGGGCGTACCTGTGCTGCGTCACTATACCATGTTCCGAAAATGGCACAAAAGGTCGTGCTTGTACAGAAGCGAGAGGCTATAGAAACGTGCAACAATAGGTGGTCGCGATACGGTGCAATTTTACGAGGAGCAAGGTCAACCCGTACCCCTCTAGCCTCACTCCCGCCGTTTTGTCGCTTGATTTAGGGTATGTTTACCTGCAGTTAAGTACCTTGACGCGTCCGTGACGGCGAGGACGGAGCTCAATTTGGTGCAAATAAGGGAAACGCCGTGGGAGGCTACTTCAAACGCATAGAAATCCTAACAGTTTCCGTAAACACGCACGCTCATCTCCCTTCTGGTACTGCTGGCACGTAATCCGCTCGACATTCACGGCAAAACCGTTCGCCCCCGTCAAAGAGAACCGAGAGTTTATCGTGACTTTTGGCGATATCGATGTTTGGATGGTACATGTGTTGACTGGGCATTCGGATTGTATGGTTTTAGGGGCACCGTTTCTCTTTTGACCTGCCACGCTAATGATAAATAAAGAGAAGGTTACATGGCACCCCTGGGCGATAAACATGGTAAGTCTTGAATTGCCTTGATGTGGAGTATCCGATGACAGAGTAGCCTTAAGAGTATTTTAGATTTATTGACCCGATTAGCAAGGAATATTGCAGGAATAGTTTTCGTAATTGAACATTATACAATAGTAATTTCGGTTAATAAAACAATAAAAATGTTAGGGTGAAAGCACTGAGCCGAGAATATTATTCAGTTGGTGTAAAAATAACTACTGCTTTTACTCCACAGTAAACCTATCGTCTTTCATTTACAAATCATTATAGAAGCATTTATTTTCTTTTACTTTTCAAAACCGTGTTTTGTTGTATTTTACAACAAAAATACACGTGAAAAATACGTGATTTTTTGCGAATTGTTTGTACAAAAACTTTATATCGAATCAATTTGAAAGGGGGGGTGTCTATAAGGCCCTTTTTTTGCCCCAGACCGATTCTTCTCAAACTTGGCAGAAATAATGCTCCCCATAGGCCACATAATTCCTGAAAACTGTTTATCGATAGGCCACTTTAATTCGGAGCACTGGATGCCTGAACTTTTTAGATTTACATGGGATTTTGTACATCTCAGGATTCATTGCTGCATTTCTTACTGTTGCCGTTTCACCCCAGTCATGCAACTTCGTCAAAAACTGTGCATATGTATAACCTATAAAATATGTAATCCGGAAAATCCTAGTCGAGTGCGCACATACCGAACGCGCAGCTTATAGGGGGAAAGGTCTATAAGGCCGTTTTTTCAACCCAGACCGAATCTTTTCTAACTCGGCAGAAATAATGCTCTACATAGGCCACATAATTCCTGAAAACCGTTTATCGATAGGTCACTTTGATTCGGAGAACAAGATGCCTGAACTTTTTAGATTTACATGGGATTTTGTACACCTCAGGATTCATTGCTGCATTTCTGGCTGTTGCTGTTGCACCCCAGTCATGTAACTTCGTCAAAAACTGTGCATATATATAACGTACAAAATATGTCGGCCGGAAGATTCTAGTCGAGTGCGTACATACAGAACTCACACTTTATATTTAAAGATTTTTCGGTTTTTAATAAGAATGTAGGACGAAACTCTGTTACAAGGATTTCAATATTAGTTTAATCGCTTCAAAATGTGTAAAGGGATACATTGTAAGAATTTTCTACATTAAAAATAATCTGGAAAAACTTTTTGTATGTTTCACTATTTTTATAACACTATGCGGATTAGGTCTAATATTTAGATCTAGTATGTACAAGTTTATTCAGAAGACAGAAAAGCGTATTGACAACAAGACACCAAACACTGAGGACAGAAAGGTAGAATTTCAATTCAAGAAGTGCAGGTATTGCCCTGTAAAAATGTTTAACTTAAAAGTATTGTTTTGTATTCACGAAGTATTACTGCAAATTCTGATTTTAGATTTTGTGTTTATACATACATATAATATATGTATGTAGTAGAGCGGGCCCTAATGCTACAGAGTAGTCTGTAATTAAATACTTTCAGTGAGTTAAACTGAAAGTAATCCACTACCAAGCGGCAAAGCGTCGGACTACTTGTTTCATGTGACGCTGCGCGCGGTATTCAAACACAATTGCGCGGAACAATCTAAAATAAACGTACAATAACTTCCTACTTTGTACCTAAATATATTAGAACTAATGCAACGATGCTAAGGATTTAATTGTCTTAATCACTTCGGATTCACATAAACACAAAATCTAAAATCAGAATTTGCAGTAATACTTCGTGAATACAAAACAATACTTTTAAGTTAAACATTTTTACAGGGCAATACCTGCACTTCTTGAATTGAAATTCTACCTTTCTGTCCTCAGTGTTTGGTGTCTTGTTGTCAATACGCTTTTCTGTCTTCTGAATAAACTTGTACATACTAGACCTAAATATTAGACCTAATCCGCATAGTGTTATAAAAATAGTGAAACATACAAAAAGTTTTTCCAGATTATTTTTAATGTAGAAAACTCTTACAATGTATTCCTTTACACATTTTGAAGCGATTAAACTAATATTGAAATCCTTGTAACAGAGTTTCTTCCTACATTCCTATTAAAAACCGAAAAATCTTTAAATATAAAGTGTGAGTTCTGTATGTACGCACTCGACTAAAATCTTCCGGCCGACATATTTTATACGTTATATATATGCACAGTTTTTGACGAAGTTACATGACTGGGGTGCAACAGCAACAGCCAGAAATGCAGCAATGAATCCTGATTTGTACAAAATCCCATGTAAATCTAAAAAGTTCAGGCATCTTGTTCTCCGAATCAAAGTGACCTATCGATAAACGGTTTTCAGGAATTATGTGGCCTATGTAGAGCATTATTTCTGCCGAGTTAGAAAAGATTCGGTCTGGGTTGAAAAAACGGCCTTATAGACCTTTCCCCCTATAAGCTGCGCGTTCGGTATGTGCGCACTCGACTAGGATTTTCCGGATTACATATTTTATAGGTATAGGTTATACATATGCACAGTTTTTGACGAAGTTGCATGACTGGGGTGAAACGGCAACAGTAAGAAATGCAGCAATGAATCCTGAGATGTACAAAATCCCATGTAAATCTAAAAAGTTCAGGCATCCAGTACTCCGAATTAAAGTGGCCTATCGATAAACGGTTTTCAGGAATTATGTGGCCTATGGGGAGCATTATTTCTGCCAAGTTTGAGAAGAATCGGTCTGGGGCAAAAAAAGGGCCTTATAGAAACCCCCCCTTTGACAGGCTGTTTTACTATATCTTCAACTATAGTTATGGATTTTTGTGTGCCGGTAAAATGCGAAATAGGGACTGGTGGCGTTAAAAAGAAAAATCGGATGTTGCTGGCATTAATGAAAAGTATTTTAAGATGTAAGTATCTGAAACATAAAAGGAAACAGATTTTTAATCGGTATGATTTATTGCTGTATCTATTACAGTTTCTTTTTTCTTTAAGAAAGTTATCAATTTTTAGGAAAAAATCGATTCATTTATATATAGCATTCACAGAAGGCTGTCATTTTAACATTTTTTTATTTTTCTTAATAAATCTGCTACCATAGATAGCCACATTGATATAGATTAAGAATCTATGTTTCTTTTTATGTTTCAGATACATACTTACATTTTAGAATACTTCTCGTCAACATCCGATTTTTTTTAACGCCACCACCAGTCTGCGCTTTACATCTGCCGTATTTCGCATTTTACCGGCACACAAAAATTCATAATTAGTAAATTAGCCTGCCAAATTTCAAATTGATTCGTTATACAGTTTTTGTACAAAAAAATTCGCAAAAAATCACGTATTTTTCGGCCGCACATGGTAGAATTCCCCTTAAGACAAAATAAAAAATCTGTCGAAAGCAAGTTTTTGTGTAATTGTTAAAGTATACAACAAATTTTTTGTGTGTTTTTTCCACGTAAGCTTCTTGTTTGGAAGCGTAAAATCGTCGTGTAAGATAATTGGAATATGAGGTCTGTTTTTGGGGGTTACCATCACTTCACCGACAATTATTTAATCGACAATCGTTTCACCGACACGCCTTCATCGACACCTCACTTCACCGACAATCATTTCCCCGACAGTCATTTCCCCAACAATCATTTCACCAGTAGTATACCGAGTTTTGCCGGCAATGTTTACATACAAACCATCAGTTTCTATTTAATACAGTATTCGTCTTATCATTTTGCGGTATAGACGTGCTGTGTGCCTAAGTATTAAACGTTATGAATTCTGAATCGAGTCGCAATGCTGTGGAACAAGAAGTTCAAATTCTTTTCTCTATTTGCGGGAAAACAAAAATCTGTATCAGTGGTTTTGTATATAATAAATCCAGAAACAGGGACAATTTATACTACTGGACGTGCGAAAGAAAAGGTGAGAAAGGTAACAGCAGTAACTGTAAGGGAACAGCAAATACAAAGCTTATTGATGGGAAACACATCATTCGTTCTCACGACATCTCGATCTCTAGTGATGGAAGCTGAGTATAGAATAAAACAGTTAGCTGAACTTACGGACGAGAAACCGTGTAAAATAATTAGGAATATATTTACTGAAACAAAAATAGCCATTCAGCCACATCTTCCTTCCAACAATGCTTTGAAGCAACAAATATTACGGAAACGAAGGATTAATAGTCCTCAAGAACCTCAAAGCATAGAAGAAATTAATTTATCTGATGATCAATGCAAAACCCTAGATGGAAAACCGTTAGGATAATAAAAAAAAAAAAATTGGAAACGATAATACTATTTACCACAGACGACAATATTAAAATTTTATCAAAAATGAAGACATGGTACATGGATGGAATTTTCAAAATGGTGCCTACTTTTTTTAAACAATTATACACTATACATGGCCATATCGATAAAGCACATGCAGCTGTGCCTTTAATTTATGCTTTATTGTCATCTAAAAAACAGGAAACCTATAAATTGTAACTGAAAGAAATTTCATGTTTAGCTGCTACATTGGACCATAACTTTATGTCCAGAATTTATTCTTACAGATTTCGAAATTGCAGTAATAACTGCAGTCAAATCGGTTTTCCCATCCATTAAAATAAAAGGGTATTTCTTTCACCTTTGTCAAACAGTATATAGGAAAATACAAAAGAATGGATTAGTAATTAAATATGGAACAGACGAATAATTTAGCGAACTAATACGAAGTATACCATGTCTTGCATACCTACAACCTGCAGAAATTCAGGATACGTACAATACAGTTTGAAGACTTTACTCCCCTCTGAAGCAGAGCCTATCCTTACTCGGTTCAATAAATATTATATCAGCAGTACTATTAGACAAAGACCTAATGGGAGAATAGTAAGCCAACAACCACTTTTTCCACCCGATATGTGGTCAGTATATGACAACGAAGTAAACTGTTTTCAGCGAACGCAAAACTGCATTGAATCATGGCATCAACATTGGCAATGCATAGTTGATTGCCATAATGTTTCATTATTTAAAATAATGAACGACATACAAAAGGAGAAAATTATGGTACAAAATACACTTGAGCGAGTATTGCATGGTGAACCACCAGTAAAAAAGAAAAAGAAAGATAGAATGAGAGAAGAAAAAATACAAAGAATCATAGAAAATCGAGCAACATATACACGAATAAATTTTGTGAGAGCACTAGCTCATACTGTACGTATATAATGATTCAGTTCTTATGTTTTGCATTACTTATGTATTAGTCAAGTAATATGCTCTATTTTTTTGTACATTATTAATAAAGTTATTTTGAGTTTATTTATGTAATACTTCATGTAATAAAAATAAATAAAAAAAGTAATTAATTTCATACATTCATTTATTATTATTGATATTAATAAACCGAAATTGTTAATACTTAGCAACTAATGGTATATCTCTAGCATTGCTATTTTTTTATGCAAGGGAATAAATATACATAGATGTTATGATACAGTGTCGTGTACCGATAACTGCACATGTAAACACATTATCACTAGCTGAATGAAAATACAAATCTACATCAATAATTATAAATTGTTGTTGAAACTATTGACGGTGAAACTCGGTATGAATGAAACTACTTGTCGGTGAAATGATTGTGGATGAAATGACTATTGGTGAAATAACTGTCGAGGAAATGATTTTTAGGGAAATGATTGTCGGGGAAATAATTGTCGGTGAAGTGAAGGTAACCCGTTTTTTGACCTTGCACTGACTGAACAGGTGCACTTGCTATTTCCTTCTGTTTCATGAAATAGAAAAAGATGTTGGTTCTGCACTCGTGCAGCTAGTGCAAGAAAAGAAAACAAACCTATGGTTAAACCTAGAATAAAAAACTAAATATTTTTATTTTCTACGCGACATTTACTAAAGAAATACGTAGGAATTTTTTTAAATATGGATCTTTCTAAAAACGGTGAACATCTAAAGAAAAAAATGCTATTTTTGACCTAAAAATTATGAATATATAAATGTATGTAACAACCCAGATAGCCAAACCTGTCGAACAGAACTTTACAGATTCTGCCATTACAACATTTGTTGCGAGATTGGCAGCAAATTTGATACAGAATCTGCAATGTATAAGGACTATTGACAAATTGGCGACAGAAAATCTGTTGACAGAATCTGTTGATAACTTGCTGACAAATTGGCAGCAAAATTGAAACAGATGCTGGTGCCAATTTTACAACAACTTTTGTTTGCAAGATCTGTTCGCTTTTTGGTGCAAATTTGTATCCCAGTCTGGACATTACAGACCCTGTTTCCAAATTGGCATCCCTATTGCGGAAACAGATGACTACGGTTTTGGTGAGGGTCTGTTTGAATTTGGTGCTAATTTGGCACAAATTTCGCACAAATTTCGCAAGTTTGGCTATCTGGGAAGGTCAATCTTTAACATATCGCAAAATCCCTACGTATTTCTTTGGACATTTGGACCGTCGAATTCAAAGGATCCTCTCCAAATTTCAAGAGAATCGGATCAAAATTGTAAGATTTATGTTGTACGCTAATTTTAAAAATTGTTGTTTCCAGAAAAACGTGTTTAAAGTTTCCGTGTATAGGATTAAAAAACTGAAAATTACTTTTACATGCAATTGTGATTGATGGAGCCTTATTTTCAAGACTATAAACTATTATTTGAAGAGAAAACATTTTTCTCGGGTTTTTTTAATTTTCAAAATGGTGTAAACTCATAAAATACAATATAAAATTATCGTTTAACGAATATTTTATGTAAATGCTCGCTTTTTTTAAGCTAAACAAAATAAGAGTAGTAAAGGATTGTCAACTTTTAATGCCGAGAAATAAATAATATACGAGAAATTATACGAGAAATAAATAATATACAAAAATTTCATTGCACTATTGGCATAATATTACGTATTTGACCTTCACGTTGCAATATTACGGGATCACCACAATATTCCTAACTCAATATTTATCGTGCAATATCTCAGGAATATTCCTGCAACACTGGGAATATTGCAATGTTTATATAACATTCTTGAAATATTCCTTGCTCTTCGGGATGTCAGAGTAGCTTTAAGAGCATTTTAGGTTTATTAATTTTTTGGAATCACTTAACCAAAAGAAATTTTGTAGACAACATTTTCCATTAATATTAAACTAAATACGTAAAGTCATTATTCTGTTTGCAATTTCTATGCTTTGTTATTTAATCAATTCAATTAATACAATAAATTTCAAAAGATTCAAAAAGATTATTTTAACAAGTTAAATAAAGGAAATAAATACATTAAATAGATCGCGATTAAGACTAGATTGAGAAATCATTAATTACATATGATAGATCAGGAAGTATTGTCTTTTATTATAAATAAAGAAATCATATTTGATCAAATAGATAATGAATTTGAATTCATTTGAAATAATGGGAACTCCGAATGAAATATACCAATTCTCTGTTTATGAAGAAGTGGGATTCAGTTTCTCATTTGACGTTAAATTGCATTGTCATAATATTTACAGAAAAAAAGTTCGTACTTCAATAAATCTTAAACAATATCCGATTATTCAAAAGATTTGACGAAAAATGTATTATGAAAAATTTACATCCATAAAATAAATCCTCAGGCTTTTCGTTTGTAAAAGTGTCTATATTTACATGTTAATCTTTCAAATCAAAATAAAATTGTTTCTACCGAGAAACTAAAATTAAGCGCGATCTGTTTCAAGTGGACGGACATTCTGTTAATCTGCAACGGAAAAAATAGGATCTCGGCTGACCAAGTTCTGGCTGAACAATTAAAAATCGTCAATCTGATCAATCACGAGCGATTGAAAACGTCCAAGTCTTCTTGCTTTAACTTTGCACGTGACTAATTAAACTGGTAACGTATTTGCAATCGTAAAGTCAAAATCTATCGAACCTCGAATACTTTGAACTTTGACGAAAAACTTAGTTCAACTTATACTGTCGGTCAAATGATAATCGTGAATCGGACAATGTACACTTACAACATCATTTTTATACAGCGGTACAATCAACAACACAACTTGTCTGCCGAGAAAGAATCATCGGAGAAGTACTCGAAGGAATCACTTCATAAGGATGATATATAATGAAGAACAGCAATATACACTGCTTTATTCATCATTAATATACTTATACGTAATATGGATACGTATACGTATATATAGCATTATTTAGACACTGCATATGTATATATACACGATATGACATAATTTATATCCGAAACTATCCTTACATCGTATGCGAGGAGAAGTGTATATCGTAAAATCGAACCCATAAAACGTGGTAGTATTAAGAAATATTTTCTCTTTCTACCCGCAGCAACAACGTCGTACGACTGATCGTATTTACTTTTTCTTTCATACGAACAATCGTCTCTCTTTCCGGTTGTACCATCTTTTACAGAATACCCTGTAAATGCGTATGTTTTGTATGCGTAGCGTATGTTATAAGACATTAGGATCGCGCGCGCGTGCGCAATCACACCACGCGACATACCCGGATGTACATGTGTGTGTGAACGAATCGTGTTTGACGGTATTTTTTCGGCAAATGTATAATTTATACGAACAAGCGTTATAACACATATACGTATAGATCACCGCGAGGACCGTCTCCCGAATTACGAGTCCTATGACTTTAATCGATCCAACATTGGCGAGCAACGCAGCCCTTCGTCCACTGGGAATTCATAAACAACGCTCTGCACGCGTGCTTACAATTAGTCCTCATGTTTCTGGTAATGTATCGCGTTCTAACTTTCGCACGATTTCAACCAAATTGACTAAAATTAACAATGATTAGTAGATAACATTAAGTTAACCGCTACAAAGTATAAAAATACATTTAAAATAACCGATAAATACTCCCCCTTCTTTTTCCAATCGACGTAAACATTTTACTCTTGTTATGCCTACTGTCCTCCTTAACTGAAACATCCTATGTACCAATTTTCCAATTATCGGGCGGCTAAACAATTTTTAAGTTCCCGCGTATTTTTTTATCTTTAACGTAGCGACAAAATCTCGTCTTCCTCGCGTGTTCGAAAAGGTTACAATTCTGTTAAGGAGGGCAGCATAATAATATTGTGGTATCGGGGGGCCTTCAGACCCGTTTATAAAGGAACACGTAACAGCGAGGAAATGAGGAGGGCGCCGCGCCGTGGCTCAGTGGGTTCAGAACGCGACTGGGGTCAGTCCGCAGGCTCGGGTTCGATTCCCGTGGTCGACGTACCTCCTTTTTCCTCGGTTCCTAAAATTGAGGGCTCGTCCGGGATGTTGCATCACCGGGTCCACGCACAAGGCATTATTAGAATTCGTTGCTTGAAAAAGTCTCCAGAATTCGAGAGTGGTACTCTCTCAGAGTTCACGGCGAACGGCGCCAGAAGTTGCGCGTGAAGAGAGTATGTAATTGCTGCGTCGAGGACATTCGAGGGCGAATGTCAGCGCAGGATGGCCGAGTGTGGTATCGGGGGGTCTTCACACCCATTTATAAAGAAAACATATAACAACGAGGAAACGGGGAGGACGCCGTGGCTTAGTGGGTTAGAACGTGGCTGAATCAGTCCCGCAGGCCCAGGTTCGTTCGATTCCCGTGGCCGGCGTTCCTCCTTTTCCCTCGGTTTCTACAATATGAATAATCAAAGTAATCGTAAACTTGTGGCGGTCGGAACCACCACCACCTTGCCACCAAGAGTTCTCCTGGAGCTCTTCAGTATTCTCAAGAGTGCTCGCCTCGACGGGCGTTAGTTCACATAGCTCAGTTCCTATCCTTCGACCATCCCCGCGTCTAAGACAGGGGCCCGCTAGTCAACCTCACTGGTTGACTTCGTCCCGGGACGAAACGCTCTTCCTTTTCTTCTCTCACACACTCTTCCATTTTCGTTGGCAACCACTACAATCACATCAGCGCCTAGCGCTAATCGCCAAACACTAATACGAACGAGTAGCCGTTGGGAGAAGATGAATTCGCAATCAATCGGCGATCTGAGCAGGCAACAAACTCGCGAAAGCGCCTATACTCCGAGTCAATTCAACAAGCCGTTCAAGGTCACCATTTTTTGTCAGCTTTTTCAGAAGGAAATGATCCTACGAAGGTTTCCCCTGTGAAGTATTGTGTTTGGAAGTCTTCGTGTTCACAGAAGATACCGTCGTGGAGGTTTCGCTATTAGAAAACTACGAGACGAAAATCTGACCTTGAACGGCCTGTTGAGTTGAATCGAAGTATAATGCTTAAAAAGCTTAACGAGTACGTAATAACGACTGTGCGACAAGGCTGAACCAGACACGTTTAGTAAGTTAGTCGAGTGGCAAGTAGTTAAATTGTTTTACTAAATTACTCGACTAAATTTTAGTGTTCATACACAGTAAATTACTAAAATACTTGCTACTCGAATAAATTACTAAACGCGTGTGAATCAGCCAATAGTCAGCGAGCAGAGTCAACGCGATCAACGCCACAAACAATACTTTGCCATAAGTAATTAACGATAGACTGTCTAGTCTTGCAGAAAAAGATATCGAAGTTATTCGAGTGATATCAAAGTTGTTGACCTCGTAAGATAACACGTGTAATATTTTGACGAAGTTCTCAGTCCGATGTTGCCCGGGTTCAAGACGACCGTTGAGAAGCAACCGTTGTCTCCGAGACTGAAAGACGAAAAACGCCTATGATCACACTGAGCTCGTTAGAGAACGATAGTTGCACAAAAGTTTTGTATCACGCTAGTTTTGATCTTCCCGAGGTCGGGAACACGGCCCTCGCCTCGCAAGAGGGCTTCACGTACGCCGAGGTCGATTTCCCCAAGCTCAAGCAAAATTAAAACGCCATCTTGTAACGCGAGTTGTAGCTCTGCGTCGATGTAATTGCGCGCGTTTCTTGTTGTAGGATTAGCTCGTTGCTTCGTCTGTTCCACCGCGATAACAAACCGAACAGACAGGGCAAACGATTGCTCTAACAGTGGTCGAGCCCGATTAATTAGAATGAATGGCAGAGTGTCGGATACGAAACTGTAAATAGTAACTTCTTTTTATCCCAGCCTTGGATCATTATCGTTTTATCAATCGCATGTAAGTCCCGACTTCCCGATGGCAACATTAGTGCCTGTATTTCTGATTACACTGTATCGGTTGTTGTTTTTCTTTTTATCTGCACGCAGCGACTACGAAACGATTATGCGTATGGAATAATGCTAATTATCGAGCATTATATTTGAATATTAATACCGTCAAGGATCCCACTACTTGGTTATTAACTGTTTCGAATTTCAAAAGTAAAATTTGAAAGTTAATGTTACAGATAATTTGAGTGATCAGCAATTCCTCCCTTTGTTTTGTTTACTTTAAAACCTAGGTTACAATTCAATTATTGTTATTTTTGCACTTTCATACATGTCATACATTAAGGCTCAAACATGGATTTACTCAAATATCACACAAATTTTGAGATTATGTTAATGTTCACATTTAAACATTAGAAAAACCATGATAGTTACTCTTAAGTGATCAGGAATTGGGTCCTTGACGGTATTTCGTGTTCTTTCTATTTTTCTGATTTTGATGATGAAAATTGATATTATCACGAGTCGAAATATTATCTCGTTTCCAGTTGTATTGCGATTACTTGTTATTACGAAATAGAGTGTTTTCTCGTTATAGTCTTAGGACTTGAGAGTGTCTACGACGCAATAACAAAACTAGCGACGAGTGTTTAAGGTCGATTCACATTTAGACGTCATGCTTGTAACTTGCGGAAATATACCATTGCTTTCTCCTCGTTGTTGTTGTTCCTTTACACAAAGGGTCTGGAGTCCCAAATCCTACACTCGGCCATCCTGCGCTCGACATTCGCCCTCGAACGCGCAAACCAGCGCTGCTCGCTGCTCGCTCTGACAATACGCGGCACACAATTACACGTCTTCAAATTCGGGAGACCGGCTTTTCTCGCACGAATTCGCACAAATTCACACTACTTCACAACTTTCTGCACAACGTCTTTGCTCCGCGTGGGCCGACGGTGCTCTCCACCTCGGACGAGCCCCTAACTGTGGGAACCGAGGAAAGAGAAGAACCGCCGACCGCAGGAATCGAACCTCGGGCATGCCTATTGGCCAGCGCTCTAAACCGCTAATCCACGACGCCCTCCCCACTTGCTCCTCGTTGTTAGTGTCCCTTTAAACTACGGGTCTGGAGGTCCCCGATCCCACAATATTCATATTCATATAGTCTTGTTCCAGGCTCGTTCTCGATTTGAAACTCATGTCGACGTAATCCGCGGGTGGACGTCGTGGTAGATCCACCGGTGCTGTTCTCGGAACTCCTGCAACACGATTGTGCGTTAGAAAAAGACACACTGTTCTGACAAAAGCATAACAAACACTCAATCTACGCGACTGAAAGCAGGGCTGGGTAAAATAGTATTTGAAATAAAAAATAAAAATATTTTCAGAGATTATTTCCAAAACTATGTTATTTTGAATAATTTGAAATATCTATTTATTTTTGTATTAGTGGAAATACTAGTTGAAATATTTATTTAATCTCTCAAGTATATGAAATATGTATTTCAATTGTGTTTCGCAGCACGAACTTAAAATAGTTACTTGAAATAAATATTTCTGCTATTATTAGTGGAATGAAACTTCAGCACTACCTTTCTCCGAAATAAGCTATGGATATATCTAGACATTCATAACTATGCTTATATTTTGTAGAATAAGAGAAAGATGTAAGTAAAATACTATGAAATACTAGTTGAAATAATTATTTCGGAAACATCGCACAGCAAATATTACTTCAATTAATAGCTCCTATACACGTGTAATAAATAGATATTTCTTCTATGTAGAACGAAGAAATAAAATAAATGCTGAAATACTACTTTATTTGAATAAAAGTATTGTAATTACTATTTCCAATACTTTTTATTTGAATTGTAACCAGCACTGACTGAAAGTCTGCCAAGCGATTATTTTACCAGGTGGTCCGGTCGATTGCACGGCTTCTTCTTGCACAGGCGACGAAATTTCCTTAGGACTCGTATCAGATGGCGACCAATCTTTCGCTACACCGCCGTCCATTCTCACGTACGGCGATTCCGCCTCTACCACCGGCTTCAAAGTAGTGATCACTGGTTTATGCGCAGAAGAAGACGATATATGTATATGACTATGGTTTTGATTGGCAGTGATTGTGTTGTTATTGTTATTACGATTGATCTGAAAATCGATAATATACACTTAATTAATGCTTCAACTGTTAGTAAATTCCACACTGTAAAGTTGGATTGACCTCAGATTGACTAGTACCTTACTAATGCGACTCATATCGACATATATCGGGGCAGTGGTCGATGAGAGCGGTTGTCCAGGAGACATATCAACATAGGAACTGATATCGGTGGCAGTAGAGTATGAATGCGATTGCGACTGTGACTGCGAGTAGGATGAAGGCGATGAATTAAGAGTTGCAGGAATACTGGGTTTCGTGAAGTCCAATTCCATCAGGTCCTCCATTCGTTCGGATGTCATGGAACAACCGGAGTTGTGTCCCCAAGAACTGCACAGCAACGGCGCCGAGTTCGATTTCGTGGAATTCGATTGCTCGGTGCCGGCTAAGAACGATGCCGTCACTACGTTCGCTAGCCTCCCGATCTCGGGCTTTTTCGACCTGCTACCCACTGAGAAAGCTCGTACTCTACTGGCTTCCTGCTGACTAATATCCAATCTATACAAAACATATTAAAAATATACGATAAAGGAACTTTATAAAATAGGCTGTATCGCCGATACTGCTGCGAGCTTTTTGACGTGATAACGTTAGACAACAACTAACTTCTCAAAATACACATTTATTATATGGTTATTAGTAGACTGGGTGTATTTTACTTGCGTTATTTTATATACAGGGTGAGACACTTAAAACCGGCTGTCTGAATAACTTTGCTGCTATTAGTGATAGGAAAAAATGTATCAGGCCAAAATTATTTGGTATCGAGGAGCTGATCATCCGATGTTACTAGTTTTTTGATAGGTGGAGGCGTCAAAGATATATGAAGGTCATTTTGTTTTGTTTTTTTTTTTTAATGAAACGGTATGTTTTTTTACTTACATTCTGATAGAGTATTTCAAGACGAATACAAGGACCTATTGGAAAGGTCATTCGTGGTCTGGGTGGAATAGAGATGACCTTCATATCTGTTCAACATCGGATGATCAGCCCCTCGATACCAAATAATTTTGGCCTGATGCATTTTTTCCTATCACCAATAGCAGCCAAGTTATTCAGGTGGCCGGTTTTAAGTGACTCACCCTGTATTTTGGCGTTTTTGGACATTCTCATAGATTTTTCCAATTTTTAAATTGCCATAAATGCATAAACATCCGCAGTCTAGTTATTAGTATTCAAGACAAATTATAACTTCAATTAAGCAGAATTATTACAAATTACATATAATTGTTGGACATGTGAGCAATAGAAGGGCCGGCAGTACTCGTACCTAGCTGAGCAGCCTCCGAGCGCTCAGCTTTCTGGCATTCCCTGCACTTTCTGGCCCATTCAGCCCCACTCATAGTAGACTTTTCCTGATCCTTTTGATCCGCTCTATCGGTTTGATCACATTTCCTCAATTTCGAAATGGGTGAATTGATCATGGTAACGCGTTGTCACTCAAATTTATCACTAAAATTTGTTGACACGCTCACAACACCCAAACCGAAACTTTTGATAAGCTATTGCTAATCGTCCGAGAAAATAGGTTTATTTAGCAAACGAATGCCGTTTGCACAGCGCCCATTCGAAGATGACTGCGCATCCCTTATCCAAGCCCTGCGCGATTGGCATATTATTTAAAATGAACGAAATCCATCGGTAACTTTCTATCGTACGAAGGCGAAGGCGAAAACTTCTACCGAATTTCGTTACAACTTTTCTAGCCTGCACCTCTACCGGCAGGTCGAATTGTAAGACGTTATCGCGTCAATAGATGATACTTAAAATCGAAAACAATGTTGTTGCAGGAAATTTCGTACCTATTCTTACGGTGTTTGTTAATAGGTTCCGGTCGAGATCCGATGGAATACGCTCTCGCCGGTCTAGACGTAACGTCTTCCCCAGGCGGAAGGAAACTCGTCACCTCGTCCAAGTGATACTCGGAGAACCGTAAGTCCGTGCTAGGCGTACCAGAAGTAACAGAACAACTACTGCCACCGTGCGACATATCGTCAGGGAAATGGCCGTTATGACTATGCGAAGGATCCATATCGACGTATCCGCTGTTGCCGAGGGGCGCCATAGGTACGTAATCCTCCGGTGAATTATTAGTTTCTTCGACGAGGGACGACGCCCGCGAATGCGAGTGACCTGTCCCTGAACTCATTGGCACATAAGCTGCACTACGACCGGGACTCGATCCATAACTGTACATATCTGTATAGGAACTCTGCTGTCAATACAGTAAATTAAACGCATTAATATTTCGTCGCTCTGCTAGTCTATGGAAGAAATAATCGAGGAACGAAGAGCAATAAATTTGACGACCTGTTTGCTCAGGACGAAAGTGATCGATTCTTATTTGCGTCGCCGTTTATTGCCTCTTCCTCGATCGCTCAAGAAATGACCCACCTGGGAAGGAGAATGAGACTTGAAGTTTGGCGAATATTTGTGATGCGGATGACCCACGGACCACGGAGCGTAATCGTCGCAGTTCTCTTCGAGGATGACGGGCTCGTCGGGCGTTAACGAGTGCCCGTACCTCGACATCGCGTTCTCCTCCAACGCGCTTTCGCCGCCGTCGTCCATCGACAGGGACGAGCCCGCGGAATCCGTGGAGCAGGCTCCGGACGCGGGACTGATAGGCATCGAACTGATCGGCGGCGAGTAGGAAAGGCCTCTCACGTACATGGAGTGCGGCCTCAGAACGTGGGACACGAAGTGAGTGCTCCTAGGATGACTTAGTACCGATGTGGGATGACTCTCGCTGGTCGAGCGAGCCCTCGACGGCAAGCTGTCGCATCTGTCGCGGCCGTTCGTACCTAAAAACACACAAGTTAAATACCTCGTCGCGAAACAATCACCACCCAAGGAAACAAAATGTAAAAAACATCCATCCTCCCAGCATAGCAGCAGTTAGTTTCATTTGCATATCCAAATGATTCCATAATAATAGATCCGTGTATAATATTTATGCAATAATCACGTACGGCGAATTGGTTATTTGATTCGAACATACAAGTTTGTTTTTTAGGTCAAGCAGAGATGAATTTTCAAACGGCGGGAGAAGTCAGACGAAATGTAAATTCGTAGCGCAGGAGCTGTTGCAATATAATGAAGGAAGAAGATATAGCGGTTATACGCGAGAGGGAATGCCGCGCGAGATGCGTTCCATGAAATGTTTCGCGCGGCAAACGAAGAGGAACAAAGTAGGAAGCGTATTAACTTCGTTATGATATAACATGCAAAACCGATTGCATGCGAGTAAAGAAGCTCGCATTTTTGTGACGCAATACAAAGCGACAGAGTATCATTTTTTTTTTTCGGACACTCCGAGCGCGACTACTCGAAGTCTTGGCGGAAGGGGGATGAAGAAAAAAAAACAGCGCCGAAAGTTCGGGGTAACAGAAAAACAGGAAGCAGCAAAAGGCATAGAACACTGAAAGAAAAACAAAGAATACATCGTTTTGCTTCACTTATCGTATGACGAAATAAAAATACATACAGCGTAAAACTGATCTTTTGGATGATTGCATTTGATTGATAATAACGGCGGCTAAGGGCAGCGACAGGGTTCTCTGATGGGATATTGTCGCGGTTGTGGTTGTGGTTGTGGTGGTCACGGTAGCGGTCGTAGTGATGGTGATAGTGGTGGTAGTTGTTGTTGTAGTTGTACTTGTTGTAACATGAACGGATTGGGAATTATTGACGGAATGGGGATGACTTGCTATTGAATGACGACGTCTAGTGGTAGTGGCACAGTTGGTATTAGTCGAGGCAATCCCATCAGTCCCAGCCCCGGTACCAGCAACGGCTGCAAACGACAAGCTCTCACTGTCGTAAAACTACTTTCTTTTTCTCTTCGTCTATGTTTCATCAAATTGAATTGACGCTACGTGTGTTACTAAACTTTGACGGACTTTCGTAACGAGGGTGTTCTGACCTAACAAACGGTATTTATTGTCAATCGATTCTCAAAAATTGAAAGATTCCTTATTCCGAAATGCATAAGCGTTCGTTCTACTCATTTATATCTACCAGCGTCATGTGAACAGTGTTGAAACATATTGTGCAATACTAGGAACCCGAGTTTTGAATCTACACGATAATCTATGGAAGTTCTATTTACTACAGATCTTTACTACCATTATTCAATTTTTTTTTTAAAAACCCTAAGATAAACATTTCGTGACATGAAGTTTTTTAACTATCCCATTCAAATATTTTTGATTCATCAACTAGTCAATCAACTGTTTCTAAAATTAACTTCATCAAATATAAAAGCCTGAACAATGACTGTCTTCCATAAATAAACTAAAATTAAAAAAAAAAAAAAATATGAACTTCATCGTAAAATTCGTTTATCTAGAAACATTATAAATATCTCTTCGTGCTACACACTTATTTCAAGATTTTTTGAAGGACAGAACCGATTGTTTTGAATTGCAATGGCATTACACCCTCCAATATTTGCAGAAGGAAAAAGCGTACAACTACAATGACAGAAAACAGACCCGTGACTGTATTGCAAGAAGAGGTACTCTGAGTCTGATTAGACTGCTCCTGTTCCTGCAGCGGATCCATCTGCTCCTTCTGCATCCTGTGTTCCTCTGTAATACCCGCAACCCATTTGTGTTATTCTAAAGCTAACTCTTCAATTGTACATATCGTGTTGCTGATATTTCAAAGCATATAATATAGCATAAATACAGTATTCTCGAGAGAAATTACTGTATCAGGCAATAATTTAAAGGGATTACTCCTGTACAAACTATTACTATACAGAGCTTCCACGCTGTATGTTCAGTGTCAATGTTAAAAAAAAAAGGACAAAAAATAATAAAGGAAAATGAAACAGTGAATTGTCAAATGCGTGGTATATTTATTTACATATTTGAATGCGTGTTTTTGTGCTCGGTGATTGTGAGAGAAATTTGCAATAAACCAGAAGTGATATCGCGCTAAAGAAAACGCAAAGGGCGAAGCTGTACTTTAACGTTCAAACTTACCCAACGGCGAAAAATTATGGAACTTCTGTCCAGCACGACGCTGCATGACAAAGATTGGCTTGCTGGACTCAGTCGCCGAAGAGCTACGCATTCTTTGACGTGGTCCCACGTCCTCTTTATTGCCACTGGAACTACTACTCATAGTATTCATAATAGCAGAATGCATATTGTGTGTTATGGTACTGTCTTCAGCCTCCATCCACAGCTCGCCACCACCGGTGACAGCCGAACGACCTACTTCCATGTAGAAGATGCGTTCCATGTACCCACATCGTCTAATACAACTCAGCTACAAAACAAACGGTGATTTCTTAATAATGTTTCTTAAGTTAGATACTTACACAGAAACTTTAACCAACTTACAGGGAATTCGAGGGAATCTGAATTATCCTCTGCCCCGATTTTCACCAGACTTAACGTTCGATCAGTTAAACATAGCCTATAAGGACCATGAATACTTTTTCGTTCACCCAATCCTTTCTTCTGCATTGTAACTTGCCACACATGCTCTGAAAATAAATGTTTACAACTTAGTATTACTGGCAACAGATACTTATTATTCTTATTTTAGTGACTCTTTATTTAACAAATGAATATTAATTGAATGAATCGTCAGTATTTATGCACGAGCTCTATCTTTCAATGTTCTTGTGATACTAAATTGAATTAGAGAAATTTCATAGTTCATACATTGCTTTAGTTGCAAGTGTAATAGACTTTAATGCGTGTATAAAAATTGCTTATACTTGTTTATATTATTGTTTTAGTTGAATGAAGTTACATGTGTTCCATTGATGAGAAAATTCATTTATATAATGTTTGGTGGTATAGTCAATTGTATTACAGATAAACTGCTTAGAAGATGAATTAGATTTGCATTTGTAAGAATTATTTAAATGCTTAAATACAATTATATGTATTGATTTTTTAGAATATTGATGTATTTTGTTAATGTATAATTCCAAATACATTGAATAATGACTTTGTTTCATGTAACACATATAAATATCTAATTTGATAACTAAAAATTTTATATAGATTAGAATTTGAGTTTACAAAACAGTTTCAATGTCATTGTAATGTCAACAAAGAGCATCTCCACCAAACAGAGATTGAAAACGGGAAAAATCTCGCTCGAGCGAAACGTCCTCCTCAATTTGCCAAAACATCAATCTTTTATTTCGATCCGGCTTTTAGTCTCTTTATTCTTCGCTCGTAAAATTGCAAACAATGACGCATCCGAGAATCGGGGTAAACAACTGACTTGAAACCCCGAAACATCGGAGGAGTTTCGCTTTGCCTCGCAACACCCGTGTTTACGAACGACCCGCCGAAAAATGTCCACCCGAAAATTAGTTCGCCCGCGAAAGGACGGCTCGTTCGTTTTCCACCGATAAATGCCGTCGCGTCTAATTCTAATTGAAACCGTAATAGCGCATTACCAAATATAGGCCGAGGTTGCTCTCCATCGGGCACGTCTCCGCTCTGAAGCAGAAGCATCGCCTTGAGCCATTCGTCCAGCTCCTTCTCGGTCTCGAGAATCAGGCAGAAGCACTCGTCCTTCGTGTACAACGCGATAACGTGCTTGTGCTTGGTGTCCACGCGTTTATTGATATTGAAGCAGCTGTCGAGCATGATGCTGCGCTTCGGCGGTTGGCTGTTCTCGAACTTCTTCTTGCTGTCGTAATACTCGAGACAGGCGGGATATCCTGGCGCCTCGCCGCGCAGCACGAAGTACTTCTTCTTCTGGGTCTTCAGCTTCTTCAAGTGTCCGCAGAGAACGACGGGGCCTCCAGAGGAGCAGACGAAGCCCCGGCCCGAAGACATCGCCGCGGTGACGATTAGAAAAGCCGTCGTCGCGAATATAATCGGTTCCAGAGTCCTCCGGGTATCGGCGCGTTGCTTTTCCACCGCTTACATGGTACGGTGGGATCGCGGATCATCAATTCGTCGCGCGCGTTTCGCACCAAAACATGCCATTCCGATCATTCATCGTGGCGGAATATGCATACTCTCCCACCCACGTTGCTCCACGGAGCAGCGAGCGCGCACGGAGAAAACACGCTTCCGCTAGGGAACGGTTTGTTGCACAAACCACCGAAACACGAGGCTCTCAGTGAACAACCGAAATGGTAAAACTGCGTATCAACGTTTCCACGCACATGACGCACATCCGAAATGCGTCGTTCCTTCGAAAACTCGCGCGCGTTGCACTTGGCTCCTCTCTCCGCGAAACCTCTATTCACTCTTTCTCTCTCTCAGTTTCCGTCCCGTCGTCCTATTGCAGGGAAAAGGTCGTCGTCGATATCGTCGTACTCGGAGCACGCCAACGGTGTAAGCACGTGTCGGGGGGTAAATAAGCAATAACACGCCACCACGGTGCATGTGTACTCGACGTGTACTAAGGGCGTCGCATAGATGCAGCCTTCTCTCGACTCACCGCCTGCGCGAACTTGTGCGATCGACTGACCCCACGTTCTCTCCCGTTCCGAGGTTAGGAGGATTTGTTGGGAAACATGGAACGAACTGTTGAAAAACCTTCGTTGGCGGATTCTCGGAAAACACGAGGACCCCCGTATACCTGCTTTCCGCGATGGCGGTTCTCTCTCCGTCTCTCGGTGCGAGCCTGGGTCCACCTGTCACGCGGTTTCGTCTAATTTCGCCCGCCGCGGATTCGCGCCGCTCCGATATCCCAGGGCGTTATTGTGGCACCGCGAACTAAGGTCAACAACGGAGCGTTCGCCACACCATTTACGACGTATTTCGCATACGGTCGAACGACTTGGTCGGTGCGAGAGGGGAGGGGGGCACCGTTCGAACCTTTGAGGATTGTTTTTCTGGGCTACGAGGCTCCGGTGCACCTGTTTATCGCGTCGAATAACACAATTTACTGCGTTGGTCCACAATGGTTAGCAGCGCTCGTATATACGTACACGGGACAGGCTGCGACCCGCGGCACATATAAAGAAACGTTGTTGTACACACTGCCCCCGATGATACAAGAGAGCGAGACAGAGCACACGCGGGCGTGTTCACGTGTACACACAACACGCGGAAGCGTGAGCGTGAGGGCACGAACGCGCGCGCGCCAGCCAGCCAGCCAGCACGAACTCCTGGCCGCTCGCTCGTCGCGAGGAGAGTACGTTTAGAGGAAATACGTAGTGAGGTGGAGAAAAAGAGAGAGAGACAGGCGACGCACACGCAGGTGGGTGGTTGAACCCCTGTTATCGTCGGTTGGCGCGGTGTAAAGGCGGCCCCTGGCTTCGGGTAAATAGGCTATTGTCAAGGGCAGGACGATTTTTTTCATGCGTAATAGTAGGCACATCAAAACACGGCAGCATTCCAGGTCGATGCGAGAGAACGCACTTCGCTTCCCACACCCCTTACATATATATCCTCTGTATACATATCTTTCTCTCTATATATATATTCTACATATATATATATATATGTGTGTGTGTGTGTGTGGGTGTGTATATATCTAGCACGGAAGGAAACAAACACGAATGGAGTTCACGGCGCGGTCGAGAACGTTACGGCAACGTGCACTCCTGGTCTCAAGTACGAACGTCCGATCAGGCACACGCGAAATCCGTCCACAGTAATCACATCTGCTCGAGGTGAAAAATTCGGGTCTCCTTTCGTGCCCACCATCCCTCTCTTCCCCCTTTCCGCCCGCGTGCGAGCGAGCGAGCGAGCGACAAATACAGCGTCACTTGTAATCACGAACCTGTGGCTTGACTGTTTTTCTTCTCCCCCCGGATATCGCCACGCGACAGATTCCGCCACGGATTTCGTGGTTCCTCACCGCATCACACGTCGACGTTCACGAACAGCACACTGCACGGTATCTTTCAACTTTTTTTTCCCCGTCGCACCGCCTAGACAGCTAAATAGGCGCTCATGTCCATCTTGTAAAGGTCATGTGTATGGTAAGCTCCGCAGTTGTAAACAAGATGTACGCAGGCGCTAACCGCTCGAATGGCGGCGCGGCGACGGCGGCGACTCGATACGCGATACGCCACGACCGTAAATACACATACGTACGTACGTATTTACGTATACATGCGGTTTGTCTCTCCTTCGCAGTGGCGTAACTATCGTGTCGACTAAACACCGCAATGCGGTGGATCCTCCCGGAGGTCGTTCAAGTTGCGCTACATTCTTCTCAGAAACATAAGTTTATCGGTGATCGGGGGGGCCTAGGTGTGATATACTTCTCGAACGGTCGAACGACAAATAGTATACTTAAATAGGTTACTTTATTTTCATTCCCTGATTCATTGGGAT
This sequence comes from Perdita meconis, assembly GCA_030770465.2. Classification (NCBI taxonomy): domain Eukaryota; kingdom Metazoa; phylum Arthropoda; class Insecta; order Hymenoptera; family Andrenidae; genus Perdita; species Perdita meconis. The sequence continues at coordinate 20,741,533 of JASKOS020000004.1, forward strand.
TCGAAAAATACTATTTCACCTGTGTCCGACTCCGCGAATCACCAAATATTCTTTCCGAAAATAGGAACGCAGCTTCGTTCGAAATACGCTACCAAAAATTCCGAATCGCCTGTCAATTGTCGATACCGTATTGTTAGATTATTCGAACAGTTCGTAGCGCTGTGAATTCCTAATTTTCGAAAATCAAGTTTTTGCTGTTTTCTTTCTTTCTTTTTTTTTATAAAATTGACTGACTCCATTGTTTCTTTAAATGACTTTTCATTATCTGTCACTCCATTTCACGATTATTCCTCGGAAAAACTTAGCGTTCGAAAAATAAATTTGGAAACGCTATAAACTTTCCAAACAATCTATTAATTCACAGAGTATCTCTATGCACAAGTGAAGAAATTCTCGCTTCCTTTATTTATTATACAAAGTGGCTCCGATGTTGAATTGTTTTAGTTCTATGATCTTTGCGCGTTTCTTTGAATAGAAATTTAAAATTGTTCGCAAAGTAATGTAGATAAAAATGCGCTTTGTTTTTCGGATTATTCCTCCAAGTATCTGTTTAATTAGTTTTTTTTAAATGAAAATATTTCTTGTTAAATAAATTGAATTGTCTAAAAAATTTGTAAGAGTATTTTCATAAAACAGAGATTTTAAAAAACTCAAAAATTAATGCAAAATATTATAATTATTTATAGTTATTAAATCCTGCATTATTAACTGAAAAAGTCATTATTTCCCTCATTTAGAAAGTGATTCCACGTTTTTGAACAGTAATGTATATTCAGACATATTGTTGAAAATATTGAAAAGGACATTCTTATTAAAACTTAAAGCATAAACATTTTGAAAATAAACTAGTGTTATTTCTGTAACTGCTCATATTCTACTTGACACTAATACGATACGCTTGTGATTTTCATTTTTTCTCTTAATAAACAGAACTGAAGTATATTGTCAACAAAACTTGGCTCAAATTTGAAATGTGACTCAGAATGCTAATCAGAAACGCTTATTTTGAAGTTTAGTGAGTCGTCAGGAATTTGAATTCAAATTACGTTTCAAGGCAATGAATGACTATGTGCAACAAATATGGAATAACTTTTGGTTTATACTTCAGCATAATTTTAGAAAAAGTGATTCGCTACTTTTCCTTATAGCTTTCCAATATTGTTTTTACCAGCGAAAGAAATGTGAAATATTTTGTGTATTTAAAGATTTAGTTATCCAAAGTTTTTTATTCTTTATTTTATTTTAGTTTTTTTATTTTAAAAACATCAACAATAAAACTACTTCCTTTTTCTGACCATTAAAATAAAAGTCCTCAAATTCTTACATTTAATATTAGAATATATTATTAAAAATGATATTCGAAATAATTCAGTGACCCACACTTGTTACAACTACATTTAAATAATATTTCAATAGATTTTAAGTGTAAATAGAGTACTGTAAATTGAAAAGTTTTGGTATTTTTTTTTTTTATTAGAAAGTATTGACGGTGTTGAGGTCTATGCATGCGTCGAAGACGAGTGACGTAACGGAGCGATGAAAAGTATCAACGTAATTGAAACTACGCGCGACACTTATAGGCGGTGAAACAATTTCTAACTATTGTAATTTTTGTTACGCCACTGGCTCGTTTAATGTCTCACGCTGATATAGAGCGTCGTAATATAGAGACGTGCGCTTGCACGACGGAACGTATATGCGTGCTTTCAAGTCAAGGTGGACGACTATGAATACGGGCGTTTCGCTCACATCGTTCTAGCTATTGGATCCTCATCGGCAGGGTCGTTAGTAAACACATCGCAAGCACGTAAACAAATTCCTCCACGCTATAATCGGTTGTATCGGTCGTTCGTAATGCGGCGTCGGGAGAGATGTTTATAATTTCTAATAAAATATGATTGACGATGTTGAACGGTTCGGTAAAGTGAACGAAGTCGCGGTTTAATTCTCGTCTAATTAGTTGATCTTGTTATAATTTGTAGATTAAGGTGAAATACTTCTTCGTTTGGTGTTCGACAGTTCATTAAATCTGTTGGTTACGGTTCGTTAAATCTACTTGCGCCGGTTGCACGGTAAAGCATCTGATGCGAGTGTAAAGTAAAACAGTTGACAAATATGCACTCTTCATCTGTGCAGCTGGCTACGTAGATTTCGCGAACTGTTGATTTCTTTTCATCTATGCATTTTCTGTGATCGCTGCTCTTTTTTCCTGTTTTTCGCAGCTGCCAATTAATTAAGTGAAGGTAAATTAAAGTTTGTCATCTTCACTGTTAGCTGCATTCTTTTGCTTCTTCTTCCTCTGCAGATGCGTCGCACATTAGAATAGTAGAATATCCAGAATTGCTTGGTGCATTTGTCTAATTTTGAGCCACATTGAGACAGAAAATTAATTTTGCCATATATCTCTGCAATTGTCATCATTTTTTCAGTCCTAGTAGGCAGAAAACAAGACAAGCTGCGATAGAGCGATATCAAAACTCAAATTGGTGGTTGCAAGGGTGACAAGTACGTCAAAAATGAAAGAGTTGTCTTGAATTTATTGTTTCGATTGCTTTCAATTGCAGTTTGACCCAATAGCTATCCTGTAGTGTTCTTTATTCTAATAACAGTTTGATAAACAAAGCTTGATAAATAGGCTGATGGTCAAGCTCTTCTGGACAGATTCAGAATTTTTATTTTTAAAGAGAAACTAATCGATTATAAGATTGTGTTCCAAGCAGACAACTATCTAATGACTGCAGGTCACAATCTAACATGTGGTAATTGGTCTAGAGATATATGTACACTAGCATTAGAAAAAAAAAAAAAAAAGTAAACCCTCAATCTTGCTTGAACCCACCTCAATCAGGGCACAGATATTTCATAAAGAAGGTTTAAATTAGTGGAAGCATGTACTAACACTTTGATCCTTCTGTCTTTAAGGGAGATCATAAAAAATGAATGTTTGTACTATCACTTTGAGGAACGTTTTCACTTTTCACCTGTTAATATACACAATGGTTCACAAGAAATATATGTGAGATATTTTTACAATGACTGTTATTTTAAAATTCCATCAAAATTAGTTATCCTTTCCTTCCATTAGAACCTAAATTTCATTATTTTCTATGCATGTACAGCAGTGTTCCAGTTCTCCAACACTGGTTTTGTAAACGAAGTAATTAAATGCAACAATTGTATTTACATCAAACAGAATTTCTTTATTTTGTTCATGTTCTGAGACTCCATATTTGCTATTTAAATATAATTTTGTAGTAATACATCTTATAATACTCTCAAATATAATTGGAATTACATTATATTTATCAATTGCATTTATCAAACTAAACTATTTATTCGTACATAATTATTGCAACAGTTATTTTGCAAAAATTATATGTAGAGGTAGTTAGAAATTGACTAAGTTAGAATAGAAATTTTAATTTGAACGAAACCAAAATTTTCCAAATACTTAGATCTTAAGATAATACTATACTACTTTTTCGAAATGTTTATCTAACTGGAGAGAGAGTTGTTTTTTGTTATCTTTTTATTTTTATAAATTTTTAAATAACTAATATAATTATTTAGATTAATTGTTAATAAAAAAATATATGTCTTTATTTTGTGTACCTCAGGAACTATGAAAAAACCGCGATCAATAGAAATATTATAAGTACAGACTACCCTACCGTGCTTGAACTATCTTTGGTTCTCTATTAAACGGTAAGACAGTATTTACAATAGTAGTTCGTCGTAGATAAAAATAGCACCTATAAATATCTATAAGTAATACAATGTATCAGTCAAAGAGTGATGTGGTTCCAATTGTACGTTTTGCCCGACAAGGGAAACAAGTTTGTGCGCATATTGGCATGGAGCTGGAACTTTTATAGTACCAGGCCAATTGTAATACAGATGACACAATTTGTACGTTAGTTGTTGTATGTGATCAGCCTTCATTTTTTTACTGTCATAGACGACAATGTAATGTGTCGGCGACACTGTGCCTTGCCTTATATTCTGCGACACTAAATAGAAATCATACATATGAGATTTCGTTATGTTCGAATCGACAACGGTTCCTGCCGTCGGATTTTCTAGATTCATTCCCTGAAAGTACACAACGAATGAATGTGCATGACGGAACACTGAATTGCGTTAATATTTGATCTCTCGTTCGATAACTTACAGCTTTTGAAAATAATCGTGTATTGATACGCTTTTGTACGATTATTACAGTCAGTGCAGGTTGATAACTCGGTTCGACGTTTTTAAATGTTGCCAATAATTGTTTCACCTCGTATTTAGATACAGTGTCGATTTGCCCGTCACCAACCCCATCCCGATATAAAATAATACGGTCCGGGTAACGCTGGTTATGCTGCAATACAGAAGATAATAGTAACGCATAATGTCAAGACGAACCAAAGTTAATTGCGTCGCATGATATTGCGGTGAGCTTCTAAACAGCATGTTCATAAGATTTTTTATAAATCACGATAAATACTTTCCACACAATCGTACATAGTTGCTGTTTATGTTGTTTTTCGCCGCGTGTTGTACGACGCGTTTAGTCCGGATTCAACTTTCATGCATGTAGATGATAGTAGTTAATAATTACCTTATAGTACGCTTTAATGGCTGATATCATGCAGATTTGTAGCATATCTACCAATTCTTGATGTCTCCCTTGTAAGCAAATTTTACTGTGCCAAGTTGTTAGCATTTTGTCTAAGCTTGCTACAAAACCTGCGACGCTACTTTTCGTCGATTGTCCAATACCTCCATGATACACATCTATCCCACATATCATGCAATTGTCCTAGCAGAATGAATTCAATTGTAATGCCATTGTTTCTTTCAAAATAAGAAGATAATTAAACAATTTCATACCATCGGTATTTTTACAGCCCAAAGTGCTCCTCCTAACTTACAAGTAATTTGTAATGCAATCTTTTCTGTAATACTTTTCAACTTATCGCCGCGTGAAATGGTTCGAGACATTATTACTTGAGAGGCTATAGGCATTTCTACGCAGCATAATCTGAATAATGAACGAAATAATTACGACAGAAAATAATGAAATATACCAAATACAATTTTCTCGAAATATGGGGTTGTCGGAAAAGTCATGACGCATGTGTTTTATGTTTTTCAATATACAGGGTGTAACAAAAATGTTGCAGTTCCTTAAAAGGGGTGATTCCTGAGCTGATTTCAAACAACTTTTTCCTTAGCGAAAATGTTAGGTGGGACTTTGTTAACGAGTTATTAACGAAAAACACCGACCAATCAGGGAGCGAGTACAGTGGATGAATATCAGCGCGGGCTCCAGCGGTGAGTAGTATTGGCCCGCCATCGTCCGCGTCATCATTAATCCGCTGTACACGCTCCCCGATTGGTCGGTGTTTTTCATTAATAACTCGTTAACAAAGCCCCACCTAACATTTTCGCTAAGGAAAGTTGTTCAAAATCACCTCAGGAATCACCCCTTTCAAGGAACTGCAACATTTTTGTTACACCCTGTATAGTCATTTATTCGTATGAACAATAAAGTTCCAATCAATTACATATTGACCTTCATAATTTCTCGCTCATAAAAGTACCTGTCTTTGTCGGCGAAAAACTGGATATGGTGCTGTTTCACATCCTCATCTGATTTAATCGTGATATCGCGCAAAGAATTCCAAACAAGTGGAATTCTGAGGGCACAAAGTCAGGTGAATATGCTGGATGTGGCAACACATCCCATTCAAGCGCCAATAATTTTTGACAAGTGATCATACTCGTATATGGTCTCGCGTTTAAATCATAAGGATGTGAAACAGCACCTTATCCACTTTTTCACCGACAAAGACAGGTCCTTTTATGGCAAAAAGTCATTGAACAAAACAGACAGTATGTAATAATTGATTCATTTTTGTTGTTCGTACAAATAAATGACCATTGAAAAATATAAAACACATGCGTCATGAGTCATGACTTTTACAACCCAATAGTATCGATTTCCATCGATTGAGGATTCATCGCCGATCCTGAAGCGATACTATTTCGAGAGAACATCATAAACTTACCTCTTTACAGCAGAGTATCTATCGGTACGATTAGTAGGAAATACAATAACCATTAAATCAGCTTTATCTTGAATATTGTTACGTAACTGTTGCAAATATGTTTCAGTCCTATCATTATTTAAACAAATCATTTGCGGTTCTCTGACGCATAATCCCATAACTCCTGAAACCTTTTTCAACATACCAACGAATTCTTGAGAGCATCTGCTATCTTTTTGGCAAAACAGTACCGACCAGTTATTTAAATTAGGCTGAAACATGATCACAATTATCGTGAATATTATTCTCGTCGACTGTAGCGCATTGTACGCGATAGAACTTACGCTTCGCAACACAGTGCTTCTGCAAGCGGCAGAACTCCAGTCGGCTGGTCTTGCAGGTTGCAATTCGAATTTTTTTTCATTTCCGAAATGTATTATTTCGGGCTGGAGAACTCTTCCTGTGAACTCAGCTAAATCCGATTCTAATCGCAAACCCCATTCACCCAATATTTCACGTGGTATCTCGTTACTTTGTACCTCTTGTACAAAATGTCTGTATACGTCACGACGAGCATTAGGTGACATTTTAGTTAAGGCATCTAAATCTTTCATTATACGGAAGTCTGAACGAATGCTATCGGTCAGACTTGCTATGTAACATAATTCAGGAACCAATAATATTAACTGCTCCTGTCGCTGTATACACAAGATTCGTAATGAAAACAATTAGTATTAGAATTTTCTGTTGATACAAAGTAATATCACGAGAAAAAAATTACAAACCTCTCCTGTTGTCGTTCTCTTTTTAGCGCAATGAATCAAGAGGGGCTGGTTTCTATCCCTTATTTCTAAGTTCCAGTGTTGTTTGTAATAATCTATTAAAGTTATTTCGGCATCTCCTTTGGTAAATACATGTGTCGGATTTTTATTCCATGAAATATCATCAATACGGTAAGTTCTGTTATTATATCTTGTAAAGACCGAAAGCCCAATTAATTCTCTCGCAACCACGTCTTTAAAATTTGGCTTGTTTCCCAGATTCACTCTGTAATAATAATACATTGTAGTTTTGTTAGATTTATTCTATGGTATTGAATATTGAATAATAGCAAAATTACTCGGAAATCTTACATTATTTCACGCACAGTTTCGGTACGCATAACCCGATGCTTCGCGTCCATGCACAACATTAGGCCGGCTTCGTATTTATTAATTACTGCTACATAGCCCGGCCATACTTCTAATTTATGTTGTGGCACAGCATGTATGCCCTTTGGGTTGAAACTGTGTTGCCCAATGCGAACTAAACTAAGGGCTCGCATAACACGTTTCAGTAAATTATTAAAAAAGTGAGTATTCTCCAGAATATTCTCTGCTTTTTTATATATTACAGTTAGTAATACTACTGACCCATCCATAGGATGTGTAGATTCAAGAATAGTTCTCTGAAATTACAAATCGTGCATCTTCACACGTACTTTTCATCGTCATTATTATTACTTACTTCGTCTTTCAATTTTTGCGGCAAAAAAAGTGTAACTCCATCGAAAACTCTTGTTTTTCCAAGTATATGTAAATGTTGATTGAGCAACTTTGAGCGAAGAGGTCTCGAATCTATGTCTGGATTATATTTAACTTCATAGTTGAATATCCCTTTTCCAGGGTCTAACTTGATTTTTATATAATTGGCTTGTAATTGTATCCTGAAAGTTCATTATTAAATTCATGACGATTTGTTCGTGTTGTAAATATTAAGCATAAAGCTGTAATACTTACGGTTTTCCCTGTGCACCCTTCTGAGGAGTTGGCATAGGTATTTGAACCGATATGTCAGATATACTTCTACTATCCTCAACAGTCAATCCTGACATTTTACTTGTAATTGTTGCATCGCCCGATGGACCAGGAACACTTGCTGGTTTAGCCAAAGCGGTCGCGCCAGGAACAGTTGGTGGTTTGATCGAAGCGAATGGGCTGGGAACACTTGCTGGCTTAGTCAAAGTGGTCGCACCACGATCAGTCGGTGGTTTAATCGAAGCGAGTGAGCTAGGAACACTTGCTGGTTTACTTGAAGTAGATTCTTCGGTTGAGCTATAAAAGCACAGATTTATTGTCTTCATGATCACGAAAAGTAACACATTTCGTTCGTCACCGCGAAAAATAACTCATTTCGGTGGTTAGCCACGAAAAGTAACACGTTTCGTGCTTCACCGCGAAAAGTAGCATATTTGAGTGATTAGCTATGAAAAGTAAAACAGTGAAATGTGTTAGTTTTCGCGGCTGACGCCCAAACTTGCTATTTTTCGTGGCGAAGCAGTGAAACGTGTTAGTTTACGCGGCTGAAGCCCAAGCGTGCTAATATTCGTCAGAAACGATGAAACGTGCTTTTCTTTGCGAGAAACCGAAACGTGCTGCTTTTCGTAAGAGAATCGAAACGTGCTACTTTTCGTAACGCACGTCGATATATTATATGAATAAAAAAATAAAAAAAGAATCATTCTAGATGATGGAAGCGGATTCTGAGAGAAGAGCTTTATTCTTTATACCTTCCGATTCATGCAAGTAAGCTTTATGTTGTCTAGATATGCATATTCATAATAATAATAATTAATATCAGTTTTTGTTAAAGATATTTGAACAGAAACTTTTAATTTTCGGTGTTTGCTAATAATTAAGAAAAAAAATTAATTAAATTGGTATTTTAAGATGCACATACCCAGCACTTTTAAGTCTGTGAAGTAGAGAACCTCTACCTTGACCAATTACTGGCAGTGATTTAGGAACAGGTGGTTCCGATTTCTTTGCTTTAACTAACTCCAGCAAGCTAGCTCTTCCTGCGCCTCCTGTAGGAACATTGCTTGTGGGTTGAGGCGCAGCACTTGATGATGGTTGAGACGCAGTTGTAGGCAGTTCAGTTTGACGATTTTTTTCCTGAAGGAGCTTTAATATACTGCCCCTTCCTATACTACTTACTTTTTTCTCTTTTTCATCCATTTTGGAAATATTTTAGATATGCTGTAAAATATAAAATCATAAATGGTAAGTATCTTGAGAAAGAATTAAGTTGTAAAATATATTTTGAACTTTTAAAAACTGGATCATATTAATACCAAAGTAAGATAAATACAAATGGAAGTATTAACGTTATTAAATGTAAATGTAGGGCAAAAAATGGCAACGTTGTTCGAAATATATATTTTGTATTCTTAAATAAAGATTTTGAATACTAAGTAAAGATGAGCTCTTTCATGTATGGAAATGTATTACGAAACAGTAGAAGCTGTGTTTGATATGTTTTAACAGTGCATACTCTGCAGAAAAAGTTTGTACCTACAGATTACAAAAAACTTTGGAGGTCAAGAAGAGTTAAGTGTTCCGGATTTGTTATAGAAATGTTCTTCCTTATCCACTTCATTGTTCTGTTTATATGGTGCTAATATTATTTTCTAGAAAACATTTTTTCACGAAATGTGAATATCTAAACGAAATAATTTAGAAAATTTGTATAGATTGCATACAAATTTTCGTAAACAAGTAAAAAGTAGGAGAAAAAGTATACGTGTGCAACCAAAATAACAGCAACACGTGTTATAGGCACGAGAATTATTTGTAATAAACTATTAAAAAAACAATGAGCGACTATTTTCAAAAATTAAATTCGTATACGTGTAGTCGTATGGAAATAATGAATATTTATTGTCCAATATATGCGTATTTGTTTTATAAATAGTTTGTTATTTGGTATTAAAATATGTATTGCTCGAAGTAATAATTCTTTCACGTGTGTATTATGGTTATGTATGTACTGTAGTCTTGTTTTCCATTACCATAGTTTGGAAAATGTTATTCTTCGAGAAATCCTTGTAGGTAAGTGTATACAATAAGAAAAATTATTAATTGCGGCGAAGAAATATTATATGATATTTTCCTTACTTTATCTTTGAGTTTTGAGAAGAGCAAACTTTCCAAGTTATTGCGAGCAAATCTCGCATGGAGAAATACGTCAAAAACTGAACTCAAATGTTGCTGATGCGAACGCGTGTCCCACTAATACAAGCATCAGCGAATAGTGAATACCAAGCACGAGCGTATACTGCTATTGCCGCCACTTTTCGTATCATATTTCAATGTGAACAAACGCAGCATACAGCACAATCTCCTCAAGTAAATGTTATCACGAATTATGACGCAGTGACCATATGGTAATATAATCTATCATTCCAATAAAAAGATTTGTTTAATCATTGTTTTAAACAATAAGAATGTTCTAATGTTAATTAAAGGAAGTGTTACTAAATTAAAATATTATTGTTAACAAATTTGTTTTGATTCAACTTTGTATTAGAACAATAGACAATTTTATCGAAATTTATATGATCTTTTACAATACATTTTCTAATTTATTTTATTGTAACAACAATAAAAAAACGCGTATAAATAAAAATAAGTAGAAAATAATACAAATAAAATTTTTCAATCAACCAATTTGGTGTTCGTAGTGACATGTTACGTTTTCTGATTGGTTGAAATGATCGCGATTGTAATATGTTTAGTGAATTTCATTATGGAGTAACAACTGAGTGTATTTTTACCAACGAATGATTTGTTTTCATAATTAATATTAATAAAGGTTTTTAAAGAGGCTAATGTTGATTAATAATAATATAATTTGGGAAAGAATTGAGAGGCATAGGAATAGGAACTTGCTAGAAACATTCCGCGAGATGGCGCATGGAATGGCTAAAGAGTGAAGCGAGTGAAGTGTGTCTCTCTAAATATGGTTACAGAGGCCTGTGTAAGTATGGCGGTAGTTCGGATTTTGAATGCGAGTGGTAGAAAATGCTTTGTAACATTTTGTGGAATATTTTTGTGAAATATGGAAATAATTGACATTAATATTCGATTACCGTGTTGGGAAAGTGCGTTTGTATTCGTCGGACATACCGAAGCAACAAAATATAATCAAGTTTCAAATATTTCTGGCGTATGTATCTAAGTAAGTGCTTACATATTCACTGTAGAATAGAACTTAGGAACAAATAGAAGCTTATAGAAATTGAATTCATATCGAACGTTGAAGTACAATCAGTAGTCATTACTAGCTCTGAAAATTTAAATTTTGAAAGTACAATTTTTTCTATAATATATATTATATTTGACTACTTACGAACTAGAAACCGTTAGAATTTTGTAAAAATATTATTTAGGAACATTGACGCCATACTTTTTTACGTCATACTCTTCGTTAAACTATAAGAAATTTTAAATCAAATAAATGTTGAACTATTTAAGGAAAATGTATTTCAAGTCAGATATTCTTATTTTATATTCAAGATAAATCCGTCAATATTGTTATTCCTCTCAGTGAATTTCTCATATCGACAAAAAAACTGGAATTTCACATCGCGCCGAAAAAAATGGCGAACACAGTTGACCACAAAAAATTAGCATTAATAAAACTTTATTTAATATTGATATACATTAGGATTTAAGTATATATATTTATATATTTATAATCAATTATTTACAAGGGACATTTTCTCGCATAATTAATTAAAATAGGATTACTACAATAAACTATAAAGTGAATCAAACAACAATAAACCGGACGCTATGAATCCGACGTGGTTCGTTTTGCGAAATCGTGTGCGCTTTTCACGTGTCTGATGGCAAGAAGTCTTTTTTTTTCCTCAAATTGAGCTGACTCTGTTTCTTTTCGTGCAGATTTCCGTAACGGCGTTCGCACACACGTGTTGCATTTGACTTTACCTGCATTAGGTATGGCACATTGACGCATCAGTCCGTCGACTCACGACGATGCGTTCAATTCTAATTTACGAAAACGCGAGCACGCGCGTCTAACAGAATTTTTCTAAATCCATAGCGCGTGAAAATCCACGCTGGTCACGTCTGAATGACGCTTTAAAGCGACGCATTCCTCATTTCCATTTAAATAGTACAGTAAAAAAAAAAACGAAGCGATCTATTCGTTGCTGGTGGATCGATTTCGTCCATACGCTACGCAACAAAAGTCGGAGGGTCTTGAAAGCTTAACATCTTTTGAAGGCCTAATTTTCTATCACAGGCCAGTTCCTTTATCCTCGATGTCACCGTTTAGGATAATCAACGTTATTCACGGATAATTGTCTACGCATCACATGATATTAGCTTGCGGAATAAATGCAGATGTTGATAGTCGCTTCCTCTCACTGATTCGTCTTGCAATTTTTGACCTTGAACAAGAACCGAATTTCCGCGACGTTCTTTTGAAAGTATCGATTCCCTCGGACGAAAGTTTCGATCGTTAGAAGTCGTTGTCCCATCCGGACACGTCGTCAGGGGGTGGTTGGTCAGAGTCCCGTTCGTAATCGTCGAAGTTCGACGTGTCTGTGGCACTTTGAACACGTGGCATTATTGGAGGTTCCAGCGTCCTTGATCTCAGACCTTCCCAGTTGAAACCGTCGAACCATCTGCGTGAAAATTAGAAATTAGTCTCAGAAACTCTTGCTTCAATTAATAGAACAATAAGTAGAGGAGACGGGGGCTGTTTGGCTAATTTTTCATTGATTTTTAACAAATTATCTAACTGAAATATCAACATAACGATTATTATTACGTTGGAGTTGGTTGACCAACCCGGAAGGTGTTAGAAAAATACTAAAATATTTTGGTATACTTATATCATGGGGTAGATTGATTATACATACAATCAGTTAAGAAAATTCATTTATGGTAATAAAATAATACAATTTTAAGAGAATTTCTTTATTATAAAATATATCAATTATCTTTCTCTTATATTTTATACTAAAATAAAGATTTCTTTTGATGGCTAAACATAAATCATAATGTATTTATTACGATTTGTTGGTTTCTGAAACAGAGTTTGAAAACCGGGTTTTTCGGATAAATTTGCAGTATTGGAAAACCGGTTTTAAATTTTAAACATCGGTTTCCAATACTAAGATTAAATTGCAGGAAATTAATTCTGCATAAAAGCTTTGAGCACAATTATAATAGTATAATTGTATTATATAGTAAAATTAACTTTCATCAATTAGAAGAATGTTTAACATACAAAAGAAGCAATGAAAAAATCAATTCACAGATTTTATTTGGAGATATAATTTTATTTAGAGCCTGAAAAAATAATATGAAATTCGAAGACATTGACGTTGGAATTTTCAGTCTTTGTTAAAATGTAAAAAGGGTGATAAAATTATACAGTGTTCATAATAATTGAATGATTCCTCATATAATTGTAAGAGTTTCAGTTACTTTAGTTTTTTAAAGTACAGGGTTTTAAGAAATGTTTGGTCTTGGCAGTTATAGGCGTATTCTACATCTTCGGATCAATGAAGATCTGTAAAAAAAAGTGCCGCAAAATTGTCCTTGACCTTGAAAATCAAGGTCAAAATTTTGTTCATTGTATTGCATAATATTCACCAAGAGGAATAAAAGTCTCAAAGGAACCATGGGCAAAAAATTTTGACCTTGAAATTTCCATTTTTTTTTTTTTTTACTTTTCCCATGGGGAAATTCCCAAATTTACCCATATGAAAAAGAATTTTGACGTTGAAATTCAAGGTCAAGGACAATTTTGCGGCACTTTTTTTTTTTTTTACAGATCTTCATCGATCCGAAGATGTAGAATACGCCTATAACTGCCAAGACCAAACATTTCTTAACACCCTGTACATTTAATTATACTTTTATATTCCCACAATTATTAAATAAACCATAATAAAATCTTTAAATAACGTACAAATATTTTTTTGATGTACTGGAATTTGAAAACCGGTATTCTCAAATCTCACGTTTTGTATAAACCTTAGTATTTATTACTCAATTATTACATTATTAGCCTGGCTCTATAGGCAACCAGCTCGGTTCTCCCCTAGTTCACGAGTTTCGCAGATAAATGAGAAATGTACTCACTTGTGTTTCTGTATTTCGCTGATGCCTCCTTTCTGGTAACCGAGACGTTCCGCTGGGTTGTCCCTTTAAACAAATTAGTTTACAATATTAGAACTTGCACATAACAGTGACAATAATGTTGATAGTTTTTGATCATTACCTGCAAAGTTTCTTAATTAACGCAGTCGCATTTCGCGTGATCGACCTTGGGAATTCTATAGCGTCGATTCCCTTTAAGATAATGTTGTAAGTTTTCATGGGGTCACTGCCAGTGAATGGTGGTGTTCCCGTAAGAAGTTCGTACATGAGGACACCCAGGGACCAATAATCGGCGCTGATATCGTGTCCTTTGTTCAAAATAACTTCGGGTGCTACGTATTCAGGAGTGCCGCAGAATGTCCACGTTTTTCTTCCGTGATCCAAACGTTTGGCGAAACCGAAATCAACGAGTTTAACGTATCTGGAAAGGAAATAGAAGATTTTGAGAATCTATCTTGGAAATTATAAAGAAAAATAGTTCTTGCAGCATAGCTTAGCATCTTCTGATAGTTATACTTAAAAGGTGTCTCACCCTTGGCTATCTAAAAGCAGATTCTCAGGTTTGAGATCTCTGTAAATGATGTTCCTAGAGTGAAGGTAATCGAATGCCTCGACAACGCAGGCGGTGTAAAACCTCGTGGTGCCATCGTCAAAATGTCCTTTGTCCCTAAGCACGGTCCACAATTCTCCGCCAAGGCAGGCTTCCATTAGCATATAAAGATATTTCCTATCCTTGAAGGTCTTGAACAGCTTGACGATAAAGTCGCAATCAGCTTCGCCCATTATTCTCTTCTCTGACATGATGTGCTGTTGCTGTCGCGTCTCGACGATCTGGGCTTTCTTCATTTGCTTCAGCGCGAAGGATCTCATGCTGTCACCGGCTATTTGAACTAATTCGACTCTTCCGAAACCGCCCACGCCTAGGGTCGCCAACGATCGAAGGTCTTGTAACCTTAGGTCTCTGAATTCCTCGTTCAATCTGCGTCCAAACATTACTTTCTCAATTATTCTATTCATTACAAATATATTTCATATAATACAAATTTAGGGAACATTTTTACTATGCTAAGGTGCTTTTTAGTTTTTTGAATAGCTTGCATGGAGATTAATATTGACATTAAGATGTTGCAGAGAAGTTATTTTAAGGTCTTGTGAGTTTTTTTAATGGTACTTCTCTAAAAGTTAGAAAATGTATTTTTATGAAAGTTTTTGAATTGATTATTGGATACAGAAAGCTTCAAGTGATTTGTACTTTTTGCTGCTTTCAATAAAAATTCTGTTAGCTATATTTTTAAATTTCATTGTTTCAAAAAGAAGAACTGACTCAAGCAGTAACTCAATCATTCCCATAATATTAAAGAATTGAAAGAATCCAACCAGAAATTTAATCTTAAGCATCTTTTCTGCAAGAATATTACAAATAATGTCTTCGCCCGACGTAAGAATTAAATAAAGAAATAAAATTCCTTCCCTCGCATTAAGACGCCTCGGTATAACTCACAATACCTTAATGATAATCCAAAGAGTATCTTTCTTCTTTTACTCTCCGTACACGCAAAACAACGCGCGGCGTGAGACTCGTCGGCATTGATGCAAATTGTTCGCGCGTCTCAGAAAAAGCGAAACGTTAGCTTAATTGCCGAATCATTACCGCTGTGTACCATAACTTACGCTTATACTGTGACTTACGCTTAGATGGTACTGTCTCAATTCTCCCATCCCAATGGTAAGCGTGAAACATAACACACATATACACACACTCACTGCGCACGAAGGGGGCTTAACAAACGCGAGTGATTACAGACTGCGTGGAATCAGCATTAACGAGACTTAACGTGAGTTATTAGTTCTAGACTGCGGATGTTTATGCGTTTGCAACAAGTGTGAATGTGCTGGGATGTAAAATAAAAATAAATAGAATATTGAATTGAAAACACAATTCACAATTTTTGCTCAAGTTTTAATCCCTTGAGTCTATAAAATTTGGATTTGTATGAACATCCTCAGTTTAGTTATTGTATTAGTAAAAATTTTGTTAGACAGCGATGGGAATTACGAATTAAAAGGCGGGAGGCTCACCTTCTGCCCTCGACAAGCTCGTCTTTGTACCGCGTACGAATTTCGTCCAGGGACGAAATTAGTTGATTGAACGTTTCACGGTCTATCACCAGGCAACTCACTCCTTCCGGATCGTCGGCGATTATGTTGGCCGTCCTCAGATCGTCCCTGTGAAATTGTTTCATTGCATTTATTAATTAAAATTCATCCGATCGTACAATGTGATTTATAGCATGGAGAAAGTGGGCTGAAATTGCCATTCAAGAATTTGGGGACGTACATTCTGTCTAAAGTTCTATTTACTAGTATTCAATTTTGTTAAATCCTTGTTTTCAAAGGGATACTTTCATTTAATACACTTTTTCTCTAATAATAGTATAAATTCTGCTTTGTAGGCTTGAGTCTAGGCATAAACTTAATTTTTTCAAAAATATGCTCTAGAATCTTTTTTCCTTGTAGTTACAGCATTTCCTATTTTCATTGCATTGAAAATTCTCGTTGCTTTGAATTTGCAAAGTGATTTTACATTTTTGAGTATGTAATGAGTAGACAGCGGAACTTTATGCAAAATTAAAGTTTTACCAGCACAAATAAAGAATTGGAACTAGAAGAACAGAATGTTTAATGCTCTAAATATTCAAACTTGAATAGTATTGTTGATATTTTGTATATTTTGGTATATAATAAGTCTCATAGATGTTTTACATACTTAGCATTGAATGTATAAAATTCACTGTTTAGTAATGAATAAATATTGTATCACTTTTTGCTATTAATTGTGGGACAAATCTACTTTTATGGAGATCTAATTATTGGCTGCATAAAGTATCTTGGGAATGATTAAACATTGTATTGTCTTAATGGAAAATGGGAAATTTACCCTTGGAGGGCTTTTTCACCGAAGAAGTCTCCTTTGCCCAGCGTCCTGATGTATTTATCTTCTGGACTGTCTGGTTGTTTTATCGTTACGCGTACTTGTCCTCTGCTTATAATGAAAAATGTGTCTCCCCTTGCTCCTTGTCTGATTATGTAGTCTCCGTTGTTGTAAAACGTCTAGAAAAGAATAATTCATGAAACATCATTTGAATATTAAAACTTCTTGAATAATAAACTTATGAAGCTTCTAGCTTTACCTCTTCTAAAACGTCCGAAATTTTGATTAAAGTCTCCTCTGGCAAATTCTTGAATATAGGAACGCTGAAACAGGGAAAAATAGAAAATTATTATAGATCGATCAAGCGTGGAGAATTGCACAAAGTAGAAAAATTAATGTGGTCATAGTATTAATTTTGCCCGTGATTAATGGCACTTGCTTTCATCGGGCTTCACGAAGGGAGAATAAGAAAACACGAGATTTGGTAGCGAAGAGGTCGACGAAGCCATTCATCTTGTCTATTATTTGCACAGATGGCTTGCTCAGCACGAGCTAGCCATCCATCAATTTAGCAGTTGCTTTATTGTCTTCGCTCCAGACTATTTCTCAGTTGCACTACCAAAGACGCCGTTTAATCATTTCTCTTTTTGCCATCGTAGCTTTCCTGCTCTTCAATTGAAAACAATTGTTTCCGAAGAAATCAGGTTTCACGATGCAGTTCAGTTAGTCGATTTAAGAGAAAAGTAACTTTCAGAGGATTTCTTCGAAGATCTTATCACTTTTGGATTTTTAAATGGTTAAACTAAGAAATGGTTTTACCTTTTTAAGAAGTCCGTGTACTCCGCTTGCCTCGACAGGCCAGTTCTCATCATTATAGTTTGGAAACATTGTCGGTCGATGGCCCATAGTTGGCAATCGGTTGCTGCTGTTATCGTTGCTGTTCTTTTGCAATTGTAAAGAATTGCTAACTCGCCTAGCACCTTTCCTGGTGCCAGAGTACTCAAATACTTTCCGTCACGCGACACCTCCACTTTACCCTCTGCAAAAGCAAATTTATTAAATGATTAATATTTTGGAGTTGACATTATATGTGTTATAAGCAGACAGCGGATTTTATGCATTCATGGCAATGCTAAGTATGCAAAAAATCTACTAGACTGTTAACATATGCTAAAATATCAACAATATTATTCGAGTTCGAATATTTAGAACATTAAACATACTGTTTTTCAAGTTCTAATTCTTTATTTATGCTTGTCAACATTTTATTTTTCTTAAAGATCCGCTATCTAGTTAAAAGAATTACGAAAGATGAGAAAAAGGCTGGAAATATTTTATTTCTGATTATTACTATATTTTTCTAATATTTTTATGATTTCCTCTCTCCATGAAGTTAAAAACTGACGTTTGGAGTATCTTTGTAGTTTAAAAAATAAAAAACATATAAAGAAAAAAATCTCACGTACTTTCATCCAGAATATGTAATACGTTAAAAAAACAGTTTATGAAGCATGAACATAATTTCATCATGAATATTTTAAGCGAAGAAAAAATTTTGTAGGAAATTTGTAATTCTGTCAATAGATTTTCCTCTTCTACCGATGCTAAATAACTTACAATACTAAAAAATTATTTACAATTGATTAAGTAGCTGTACTTATGAATTTAACACGTTATAAATACAATTATGTGAAAGCCAAGGCAGCGAAGCTACTGACGTAAACACTGATAGCGTCGGGAAGTTCAAAGTTACTGAAAAGACTTGTGTATTTTGATAGTAAACATTAGGACAATATCAGTGAGACAAAAAAGGCTGTATTTATTCCAATTCCCAAGCAAATTACTTCCATTGTCACGTAATTTAAGACAATATTGTAATTGATACACGAGTTGTTTAACACAATAAATAAATCTAATCATATAACTCCGCTATTACACTTGATTATTTAATCGAGTTAAGTTAAACGACTTATAAAGTCGAAGGACCACTGACATTTCGACACGATAAGCAATCTCGTTGACGGGATTGTTCGCATGCACTTAACACTATGAATATTTAATTACACCGTGACATTTATCCGAAACAGTCGCAGAAACTGGCTCTGCTAGACAGTAATATTTGCAAACATATTTATTATAAACTTTAGTTTTCATTCCATTAAATGTGCGAAAGGGTCAATGACAAAGATTTTAACGCGATCGACATATCGCAGTCGATTCCCAAGATCAGAAAAACCGGGATCCATTGTATCACGGTATCCAGTTACGCGTAACCCCTTAAGAAGCCTTGCATCATATCACCGCGCAAGAACCACCCTCTTATGGTAATCAGCAATTTTTTGTACAGCGATGCGTACATATATGTGGACCGGATGCGATGAACGTATGTGGTTATCTCGGACCCAATCCCTTCTGCACAATGGGCCTATTCATGAAATGCATCCGGTACCTGTGCACTTTTCTGTTTGCTTACCGTTAACGTAAGCATCGTACTCGATTTCGCCTAGGTACGTTTTTGCTCTTTTGATTAAGCTATTTATATTATTGTTACACTGAGTGAGCAACTTGTTCCACGCGGATTACGCTGGAGCGTGACGTTGGGGTAACACGAGGTTCCATTTAAATTGAAATTGGTCACACTTAACCCCTTGACTGGGGGGACCTGCATACAAAGTGTTATAGAAGTAATTACAGGTGGGAGAAAATAAAGGTGATTCTGTACCCCAAAATGAAGCTTAACGAAATTAATGCCACGATCTTTCATTTAGTAATTTAATTGTTTTCACGTTTAAAGTTACTCTTTTTATTTTCTTTTACCTGTAACTAAACACTCTCATCTCTAAGTTTTATTTGAAATTCTTCCTTGCCATCTTTAGCATATAGTAAAACCTTGATTATCCCAATCACAATTATCTCTATTTTTAATTATCTAGGGTTTCAATTAATTATTACACTAAGTATAATAGTATAGTGAGACTTCGAGTAAAACTTGAACTAAGGCTTAATAATATTCATAGAAACTGAGCAATAATTAAATGTAGAAATTGGTAACAATCCAAATTGAAGGAAAAAATATTACTGCAAAATTTACAGTTATTTAACATTTAAAATACATGTGAAGAAACCTGAGAGTCACTGGATATTATTTTTTTTTATTTATATTGCAACGGGAAATGTGAAACTCTAAATAATAGAAGATTGGCAAGTTTTCAATTGAACTCTACAGTGAAAGAGTTAACTATACCCCCTGAATTATTATTCAATTTAACTGTCATTCATTCTAGATTGAAGCAACTTTAAATGAAGCCGTCATTAGATACCGCTTTTTGTTAATTTCAATCAGAGTCACGACTTTCGTAACAAATTACTTTGGGCAGAATTCGCAGTTGGCGTAGGTCAGCAATTTTCCCTCGTAGCTTTCTCTGTCGCGAGGGTTCGTACACGACGTGGAAAGTGCAGTGAGAGTACATCCGAGGGAACCAAAGAATCGATTAATGAACATGGCATGCTGTCATGTGGCGGTTCTGAGAAACGATATTCGTTCGTGACAGTGCTCTCGCTGCAAACGAATCGACTTCATAACGCTCGTTAAATGCGCGATGCTCCGTTTCCTGGAACGATGTGAGCAACCGCAGAAATAGCTTTGGGACGGGGACGATGATCATTCAGTGGAACCGATTAGTTTATTGCAGCCACTATAAATAATTAAGACTAAATAAATCTCATTGTGTTATGCCATTAAATTTCTTGAAAGTTGACCGCCCCTTTATATTCGAATTGGTATTTCAAGTGATGCTTCAAAATTGACGAAACTCTTTGCACTTCATATTCTTTGCATTACTTTTAGTTTCAGTATATAATCGCATTTTATAAAAATTCAATGTCTGTTAAAAATTATTAGAAGTTGGAACTACATTTTGGTTAAATTGATCTAAACCATGATCAAAAGTTAAAGGGTGAAACGACCTCCAAAGTTATACCTTTATGATATTTTCGAGATTATTGAAGGTGCAAGAAAGTTATCTCCAAAAGTTTTGTAGTTGATGTTTAATTTTTCCTTTTTTCAAGTTTCGTCTTGCATATCTGATATATCCTTCAAACAATATTAGAATTCTGTAAACTTACGGAGCTTCGACAATTCGATAACAATGACTTAGCGGATGTTCATCATAAGCATAACCAGTTTAGCTTAGGATTTCCTTGCATTTCCTTCGACTCCATTGTGCAGTAAAGGAACGCTTAGAAAGCTTCGTTTTTGCAAAGTTCAACAAGCTTGGGCCATATTTCTCGATAGGCAACTCGTTCTTCCACTCGATAGAGGGTGTAATAAAGGCTGCTTAAGACTTTCACAAATGCTTTTACGCACAGAGTGTATCAGGCAATACAGATAATAAGTTTTAATTACACCAACATCACAATCCTAACTGATTCAAGTTAAGTTCTGAGCTCTAGCCCCGCCTTAAGGCAGTCGTTCGAATCCATTTTCTCTCAGAATCGTGGACTCCGTTTGAAAAGAAGCGACTACAATTTTCTCCACACCTTATATATCGAACATTTGTCGTGGAGGCGTACTTCTCTCGATCAAACGAGGCCACGCAGCCGCTTCTTCTAGCACAAGACTTCTGCGTTGTCTTGTCTTTCTTGAAATACTTGATTTACAGCTGACTCGCCATTATCTGGAGCGTCAAAGGCAATTCGTCTTAGCGGTACATAGCACTGGATCGAAAGTAGGCAAAGACGATTTTGTACGAGTGCTTCAAATGAATTCAGATGTGGGTAATAATGGAACGGAGAACAGACACCTATTACCGTAACTATAAAATAAAAAATATTTTCGTAGATAAATATTCTGCTATGCAAATAGCGTGTGCGATAATTTACTATCGTCACGCAGGCGTACAAATAACTTCGTGTATCCGAAGAAGACATTTTGAAAATTAGTCACATACCGAGAGAAATAAAGTTCTAAATTTTACTACACTGTAGGACTAAAGTAGCGGGATAGGTACACTTGTGGTGAAAATTCCAACACAGTGTAGTAAATATTCTTACAAAACGCTAAAATTTCAGATGCTTGGGACGGGATTCATCACAAGATCACCCAATTATTTTGAGTAGTAGGGCAAACGTGTACAAAATTCTATGTTTAAGTTTCAAGATTTATAAGTTTTTAATTTATAAAGTAAATTGTGTAATTGAAATTGTATTTATTATACAGTTTCATAAAATAATAAAAGCAAAATTTAAAAATTGAAACTTGGTATCTTCTCTCTTTTTTTTTTTTTGTTTTGTTTCGTGAGATGGACAAAACCGTATGAACTATACAAAATTATTTCTAATGCAAAGTGACAATGGTAACTTATACATACATACTATCAAATCTTTATTTTATACTTAGAACTGTGATCTTGCAGTGTTGGTTCATTTATTTTAACCACCTTTACATTTGTTTCATACATTCATGTAACTCATCTACAAATTACCAAAATACTATAGTATACGTAGTTGTGAAAAAAGTCCAATATGGGATTAAAAATCTCGAAATCATAATAAGCTTAATAATTGATTAAAACTTGCGTGTTTCGAAAGAAATCATTAGGTATTGACGAACACTTAAGAATGAACTTCAGTTACGTTAAAAATAAGAGAAAATCTTTGAAAATTGGAGGAATAAATCTTTGTCCACTGTAAATTGTGTAAATTCCTTTGTAAATTGTAAATTATTTAACTTTCAATTTAACATGTATTCTTATGAGAAAACAGAAGAGTGAGAAATATATGAAATTAAGAGTGAAATAATAGGCCAAAGTTTTTGAAATATTGCGTATAGAAATAACAAACACTGAACAAAATTCTCATAAAAATTCCGGACCATTTATTAAATGGTTTGTATAGTTTTTTGTAAGCAAGAAGGGAAAATATAGTTGGTTATTTCAACCATAGCAATTGCATTTCAGGAACATTCTAACAAATGACTTTATGATGAAAGATCAAATATTGCATTCATTGACACAATAAAATAAAAAACAAGAGCGAATTGAACTGAATTTGTAATAAAAATATTGTCATTTCTGGTTGGTTTTCATCACAGGAAAAAGCCTTATTAAAATATCTTGGAAATGAATTAACTTTTGGCTAATTGTAAGATTGTTACTGAAGTTCACTCTTAGCCTAGGGTCACATGAGCGTTAAAATGTCGTCCTTTGACAGACGTAGGTCTGTCTCATGTTATACTACGACGGACATAGAAACGGACGTTCGAGGGACGTCATTTCGACGCTCGTGTTTAAATGTAGTAGAAAACAAACGACTAAATGGTCGCAAGATCGTTTGCATTAATTATGGATATAAGTATAGTATACGGTTTTGCACAGGTCTGCCCTACAACCTGTAAGTCCTCGAACAGAATGATCGTTCACGATGAATCATCTTCGGCGTACGCCCAAAGCGTAAAAGTGTAAATTCACCCTACTATATCGGATCCGTGGCAGTGATTGTTCCACCGCGAAGAAACATCCATGAAATAGTTCAAGATCGTAACGAAACACCGCGGCATGTTGCGCAAGGTGCAAGAGTTGCTCTTTTTTCCTCGCCGTCCCGGACGTCGACGATCCGTCAGTGTGCGCAGATATTTTAGTCAAGGGTTAAGAGAAGGGTAGGATAGTCCACGGCCGTATTGTCCCGTGAACGTTGCTTTCACTTCCTCGCGTGAGTATGTAACCTGTCAAGACCGAGCGGTACAAAGAGACTTCGAACCGGTTTCGAATCGATGCGAATCCAGAGGATCGCCGTCGTATCCTTCGGAAACTTTGAAGCTTCGTTCTTTGAAGTTCCTCTTGTGGAACCTTGCGGCCAATTATCTTTATTAATCGCGACTGATTGCGAATGCGGATGCGGAGTCGTAACTTAATGTCAAGGAAGGAGATACGTGGATAGCTATTAGAACTACTAATTATTAGCTTTCTTGCATTTATCCGTGGAAAAAGATACTGTTGGATTCAAGGAAGGATTTAGGATAGCTTTTTCTTGCACGAGAAGGGAGAATTTGATTTTCTGTTATGTACTATACAAATTTCTATGGCGAACTTCATGAGCCAAAGCCTAATTTTTTATTCTTCTTGGCACTGAAAAAATTCGAGAAAATTCAGAGAGACTTATTACAGTCTTTATTCCATTTTAGAACTGTTGGTTGAATTAAATATTCAAAACTTTTAACAGTGAAAGCAGGAAGTTAGAGAATTTTTCTTATTTCACTTAGACCATCAAAAACTCAAGTTACTTCTATAGGATTATTAAAATATTTAATTAGGCTGAGTTTACCTTTGCTTATATTTAAAAACAAAATAAAAATTTGGGGGCCAATAATAAAGTAAATGGAATCGACCATCAAATTCCCTAAGATGATTTCCTACATAATGAAGTATAGTTTCTATTAGCATGACACAGATATAGACAGCATAATAGAGTATCCTGGGTTTGCCCTTGACAGTCTTCTCATCGAATTGCCCATGTGTGAGTTACGGAGTAGATGTATGATTTCTAAATCGCAACTTTCGGGTTTTATTATAATAATCAGACCGGAGACCCTGTAGAAGGTCAGACGAATTTTATCCCCTACCTCGAGTAATAATTTTTATTTATATACGTTTCATAATCTAATAATCTTCTTTTCCATTATATTTTTAATAGCTTGATATTTTGTAACTCTTATACTACAATATATTAACCTTAATTATGTTTAAAATCCTGTCTACGCGTACATTGATTGACCCTCGACCAGCATACCACGTCATTTAGCAACGTATCTTAATTTTTCTTTTTCAATAAAAAAACTCGCTGTGCGTATAAACCCAGGATAGTTCAAAGTGAAATCTCTTGCGGATGGTAGTTGGAAAGTGGTGATATCAAAGGTGTTCGACCAGGGCAACGAAACCTTGTCCTTCGAAACGGTTCCCGACATCGTTATTTATAGCTCGCGAGGAAATAACTTTCTCGGGCATCCGTCACGCAAAGAATTTTTATCGAAATGCGAGCTTTCATCGTGATCGAACGTTTAACCTTCAGGTGCAACGGGGGTCTCGTTTTCTCTATTACTTTACTGTGGGAACTGCGCTCGAACGGAAACAGAAAGTGCACGGGACGATTTATCCGCAACGGTGTCGATGCACCAGCGATATTTCAGCGATTTAGACGTTCGATCCTTTGGAAAGCGACGGTTTTTTTCCTGGTGCCTGTGCTCGAAAAGAAACTCACGATTTAGTAAGCAGCTTTGCAAGTATAATGCCCTGCCAGGTCACTCATAGGTGGGTGAGTCTCTTATTTACATAATTGTGAGTAACACCAATTTCTCCTAACAAGTTTTCCTGTTTCCTTGATTTCTCTGACTTCGAGTTTCTCGTCTTGCGCGCGGTTTCAGTATTTCCTTTCCCAAAGAATAATTCCATGGTCGCGTACCGTTCTAATTGAAAAGGAGGAATTGAGTAAAATTCTCAGGTAATTGCTGTTCATCGTTTATTACGTATAATGGGCAATTAAATGAATAATTTAACTGAAGGAGTTTGATAAGTGTAGATAAGTATCTGGGACAATCTAGCTTTAAAGATCGGATCTGTACTATCGTTCGATTAGCATACAGAAGGTTGAAGATTAAGGCGATGTAGAAATTTTGTAGAAAGGAAGGTAATTGAGAATTTGTAAAAATCTTGAAACCCTGGCATTGTGTTTAACGCGATTCTGTAACGCAATTATTCTGTTCTGCAAAGAACTTAGTCGTTTGCATAAGTTGCTTCATAGCGAGTTAAAGGTCGTACTCCAAACAGATCCGCGATTTCTTCTTCGTTTGAATAGTTGCGCCAAGTTTAACACCTATCGGAAGCTGTTTTAATTTTATTGCGATCCGCGTGCATGTAATACACGGGTCTCTCTGAAATCTTAGATCTAAATATCCACGAATATCTGAAGATCAGACGAACGGCGGAAGAAATAATAAATAAACTATTCGGACTGTAAAACGCGAGATTTGCTTTGAGTAGATTTAATGCATTATGAGTTTATTAATGCATGTTTCAACTTGGAGAAAATTAACTTACAATCTTGCGCAGCTGCAAAATTGCACTATTTTAATGAGAACCACTGTTATACAACGCTGTTTTATAAATTATAAGTCTCTTTGAAGTAATAAAAAATAGAATGACGTATGTAAATTATCATTACACACTTTGTTCGAGCTCCAAACCGTGACTTGGCTAAAAAAAATATTCGAGTGATTAATTGCGATTATTTTAATAGATCGTTAATAAAGATTTCATGCCTTGATTCGCGCACTCTCGTCCGCTCGTTTTAGAAATTAGTTTCCCCGTGATAATTGCGACAGAAACAGAGACAGCGGAAAACGAGCGCGAAGTAGCTGTTTTTATCTTAAAAAATTAGGCGTAAACGGGTCAGTGTAGCTTTGATTGCCAACAGTTGAGAGAGCTAAGTAGGCGAGTAGGCTTAACGAGTGTGACAGTTTCAAAAGGCGTGTTTCTTGTACTATCATCGTTTCATACGCATCCGCTATCGTGTTTCGTAACTTTCCGCTCGCTACCGCTTCGTGGTTCACGCCTTTGACTCGGCTTAACGTGTCCTGACCTTTGCTGCTGAAATTCCCTGTCGACTCTGTTCGCCTTTCAGTTTTAATTAATGGTGCGTATCATTTCTTCTGAGTTTATTATGGCACTGTGAGTTGACATTGGTATGTTTAGCCAGAAATCAGTTCAGTCGCTTCCAAGTCATTATTCATATTTGCTTTAGCTCAACAGCTTTGAATTATCCTAATAATTGATTGAGATATGGCTAATTAACTTTAATACCTCAACAATTTCGCTCTCTTCACTCGGTATATAAAATCCTTAGTCCAGATAACAAAAATATCTTTCTTCTTAAAGCGCAAAATTGTGGCAACGCATTTTTTAATTCGATTAGATAAACTTATCTCATAAAGAATTTACTTGCATTCCACGTTCCGTTTATATTCGCACCCTCGTTATATAATCATGATTACTATGTTAAAAGACGCGAAGTTACTAGCTTTCCAAATATACAAAGATGAATAGCAATGACTATAAAAACTTAGGTCGCGGTTACAGTGGACGCGATTTGGCGCAAAAATGAGCATCGCACGGCAAATCGTGAAGTACTGCAAAACAAAGTATACAGGGTGTAACAAAAATGTTGCAGTTCCTTAAAAGGGGTGATTCCTGAGATGATTTTAAACAACTTTTTCCTTAGCGAAAATGTTAGGTGGGGCTTTGTTAACGAGTTATTAACGAAAAATACCGACCAATCAGGAAGTGAGTACAGTGAATGAATATCAGCGCGGGCTCCAGCTGCGAGTAGTATTGGCCCGCCATCGTCCGTGTCATCATTACTCCGCTATACACGCTCCCTGATTGGTTGGTGTTTTTCATTAATAACTCGTTAACAAAGCCCCACCTAACATTTTCGCTAAGGAAAAAGTTGTTCAAAATCACCTCAGGAATCACCCCTGTCAAGGAACTGCAACATTTTTGTTACACCCTGTATACATGTATACACATAGCGATTTTTCGCACGAAATCGCGTCCACTGTAACCGCAACCTTTAGACCTAAAGTTTAGAGGGCTAGGCAATCGAAAAATCAATTTTTTTTACTGTATTTTTAGAAAGTACACTGGGTATAAGGAAAGGTCTAGATCTGCTTTAATTTTTTCACAAATAAATAAAAAAGGAAGCTTCTTTTTCTCGAAAAGCGACTGCCTAGTTAAGATTTTGAATCAATCTTGAAGGAAATGGAAACAATTTCTTTTATATTTTAAGTCCGCAATACCATTCGATTTTTCCGTCAGTTTCTTTCTTTTTATACAAATGCGTCGTGCGTTTTGGGAACAAGGGTACCTCGAAAGCGTTTCCCTGTTCTCCGTGGAACCCGATAAATTCTGGAAAGCGAGTGTAATTATGCGACTAACGGGATAACGCTGCCCGGTCACGAGTCGCGGATTACGAAAGAAAAAAAGTCGCATGAAATTCCACGGTGTTCTTGTATACGTACGTGACATTTGTAATGACATTTTGTGAGATGTTTGCGAACGGTTGCGAGGCTGGTTACCTCGGGAAGCGAGAAGCGAGAAGCGATTGATATAGAATACGAAAGTAAATAGAAATCGTAATCGTGCATCAACGGAAAATTTTATCCAGATTATAGCAATTCGATCGCAATTTTTCTTCCCCAGCAAAAATAGTAGAATCTTCTCCGAAAACAATTAAGCCCCGATGCACACGAGCAACAAAAAGTCGCTGCGATTTTGTATACTACTATGTTTTTCACTAATACAAATAAATTGGACAACGTCACTGACATGAAATTGCAATGATCGCAGATGATCGCAGCGACTTTGCATCGCTCGTGTGCATCGGGGCTAAATTTCACCCGAATGCGATCAAAACCGTAGAAACAAAACTCGAGCAATCCTTAGCGAAGCTTTTCCATAATCAACAAGATTTCCAACGCTCTTCCCCGTTTACGAATGCGCACGCGCGATAGAAAGCAGCGATTCCATCGCCTTTTTACCATTCCTATTAACGATGCATTTAGCCTGCAAAACAAGAGCGTAACTTTCTATTGAAATTACGCAAGCCACCGTGTAATTACTCTGCGATTCCGCGACTTGGGCGTAGAGCGACCGGAGTGGTCGCGTGTTATCGCTCCGAAACAGGAGTAGATGTTGCACACGATCGATGGGACCGTTTTGAAAATTCTGACAAGCAATTGAATCGTGTCTTTGTGCCGCGGCACGAGTTCACCTCTCTCGTTCCGCCGCACCACATCGAAACAAAAAGGCTGATGTCTGATTCATCGTTCGTTTTGCAAACATTGTTCGCGCGCAACGCCGCGCCGCGTTGGCTAACCGATCGTTTCGAGATCTAAGCCGCCGTTGCTGGTCGAGGCTGTTTCTCTTCGGGTTACAAAAGATATCGATTCGGTTTTTGCTGAACGAGTTGTGCTCTTCGATATTCAGGCGGAGAATGTCGGCTCGTTGTGAACGGAGGTAAATCAAACGCGATTTTTTACTTGATTGGTTGATTCTGAAGATTTTAGACCGAAAACAGGATAAATAGGAAAATCGGGGATGATTTTTAAGTTCCACTTTTGTTGATAGTAGATTTGTTTTGGACTGAATTTTCGGAACATGTTGGATTTTGTTGGGTTTTGTTTTAGGGCTCATTTGTCTATAGAATTAGAATTTATGGATTTTCTTGTTAAATGTTCAAGATTCTCAAAAGCAGATTTGCTTAGTACACTAAAAATGTTGGATTGATGCAACATAGGGTGTTAAGAGGTTAAAATTAAGGCAAAAGTCTGAGAGATTAAAAATTGTTAAAATTTTCTTTTTTAATTAGGGTTTGAATATTTTTACAGTAGGCAGTAGACTTAACTTGACGAATACAATTTTTTTGATTTAAGGGTAAATTAACTTTGTTGTACAATCAACAGAAAGTAATTTTTGCTGATACTGCTAGATAAATCAAAGAGTAAAGTCAACTATGAAATAGTATCTTCTATCTCCCGAGTCAATCACCGAAGCGATGACCTGATTTCCACCTGCAGGCGTTACAATGATAGATGTCTGATTTCCTCCCTTACCTTAAGAATGATCATTGTTATTATGAAACATACAAATATTTTTCTCGAATATTTAGAGACGAATTTGAAGAATTTTTCTTTTTTCCAAAAGATGAACGTTCGAGAAATTTTATTTAACTACACATCCCTCGAATTTATAATTTTTAGAGAATTCAGTTTTGAAACTACCTGTAGTTTTCAGGCAAAGGTTTTCAGAAATATTTGAAAGGAATGTTCAAACTTCGAACTATACCTCAGGTATCCGCACATGTGAATAATGCGAACAAAGCGGTTCACCCGCTATATCTGACCCGGCAGAGACCTCAAACGAGAGAAACTAACGACAGAAGAAAGAAGACGACATGCTTCTTCGAGGTCTGTCCGGTTTGCGTTCGTATCTACGACGAGTGCAAGATGTAAGATTTATAGAACGCGTTTCTTTGAACATAGACACGTTACCTGAAGCTGGCCCAATAACTGTAATTGGTTCTTTCCGTGTGAAAATCCATGATAAAAATTTATGCCCTATTCTTGGAAGAATAATTTTGTTTCATTTTACATGCAACTAATTTAAGAAACATGTGAATACATCGCTAGGTAAGTTGGTAATTCATTGGAGCATTAACTACGAGGAATAATTTCAAAGAATAGATGGAACACCCAGGAAGCTTTATTATTGCTAACTCGATTACTAAAAAATTATGGCGTCTGTTATGAATATTTCAACAGGTATGGTGAATACATACAATCAATTAAGAAAATCTACATACACTTTAGAAATGCCAATATTTCAAAAAATAAATTATTTTGAATAATAGTATGAGTAGTAAATTGTTTGCTGGGATATTTTGATAAAACATAGTATTCAATACACTGACTCTTTGCAAAACATTATTGTAAGAAAAGGACCAAGTTACCAATTTTATGAGAAAATGTTGTAAATGCTGTCTTTCTTAATTTTAAACTTTTTTCATATTGATTTGTTTGAGCGTCAAACAAGGTCTACTTGTACGTAGACTTTAGTGACTGAGTTTTATTAGTATGTAATTTGGTTACAAGAAAATTGAAATATCAAATGAAAAATGCAAGGAGCTAAACTCGATGACAATTGCCATGCTCTTTGAGGATAAAAATTTCTGAGAACTTTATATTGGGTAGGATGATCAGATAATTACATGGACCTCGATAGTTGTAGATACCTTCAACTCCTCATGCTATAACTATCGAGGCTCCACTATCTTCAATGGGTCCATACAAAATCAAACGTTTCAGTGGTACAAGCTATCCAAAAATATCTTCCACGCTTAGAAAAAATAATTCGGCTTTCCGAATTATCCTCGATTAAATTTCTAATAAATTGAATTCGATAAGTAAGCTAGTAAATAGACGGCTTAGCTGATTCCCGCATTTGTACACTGAGAGAAAAAATGAAAGAAATTTTACTACATTTTCTACTAAAACGACAGGATTGGTGAAAGCAGTTAGGTTTTTACTACACCAGTGTAGTAATATTTGGTTCTGAAGACTTGGTAAAAACTACAACCTCGTGTGCTGATTTTTACTACACGAATGTAGCAAAATTGGAACTTTCGCTCAAACTAAAAAGAGTTTTTCTTTATGGAAATACTGAGGGGTATGCTTTTGGTGACGGGGAAGCCGAGGTATAGGATAGATAAGAGAATTATTTTATTGGTTATACAAAGTGTTGACGACTGGAGGAGGAAAACTTTGGGATGGAAGAAGAGAAGGGAGCCACGGCGATTTTCGTTTTGGACCATCGGATCAACGGAGATTTGCTTCATTATCTCAGTAGACCTATGCTGACGGACCCGCGCTTGAACTGGGGAAGATTATTTCGGAACTCATCTTATATATGAACAGGGCTAGAACTAGAATCAAGCACTAGCGAGAAAGACGATTATTACCAGAACACTCTAGCGGAAGCACTATGAAACTAGGCCTATGCTCAGTAACTACTAACGGCCCGTAACAAATACTTATGTCAGGAAATAAGTTTTTCCAATATTACCTATACCATTTTTTGGACGTTTATGCGATATTCATTGAAAGGCATTGAAGAGACAATGCTAACATCCAAGCAAATTGAGGTTATGTCACGAGACGCCACTTCTTTCCGAAGCGTAGATGTCGCTGTGTATCACAGCCTTCCGTAAATTTTACTACACTGGTCTATTAAATTTTGAAACACACGTGCTAATTTTTCCTTTTAACGTGGTAGAAACGAACGCATTTAGCAAATCCTGTTTCTTTACTACGCAATGTAGTAATTTTTTCTCCATTATTTTTCTCAGTGTACTAAGGTTTTACTTCGAAGTATTTGTTTTATGAAGAAGATTCAAACGCTTTGCGCAAAAAAATATAGAAATTTTTTGTTGTATGTAATAGATCTAATTTATTCAATTATAAAATAATGAAAATTCTACTTATAGCCTGAATCACCAGTAGATGAATAGTACCTACTATGAAATATTTTTGCGCGTACATAAAACACTTTTATTGAAAATATTAGATTTTTATCAGAATAAATGATGTCACTTCAAAATGAAGAAACAATAATATAAATTAAAAACCTAGTTTTCCATAATTATCAATTGATCTAAAATTTGTCCACCTACTGGCGCGTTTACCCCAAATACTGAATCCATGATCAAAGCGCCAAATATTTTTTGTCCGACTGACAATCCAACGAACTTCAAATCCACCGAATTCCAAGGCTCCCAGATCAAGGAGTGACCACCACCTCCTGACCTACAAGGCTCTAAAGGCCACGGGTATCGACCCGGAGCGATTCAAAAGGGTACACTGTGTATGTCACGCGCGACGGACCGCCTAGCATGACGACATAACAGGACAGAGTTTACGCCTCGCATACGATACCCCCGCGAGAGGTTTTATTCGAGAGTCGCCGTAACAGAACTCCCGCTTACTTGGTCTAGCGGAGTGTTATCGTCGACCCGGCCGCGACGATCTCGTTTCTCGGGGAACAGGCAAACGGAGACGGCGGTGTTCTTTGAAAAAGTGCGCGGTCTCCGTCGACCGGGGAACTCTTTTACGTCATTGCGCCGCGAACCTTGATTAGCGAAAACAATACAAAAATATATTAAAAAATATGACTTGTAATCGGAACAAATAAATAATGCAGTATTTTTCTTTTTTAATAGAATTTAAAACAGTGGTCAGCAAATGGTCTAAAAACTAATTTAAACTATGTTATGGTTAAATCGTATCGATTTCTGCAGATTACCATTGATACTTGAGCTATTTGATAGTTACGTGGGCTGCAGATAAATTCAGTGCAACACGTGTGGGGTTGTAATGACACTGGCTCACCGGCTGAAGGTTGACTTTTAGTTTAATGGGTAATTTGTGGCGAATATGCTCGAGTCATTGATGCTTGAAGTGCTATGAATTATGAAGTGCGTACATGCGTTTAGATGAGCAGCAGAGATCTGTTAAGTGTCCACAGGCGTGTAGCAAATATGGTTAGCGGATATAGGTGGAGGATTTCTGCGTGCGACGTGAATGGAATGCATAAATTTTCAAGTTGATCAATTTTTCTTTGCCTTTGGAGGGAAAGTATTCCCCAGCTTTCCCTTTCCTTATTTTTTCAGGCCATTTCAGTCGTCAAAAATACTTTATATTCTATCACAAATGCATCGCAAATTCTACCAATTCCAAGATTGAAAAAAAATGCTTTCAAAATCAATTTTTTTGTTGCAATCTTTTGCTCTAAACGTAAACTAACAACAAGGAAAATCAAAATTTCTAGATCAATTTATCCGGTATTTACAGTCAAATCAACAAGTACTAAAAAGATAATCGTCAAAATGGATCTACAAACAAGCCACTGGCAATTCGGTGTCGCAAGACTCGCGTTATCGAAGAGTATGTTTATATTTCTCCTCGTTATTAACAAGCGTCTCTAATCGAGGCGTTATTCCATTCGCGTAAGCGTACCATTAGCGCGAAGCGTGAAAGTAATTATGATCGATGGTTGAATGGCGCCTTGTTTCTTCCTCGCGGCGAATACCGTGACCGAAATCGACGCGAAACGTTATTGCGATCGCGAAGGAATTCCGAGCGACAGCTGCCGTGTTCTGAAGACCTTACAATCGGTGAAACCAAAACTTTTGGAATTCGGCTGTTCACATGTTCCCGAAAGTCCTGTGCCCAGATTGGGTGTCGTTTGGGGTCGACGGGTGTCGAACTCCTCCGCTCTCCACGAGAATAAAGATATACACTATACATTCCTTTCCATAAATCATCGGACAACCAATAAAAATGGTAGGTGTACCGGATCCGTTCCACTTGCTGGACAACGATTTCGTCGGCAATGTTTAAATCGACACTGTTTCACTGGTATATTTTTCACTGACATCCTGTTTTCATTGAGATTCTGATGTCACCGACATCCTGTGATTTTACTCACATTATTTTTCAACGACATTCTGTTCAACTTTCGTTAAAACTGTACTTATTTATTTAGTGTTAGTGTTAAATAAACATCTAAATAATTAATGTCAGTGTTAAATAAATATCTAATTAATTATTTTATGAAAGACCGAATGTTTATGATTTTCTCTAGATAAAAAAAAATAAAAGATCCAACCCAGAAAAATCCTAATTACGCCAATGAGTATAACGAAATAAAATAATACAAAAATAAAGCAGAAGATTGTATCAATCATTTCAGTGAAACTAAGAAAGCATTCAGTGATTAAAGATGACACGTGGAACAATTTCGGCATTCAGTAAATTCAAATTTCTTAAAAGTTTTCCAAATTTGAAGAAAATTTTTATGATCCAAAAATTCAGAATCTTCAAGTTGCCAATTTTTTACGTTTTAATAAGCCGATAAACGTGTATAAGTAGTTGTAAATGCAGCTTTTCGAGCGAAAACGGACGATAAACCGATCACGTAATAACGATTTCATTCTGCGAAACTTCGCGATCGTTATATCATTGAATATACGGATTAAGTAACCACGATTATGTCGGTGGCAGCTTAAATCGTAATCGTTCTATAAACGTAGAATTTTTACCTTCAATTTCGCATAATTTCTAGAAAACTATGGAGAACGCTCCAACAGTAACATTAATGGGAGACACGGGATTAATAAAGTATGTATGGAAATTGGAAAGTTAGAATGCAATCGAATTCATCGATGAAGAATGCAGTATAATTAGATGAATGCCTTATTTTCTAAGAATTTAGATATCCAGAGTACTTCGTAATTAGCTACAGTAATTAACGCGCTATAAACTTCTCAATATAAGTATTCACTTCGCGTGAGGTTTGAAAATCTCAATTCCGTGGATCGAATCAAACTTTAATTGATCGAATTGGCTAATTAAAATTCAAGAAATTTAATTTTCTGTGCCCTAATAAATCTCTTCGCAAATTCTTTTAATGATCGGATCTGAACACTTGCGAATCAAAATCGTGTTATCTAATTCCTTACTATTTACAGTTAAGTAGTTACTTAAAGAATGCTGTGGTTAAACTTCACGAAGAAGTAGAAATTCGACAGAAACAGATTAGAATATAAATCTAGAATCGTTGGCGACTCCACTATTTTATATAGACGGGACTATCAATCGAAAGGCAGAAAGAAGTCGTTGAATAATAGAGAGGAACGCGTCGAATCGAAGATTAGTGGCTCGACTCTCGGACGGATGAAAAACTTGTGGTCGAACCGAGGCTACCGTTACCAGCTACGCAATCCCATTCTTCTTAATTCGTTTTTCATTATACTTGAAACGTGGTCGTGAGATATCCAGGATATCACTTGTCGAGCAAAAAATAACGGAGAACTGTTGTCATCGGAAAAATTCGATTACATATCAAAGCCACCACAAGTTTTATAATTCCTTCTCCAACAGAATTTTTCTTGTAGAAATGTCAGGAATGTGAATATCTATCTTCTGCATTTCGACAAGCCGACGAGTTTATCGCGAGATTAATTTCCTATAATTTAATATTGCAATCCGACTGCATTGCATTCTTAGGATCGTTAGGATCTTATAAAAAATCTCAAGTTCTGTGATGACGTAGATATTAACTAATTACTGAGCGCAAAAGATTTATGTCTACAGGACCTACTATTATCCAATAGGATTGCAGAAAAAAATTGACTACATGTTGATGTAAACTTATATTACGAAATTTCTAACGATGCGCAAGAAAAGTGATTTCTATTAGTTATAGTAGTTGAGTGTAATTTAAGCTTATATGTTGGTCTGAATGGAAAGTTTTTACGTTCTCTCTCGAGATATCACTATAACGCATTGCGTAATTGATTAGTAGTCATTCTTCTGTTTCTCGTAACCTCGTATAGTATTTCACCCTATTCTGTGTGTAGAATCGTGTTTCAGGCTTCCCGGTTATATCTGCTCGAATATAAAAGTGAGAAACGTGAGTTAATACATAAAATGCTTGTCTCACGGAATTATATCACACAGAAAACATTTTTTTAAATTTAATAACAAAATGTGAAATTTTCAGTCTGACGTAAGGAAATATTCAACGTCATTCTGAAAGATAATAAAATATTCAAAGTACTTGACATACTTAAAACATTTACGACTGTCCGCTTTAAATTGCGTATGCCTCAACTTCGCCTCCAAATAATAGCAATAAAAATATTAATCAGCCCGCTAATTATTCCCTGAAAGGAAACTAGAATCGCCAGCTTTTCTTCGTTCCGTTGAAGTCAGAAATTTCCCACATGACCCGTTTTCCAGAGTGCAACGTGCACCACTCCAATTATCGCGCGAAAAAAACGAAATCAGAGACGTCGATAGGTGTTCGAGGAGCGTGAAAGTTGCGGGCAAAAGGAGAGTATCGCGTATGACTAACAAATTAGACTCTCGCGGATGGAATAAAAACAATAAGCGGCGTTAAACTGACGAGTCTTGCTTTTCTCATGGCGCGGAGTCGAGGAGGAAGTCGCGTTAACGAGTAACCGTGTTCCGTGTTCCAGAAAGTGGGAAATTAAATCTCGTGCGATCTTACCGATCTTCTCGAGCTCTTATCGAACCGAGAATAATAGAAATTATTGTTAGCCATCTGTTTCTTCTATTTAAACGAAACGACGTAATCACTATTGTTGCTCGAGACTCGAGGAAGACACATTAACCGAGTCGACTAATGAAATCAATTAAAGTGTCAATTAAAGTCAAAGTTGACTCACTAATGGAGCGACGATCATGTACGACGATCGCGGCGATTGTATTCTTTGTAGTAACGTTGATTATTAGCTTAAAATAAATGACTGAATCTTTTTGTTGATAAGAAGTTAAAACTATGTTGTATTTCTGTATTTTTTCAAATTTTAATGATTTGTAGGGTTTGGAAAATTTTATCTGAACCCTGGAATATTTTTTTTTTTTAAATGAAGAAAATGCTTTGATTGAGACGGTGAAATGCTCAGCTTCATTAAAGTGAAACGTAACAGAGGATAATCTTGTTGCAGGTTCAAGAAGATGCAGACTCAAGTGCAACAGTCAAGATTAACAACAGAGCAGTGTTCGCATGGGTATGTACAATTTAATTGGTGTTCTCAACTTACGTGTGCATCGCGTCTAATTTCGCAGATTAGACAACTTCCTCGAATGGAAAGGAAAAAAAAAAGATACGCGCAGAAATTGCTGTATCCTCCTTGAACGTAGACATAAATTTTAAAATACTCATGACTCAGGGTTTAGTTCGTGCAAGGTTAATGTATTCATTCATCTACACAGTGGTTCTTAATCGCACGCCCAACCTTTGGAGGCCAGTATCTTACAAGGATGTAGTTTTCTCCCTCACTAAACTCTAATATTTTAATTTCTCTTCAAATTTGGGCACTCGTGTGACCACCACTTTTCAAAAATTGTGAACAGAACACTTTCGTTCCGCATTCTTGAAGAAACACGTAATGTTTGCAGGGAACTCGCGACAAGATGTCTCGATCTATTTGCATACCACGTTCAGAAATCCCTGTCAATGACCACGATCAATAATCGAACACCCACTCGTATAATCGTCTCCACAGACAATACGAACCCATTCCAGTCAGGATTATGCTATCCATGTGGAGCTCAACGCGTACTGAATGCATCGAAATATATTAACTGTTCTTGCAATCGGTTCGAAATACAAATACGAGGAAACTGTCAGCCCTAACATCGACGATTTATTCAGGTAAATATATTCGAAGAGGCAATGCTATTAGAGCGCAACGCATAGATGAATTTCTGATTAAAATTTACATTGCCGACTGGTTGTATTTGACGCCCTGAAGAAGGTCCTTGAGGAAAAAACAAGCTAATTGATATCGAGCCAATGCGAAGTTAATTCCTGCCGCGATTATTCTATTTGGGTAAATAAGTATTTTCGCGCATTCAATGTCCGCGTCTTGTGAAGCGTTGCGAATACGAATAAACGATTTAATATCGTGCCAATATCGAGTTAATTTTACCCTACGCATCCGACGTCCCCTAATGATGAAAAATATGGAGCAATTATCGAAGCTCAATAGAGATTGCTTAATTTTAATAAACGTGTAAACTCTTACAGATAACGTGGTTGAAGCGACGTTCGTACTTATCAGTGTCGGGTTGATAATTTATTTTGCTTAGAGAGGACATGTTTCGTTAATTTTGTTACGAATTCTAGATTATGCAATAAGAAGCTCAGTTTCAGTATTTATTTAAGGCCATTAAAGTATTGGGCGGTGATACGAGAGCCACTTAGTTGACAAGTGAAACGAGTCTCTTTTCTTTTTCTCAGTTTTCTAGGAATTTCCTTCCTTCCGATGGATCGTCTAACATTTACAACAGGATGAGAATGATAGAAATCTGGGGTTAAAATAAACTGAAATTTAGAAGGAAATGTTTATGGAATTATGGATGAAAACTGTTGCAAAATTGGGAAAGATTCTTGGTTTTAAAGTGGCAATCTTGGTGTAGTAACTTCTTGACATCAGCATAATTTCCTCATTTGAATAAATAAAATATTGAAAATTGCTTGAAAAGAATTTTTTTCCAGTTTGTGTCTGTTTTCTTACAGTTTGTTCACGTTGAAATATCACTCACAAATACTACAAAAAAAGAAATATTAAAAAAAAAATTTAGCATCTCATCATAGTTTCACTGAGATTTCAAATAGATTCAGTAAGTATAATTTGGGAGAAAAATTTATTCCATTTTTAACAAATTCAGTTTTAAGAGTCCGACTTTTACTTATCCCCAATTTTTATTAATCAGGTTTCTAATCATTAAATGCATTAGGTATAGGAGTATAGTAGGATTTCGAATAAAATTCGAAGCATGTTTTAATCGTTTTCAACTACTTATTAGCATTTTATAGTAGGAATATCAAATCGGATAAACGAGGTTATGGCGTATTATAGTATTTATTAACGCCTTTATTGCCAAACAATAGATAATTACAAGAGAGAGTAGATATACAAATATAACAGCAAAGGCGAGGTTCAGTCGTGGATTGCTTTGTAACCTAATACAGAAGCATCATTGAAGATGAAGGATATTTGAACGACTAACTACTATACTATTGGATATATCAAGCTTGTAGAAAGCTTGAATAGATTTTCCAATAAAAGTGGTTTTAACTATCCTAAACATCCTACTGAGAATTTCTGCGATTTTGAGAGTATGTTCTTAGAGTTTTTCAAATTTTCTTTTGCATTGAATGTCAAAATTAAAGCTAGATACTCTATGCTATCGATTTCACGTTGCGTTATTTTTAGAATTTTCACAGTTTTTTTACTTGCTTCAATTTCTGACTTTCCTTCTCATCGACGACTGACGTCAGCTGAGTTGCGTCAAAATCAGCTGAATCCACATATACTAATGTATATTAACCTTCATTAAAGGAACGTTCATGATACTTGAAACTCTTATTAACCATTTTTACTTATAAACTTCCTAGTCATTCAATCCCCTCTGTTAAAAATTAGCTAAAATACTATTATACACTTCATTTTCCAAATGATTTTGGTCATTTATAAAATCCACGTTAAACTACAGCTGATCGTAGATTATTCGAGTAAATATTTTATGAACATAAAATTATTAATCCTGCTACGGTCTTCAGGTCGTTTTTGACCCGTTACAGTATTTTATTTCCTTTAACCATATTACGTTTCTCTTTAAAATCCTGAATGAAACAACCTTTGGTATTATCATGTTATTAAAAATGTAGATAATGTATTTTTAATATAAAGTCAAAGAATAAGAAATATAAACGAAATAAAACATCCTAATGGATAAAAAAAGACTCAAAGCCTGTAACAAAGTTGAGAACTATTTTATTTTTGGGAAGAATGTGCGAAATTTAGTTAATATTTAAGTTTCTTATTCCTTGATATTATACAAAAAAATTCATTAGCTACGTTCCTAACAACATGACATAGTAGTGCAAGTTGTCCAATTTTGAACTTTAAGAGAAACGTAGGAGGATTAAATCGTAGTTCAAGTTTTACTAGAAGTCATATTGTACTCTTATAGTTGATGCATTAAATAATAAATTGCAATCCTGTCTAACAAAAATCAGGTACAATTGCGAATCAAATAATTGACATTTTACTATAATAAAAAATCGCTATCAAACAAAAGTACGTTAAAAATTTCCCACCCTAGATAAAATCAACCCTCCTCAATTTCATAGTTCCATTGCTTAACCCCCATATTCCTCCCCATGAAAACAGTATTCCACCACTATAAACGCGATACAGCAGTCAATCCAGGTCACTAAAGTTAGCCAAAATCATGTTGCGAAATACCTTCGCGTTGTCGCCTCCTGGCAGGAGGTGGGGCGCCGGTTCTCCGTCTCCTGGCGTAGGTGTGAACCGGTACTATCAACCTCGGCCTCGGTATAAGGAATCCACCTTGGTTGTTGCCACTCTGATTCACCTCGGACGATTCGCTGTCGGTGGTGGCAGTGCTGCTTGACCTCCTCGACATCGATTCCTCCCTGACACCTCCGTCAACTCTTCCACCCTCCAGGACACCCTCCAGTTGCGAAATGACCTCTGCATACGGTTGCCTATAGTGATCATTTTGCTCCTTAGCAGTGGCTTTGCTCCTCGCGTTGTTCGTCCAGTTCACTCCGCATTCGCGCCAGCTGGCCTCGTAGAGGAGTTCCATGGCTCTGCCGCGGGTCGCGTCGGGGTCCAGAAGCAGCTCTGGGTCCTCCAAGACGGCTCTGCCAGGATAACTTCGTACCTTCATCTCTAGGATTTTCAGAGAGGTTTATCCTTTGCTTGGGAAATAACTTGATGCAGCAGAATTTGTCTGTGATGCGGTTAGGTTCCTCCAGCAGACGAAAACCGCGTGTCCATGGACGAAACCCGACTTTCATCCAGTGCACCGATCTTGGGCATGATTCACCGCGCCGGACACTTTCCGCCGGTCCCTACGCTTTTCCCTCGCGGACATAAATTACGCGCTGGACGCGAACCGCGACGTTTATTAATTACCGCGACTGTCGCGTGTCGCGTCGGCCGCTCTATCGGGTGCGATAGAGTCGCCGAGGCACTCTCGCTTTTGCCGAGGGGATTCGTTCGCCGAGATTTACCGTGGGAACGTGAAATTCGACACTGTCCGCGCGCCGATCTGGCGTTCATCCAGCGGGAAGATCGATGCGACACTCTTTCTCGATTCGCGATCGCTTCCGTTTGACTCTGTGTCAGCTGCCCGGTCGAAACTCGTTCATTAGTTCGACTCGAGTTGCTCCCGGCTGTGATCTGTGAGTAATGAAGACGTGGACACGTGTGTCTCTGCGTAGACTACCTCTTCCCCTCGCATCCACCGGTTTGAAGCGCTTCTTCAACCTCCCGGCTTCCGTTTATCAAGAGCAGAAGCGTTCCCCGTTCACGTTTCAACGACCAGCAGTGCTGAGGGCAGAAACAGCAATCACAGAGAACAATAAGCGATGACGGGTCTATTTTTACTCCGGGCTCAATCCGTCCCGATAGAAATCACGCACCGCGGATTTTCGATCCTTGAGCGGCTCGAGGCTTCGCCGTGGGACGATAATCACCGCTGTCGCGAAGGAACACTCTGCCCACTTGATGGTCTCTGTTTCCTGCTTCGGTGTACCCTGCATTCTCCTCCGGCGCCTCGAAATGGTCCTCAATACTTCACATTCTCTTCGATCCTCTTCGATCCTCCTCGATCCTCTCGATCCATCCACGGAACTTCACCGTGTCATTTCGAAGTTCTGGTCGTACCAAGGTAACGGTCACCGTTGGTCACCGTTGGCCACTCACCGCGTTGGTGCCGCGTTCACCGGGGTTACCAAGTAGGATAGATCGATAGGTCGATCGGTTGTGCAACGAGATCCAATTGTCGAATGAGGCCCCCTGGCAGTTCCGTTTCCCCCGACGCAATCGTCGTTTCCGTCCTCCGAAATCCTCTGGCAGGGGTCGAGAGTCAAGCGGTGGGGTCACCGAGCGGACAGAAGAGAGAACCGGGATTCTCCCGCAAAGGACAACGTCAGGATCCTGGCGTCGCGCGAACAAGGACACCGCAAGGACCACTCCTTCGAGACTGACGCTCACTGACAGCGTTCGCGACTGGTGAAAAGTACGCCCGCAAAGACCGTGCACGAGAAACTCCCTTCCCCGACGGCCGTCGATCCCCCACCATCGCGACTGTTAGCGAGAGAAAGGACAGTGGTTCTCAGTTGGTGATGCGATCGGTGGAACCACTCCTACGTAGCATACAGGGTGACCGCGAATACGGGGAGGATCGCTCCTACGGACAATTTCACAGTTTGATGAATTCTAAGAATAGAAAGTGATGGTACGCAGCCAGGCAAAGACACCGGGGCTGTTGTTAGGGTCTGCTGAAGGTGCATTTAATTTTGGAGTCTGTTATTGCAGGTATCTGCTTTTCGTTACGTTCCGGGGATCAGAGATTCTTGCGAAGCTCCCATTTGGGTCCCTCGGGTCTATGTTTTAGCGTTGCCTTTGATATTAGCGTTTTGGAAGTGATTATTATCGTTTCTTCATGTATTTTTGGGATCAGGAAGACCGCAATTATTTTCAGAAAGTTCAAAATTTATCTTAAAGATAGGAAGTCATCATCAAAATTGGGGTTGAAGAAGGAAGTGCAACAGACATAAAAAATAAAATACTAGCTTTTGCAATGTTCAAAAGGGAAATAGAATACCCTTTTATACAAATTTCAGTCCTCTAGTGTTGTCAGTAAAAATATTAATTTGCATGAACATTTACTATTTAGTGTTTAGAGTACGTATATTTGAACTTATAGAACTTCTTATAAAAAATTTCATCATATCTGCTGTTATGAAGTTACGTATACACTTTATAGCGAATAGTTCGTGAGCACTGTCCGTACAGAATGTTTGCCAATAATTCGGAAATTTTCTATAAATGCGAAATATTTAAAAACCGTACGCGAACTGATGATTTCTACGAAATTTAACTGTCATACTGTTCATGAACGTGAACAGTTCACGAACGCT
Source organism: Perdita meconis (assembly GCA_030770465.2). Classification (NCBI taxonomy): domain Eukaryota; kingdom Metazoa; phylum Arthropoda; class Insecta; order Hymenoptera; family Andrenidae; genus Perdita; species Perdita meconis. The sequence goes on from JASKOS020000004.1 coordinate 20,784,614, forward strand.
AGTGGAGACGCACCTTAAGGGAAAACGTCGTATGTCTCATGTTTTCATTTTTGAGATATTATTACATGCTTAGAAAAGTAAAAAAATATTTTTTTGTATAACAATAATTCGGTAGTTCCAAATGATACAAATGTTTCGAGACGGCCTCAGTATGAAAATCGTTTCTATTTCGTCTCTTTTTCTAATCATTTATTATTTGTAATAAGATTACGCTATGGATGAATCTAAATTCGAAGTAATATTATTAAATTTAACTGTATTTATTACACGATTAATGTGAAGTTCTTTATTAAAAATCAGAACTATCATTTAAAAAACTCATGATTATCGTAATTTTGCATTTTTGAATCCATATTAAGGTTTACCCACAGTATGATCTTATTACAAATACAAAACTATCTGGTTTTTAGGTTTCAGAACACTATAACGGACCTTAGACTATAACTACCGCATCATTTTTATATAAAAAAGTATTTTTTTTTATTTCTTTAAGCATGTAATATTATAACCTAAAAGTTTTAAAAAGATTGCATATATAGTATATAGTTTCCTCAGAAAAAATTTTTAACGATGACCTAAATTTCAGCCGATTACACCAGGTATAAACCCACATTTTTTAAAAATGTGTCTCAATAATCTCGCAATAAAGATCCAAGAATCCCCTAAAAATAAATTTCCTTTTATTCTACTATTCCTTTTCAAAATGATTGCGGCACTCTCTTCGAATGTCGAATCTTAATCGCGAAGCAGAAAATGATAGGAGTTATCCTGTTTCTCAGTTTATTCACCAGCAGCAGCATTGAAATAGTACTATACCCTAATTATGAGAACAAGATCGAGTGATACAGCGCGGATGTCTGTCAGATAGTGGAAACATTACGAGCAAAAGTGGAGCAATCTTGCCTACTACAACTGTTTTTCACCGTTCCACGCTTCCACGATTGATTCATCGGGGAACTTTGTTCTGTATCTTACGTTTACTTCATCCTATCGTAATTTTCCATTTATTAGCGGAACCTGAGCTCTTTTTACCGCATAATCTGTTTCACCAGGTATTTTTAATAGTCTTACAAAATTCATTTTTGTTACGCATTTTTCTTCACGTGTAAATATGAAGTTAAATAATTGTAAAATAGAATAGAGAACTTGGAATGTGATTTGAATTTCATCGCAGAAGTGAATAGACGTCCTCGTTTTGTAGAATAAAAAGTTTTTAGTGATGTTTAATGTAAGGCAACGTAACTTCGTTAAGTCATACTTTCATTCGATCTTCCCTCGCAATTAATTGTGGCTGATAAGATCTTTCGGTGGGCTTATCTTTTAGTCCTTAGCTGGATTCCATTTATGTATTTCCTAAATGGTGGTACAATTCGGATTTTTCTTTAATTCAAGCTGCATTCCTTTTAAATCTAGGTTGGAGTTCTACTGTTCGTGTAATAATCAGTATTTAATTTTTCAGTAGTGAATGCAGTTACTTGAAATGTATACACAAGATAACCATGTCTTCTTTGAACTTGAAAACGTGATTTTTCTGTAGGGGATAGATAACAGATCCCTATTAACCATTAGTGGAACATTTGGTGGAGTAATTTAAATATTTCCTTCGATTCACAGTTTTCGCTTTAATTAACCTACTTTCCGAATGAGCGAATCCACTGATTTTGATTGTCATATATTCATTTTAATACGTGGAAAGTAATATATGTTCTATAATAATTCACAATATTAAGCGAAAAGAGCTGCAAGAGATAAATCATTGCCCAATAAAATGCGCGTAGTTTTGTATTAAAAATTCAAGAAAATCTGATGGAAATATCATTAGAAACTATCATTCGAATTACTTCAACTCAAAAGTAGGTCACGAGACTATGAACGCGTTAAGATGTTCTTCCTCCGATATTTGAATATAGGAGTGCAGAATAGATATAAATTAATTTATTAATTAATAATTACTACAGAATAATTTCCTGAGATAATACTGATGGGCCATGATAAGCTGCTATGACAAGCTAAAAACTGAGCTCACAAGAAACTTGACAACTTAATCGTAAACTTAATTATGAGGAAGTGAAACGCAGCTATAATAACATTTCCCCCTTTTTTTGCTTTCTTCATCCAGAGATTAATTTATCAAATTGTTACAGAGGTGTATCATTTCACAAATATACTGAATCGATGCGTTAATTGCTATGCTGTTATAGTGCGCGAACTTCCGAGAGAAAGGACAGTGGTTCTCATTTCGTTATTGTTCTTACACAATGTTATTCTGAATGCATTGTTTACGGTCAAATTGAAATTATACAACGCGATAATTACTTTCAACTCCCTTTTTAACTTTTTGACAGTCCAATTAAAAAGTTATTAATTTTTTTTTTATTTAAGAAATGATATTTAGTTTACACGTATCTTAAAAATGTTAAAAGCAAACGAGATCACTCAGAGATAATTCTTTGCGAGGAATTCAACAAAATTGAACAACGAAGACGACATTAGATATCACTATTCGAATTACCCTGACCCAAGCATGGGTCATGGAACTGCGACCGTGTGTTTTATCACTCTTATGCGTGATTACAACCACTGTCTCCGACGATTCCAATTTCTTATAAATGGAATTCTTATTAAAGTTTTCATTATTTTTCCCCAATTCCTTTCTCCGAAAATATGCAAATAAATCCACACTTTGTTTTCAAATTCTTTCCAACACGAAGCGTAAAATATTGACATAAAAACATACAGTTACACGTAAAAATTCCTATCGAGTAAACAATTCCGGAATTCTGGATATCTCGAGATGCGTGCTCCAAGTGCAGACTTCAAATTAGCTTCTGAGCACGACCCGGATATCTACTAAATAGAACAGAATGCGGCACGAATTTTCAGAAATATTTTATTTATAACTACCGCTATGGGAACCGGTTTTTCGAAAGAAAAGGCAATGCTTGAATCGCTGGGTTCTTGTAAAAAGCGATGAATCATGCGTTGCGTGGTTGTTCAACAGGATCTGAGCAACCTTTACCAGGAACTTTTCCTTGGTAAGTGAAAATTGTATTTGATAGAGATGTTGTCTTCAATTTATTATAGTTAAGCCTACTTTTACACCAATCAATCGAAACAGCTTAACAATGAAGGGAAATTAGGTAGCCTCTGAATTTGGATTTAGCAAGAATAAAAAAAAAGAGATAAATAATATCCTAGAATCGTGGGATGAGTAATATAAATTCTTTGCAGTAAAAGTAATTGAAAAATTCTTAAAAGTTTCGTAATCTAAAGCTTTGTTTCTGAAGTATAAATAATTAAAGATTAAAGCTTCAGGTTTTGGCGCGCAAAGTTTAAATGCCAGAAACTGCGCGCGCAGAGGCACGACCATGTGCATCATTGACCGCGCTGATTTAAATTCACTTTTGTTATCTTCAGTATTTCTGCCCATGATTTTGAGTTTTTAAATTGTTCTCTGTAGTCAAGTTCATTACACTAAAATAAGGCTTTTATTATTTGGATATCTAAATACCCGAGTTACTCTTTGCAAATGGAAATTCAAATGCGAATATCCGTACTTGGATCCGAGTATTCGAATACGTGATTTTGTATCTTTTATCATGATTATTCAAGTAAAAAGTTTTTCTTATTTGGATTGCAATTAAAGAGAAGAAATTTAAGGTTATGATAAAAAATCCGAAATCGCGTATCTGAATGCTTCGAAAAAAGTATGAAGAATATTCAGATACTTTTAGAATTTCTATTTGGCTTCCAAGTTAAAGTTAGTAACTCGAGTATTCGAACTTCTGTATAGAAAAATTTCTAATCACAATCTAAATTACACTAAATTAAGCATGGTTATGTTGCAAAACCATTTAATAACTGAATCTCGTATTTGCATTTTTATTCACTCGTTATGTTTTCTGTGTATTGTTATGTTTAATGCGTGTAATAAAGATGTAATAATAATAATAATAATAATAAACAAAAATATCCAGATATCCAGATACTTAAATATGAATTGTATGAGTATCCAAATATTCATAACAGGTATTCGGATATTCGGATACAAATTTTATAAGTATCCAAGTACTAGGATATCCGTCGATCCGAGTAACAGCGACAGCTCTACATTAAAATAAACGTTTTGTAGATTAATCTTCAAGTCATAAATAACTAAAAATTCTAAAGGATTAAAGGATCCTTAATTTTTGTGTTTAGTATAAAAAAAGGCGCGTCATAGAATAATCCACAATCGTTAATAAAGAATTTCGCGCGAAATAACGATTTATGTAACTGAAGGTATATAGAATTTCCGCGATTGGAGGAAATCCTTCGTTTCGTATTGAAATGCATATCCGTGACAGAGACAGGAAACCGGATACCAGTTTAGCGCACTCAAACGGTGTAATTTCGATCGAAGTGCCATTCGAACGGACACTTGGGAGCACAGTAGCGCGAATCGCGAAAATGCCAGGCTGTATTCGTACCGTACTCTCGATTCGCGATACGCAGAGGGCGTAACGGTGCGCGATTGCAGGAAACAATGGCCGACCTTCGTGTACGGTTTGTGAATAAACTGAAATTACACACACGGCTCCGTCGGGATTAATAGCCATTGCGATTCTGTCGGTCAAAGCTCCTTCGGCCGGTATGATTTTCCGCCCATGCGCTCAATGCGATCATTTAAGCTTAACAAATTGCGCTATTTTGGCGATGCGAACGCTTGGAAAAACGTGGTCGCAGGTGCGATGTGGCGAATTTGATGATAAATCTGGCCGAAGTCGAGAGTATTGCCAGAATCTCTCATTTGGAATGTTCACGAATTTTGAAATAAACTAAAATATTCTATATACAGGGTGCTCCACCTAAAGCCACCTTAATACATTTATACGCAAACCTAACATCGATGATTTTGAAAGCTCCGAAAAGTTACCTTGAGGCAGAAATATTTTTTATCATATATTAGTAAATAATATTAATAGTAATTAAAAACGAGTAATAATAGAGAAAAACTCGAGATGTCAAATTCGAGTGCGACACCCCGTATACTTACATAAATATATGTACAAAATGTGACTTGAATCGATCACCACGATATTTTAGCTGGTTCTGATGCATTAATAAAAAAAATATTTGAAACGAAAATTTATTTATTTACGGATCAAAGCCCTTTAGTTTATAATAGTAATACAACAGGTTAATGAATTAGTGATCGTCAGATAGTAACATTTGACGAAGCTGTTGCTTAAAAGTGGCGGATGATGAGAAAAGGCTAGTTGTTGACAGAAATCATTAACTTGGTTAATTATAATGCAACTATGATGACCATAAACTGTATTTCTTTATTGGTCTTACATGAACCATTTTTTGGATTGAAAAAATCTTTAAAAGAATCTTTTCTTCATAAAAAATTGGAGGCAGCTTGTAGATCGTGGCGATTAATTCACGCTACGCCTTGTCTAACAATTATAATAATTTTGGAGAACGGAGAAATGGTTACTCACCTTCCATAACGTAGACAATAGAACCAACATCTCCTTCGCGTATGATGGTCGAACCGGCAGAAAATGTGACAGGATACATGCAATCCACAATCTCCCGGATCTGCGTCAGTTCCAAATTTTTCATAAAGTCATTGTCCAGAATGGCAGCTTTGATCAACTCACGAGACCTATACACAACAAAGCACGCATTACTTACCACCGATTATCATTACGATAGCGCAACGAATGATTAATTCATTGTTAATTTATGAAAATCTGATGCACACTCGGAATTGTCAATGTTTTGATCGAAAGTAGAAAGTAAATTCCTTTAAAGTCGACAATACGTCGAATGCTTAAAATTTTCGTGACTTGTAGACCTGCCAGAGACTTTCTCCTTTTCTTAATTCTACCAAGTTATGCACTGTGTACGTATACGTGCAATTAAATGCTTTCTGAGGAAATTATAATAGAAAATAAACTATAGAATTTTTATCTAATAGTATATTTAATTATTAGAATAGAGTTTGATTATCAAATTATTTTTGATTGATATTGGTTTTGTAATGGGAATGATATTAATATTATTGAGGTTTTTTTAAACTAACCACATTTTTTGTTTCTACACTGTAGAACACTATACAACAATATTGTTATAATACTTCTGGATCCGATTTATATATACAATATACATTCATTATTTGAATTAGATAACTGCACTTATTAAAAATATAAGTACAAATTAAACTTATCTAAGTGATGTTAAATAAAATGCTTATAGCTACATCACACACTACGAATTTCCTGTCAAAATTATTTACATTTGTGAATTAATCGGTTTTATGTATTTCTCTAGCTTTTGCTTTGTTCGACTATTGATACTTTTCAAACTTCAGTCGATAGAAATTGGGCGGGAATATTTTAAGTTATTTTAAAATAAAAATTCAATTTTTCCCGTAACAAATTAATATGCATTATAGATACTGATGAAAATAAGTCCCAAAGGAATGTGACATTCAGAATTATCTCGCCAGTAGTTCCGGTATTGATTCCTATCGCTATAACTGTAGTGACGTCTGTGCTAATATTCGGTTATTGTTATTATATAGTGCGTAATTTCAATTCTTCCTGATAAGAAACGCAAGAGCACCTATTTCGAAGCTGATAACAAACACATTCTTCTCCACAGTCCTCCAGGAATTCTTGAATGGAATTATTTCTCGAATGAAACGATATTGAAAAGTAGATAACGAAAGACAGTTTTTCACGTGACACCAAAAGTCAACGGTACAATAGATATTAATGTATTTATGCTGAAATCAAGTATGCAAAAATGTATGAAAATGTGTGTAAATGTGAGAATACATACAGTAGTCTGGGGAAAATTGGATCACTTTATGTTTAATGATACATGAATGATAATCAAACAATAAATACATAATGAATACAAAATTTTAAAGATTTTTTTTCTTCAAATAAGAAACAAAAAAGTGAAAAATAATCAAGTTTCACTCAGAAATTTATAAAAAAAACTGACATTTTCAGTAAAGAATTTTTGGAAATTACCTGAGAAAATATAATTCAATGATAATGAAGTCAACTGATATTTTCATTTTCTTTGATTTTATGTACATATTAACCACATCTACATAAATAATTATCATATTTATAACAATAAAGGTATTTAAAAGAAGAAGAAGAGTGATCCGATTCATTTAGGAAATGATGCGATTGTAATATGTTAATCTAAAATATATTAAATACATACTAGCTGTAAACACCATGCAAACTAATAATAATAAATACATTTAAGGATGAACTTCAGTAACAATCTTAGCTAAAAGTTAATCAATTTCCAAGATATTAATTAAACTGTACTTGAAATGCAACTGTTAGCAGTGTCAAACTTAATTTTGTAATATATTTCTTAATTTTGCGTTTTCTCATAAGAACACATGTTACATTGAAAGTTAAAGAATTGCAAAACAACCGAATCAATTTGTCTCAAATCATGCGTGGGGTTTCTACTAGTGCATAAAGATTCATTCCTCCAATTTTCAAAGACTTTCGCTTATTTTTAATGTTAAGGTAAATGTCCCAGTGGTTGGACATGTCCTAGTAATTAGACACTGTCATGAATTTTTATTAATATTAAAGTAAAAACAATATTGACGAAGTTGAGGAAATAAAATTATTATCCTGAGTTATTTCTTATACTAAAAATCATTACAACTGATCAGAAACACATGATATATATTTGAAAAATAAATATTATTACCTAGCAATCATGAATTTAATGCATTATGAAGAGCCTACTAACCGTTCGACTAAGACTCAGAGCGTCTTTCTTAAATTCACAATTAATACTTTGGTTATACTTCTATATCAAGTAAAGGTTTTTTAGACTTATTAAAGTCTGTTTAATTGATAACCATATATTTTTAAGTCATTTTTATTTTGTTTCATTTAAAAACTAACGTGTCTATACACTAGTACATACATGAAATCGCCGCTAGCCTAGTTATTGGACAATCTGTCCAGTGACCAGTGACTAGAGCAAACATGTATCTGCTTGGCCCAGTGCTTAATTGTTTTTAGATACTTTATTCGTCAATTATTATCCTCAATCGACTTTATTTGTCAATTTTAGATTTTTTAAAAGAAATCTATATTTGTTGATAATATAACGTATATTCATAATAAAAAATTTGATTTTTAATAAATCATGCCAAAGGAAAACAGAAACAGAAAGTCTTATACACCAAAACACGTGGAGAGTGCTGTTGAAGCTGTTAAAAAAGGATTCCCAGGTATGGCAGGTAGGTGACTATATCGACAAAATAAGGTTTAAAAAAAGGGTTTACGCGGGACAACTTTTTGTCCTTATACGAGCAAATTTTGACCTGGGAAAGGGCTCGTTCGAAAGAGGAAGGTTCAATGCAGGGCGCTCTACTCTTGGTTTGACCAGATTTTATTGATATTTGGAGATCTGAGCGCTACAAAGTAGAGCAAGAATCGACAAATTTAGCCGTGGAATTAAAGCATTATTGCGTCACTGAACGAGTTTTTTGGACGAAATCAAGAGTAGAGCGCCCTGCACTGAATCTTCCTCTTTCGAATGAGCCCTTTCCCAGGTCAAAATTTGCTCGTACAAGGACAAAAAGTTGTCCCGCGCATAATCGTAGTTATTTTGGGGGTTATTGATAAAAACAGGGTGAAAAAATGTCAACCAGATGGCGTCTAGTTGGGGGTTATAAAGGAAAGTGTTAGCTTAAAACATTGCTCGAAACGTAAACAACTCTTTCTGCATCTTTGTTTCTACACATTTCACATTTTCTGCAGTAAAAATGTTCCTTCAAACGAAATTGAACGTGACGGAAACTTTGGTCACAGATTTGAAGCTATTAGAAATCAGCGAAACAGAAAATTTTTAAATATATCAACATCGAAGGACAAAAAGAATAAAATAATTGAAGAAACTTCTAATACATTGTAATTTTCATTTATTATAAATATATATTTTAATATCTATTCAATGAAATAATTAATGAGCTCAAATTAAACAAAAATTGCCCTTTTTACTGTTACAATTGCGAATGTGTGCGTGCATACGTAAGCGCGCTTAAATATTTTAGGTTATTCGGTTATTTACTAAGCTTTTATTTAAAAATTGTATTATTTTTGTATATATTGTCAAACTTTTTAAAGTTGTACAACATAAGAATTGTTAATTATTTTTATATCAATGATTTTTCTGAAATTTAATCTGTTTAAGCACTGGGACAGCTAAATTTAATCAGTGGGACATACCGTAAATTCTGTCCAATAACTGGGACAAATGAATTTTTTATAAACATAGATTTTTACATTTTTCTTTTATATAAACGATATTCTATAACCAAGTTTCTGAAAGAAGAAAACTCAATCTAGCGATTGAACAAACATTCATATTAATTTACATTATTTTAAACTGTAGAAGATTTTAATAACAGGAACATTGTCTTAAAAGTCCAACCACTGGGACATTTACCTTACTGAAGTTCATCTTTAAACATTGAAGCTTTCCTTTTTATTTTAAACATGAAATTGTGGATTACATATCTTACATTCGCACAAAAAAATCGTAAGTAATTCTGTGCGTGTTTATCTCACTGAAAATGTGTACCGATACTAAACAACGGTTTCAAGGGATTAATTCACTATTGTAATAAGTGGAGCGGATTTATGAGGTGATATGAACAATCAGAATCATTGTTTCAATCACGATGTAAAAAATACGAGTTAAATTGTTATTCTGATCCTAGTCGTCCCGGTCTATCCTAAAATATATCAACATATAGAATACATTTATTGTAAGAATATTGTGAATACATTTATTGTAAGAATTTCTTTTAAAAGAAAGTGTATTCTCTATTTTAAGAAATTGATCTCTTTATTCAAAAGTCTGAACACGACAATTGTCAATACTCAATTGATTTCCCTTCTTGAGATCAATTTCTTAAAATAGGGGATACTATTTATTTTCATCTTATACTACAATATTTATATAAATCTCAAGTTCTCATCTATATCTAAAAAGCATCTGAATGCAGATTCATCTTTCTCACGAGTGCAACGATGCGTTCCTCTGGTTACATCGCACTATTCATTATAGATCGAACATTTTCTCTCGTATCATTTCGAAAAATTATGCCCGTTTACATTAGTTTCGTACACATTTGCATAATTAAAAGTCTCGCAAGGATTCCTGAGAGGTATACGGTAATCCTCGCGTTAACGACCCACATAGAACAGTTAACATTGCGCGTACTCAATGTTCCAGAGGTAACGATCGCGTTTAATCCCGGAGCGAAACATCAAAAGCACCGAACCGTGTTTGCCGCGTCGCACCTGTTGTACGTTTTGTGATACCGCAGACTATACCACGGACAAACTGCGTGTAACAATAGCGTGGCAACCGTAAATTAAATCTCTATCATTAAGTCCTCTCGTTGCGCTAGAATAACGCTGTTCTTTAATTGTCTACTAATTGCTTGACTCCGAAAGACAAATGGAAAGAAAAGTTTCGTCGCTGTCTTTCATACTTTCGGAGAAAATCGGTTGTAACACCTCGACTTGGATAGTCTTGGTACAATGCGCGTGAAGACGCAGCTTAAATGAGGTTGATTAAGAAATAATCCAAGCTAACGAAGCCACGTGTCTTGCATCGGGAACAATTTGACGGTAAACACCTTGTCACGTACTTTCACGGCAACGCAATTTGTATGGAGACCATAGCTCTAGATTACGTAAGTCGCGACGAAATTTCACTATTAATAATAGTTATGGCGACCGGCCAGTCATCGATCTTTCTTGACTGGCCTCGAATTTATTAACGAATGGTTTGTGCTGGACGCTTCAGTCATTTTGCCGCTGAGAGATACTTTTGAGTTTTTTGAAGAGTCCTTGAGCGAATTTTTAAGTGGCAGAGTTATTAAGAAGGTAGACTTCAATTTAATTTAAAATCCTATAAGAGGTTTTTAGTCTGTAGAAAATTTTGATCCAATATTAAATAGGTGCTTCCGTGATATTAATTATGTTTAACAGGGATAATTTTAATTCCCAGATTACGGACACTTAGGAGATCTAAATTTAATGCGATTAATTCGGAGTTTATTCTAATTCTATCTTCTTGCAAAATTTTGTTTGCTGGTCAAACGGAATCGAGATTTATACACAAACAGATTTATACCTTTGCCGTTTCTGAAATTTGACGATCACTTTGTTGTCTTTGGTGAGTGGCTCCGCGGAGATGGCCTGCCTTTTGGCCCTTTGACAAGGACCAATACCACCGGAGGTCAGGCTGAAATCGACGATTTGTCGGAACTTGTCAATTTCATTTTGAAGGTAATGAATGGTTGTGTCTCGTTCTTCAAGGGCTTTTTCGAGTATCTCGATCACTTCGTCACGATGACGAAGCGCCTCCGTTCTTTCGTACAAAAGTCTCTTCAGATCTCGTATCGAATTCATCATTGTTCAATCTTTTATTACTGAGATTCTTTTATTTAGGAATGTCTTCACTAGTTCACGTGCTGCGCACTGAGATTCAATTTTACGAAATCACTGGTGTCGTTGATTGGACCATTTTCACTGACTTAGTGATTAGTTTGGCGACGGTTTTAGAGTTCCTGTTCAAATTGAAGTTAAACTTGGAGTTATTCGTGCGAAGCATTTTCATTTTTGGTTTTTGGAGGAAGTCCTTTGCTGGATTGTGTGCTTGAAATTTGAAAAGCACAGAGTGACTTTTTGTTAATAAAAAGCAAAAAAGTACAAAAATAGTTTTAGTTGAAACGAATAACACATTGCCTCAAAATTATAAATCAAACTTCATTTGGATTGTGTTATCAGAATATTAGGTACTAAACTTTAGAGCAAACAGATCTGGTATTAATGCAGAGATAACAAGGTGTTTTAAAATTTACTCGGAATATTTCTATAGATTTTACACCTGATAACGGAGGTTCATGTAGATTTTGAATAGACTACTTTATCAGTTCAACTTGGAAAGATTCTTAGAACTCGATTTAAAATTATATAATTTATAGTAATTATATTAAATAATAATTAATATTCAATTTTTCTAAACGTGAGTCACTTGCACGCTGTAAGCATTGAAATATTTTTCCAACACAGTACAATAACTCACAATAAATGTTCATTGATGAGAAAAATTAGTGATCTTTGAGTTGAAGTTTAGAAAAGACGAAGAAAACCTCCGCCAAATTTTTAACAGGCAAGGAATTGATTAGTCTAAAAATTTTGCACTTATGTCGTCAATAATTTTGATGTTTGAACACTTCAAATTTCCAAATTAATACAAATTTAATTTGTGGAACATTCAATTAAAAATCACTGACACTATTCACACAAAATTGATGCAACTGTTTCATGATATTTTCTTTCAACGCTATACACTTAATTAAATAAAAAAAGAACAATTTTGCTTAATCATGAATGGTTCTTAAAAATTTTCCATTCGTAATAATCGAATTATTTTACCGAACCTTCACTGATTAAATTGATCGAGTGGAAATGATTAATAAATGAGTTGCACAAATTCTCCAGCCGCTAAAAAGGAATGACAGAACTGTTCCTGAGAACAGTCTACGTCGAACTGACACCGTAGATCTGATCGAAGGAGCTTGTCGCTCTGTCAGCTGACAACTATCGATTAGCGTAAGATCGTATGAGAAACACGACTATACTAATTATACGTTTCCAAATACAGCCATAATAATATTGTGGGAGGAAATCAATCTGCAATTAGTTGTATAATGTCAATTTTGTCTGACAATTATGTTAATACGTACAATCAGTTGAACTGAAAGTCATCCACTGATCAGCAGTAGGAAATTCGGAGTGACATACCATGAATGTGTATTTCTATCTGTGATAGCTTGTTAAATAATCGTTCAAACTGTTATTTAGATCAGGTATACGTTAATTTTTGCGTAACGTTTTATGGAAGATTTATCAAAAATTGTAGAACGCATAGATTTTAAATGGTAGATGATTCTTAGTAGTTTTGCTATTTTTGTAACGGACTCGAGTATCAAAGTTTTGGACTTCCGCCATTTGTCAATTAAGGAGTTTAATAGTTAATGGAGAAACAAATTGAGTAACAGTATCATTAGCAAGTTTCAGTGTTTCTGATAGAACAGTTAGAAAATAAAATGATTTGCGATGCCATGAGGTTTGCCATTAGGTAGAATATTAAAAATGTAAATTCTAATGAACTTCTCAGTAATTAATTATTACCTATCATTAATTGAATCGTTCAGAAGCCAAAGTGATTAACTCTGTTTAAATTCTTACAAATTTTATTATTAAAACACCGAATCAAGTGCGCTGATAGTAAATTTGACTAAAAAAAAAATCGGAACCTGGAGTTGGTCATTTTCGCCAGTGAACGATTTAATTACTGTTACCACTAGGTGAAAAAATAGCGAATCCTCCTACTACGTGTAAAATCAGTGACATTGATTCTTGCCCTTGGGAAAAAAATGTGATGAGGAAAAATGCTCATTTCCCACTAAAGTATATAAAATACAATATACATACACAGTATGTACTGTACTGTAATGTAGCATATGTATGTATATATTTTTTATGTATAATTAGTGAGAATGGGCACTTTTCCTCATGGTGATTTTCTAGTAACTGTCAAGAATCATATAAAATGATAAAATAATTAGTTCACCAACTTCACAAAGTTCAAACAATCCATAACCAAATTTCCAAAAAATAGAAATTACTCTCTACTTCTTCAAGTAAAAACATTCATCCTCAAGAATGTCCATATTTTTAATATTGGACGACTAATAAAAATCCAAAAAAATGGCGCAACAAGCGTGCAGCAAAGGACACTCCAAGTCACCAAGAAAAAATTTCTTATCGAAGATCTTTCTATTTTTTATCGTTCTCACAGGAACACCATTTGATGAGGACGCGAGTCGGTGGACACGCGGCACAGCCAGCACCGCAAAGGTTCACCGTCGAACTGATCAAAAAGGACCGCTGAGAGCGAAGTCTGATCGCCGCGCGTAGGGCGGCCACGACTAACGAGCACCGAGTTCGCGCACCGTCTATTTTTGAGTTATAATCGCGACTCGCGGTTCCGTCAAGCCAGAACGCGGCTACGCAGACCTGCTGGTTGCGACGTCTTTCGAAAATGGTCCCCTTTCACCGGCGTTCCTCCTCGCTCTCCAATCGGACGCGCGACCACCTCCTAGAATCGATTCTATTCGAAATTGTGACTAGTTACGTGGTGAACTGGAATAAATAGACGAGGAGAAGGTGGAAAGTTTTAGAAATATTTTTATGTTCTCCTCAGACGAGCTTTTCGTGCCTTTTTTAGATTTAAAATCCCCTTAGAATGTTTTGGTTGAGTATCAGAATCATAGTACATGCATAGTGTAGAAAAAAATGGTAAAGAAATATGGAGAATAGTGAAATTAAAAATGAAACCTCAATGAAAGTTTATCCTGTATCATTTAAATATTATAAGAGTGTTTTTTACTTTTATTTTAGATAAAGTAGAACCTCGATTAATCGACTTCATATTTGTAATATAAACTTAAAAATTAGTGAATCATTATTACATTTATGCAAATTCATATTTTCAAGGGCATAGAAAAAGAAAAGTAACTTATATAAAAGCGTATTTTCATTCTGAATATTAGTTTGCAACGAAAATTCATTTTTCAATAAATTGCATTTGTAAAATGCGAATTCTAAAAGAATTCTACAAGAAGGTGAAAAATAGTGGAAAAAATGGCACATATGTAGTTAAATAAATTTTTGTACAAGAACCTCAACATTGTCTTTGAGCTTCATTTAAAAACTCTACGAATTGTTGTTCCAACCCAAATTTTAATTTTGTTGTTTCATGTTTTTTGCTTCTATGCGCATCTTTATACATTTGAGAACATTTAAAATCGTCATAAATGTTTATTTTACTCTTACATCTACATACAGCATTAAATGATTGATACTTTGCATAATAAAATTCTGGGAGAATTGTGATTTCGATAACGGAGGTTCTACTGTACTTTTATCTCTAGACATTCTTGTACATTTTTGCAGAATCGTACTAGTTCTTTGTCGGGAATTAGTAGTATAGTTCTCGGAAATTATTCTTCAAATTATTTATCTATGAAACTGTAAATATTCTAAAAATTACTCAAAATAGCTCAGTAATTTAACCACCGCAAGAAGTAAAAGGAAAAACTGACTGTACTGTAACTTGTAACACGTGTTGAACTAGAAACACAAAAAGGGATAAAACTGTGTGACAGACCAAACGCGTGTAGGTAGTACTTTCGTGATGAACAGGTTGCCACGTGCAGGCGTCAGCACAGGGCAGCCAACAATTCCAAATAAGTAAGTATTATTGCGGGCGCATTGTTATTCCATATTTGAACTTGCGTTTTGTCCTTTTCATTATTGAAACAATGTCTGCTTCTGCAGTGACATAACATGGAATATTTCAGAGAAACAAATCAGAATATTCGAAGTTATTCCAGGATTGAATTTCATTGAATATCTCTGTGGAAAAATTCATGCTCCATGGCACATAAAAGAAAATTCAACCTCATTGTTCGGTTTCCCTTTACTGTACTTCGACCGCCACGTCATTCATTCGTGGAATCGAAATGAATCGCGACAGCAACGCTGCTCGGAAATTTCGAACGCAAGTAAACCAGTGCAAATGCATAAGGGTAATTATGCCAATTATTCTGCACGGATGTGAGACCAATGAGAAACACGCGAGGGAAGATACTAGAAGAAACGGAGCTGCAGTTACTGCTCTAATCATTCATCAAGTGATTCAGGCCGCGAAAGATCAGCCAACGTCGTTATTTGTCGCAGAACTTATTGCGCGTGAAACCTCGTGGCTCGTTTTTTGATTTATTTTTGTGACGATGGGAAGGGAGAGGTGGACTCGCAAATAACTGTCGCGAAAATATCTAGGACAACGAACAATTTGTCTTCGAACACTGTAGGACCTCGATTGACCCCACAGTCGAAGTAAAAATTGAATTAACTTTTTGAAAGAAGATTTTTCAATATTTTTTGACAGACAATTATTGAATCGTAATTAAATTACATTCGAGGAATAAGTAAAATTAAGTACTTTTGCACATTAAAATAAAGTACTTCAGCAGAAGATTTTGAAAACTGTTTTGAGTAGGCGATTAAAAATAGGTATCACAAATCAAATTGCGGACAGAAAATAGAGACATAAAAGTCACTCCGTTTTTATTTTGATAAAATGTTTCTCAGAAATGTCTACAAGTGGATTTCGTTTCGTTGCCATTTTTCTCACCGTGTGGTCTGAAACTTGTCGCTGTTGATGACAGCTCGGGGCGATTTATGAGCCAGTCGCCGAGCAACTTACACGGGAAAGCAACCTTTACAGTAGTTACGACCCTGAGGGTTTTCCTTGACTTTGCTGGTGCCACAACTGTCGAGAAAACCTATTACCACCCTTCACTACTATTAATACACTCCATGGCTATAACCGCTGTTGCAGATTTATATTCCTGGAAGGATTTTTATAGGCTGCTTCAGACAATATTCTATGGCTTTTATCGTCCCGGTTTTCAGTTTTAATTGCATGTAAATGTGTGTTCGCAACCTCTATTTAAAAACTAATTTGGGGCAGATGCGTGTATTCAAGTGGGACTATTTCTACTCAAGGAAAAGTATTTTAAGCCTTCTTCTATTTCCATATAAAGTAAAAGAATTTCTTTTCCTAATTTTTATTCACTTCTTATTTAACGATTCATAGACCTTTCGTAATTTATTTAAAGATTAATATAATGTGTTTCAGTTTAATTTTATTTATAATATTTTATTGATTTAATTTTTTTGTTGGAATTGTTGGAAAATTGGTCGGAACTTTAATATGTATTCAATGACAAGTTACAGTGCAATCATCCTTACGTGCGTAGCTGCATAATTGTCAAGCCATTAGTTGTTGTTTTTTTTTTTTTTTATTACGAAAGGTGAGGAGAATTATAGGCATCGGGTTTACGAGTCCCGTCATCTATTAATAGACCAAATACGAGTACGATTACTCGTTGCCATTCGCAGAGAATTTATTATTTCTTGCTACGTGAACGCAAAACCCCATTTTTTAAATACCAAAAATTTTGTAAAACCCTTTCGTGGACATTACGATAAGGAAGAAATAATAACCACCACTTAATCCGAGCATAGAAATAAAATTCATTAATGATAAAAATAGTCTTGAGTTGTTCCTCTCAGAATGAGTTATTTGCGGTATTTCATACCTCGTAATCCTTCACTCGTTTTTGGTAAAAGTTTAGGGTGAACACACTAGTGAATAAACACTTAGAAAATTTTGTAACTATTAAAGTTGAAATTTAAGTGACAGTAAAACATTAATAAATAAACGTTTGATAATTGAAAATTACTTTCTTATAATATACAGGCATCAATCCTTTAAATTGGAAAAATACAATTAATTAGATTGAAAAGAAAGAAATATAAATTTTAATAGCGAATGAACAGTATGAACCCATAAATTAAAAATATTTTGTACAGGTGAATAAATGAAAAAGTATAATTAGGAAACGTATACAATTGAAATTATCTACTATTTAATACGTAAATATGTATGTAGAGTTACATAATAATAACAATGAAGTGCAGAAAATATACTTTTATTCTTAGAAAATTAATAATAATGATTTTCTAATAAAACAAAAGTTTTCACGGTGATGGTGATCTGCAATGATCAGAACTTTTAAATATATATATAATTACTGTCCGGTTTAAGGTGCCGCTTGATAATAGGGGAATGTTTTCTATATATTTCAATTCTATTATGATAAGTATGAGAAAAACGATCAAAACCTGTCTCGTAGCAAACGCTCGATAGATGACTCCTATCAGCGAAAATGGCCTAAATACATATAAGATAAAAAATTGGAAAAATTCAATATTCAGTCATTTACTTATTCTAATAACTTATTATGCTTGTTTTTATGTACAATGTCCATTTACTGCTTTATGTTCATCTTTTGGTGCATCTACTGTAATTTCCAAAAATTCTTCGTAAAAGGAGAAAAATTTTTATTTTACTACCCCAAATACTGAATCTTCCTTTTTCATTTTTTCTTGTTATCAAATTGCAAAATGTTCTTTATTCTAATTAATAGTTGAGAATAAAAGTACAATCCGCGATGATGATTTCGACTCTGATATTTTTGCGATTCAATGGTTGCTAGCACTGCTGGATGGAGGATGCACGTGGTCATCAAACGAGACCTTGCCTCACTTTTCAAGGTGTACCGTCAGAACACAACATCGCGTTATTATACTGTGTCAGGCCGCACGTAGCCGCGATCCTTCGACGAGCCCATTATGGGACGTCTCGTTTGAATTATTTAAGCCGCGTACGAGCCGAAACCACTGTGTTTCCGTTGCACAATCGCGATAATACCCGCGGAGAACCGAAGGCGGCCCGAATTTAACGAAAACCCAGCGTCATTTTGCAAACATTTTCGTTAACCGAAGACTTGCTCAATGAACATTGCGAATTCCATGCGAAACGTGACGTTGCATACACGATGCGTCCCTTCGTGATTACTGTATCACAAAAACACATTTCTCGACTTCTGACTTCTGATGAATTCTAGGAAATTTTGTTTACTTGGATTTTAATATCGCGTTAATTGTTAGTGAAAATTGAGAATTAGGTTGAGTTTCTTTTTTGGTATTCTAGCAATGTTTAAGATCGCACTAAAGGATGGTGAATCAGTTGTTTGTCATTGAGTTCACTGATCTGCTTAGAATTCAAAAGGATTTCTGAGATTATTAGTGGGACTACCAATGAAGTTTTTCTTGAAGGAATTTCACCTAATTCCAATGTCTGTATTTATTTTCTGTAAATTTTTTCATCTCTCCTTGAGTTCATCAATCTGTTTAGAATTCATGAAAATAATCAATGATGCTATTAATCAAGTTGTAATTCCTAACTTCAAATAACGCTGATAGTATAATGTTAAAATAATTGGTATGATCATTAAAACTTCATAACTTCATAAAAATTTATTTAATTTTTCAATAAGTAGTCACTCTCTTCTCACCTCAACTATATTAATATTTATCTTCAAATTTATGACTACGAATTTTTTTACTCGTATTTATGGGTCCTATGTCTATGAATTTTTTGATTTCTTTAAGAGATTATCTTGATGTATGCAAAAAATTCCAGACGAACGAAGACGGATAAGCATAATTAATGAAATACGTGCAACTGTCACTTCTTAACAAAAATAATTTTTATCAGAAATTCCATGGAATATTTCTATCCTCTTCATGAATTTTTAATGAACTTTTATTTAAGTAACAATTATTCATCATTAAAGAATCATTATCGATATCTCAGAGGCTATCAAGATTATCAGAAGCAACGAAATACATTTAAGTTATCTTGGCACGTCTTTAGATAAAATCGATCAATCTAAACCCGCGGCAAATGTCACCGAGATCTTCGCAGATTTATTAACTGAATTTCATGAATTCCTCGTCGAAGAATGAATAAGTGCGGGCAAAGTGGAAACGTTTGTTATTCGGCTCTTTTATTCGATCGGCCCCCTTGCTACGTCACCATGACGAAAAATGGCTTAATTGAGCGCCAAGGTTGAATCTGGCTATTCGATTCGAAGCAAAGAAAGAATTCATTGCGCACCATCAATATTTCGACTGTCATTAAGGACCCTCTCAGAGTTAATAAATTAATACAGATTCGTTAAACGTCTCGAGGACAATTTGAATTTTATTAACAAAAAAGGCAATAAACAAAATTGTTGTCCTTCAGCCGCGATTTGATGTCATCAAGGAGCTCATAAAGCGTAACACATCTCGTTCGAAAAAAAAAAAAAAAAAATACTGTAATCTATTCTATCGTGCAGCGATACCAACCGTTTCCAAGGAATTTCCAACCAAAAAATTGCGACGGCAAAAGAGATTCCATTCACTGGACGAAATTACACACAATCTTCACTCATTCGATATCAGTACAAAAAAAAATTGAATGGAAGTGGAACAAAACACAGCACGTTCGAGAACTGTTTATCGAGTCACGTGAATCAAACGGAGCGTAGAATCGATTTGTTTCAGAGTGACGTATTGCAGCCCTGGCAGATGCACTCGCTGCACGCGCGATAAGGTTAATGAAAACGAGCTCTTTTTGTAATAACACGACGTGAGCCGATTCGCGGTGATAACTGTGGAATATCGACTGCACGTGTGAATCAATTTTCAAAAAGAAAATTGAAGTTCGTTGCACTTGGAAACGATAAACAAATCCAGGCCAAGCGATTTTACTGACGTAATACAAACAGCATTACTCTTTTATTACAAAATTACTAATTATTAGACTGCAGATTTTATGCATTTATGACAATTCTAAATATTCTAAAAATCTTTGAGGTTGTTGACAGATGCCAAAATATACAAAGTGTCAAATGATTCAATTTTCGAGCGACTAAATTTTCACATTGTTCTATTTTCAAGGAATTTAATTTTTAAATGCTTCAATTCCCAAGTGATTTCATTTTCAATTTGTTTAATTTTTGAACGACTACAGTTTTTAATTGTTAAGTTTTCAAATAATTCAGTTTTTAAGTAATTAAATTTTCAAGCGTTTTCATTTTCAAGAAAAAGTTGTAACACATTGGTATATTTAATGTTGCATGTACGCAAAAAGTGCCGAAATTGCTTCATGAAAAGGATATCTTCATAATTTCTATATTTCATCTTAAGACTCCTACATTCTTAATTCGGTGAAATTGAACTCGATTGTATCAATTATTATACTTTAATTAAACCCTCCGTCGGCAAATTATTTTTTCACTAGCGCGATCAGCATAACTGGTTTTTTCTTCCAAGGCCTGATTTTTTATTATTACAGGCTTTAAAAAAATCTGAAAAAAATTCTGTTATACTTATTATAGTCCTGTAGTTTAATGTACAAGTGATAGTTAAGTGAAATGATTAAACCTTCTTACAATAAAAATGAAAATTCCACGGTAGAATCTGAATAATAAAATTCTCATTTATAACTCAGCGTTCCGTTAAGCTGGCGAAGGATTAAAAATAAATGATATCTATATTCTTAAAGTTCCCATTTTAATGTTTGTCCGGTAATGAGTTAATAAAAAAGATTGAAATAACCTTGGAGCTATAACTGAATTTGATTTAGAAAGGTTCTTTACGCGTTCGCAACAAATAAAGGAACAATTGAATTGCACTCGCGTGACCAGCAACAAAGCCCTACTTTGCAATCCTTGCGCGCTCCTTTAGAAATAAAGCGGGTTGCTCCAAGATCGTCGGCTAATCGTAAATGAAAATTACCGTGAATCCCGTGCCGCGAGTGGAAAGTTAGGTGATCCTAGATTTCTGGGTGATCGCGTAAGCGAGGCAGAGCAAAAAGGTGATTCATGGAGCACCAAGGTCGGAAGGGAACCATCGCGGACAAAGATTGCCCGTGCTTCTCAGTAATAGTTTTTTTCGGGGTACGCGATTATGCAACATTTCGGGGGTTCCACGTAGGTGGGAGAAAGGAAGCTGTTCTATTTACGGGTATCACTTTTACTAATGTCCCTGAAGGAGGGATAATCCCTTGGGCGCCTCGAGCCATGCATTACCTCGATTCGGCAGGTATGACGAAATCTGTTTTACATGTCGACAAAGATTCTCGTTCTTTCTCTTTTTTTTTTTCTATGTGAACACACAATGATTTGAGGACGGCCGATCCTTGCGAATTAGGATGGCTGATTCAGTCTGAATTACAATGGGCGATGGGCTTTTTAGGTCACAGTGGATTTTTTGTGATTTTGATATCACTGTCATAGTTATTTTAGGACTATTTAATAGTAGAATTTTGTTGTCAATGTGGATATTATATTTTACTTTTTTTTATATTTAAAAAGAATTTCATTTTAATTTTAACTTCATTTTAAAATGATCATAGAAATATTAAAAAATTAAGTTCTTAGTTTTAGTGACTAAAATTTTTTTATATTTTGCAGAAATTATATTTTGGTTATTCAATATGCAAAAGTTCTGGATTTTACAATTGAGATAAAATAAGATGAAACAAAGTTGTAGCTGTGTAAAATGTATTACCCACATTAATTTTTTATTAGAAAATATTGTAGCTCTATATTTAGAACAGTTTATAAAATGTTCTACTAAAATAAAAAAATTCCATCGTGGTACTTAGCATGTTAAACAAATTAAAAAAGTATACACACAGCTTCTAAACATTACGAAATGTATGCCGAATTGCGTAAACAATTCTTTCAAAACAAAGTAGTATCTCTAAAAACAACACATCGTTTGATAAAAATCCATCAACACCTTATCGCGTTTAATTATAACGTCAACTAGAAACTCCTCAACGTATCAATAGCGTATCTATAAATTTAGCATCAGAAGTTCGAGAAAAATTCATACGAATCATTATCTACTATTTCACGTCAGACGAAGCTGATAACCACAGTTTACGACTCTTTTCGTGCTTAAAAATCTATAGTAACAACGGGATTTACTAACACGCGTAGGCTTTCGCTTTATCATATCGCATAAATTGTTGCGAAACTCGTTGCAATTGTCGTTCTACCGTCACTCCGTTCGGTTCTAACCACGTGACTGTAAATTTATGCTACTAAAAAGGTCCAGGATTAGTTCAGAGTTATGATACATTCATAACAGAACTCTAGAAATTATTCTGAGAAGCATTTATTGAAATGGAAAATAAAGTGGAAATTCTTTTTCACTTGATAGTCGAGTAGTTTAATAATGAGGAAAATTATTATCTTGTTCAGAAGGACTGAGAAATATTTATTTCAAGATAAGTTCTCGACACAGCTACAATCCTAATTAAAAATTGTTTATTTAATATTAATAATGCACCGATGGCTAAATTTGAGAAATTATTCAAAGAAATATTTATTCAAATAACAATTGATAGATGAGTAGTTTAATAATAATTATTATTAGCTTGATAAAATAAATTCTCGTCAATTGTATTGCAATTAGTATAGTTTTTCGTAATATAATTATGCAGTTACAATATCAATTAAAAATTTTTTTGTTTAAATTGAACAGAGTTTTTTAATGATATTAATAATAATGCATTGATGGCAGAATTTTAGCAATTTTTCCAGCTAAAGTTTATTCAAATGCTAAATAAAATAAATAATGTTTTTATATAACAGTTAAATAATTTGATAATAGAAAAATTTATTATTAACTTTTAATAGTTTTACTACTAATTTTCTATTAACTGTACAAATGATATTCCAAATACAGTAAAAATTCGCTCATGCAACTCTACATTATCGTACATTTTTTATTATCCTGTGTTTCAATTATTTAATAGATTAGTTAAAAGGGTCTACTAAGAGTTTAAATAAAAGTTAAACCATGATTTAAATTTTTTCTATTAATTAATAGTATTTTATATTACAATTAGTGAATTAAATAATTCAAAGGACCAAAATTCAAAAGACGTTCGTCTTCGGAATCGTCAACCGTCGATCATCCATCCTTCATTTCACGATGGAATAGATCCCCGCATATATCGACCGAGTCGATTCATCAATCGTCGACGAGGACAGGTGGATTCAGAAGGTGAAAGGAGCTCGCGAGAAGGCGCCACCGGCCAGGCCCGAGTTATCTCGAGAGGAGGCGCTAATTCGTTCGTCGGCTCGCTCGTCTCGTCCAGGCCACGCCGGCTGCGCGCGACTTTAACTTTTTAAAATGTCGCCGATGGCCGTGACAGGGTCTATTTTTAGCCGCGTCAAGATAAGCGCGGGAGGAAGGACGAGCGGGACGAGGGACCGGGAGCGAGACGGAGCGAGGGAACCCCATCGGGAGGGAGAGAAACGAGAGACCGAGAGTGGGACAGCCAGTAGCGTAACCGGATGGCATTTTAGTAGGCACTTGGAAAAAACACCTGTTTAATTAACTCTCTTTCTCTCTCCCTCCGTCTGCGCCCGTCATCAATGGAACTGGACAAATAAAGGCACAGATTCCTCTCTGTGTTGTCATTCGGACTTTGCGCGCTTTTCTGGATCACCGGCTTGGATCCATTTTTGGGGAAAATAGGCAAATACGCAATTTGCAATTTTTAGAAAAAATCTAGGAAGTATGGAAAATAACACGGCGGATTGGCAGACGTGTCTAATCATTAACAATAAATTTATTCTCAGCTGCGATTGCAGCAGAGGTTGAAGAAATTTTAAATTCTAAATTTATTTTCGAAATTTCGAAATGTTTTGCGGTAAAGTGACCGCAAGCAAGTCGCCAGAAACGTCGATTATGCAACCGTCTCGTTATCAGAACCTAAAACCGCTAATCTTCGAGAGTGATTCAATTACATCACTGAAGAAGAACGACAAACTTGGAATAGATGCGTCGCATGGCAGCTGAGGAGCGAGAGGGGAAACTGGTCAGAGAGGGGTAGAGCCGGCGGAGAGAAAGAGGGAGAGAGAGAGGGAATCAAAGAACTAATTATGCATGACGTCACTCCGTTGGTTTCTACAGACGCAGACGAGTCGAGTGCAACGAGTCGACTCGAGTCGTCACGGCAAGTGGGCCAGAACTTTTCTCTCGCTCACTCTCCGGCTCTTTGCCCTCTCTCGTTCTCTCTCAGAGTGCAGCAGCGGCGAAAGCTGCGTCTCCGAGATTCTTTTTCCACGCGAACGAGGTGGGTGGAGGCAAACACACCACTGCCGAACTTTATGGTCGATAAATCATTGGCAACTTAGGCACAATGCTTCTCGCGTCTCGTTCGAAGCGGATTGATGGACTTATTAACTGCAATAACGCGGAATGTCGGCTAGGAAATTCGACGGGGGTTTAATTGACGATTAGGCGCAGTGTGAAAACCGCGATTTTAGTCGAGAGATTGTTACATATTTATTTTGCAATTTCTGAAGTCGATATCGGAGGATTCTGCTTGTGTCGATGAGCGTTCAGAGAGAGAGAGAGAGAGAGAGAGAGAGAGAGAGAGAGAGAGAGAGAGAGAGAGAGAGAGAGAGAGAGAGAGAGAGAAATTGGAATTTAGTGACATGAATGACTCTGAACCGAATGGAGTTCGACCTGTTGCGCTGAGCCGGCTCGAGAATTTATGCGAGATGGCTATCGAGATTTTTAAACGACATAGGCTGCTGCTATTGCATTGTAATGCAAAATGGATCTGTGCTTGTAAAGCAAAACGACTGGTTTTCTAAGGAATCTAAGAAAAGACAGTCTCTGTAATTAATAGCACCGAGGATCATAACGTTTGTATTTTCTACACGAGTTTGAAAGTAATCCTTTTGCAATCACGATTGTATGTAATATTACCTTGACATTTGATCAGGAAAATGTTAATGAATGACTTGACGCCGGTTTCGCAAGCTTTTTTTTGATATTTGCTTGAAAATAAGATATTTACTTGAAGATAAAAGTGGAAGATTGCTGCAAATGCAACTTCAACGTTTTTAAAAAATTCTAATAAAAAGGAGATTCCATGTCCTTTGACATGGAATATGCTTCGTAATTCAGGATAGGTTTGTAAATAATATTCAGAATGTCTAATGAATCGAGACGAATCAATGACAGAACAAAGCCAGACGATCTAACTTAATTCTTGTTTTCGGAATTATTTTTAGACTCGGAGTAACATGAGAACGCGGTCGCGAAGTATAACTCGGCTGTAACATAAATCGTATCGTTTACCTTATTTCATAACTAGAAACACCGTTTACAAGGCGTTGGGCATGATTTATTGACAATGAAGTATATAATCAGGTGTTCGTTTCTAATTAGGGACCAGAACCTGGTCGCACCTCTTGTTGAAAACGGAACTTCAAGTAGACTGTGACGCGTAGTTATTATGTATCACCAACAATGAAACGAACAATTTGACCTACTTTAATCCCCGGTGCTGGAGGAAAAATTTCCCCTCCGCAAAATCATTAGAAGACAAATTATAAACAAACAGTTTAAACAGACTTCTTTGAATTTGCAAGATTTTTTGGGACCAAAATCAACCTCAGTTTTTCACTTCCTTTTCTACTTTGTAAGTGTCTTAAAAAAAATTCAATTCAAAGATATAAAAGTAGAGGCTTCGTTCTTTAAAATGCACTCAGGAAGACCACTATACGATTTTTTCTCACGAAGTTGCAGTCGTTAAAAAATCGACAATTCGTCGAGCAAAATTTACTGACCCTTAATTTTCTGCAGGAACATAAACACGAGGGATCCAATAAAGCCAAAAAATGGGACCCACGCTCAAATAAAGCACAATTTTAGTGATTATCAAGTCCGCCACACCCGACAGGAAATTTCCAGAAGACTGCCACGAACACCATAAATTTCAATAACCACCCGCCTACATTAAAAACGAATTTACGAATTGATAATTGCCGAGTACTGTGCCGAGTCTATGGTCGGGTCCACATGTTGGGCATGCAATGTCGTCACTAGGCCGTGACGAGCGGCTATTTTAAGGCCCACTGGCATTATCGGTGGACGTTTCATGGGGACGAGGATAATAGACCCGCGTGATTCATGCCGTTCCAGGCGGCACGGTAGCGCGTACATGCACGGTACGATAAATAAACTCGGCCAGGTATGCGGGATGGTCGACATGGTCGTTGGACGATAGTCCAATTATCGCGGCTTAATCTCGGACGTCAGAGGCCTGATTATTTACAAGCCACGATGGCGACTTCCATATAAAATTCCGGCAGTTCCTCTACGGAAGATGGCCTGTCCGAGTAAAGTTGTGGGAGGAAGCTTCGCGGCGGCATACAAATCTTTTTGCACCTTGTTTGGCAGCGTTCCACGCACGTGAAAATATTTAAGTCTTTATGAATATTCTCGATTACTTTTGGGCGTCTTAAGATAATGATTTTTGGAGTATTGCCTCGATTTAAAGATACATACTAGGCAATTGAAAAAATCGATTTTCCTTTTACTGTATTGTGCTTCCTGAGTAAAATGTCGTTTGATTTATGTCAAAATTCGTGAAATTACGGATTTGGCAACTGTAAATGTCGACCGGAACGTAAATTCGTTTTCGCCTGAAAACAAGTAGCAGTTTAACAGCGAAACTAATTTGTTTGGTTCCTGGTACTTGAAAAAGGATTAATAACTTATTTGCCTTCGCTTTTGTTTAAGTGAGGACCTTTCTGTTTTATATTTTTCAAACATTTGTAGAGTATAGACACTAGTGTCGTAAAGATACATATGCAGTGACAATATAATATCATCGAATCTTTTAAAACTTTAAATGCGTTTTTCTCTGACTGCTATTTTCACT
Organism: Perdita meconis; assembly: GCA_030770465.2. Lineage (NCBI taxonomy): Eukaryota > Metazoa > Arthropoda > Insecta > Hymenoptera > Andrenidae > Perdita > Perdita meconis. The sequence goes on from JASKOS020000004.1 coordinate 20,811,974, forward strand.
TTCCTTTGCATTGATATTTTAAAAACGAAAGTTCATTGAAGTTAATACAGAATCTTATTTTTTATTTAAAAAAACTAAAACGTTATCATTTTTAACAAAAAATGCACTTTTTTTAGTTGTGATGCACTATTTTTATAATTTTGCTTCTTTTATAGGTTCACTGGAGAACCAGAGATATTTTAAAGTAGAATTTACTAGCAGATCGCTGAATTTGATTTTGTTTCGACAAATCAGTGCAAAACGAAAGAAAATCTATTTAAAAAATCTCTGCAATGATCTACATAGCGCCGCATATAATGCATACCTTGACTAAGGAAACAGACTTCTCAAAACTTATGACAGGTATCTGTGGCTGCAAGGCAGAGCAAGACAAGTGACATTTCAAAAAATTTGAATTTATGCCTTACTTCTGGTCTGGAAAGCAGAAGTTATATTATTATCAGAGAAAAAGTGTATTAAACGAACGTTTTTCTTTACAAACGAGGATTTAATGAAGTCCAAGATCGTAGTAATGTATTAGCAAGCAGAACTTTAAGCGTGAATACCTATCTCGAAACTAAAAACAAGTGACTTGCGTTGTTTTGCCTTATAACTACAGATAGAAACGTCGCGTCAAAACACAGGTCTCAATAATAATTTATTTCTTTGTAATTAAATTGTAAATTCACTTTCGATAAATACGACTGCCTAGTGAAAAGTAACTCCAAGGCAAATACAAAAATATAGTAGCATTTAGGATAATAATAGCATCAATACTGTTATTAATTAATAAACACAAATAATTAAGTGTCAAGGAAGATGAACACATTTTTTTATACGTTTAAAATTAACTATGGTGTCCTAGTATCTTTTAAAGTTCTCTCTAAGTAAGTTAATAATATTTTTTCTTATTCTTATGGTCTAAAGTTCTCTTTCTACAATATTGCCGCCGGAAGGCTGACATGCAACTGTGAATCACCTTGTACAAAAAGTAGAGTGATTACCATTCAATGCACATAAAGAATGCATCATTATATCTGCTTAAATATGCCAAGTTAATTCTAATATTAGAACTCGTTACGAAACCCACGACTAATGGACTAAAACTAATTTACTTCTTCTTAGCCTTTTTCCTCGACGTTGCCATAAAGTACAGAAACAAATTGCCACAATAAAATGACTAATATCTGCGAAGAAATATTAGCGGAATTAGCGAATCGGAAAGGCGTCGTGTTCCAGCACGACAACGCCAGACCACACGTTTCTGTACAGACCCGGCAGAAGTTGTTGCAGTTTGGGTGGGATGTTCTTCCTCACCCGCCATATTCACCTGATCTAGCACCATCAGATTTTCACTTATTTCGATCCCTACAAAATTTTCTCAATGGTAAGAAGTTCGACTCCATAGAAGCTTGCAAGGACCACGTGGACCAGTTCATCGAGCAGAAAGATGCCGAATTTTGGAAGAATGGAATCTTCAAGCTACCACATAGATGGCAAAAAGTAGTAGACCAAAGTGGCAAATACATCGTACAATAAAATCAGGTACAAGATTATAAATTTTGTCTTTAAATTTTACTCAAAAAACGCTACGAACTTTCTTTCCAACCCAATATTTATCAGTATCATACTGCATATGATTGATATTATCAATTGAGGCATTGGATGGAAAAAGGGCCCATAGGCTAAAATATCATGTCAAGAAAATCCTTTTCAAAGTTCTCATTACAGTGTTACTTAATGAAAAGTAATGTAATTATATTCAGGAATGATGATTGAATGTAATCAGATTATTTTTTATTAAATATTACCGCAATCAAAACTCTGAAATCAATTCTATTTAAATGGTACTTTAGCCTATTTGCCCTTTTTTCATCCAACGCCTCAATTATCATCCGCGTAACATTATCATCAAACTGTATTTATTACTACTATTAGAGTCTTTAGCTTAAAGGTTGTCATGAAAGAAATTCCACCCCAAATAAATATTATTTCAAAATTATTCTGTACTGTACAGTATAACCAAAAAAATAATCTACAAAAATAAAATTAGTAGTAGTGGTAGTAGTATAATTTCTTGTTTTAGACTCTCGTCCATTACAATCTTTTAATACTTATCTAATGTTGCAAACATAAAATTTCATAAACGCCCAACATCATCGCGATTCTCCGATGATGTTTCAGGGTTAAAAGCAAGGATGTAATACAGAAGTTCAAAGCGTGAAACGCCAATGTGCCGCAAACGAAAACACGTGATGTCGTTTTGCATTACATCGACCGAAGTATCGTGACACACGAGTGAGCCACGGCATACAGAACGTGTTAGGAACTGACAACATTGTGCAGCCGACCCATCGACTGGCAAAAGTCCTGCCAGCCGTGTATTTTATTTCCTTTACGGCTATTAATTGTTGCAACGGAATAATATGTTGCAGCAACGAGCGGTGCGATGTTCACGCGCGTTACAAGTATCAAGTGTTTCGCGAATATGTAACGCTAGATGATTCTCTCTTAAATGTATTATTAGAATGTGGTGACTGTGCGTTTCAGAAGTGCTGGTAAAACACTTCTGCTTGATTTTTTTTCTCATCTTGGATTGCAGAAAAGGATATGGCTCAAGCAACTGCAACCAGGTTCGCTCACTTGCATCCCTCGCGGACGCGCGTGCTTCATTGCATTACCGTTCGTGATGCAACTTTGATCTGGTTTATTGCAAATGTGCATCAATACTGCCTTTAATTGCAACGGCAGCCTATTATGGATAATTAGATGGTATTAATGAGTTGTTAAAGAGATAACCGTTATTTATAGTATTAATTGTATGTTAGTGTTCGTCGTACGCGATGATTGACTGAATTATTGATGGTTTATTTTTTAACTTACTCGAGGAAATTGAACGCCGTTGGTCTGGATATAAATGGAAGATAGTTTACTTCACATTAGCGCTTCATTTATTTATTTTACTCGCTTGATAAGTGCAATCCACACATCCTAATGCGTGATGTTATTATTAATGTCCAGAGGCATGATGAAACATGGAAATGAGCACTGCAATTTTGCGATCGTATTTACCCAGAATTAATCTTCCTGCTCTTTGATTTATTGTTATTAAAACTGAGTTTCTTTGTTGGATATTTAATTTAGGATTATCTATCTGAGAAATTGATCTTTGAAGAGGTTCTAATTAATTGGAAATTAATTTTTGCCTGTTATTCACACTTCTTATACATTTCGCTTCCATGCGCTGCGAAAGTCGATTTAGCCACCGAAATAAATCGATCTATTTTAAAATTGTTATCGATGGTTGTTTTTCGTCAAGAGGGTTTCCAATTTTAGCCGAATCGGAGCAGTGCTGAGATAGTAAAATAAATCGATGCGAAGTAAAATAAATGAACGAAAGACGCGGTAATTCGAGCGGCACTGTGTTTCTAGGAAGCGTGAAATAATATGCAGGGTTAAAATATTGGTCTACCATACGCGCATTAAGAGGGCCGGGTGATTATGAATTATCTGAATCAGAAACAATGTAGAACATTTGAGGAATGAAAGAAATTAATATAAAATTTAATTATAGGAAAATTTTAGATGTAAATTGGAGGGTTCAGAAGCCAATCAGTACAAATCACTTTTCCCTACAAATGAATTACATATACTGCATAAATATGCATTTCTTGTAACAATGTTTAGTCGACAAAGGAATTTAATTGTAATTAAATGGTACAGTAAAGTTTTTATACGTAGCAGTACTTTGAGACCTTCGATTGACAACTATGCACCGGTAGCATTCAAATGTTTTGTGACGTAGTGAACGAAATATTTTGTCATATGTTATTCAGTAAGAACAGACATTATTAGTATAGAGAAAAGCTTTGTAAACTGTGAAGCGTTGCATTTTTGCTTTAATTTAATTATTATTTTAATCAACTTTAAGTCGACTTATTCTACTATTACACAGCTGATCAGAACAAATCTAGTTTCTTGCAAATCTCTTCATTGAATAGGAATAGCAACTTTCATGGAGTAGTAATATGATTGGCAACTATAGAGATTTTACTGTACTTATATTAACCACAAAACAGCCTAAAAAATTTCTCATTGAATTATCCTTATTAACATATTTTATGAGTTATATTGATTGGCTTTTGAACCCTCCAATTATAAAAATATTTGAAACATAATTATTTAAATTGAATTTCTTAAAATTAAAATTATTGAAGATTAATCTTCATTATTTCGTAATACAAAAAGTTATCACTCTGCTTTATTATTTCGTTAAAGATAAACCATAATAAGGTAATTTTTGGTGGTGAGGTAAATGATTTAAAAATCTTGACGCATTTATACGTGGCCCCGACTGGAAGACAGTCGATACCCGGTGCATCGAATTGAGGTCATTAAAGATCCGCCTGCGTTATCGAGGAACGAGTTTCAAGCGTGGTGAAGAAATAGAAGAGAACGCACGGGGGACGAAGAAGGAGCTAGCCGCGACCGGTCTATGGGATTCTCGGCAACGCCATGGGACGTCGTAGCAGGTGCTTGAATCACCTTCTACCTACCCTCGGGAACTTTACAAGCCGTCCCATTTTTTCGACAAATCGCCTCCCTATCGTAAATGAAATCGTGATCCTCGGAACGATGCGAGTGAACTTTGTGGATCGTCCGAGGGGCAAATAAAACTCGAGGAACCCGGTGCAGGGTTCTATTAATACGCGTTTCGGTCCTTGAAATAGAACTGTAGCATTCGATGGCATCAGAGAGCATTATATTTTAAATGATCCTGAAAGTAATCACTAGACTGCGGATGTTTATGCATTTATGGCGATTTTAAGTGTGTTAAAATATGCAGAGATGAAAAACTACATCAACAACTGAAAATAATATCTAACTATTTTATAATATTTAGAATATAAAAAACTACTTAATTTAAACTTCGTGGTTTTTATTTTTTTTTAATGTGTCAATTTCATACTAAGAAACAAATTAAGTTGGGAAAATGAGGGACAGATGAAGGTTAAATATTTTTATTACAATTAAGAGAAATCAATTAAGGGAATCAAATATAACTGATAAATAAAATTTGTTCTAAATCAATAGTAATCCTAAAATTTTAAATCAGAATTTAGTGTATTTGTAGACCTATAGTTAATGGAGCAGCTGCGTGTCGACTGCGCATGCTATTATAAAAGTTGCGGTAAATGTGGTAATTTTATTGGAGATAGAGATTTGAATATTTTGAGGAAGCCGAGGGGTTACTTTATTCATCTTAAATAGTAAATTAACGTTGAACAACTGTAAGTTTCACGAAACCAATTTTTTTTTCAATTGGCAGACACGCTTAAACAAAAACTATTCAACCAATATGTCTGACTCGGTGAATACAACCACGCTATAATAAACTATAGTCGATGAACCTAAATGTTTAATGAACAAATTAATTTAAACAACTTTGTTTTACATAAATGCGTCCAAAAATTACCCCACAAAATACACTTTTGGTATACAAGTCCTACGACCTTTTAAAATTTCTACTGTTTACTAGTATTTTTGTAGAATAATTGGTTTATGTGTAGTATTTTTCATAGATAATAAGGAAAATTTTTTAAGCAAAATTGAAGGAGCTAAAATGCTCGCCAATTCATACCATCGGCGGAAAGGATGCAACAATTTTCTTGAATATGCGGCATCTGCAGCCAACATTAATAATAAAATAAAAAATTATTTGTAACCTTAAACAATATATATACAGCATTGAGAGTTTCATAATGATTCTTTTAATAGATTTTGTGTAAAAAATTCGCAAAAATCAGCTTATTTTTAGCATTCTATATGTAAGTGCAAAAAATTATAATTATTGTTTTATGTGATGTAGCACGATATTTGTTGCTACTAGTATTTTAATAACACAGTACTTTGTATTAAAGACGCAATAATATTTTGTTTCACGACCGACAACTCGAAGGTATGATCCTCACTTCTCTAGTTACTATCTAATCAGTTCTAGGAGCTTCTGGGAAGCAATAGCTTGGACGTTAATCTTAGTGATATTTGAATAATATTCCGCGATATCGTGCGCAACGATACATCGCATATCCTGTTTGCTAATCAATCCCGAAGATAAACCTAGTATCCTGTCGCTATCTTGGGTATTCTTTTCATCGCTTTCACTTTCCATGAAAAATCTATCATCCCATCTAAAAATTCGCTCGAAGCCATCTGAACCGCTGCAACCAACGACATCCCAGAGCCTCCCACCTTGGCGTTAACCTTTTTACTTCTACACGAAACAACTTTCACGCGAATAAAATCGTCGTAGCTCGAATAGTTTCAATAAATAATTGCACGTATACAGTTACAGGAGGCGCGTTATACAGAACGCGTCAAATGCAGGCCAAGCGGCATGCATTCCCAGTGCAACGACCTTGAGAATTCGTCCTCGGGTGCGAACCTTTCGAAGGCAACTTCCTGCAGGGCATGCGTGGTCGCTTTGCCCGAGCGAATAAGCGATCCCGCGCGAGCGCGCACGCGCGATTTTATGAAAACGATCGTTAGCGCGCCAACGGCGCGTAACGATGACGTCAATCTTGTTGTGTACATCGTCTACAGTCAACAAACCCGAAAGGTATTATCTTTCACGGCGCTTCCCACAGTGCGATGGGCAACCTGACAGACACGGAGCTCAAAATAAAGCACCATTTTCCTTGGAACTGAAATCACGTTACGGGAAACTGACTCGCGTAATCCGATAGGTTAATGATCTGCTCAGAAACCTATAGTTTGCAGTCTACTATATTTATTTTTGCAATCAAGTTTTTGCTAATAGTGTACTCCAAATTTTTTTTAGAAAAAATGTTGAATACAGGTTGATCAGCGATACTTGCTTTGATTTTTTTTTTACGAAGATGAGAGCGAGAATAAAAGTATTATTTCGAGGAATCAAATGCATTAAATCTTTGGTAGTCAGTGTTTATTTAGACTGTGGATTTTTAGGCATTTATAATGATTCTATATATGCAAAAATATACAAGGCTGTACATATTTGACTATTCGAAGTATTCGAAGGCGAATGATTTATTTAAATAATTAAAAGCATTCGAATATTGAAACATTATTCGAATAATTTGGATTATAATTAGGATTATTCGAATATTCGAACATGCAAGCATTATTCGAATAAGTAGGTACATAGGAGTATTCAAATATTCAGCGTGATCAATTTTTCTTACTACGTATTGCATATTTGTAATTATTCAAATAATGTTCAAAGATTCCAATATTCCTACTTCCGAATAATGTTCGAACATTTTAATTATTCGAATTCTGTTGGTATTCGAATATTCAATTATTTTAATAATTAGAACCTTCGAGTATTCTTAACAGTCCCACTTGACAAAATATAGAAAATATTAGAAATGTAATTCAAGTTACAATAATTTAAAAAATAGGACTAACTGTATTCAAGTTCTAATTCTTTATTCGTGCTTTTGAAAACTTGATTTTGCATAGAAATCCGCAATCTGTTTATGACTAATTGGGGACTGGCATTTTTTTTCATTAATAAAATATATATTTAATGAGTTTAACTACTCGCAAACATTGACCAAAATTTGAATGGTAAAAGAAATATATTTCTTTCTGCAAAATGATGAGCATAAGAATGTGTTCATGCATAAGTTAATACTACACTGTTTTGAAATTCCACTTGTTGAAAAGTAGTCTTGAAATGAAGTAGGAATGCTGCTTTGCATAAGGAATCTTTAACAGGGCGCGATAACAGCAGATAGCAGTAAAAACACTCGAGATATTCAAGATTTTTAAGCTTATGAGGATAGGCTTACATTCTTGATTTGCTTGAAAGTTTGCAAGTATTCTTATTTATGCATCGAGTTTATTGCAGCAAAATTTGCACAGACGAATGGGGTCAATCTGGTGTTCTTCTCTTGAATACAGGTTGAATACCACGCTGATGATTCTCGGGGTTCTGGTTTTCAAATTGGGAGCTTCACCATCATCGTGCAATGCAATCGTAAAAGTAGCGAGATGCGGGTGAGGATGGTTGAAGAAGTAATTTTTTAGTCATAAATCATAATTTGCCCCTATCAGAGTGACACAACATACAACCTGTTTAATATCAAATTTATAATGTAACTAAAATTAAGATCAGTTGATCTAATCATCTAATCCAAAAGATCAGCAGATTTCAAGAATATATCAAGAGAAGTGTGTGAATTTCTCAAGACCTTCAAAAAGAGAGCAGAAAAAGAGAAAAATTAAACAATCAGTGTTCAAATCTAACAGAATCTGCGCTAAAATATTCTTTAAATAATATTCATCCGCCACTATAATTTCCTGTGTTCTCTAATGGTTTCATCGAGCTTGGGAAGATATAGTAAATTTCGATTGTCTCATGATGGTATGGAAACGAGAAGCGAAAGAAAAATTTCGTTTTGAAGAACACGTTTAATTTAATACCGCATCGGGACGATATTATCTCGCGTTTCTCAGAATTGTGGCGAAGACGAAGGTTCATCAACGATTCGCTATCAAAGCGGGTTAATTGCCCGGTGCGCGAGGCATTCTAAAAAGTTCTCATCGAGAATTGAAACCACGCCCCTGCGTGACGAATTAAAACAACAGAAAGAGTTGAATCGCGTACGTTGCTCCATGACAAAAGGCTCGCGCATAACGAAGCAAATGAGCTCTAAAATTAGCTGCCGATCCTGACCTGGGTTCCGATCGTGCAAGTCTCAGTGTCAAAATGCGAGACGAATTTAAATCGCGGCGCTTTGCAGACCTCTTCATCGGCCCATTATCGTTAACGTTCGATTGCACTTTGTTCCATTATATAATTTTATTATATTACAAAAACAAAGGAAAATCATTTCTAGAAATCAACAAATTGCAATTGAGGATTTTGCAGCAACAAAAATGCAGCTCCATTTTTACCTATTTCGAGTAAATTAGAAAAAAGTGTTTATAAAATTATTGCTTTGACTTAACATTCAATACTGTACACTAGTTGGAAAATATATATTTTCATACATTAAGTTGTAGTTAATCAGTTGTTAAGTGTTCATTTTTATTTTTGGTGATTTTTCAAATCTGGAGCAGCATCCGATTTGCACCCAAGTGTATTAAGAACCAGAGGCGGATTTACATATAAACTAAATAGGCTGCTAAAAAATTTTTTTACGCTATATAATAATAATTAAAATTATCGAGAAACTCAAGTCACAATTTTCATTCTTATTCTTGTGATAAATTTCCAAAGAACATTACACGTTTTACCAAATTTGACTGCCTAGTCCCCTTAAATTGTTAACGATCTAAAAATTCGTACGTCGCTAGTGAAGATACAAAATCGCTGCAGGATGCAAAATAGGTCTCGGTGCATTCAACTCCATCGAGCGCATGAATGTATAATCTTTTTATTTTTCCTCGCTGCGTATTATCGCGCGTTCATTCTCATCGACGGTGCGTTTCAATGAAAAAGAGGAGGAAGAAGAAGACAATAATAAAGACTCGGCGAGCACAATAGCGTAAGACGAGGAGGGAAAAATCGGTTTCGCAATAGATACGAGTTTGAGAGGCTGCAGCGGACACCGAGTTGCAACGAAACATATCGCGTTCGTGGGCTAATGCAACGCCTACCATGGGCGCCAGCCGTAGAAAGTGGAATGTAAACCTGCGATGAGAGTGGAAGTCTAGCGCCAGCTTTAGCCGTCGACTCGCACGCTGCTCGCAATCAACCATCAACGTCGCGCACGCAAGGCCGCTGCACGATCTTCGAATCAGCCATTTGCTTCGAATTTCCTTCGCATCTGATACACCTTTGCAGGATGCGCTAAGCTTTAGATTGTAGAATCAAGATATAAAAATATTAGAAGCATATTTTTGACACTTGTGCTGTTAAAAAAATACGTATATCATTTTTGAGAAACTGTAGTCTCAGTTTATTAAAAATGTTTCCTAATTATAGTAATGCAACAACGTCAAAAATTTGTGTAAAAAAACAGAAACTTAACAGTTGCGTCACCCAGCAGCGAAAGTGTTGAATTTACGGTTTAGCAATTCAACTTAGATCTTTCGAAGGCGAAACTGAAAAAAGCCGACAGGAGAGGATTTTTCCCAGCAACGAAATAGACAGCAATGAGTTTATAACGAGTACAGTCATTAATGATTCATTAGAGTCAAGGAAAACAATCAATCCTAATAAAAATTGACAGAAGAAAGAGATGGTTTCTCTGAAGGATGGATAAAAATTCCACTCGACTCAACGCTTATTTATCATCCAAGAGCTCGACCTTTTCAAGCATTATTTATCGTCCGACATAAAATTTGTCCAACTGCGTAAAGCGAGACGAAAAATTGAATTTCGCAAGCGTGCAGCGGGAGAATCTGCGATACGAGAGAAGCGCATGCAGCAACTCGCATTTACCGAAGTTAATACTACTCCTATCATGGGCGCCCGCCTTAGAATATGGAATGCAAATCCGAGAGGCTGGCGAGACGGTCTAAGCGCCGGCTACAACACGCCCACGCATCTTCGCAGTCTTCGCACGTACCGCTAACGCTATGAAAATTACTCGACGCAACGAGTATATTAAGATTTTTCGGTGCGTGGAACTGTGAAAACGCCGTTTCTCTCTACGACTTGTAAATTATCAATGACTGACAATGAGTGCACCGATGCACTTGTACAATGTACTTGCACCTTTCTTCATCATATAATTGCAGGTCTTTTTATTACAGTAATTAGTATTCCATTTTAGTTAAGAAAAAAATTGTTATGCATGCATTATAAAATTTATGAGGAGCTTAAAATTTGTTTGACGAATATTTTTTTGTCAATTTTTAAAAAAATTAATAATACTTTTCAAGATATCGATTCTACTTTAATTAATTTACTTGACCTCAATAATGTGCAATTATTTTACGAGCTTCTGAATATTTTATGAAAATCCACAATGACTTAATAAGAATTTTTATTTTGATTGGTTTCGTCAAGTTTCCATAAAACTTCGATTTAAAAGAATTTTTAGTAGACTAATGCGGGCTGTGATACAATGATTGCGTCGTTTTCTAAGGATCGATTAGCATGCAGTGGAGTGAAAGTACGTTTTCAGAAATATGGTGAAACCTTGTTTTTTGTTGCGGCGATTTGCAGCTTCGATTACGGTGTACCTGCGGTTTAGGTAACTTGTAACTGTTACTAACCTGACGCAATAAGTGTTGCTTTTATCACCGAAGTGCGGTACGCTCGGTATAAATTTATTATACCACAAAAGAAACTGCCATTACGAAGGCAAATAAATAAAGGAATAATTGCTTACTACAATTTTTTAACCAGAAATAATAAATTTGACTTTACTGATGAAATAATCTGCGTTGAAGATACGACGTCTTATGATAGTTAATTACTTACAAATTTTTAAGCCACAAACGATATAAATTGCGTTGCGAGTATGTTATAAACGCGCGACTTGAAGAGTATCGACTGCAAATTAGCCCGTTACGACCAAGTGGTTCGCTTAACTTCGCTAATCACTTGCGTTCGCAATCTTAAAGCAATCTTGAAGCGCAAAAGTCATCCGTAAATTGCGGGATTTGCATAATTTTGTATAAAAAGTGTGAAACGAAGTTTGCACAACTATCGCACATTTTAATCTCCCCGTTTGCGACTGAAATTAAATAAATCTACTAACATGAATAATTGACGTGTAATTAATATATATACATGGGTATTACCTGGTAATTAAGTGTAATTAAATTGATACTCAAACATGGATCTTAATTGCCGAAAAGAAAATTAAAATTTCAGGAAAATGAAAAATTGGAATTGATGCTCTCCGAGAAAAAAAGAAAGATCATGTATTTCTGTTATGGTAGTGCACTGTATGGTGTATTTCAGGACGTATCATGTCCGGGTCGGACTGCAAAAATAACTGAACAAGCGGCCATTAAAATCTGCATATCGCGAGATGCTAGGGGAGTTCTATATTTGTCTCGAAATCATTCGAATACGCTGTCATCTGCATAAGTATTCCAAATATATATGCATTGAGTTATTCGTCGTGCGAGGAACCGCGTCGGTTTCTCAATCGTTGATATAATTTTGCTTGATGGATTAAAACGCAAAGCAGGACAAAATAAGATGGAAGTATATTTATCAGTGAAAATAAATCAGTCGATAAAATTCAATGAATAACGTAACAAATAAAATCAAAGCAAAAATTAAAATTTATCTTCAATTTCAGGCCAGAAGAACGATCTTCTATCCTTAAAAATTTCCGTTTCCCAAAAAGTTAATTCCACCGATAAAAAAGGAACAAATTTCACAAAAATTTCGTCGCTAGAGTTAACGGTGAAAACAATTCTTGGAAATGCAGGCCAATAGAACTTCTTTTTCTCTTGCGATTGTGAGATCGATATAAAAATCTAGGTGAAAAGAAAAAAAAGAAGGCAGCAGAGGAAACAGGGTTCAGGAATCCGCTCAATGCCGAAACAGGAATTCCTATTTTTATCGCTGCATTCATATTTGCGATCGCGTTTTTTCTTTCTCTCTCTGGATCGTGTCGGAGAAGCGAAACGCATAATACATTACCGTCGCTTTGTTATTCAGATGGAGTGGCCGCATAGAATGTTAAATAACGAACCGAGCAGTTTGCATATTGAACGCGGAATAAAGTGTTTCCGATATCGCTCTGAAATAAATACACTGGGCTGTTGTCCGTTGTTTTGTTTCAATTTTAAAACATTTCGCGCGAACAAATGCATCAGTGTTTCCCACGTCGTAAACCTGTCCTCGAACCTAGCCTAGGAGGCCGTTACTCGGACAGACTTACGCTTTATTTATTGCTATAAATTACATTTTATATATCGTTCGTGCTGCATTTGTTATACCAACAACAATCGTTTAATGCTGAATGTTGCAGGAAATTTGGTTTCTGCGAATTAGTATTTTGAGCTTCTGAAGGTCATCTCAAGGTTACTTTTTGGAGTCTCGAGCATAAAAAATGTATTCAATTGCAGCTTGTTGTAAATGGATTTTTAGATACATTATTTTTTCGATAGGCGATTCCTAAAATGCAGTAAATAATTTTGCAATGTGTTTGCAAAAATGCAATAAAATATTTCTTGAGTACTTTCCTTGTATAATTGTTTAACTGAACTTTATTGTCAGAGGAACACATTAATTGCTGACTAAAGTACAATAATTACACAGATTTCCTACCGCACGTTCAAGATAACGTTAAAAAGTAGTCCCAAAGATATGCTCCAAAGTTTGATAAAATGCATCGATTTCAGGAATCTCGTAAACTCGTTTCGATAATTTTGTCGGTTATCTGTATGAAAGTGTCGATTATCAATGAAAACTCTCACGTAAGGAGATTAACGTGGCCACAAAAAAAGAATCGATGAGTCAGGCGTTGATGTAAACACCGTGACTGAATATCAAAGGTATCGAAAGAAACGGAACACCCTATTTGTCGTGTTCGTCGATCGCAATGAAAAAAATCACAGATAAGGAGATAACAATTGCACAAGTCACTTGGAAAGGATGACGTCTAGGTATTGTCAAACTAAAGTGTGACGACTGGATTAAGATAACGAATTTGGATCAAAAAATGGGATCCTCGGTTTTCAGATCTTTTATTCCGACACGATTGAAAAAAATACTCATCGCTGTGAATTTTCTTTTTTTTTTTTTTAACTTACAATTAGTAGTTTATAGGTTTTCAAAGCGAAACAAAATGAAAAGTTGATTTTGAAATAGAAAGCGACTTTGGAGGGACGTGAAAAATTGAGGTAAATTAAAATTTGAGATCGTTATAAGGGAGAAGATACGTAGATCATCTCGGTGACAGACATGAAGGCATGGAAAACCACTGGTTGCCAGTCACATGGTAGGTCAGCCAATGCAAAGCTTGCGCACGAGGTGCCTCGTCATAATAAACATGTCGACAAAGCACGGGATCTAGTCCACGTCAAAAACACGTGAAATTCCATTGGCGGACTCATTTATTAGCGGGGGCCCAAAGATGTTTCGAATCATTTGAAGCGCGTGACGTCAGTCAATCAAATCTCCCAAATCAAAACATAACTTTACAATTGCATGTTAGTCGACCGTCACTTGAGAAAGATTGGCGAAGTAAAGAAGATGAATAATTGGTTCCGCACCAATTGCGCAACTGATGAAACCTTACGCGACTGTCTCCAGGCGTCTCAACTCTCCAAAGAATATATCATACACTTAATATCAGAAAACATACTCTTTTCCTTGAGTCTCATCGAACACTTTATGAATATCACTACAGGCTGTAACAAAAATGTTGCAGTTCGTTTAAAGAGGTGATTCCTGAGGCGATTTTAAACAACTCTTTCTTTAGTGAGAATGTTAGGTGGGGCTTTGTTAACGAGTTATTAACGAAAAACACCGACCAATAGAAGCATGAATACAGTGGATGAATGTCAGCGCGGGTTCGAGCTATAAGTAGTATTGGCCCGCCGCGGTCCGCGCCATCATTAATCTATTGTACTTGCTCCCCGATTGGTCGGTGTTTTTCGTTAATAACTCGTTAACAAAGCCCCACATAATATTTTCGTCCAAAAAAAAGTTGTTTAAAATCACCTCAGGAATTACCCCTTTCAAGGAACTGCAACATTTTTGTTACACCCTGTATAGTCTAAAACTGACAATTTTCAACCAATACTCTAATTTTTTCGATTTCTTTCATAATTTCTACAATAGTATTAAGCAAATTGCTCGTAATGTTGTTTACTATTCTTCGCATTTTTTATCTTTTCCTGTAATACTGGTATGAAACAATTATTTCTTATGTATTTCATTGTCATCGTTATTGGTATTATATTTGTCTTTAATATTACATATTATTTTTATTACCTTTAAGGATTCTTACCACTGTGAAGTTTTGCAAAAAATTGCCATTTTTCAGGAATCTTTTTTGTGAACAAAATGTTCAACAGAAATAAAATTTTGTCTATTTATTAATACAGTTATTAAAAGTGCAAAACACATTTTTTGTAATTTGTAATAGTTTATTTTAAATATATACGTCAAAAGCGTTGGCGTAGATGATTGTAAAAAACAAGAAACTATTTGAGCCATCGGTCTGAAATTTTTACACGTTATTAAGCACATTTGTGACTATTGCAGGGTCCACGGAAACCTTTTTCCCAATTTCGAAGTTAAAAAATTCAAACCACTGTCATTTAGTTAATAGTTTATCACTCAAAATAATTATGGTTCTAACAATAACGACATTCATAAGGATTAAATATGAGTTAGAATCTTTTACTTTAAATGCGTCGTTCTCTGGGAATCATCTACAATCTACATTCACCAGCCCTCGTTTTTTCTATGCGATCATTTTAGTTCAATATTTATATCTATATAAATGATTACAAATTACAAAAACAATTTTTTTAGACTTTTAATAAATGTATGTATTAACAAGTAGAAAAACTTTATTTATGTTGCCCATTTCGTTCACTGAAAAAAAAAAAATTCTCAAAGAATGATAATTTTCAAAGCTTCAGATTGGTAAGACCCTTTGATTTACTCTTATAACTAAAATAAGTCACATAAGCTAAAACTCTATGTCAAGAAAATTGTTTTCAAAAAGTAATACAATTAGATTAAAAAATGGTAATTGAATGTAATTACATTATTCTTCATTAAATAATACCGAAACAAAAACTTTAAAATCGATTCTTTTGACGTGGCATTTTAACCTATGTGCCTTTTTTCCTTTTTTCCCTCACTCTCATTTGCATTTGTAGACTGTATTCTATTTATTATTATTATTTTCTTTCTTTTTCCGATCATATTGTAGAACTATTTATCTCAGTCCTATTTATAACAAAAATTTCTTTTTTCCGAATTTGAATTCCTTCAAAATCTGAAATCCCATAAAAAAATTTTTCGAGGCAGTTAGAAAGCAATTTACAATGTTTAATTGGTTCAAATAAATTATGCTCAATAATAACGCAAGCGGAGATGATGATAGAATGATCCAGAAAGGGGGCAATAAATTTAATAAACTTTATTTCATTTTGCTGATGTTTTTGATTATCAGAAAAAAAGCTACAGCACTTTCGGAGTTCTAAAATCAACCCAAGGGGGATGGAAATAAGTAGCCGACTGAAAAGGTACATCCCCGAAGTCACGTGGTCCACAGACCAAAGTATGACGTTTTAACGCAATCGTTCCCGACGGCCACGTGCGCAGACCTAGCGCAGACCGACCTAACCCAACCGCATTCCGCGCAAATTCGTAGATACCCCGCGACAGGTTCGAAATCATAGCAAACGTGTTCGGATGTCAAAAAGTCGGTGTGAAATCACGACGTTCGAATCGAACGAGTTGAAGCTCAATCGGCGTAAACACGCACACTTAGTGTGCACGCATGCGCGTGGCGTTAAGTGGTCAACCCGCGACCCGCGACTCGACAGCCTCGGCGAGATAGTCAAAACGAGCAATGTTCTCGTGGCGGCGACCCGTAACCACAGCTGAGCCACACCATGCGCCGAGAAAATCCTACTACCTAGCGAATTAACTCGTGGAGGCGCGAAAAAGCGGCGCGCGCGGCCGCGCGTATACACCAACCTGTCGCTCTTGTCGACGACCGTCAGCGACGCGAATTCCTGGAGCGGCGGTTCCGCGGAGATTCCCTGTGCCCTCTGTTTCCTTGGCCGCGGCTTCGTCGGCGTTAGCGGGGACTTGAACGGCAGCACGCTGAGGAACTTGTCCAGGTGGCTGCGCAGCTCCTGTATCTCGGCGTCCCGACGGCAGAGGATCGCCTCGAGCTCGGCGATCCTCTCGTCCTTGACGCGCAACAACTCCTGGAGCTCTCGAAGGGTGCCCATCGCCGTAATCGCGGTCGCTCCGGTGACGTTCGAGACGGCGGCCCTCTGGCCGGCCGCGACCACAGCCACGGCGCCGTGCGTCGGCAGCTGGGACGCGTCCTCCTCGTCGGCGAGCCGCTGCTGCGTCGACGAGAAGCACAGGGAGTCGAAGCACACGCGCATAGACACGCAGGCGTCGCCGATCGGCACTTTGCACTTGGTACCCTCGTTCATTCAACCCGGGGGAACGAAAAACGACAGCGAGAGAAGAGGAACAGGAGCACCCGCGACGAGGAGCGCGACCCGGACGGTGCGTCGTCGGCTCGCTCTACTCCACGATTCCGTGCCCACCGACGACCGGAGGACCAACGTTCTCCACCGTCTCTCCCGCGACGAGCACCAACGCTTGCAGCTCTCTCGTTTCCTCGCGTTCAGGAGATCCGTCGTCTGTCTTTTTCCTTGTCTCCCTCCTCGCTCGACCGCCGCGACATGGTGCTCTCCTCGTCACTCCTAGACTTCTTTCTCGACGCTTCCCACACTGTCCATAGTTCTCTCTCGCTCGGAATGCGGTCGACTCTTTCTGATCGCCGCGTTCGTTCCGTTGTCTTTCTTTCGCTTGGGTTCGTAGGATTCTTTAAGGTGCATTCACACTTGGCAAAGCCGCGCGCGATGAGCCATATGCATGATGCATGCGACGAACAAATGCAGGCGACGGTGTGAGCGAGGAATTGATAAATGAGAAGAGCGAGAGGTGGAGCTTGATGTTCGTTCATCTTTGTTTAGATCATTTTAGGATTGTTTTGTGTGGTTGGTAAGTGTAGGCGCACCTTTATGAGATCTTTGAGCTTTCTTGGTTCCTATTGTTGGATCTTCTTTACCACCGCCGGTATTTTATGCGCACAGAAGAGAGGTGTAAGAAGAAACTGTCCAGGTAGTTTTCCCAATGGGGTTTTTTAGGAATATACAATGGTGTAAAAGTGTAAACTTTATTTTCGACTGAAATATAGTTATTTCTATTATTTTATAGTTTGAAGATATATTTAACAAAAGAGTTCAATTCCTATACATAACAATAAATCTATTTTTGTATTTTATAGTATTTGAAGCAATTTTTTACAAATATTTCGAGTTAATACTGTTTCATGAAACATATTTTGATATGTTGGTTAAATATATTTATACTTAAATAAACTTCCGAAAACCTGACAAACCGGATTTAGCTGAAATTTTGCAAATAGCTTCATTTTGCATAAAAACAATGTTTGCGAGAAGGATTTTCGGCGACTAGAAGTTTAAAATTTTGAATCTTTTTTTCGAATTGTTTTTTTTTTTTTATTTCTTTTTTAGCCCCGACCTAATCCTGATCTCCCTTTTTTTCTGTGGTATTATATTGAGCACGGTATAATCTTATTGTTCGTTGTGTCGGTAACGTAGACAGTGATATTACAGGAGTAAACTGTTTTGGGCAAAATTTTGAATCTTAACTTCCGAATTGCCGAACATCCTTCTCGTAAATACTATTATTATGTAAAAGGAACCTATTTCCAGGATTTTGGACAAATCGCATAGAAACTTTCAAAATTACAGGGAGTGACACTAAAATGGTAACAAACATTTTTCGCATTTTTTGGGTTTTAAACTTCTAGTCGCCGAAAATCCTTCTCGCAAACATTGTTTTTATGCGAAATGAAGCTATTTGCAAAGTTTCAGCTAAATGCGGTTTGTCAGGTTTTCGGAAGTACAGCCTATACTTGTTTTAATTATATTTTAAAGAATTTTTTAGAGATCACTTGTGTTGAGTAAATCTTGGAATATGTTCTCTATAAGTTTGTTGCATATCACGCCACATGGTGGCGACATCGATCAAGTTCTATGAGACCGGATTTTATTTACGTTGGTAATGTAGACTAAGTCCTGTAATTGAAGAAATATTAGATAGACCTTCTAATCATTTTCTATTCTGTTTTTATTATATCAAAACCATTCCACCAATGAGGCATATATTAGATCGACTTTGTATCCTGTAGAATTTTAGTCTCAAATTTGTTTCAACTATTTTATCGACCCATAATTTGAAGACTGGATTTAGCGTCCTCTGCTCACGAACATTGTTCAACTCAAGAACTATTCTAAAATGCGAATGGGCACCTGTGTGTTTCTATTCGTTTGATTTATACAGCATGCAACATAAACTTATTCAGACTTCGTGGTTTATACTCATTTTTATATTCAATTAAAATATTGGAGAAGCTGACAATTGCAAAATAGTATTTTATTTTGTATATTAGGATAACGTATACAGATGTTGACCCCCCTATAAAATGATTGAATGTTTCAAGGAAAGTAAAAAATATTTTTAGAATATATTTTAGAAGATACTTTTAGTATAACTATTCATTGTTATCGATTGTTTCCGAAATTTGAAATTACTATGTGAGCATATGTGTATATATGTGCTATCTACTTATTTATGTAAGTACACATATATTATAAAAATATATTATAATCATTATCTTCGTAGAAAAAAATATGCAAAAGTTGAATACGAATGAAAGAATACAAGAAATGATAAAAAAATCAGGACAGTAAATAAAGAATATAGGAGATGTTAAAAAAATGAGGGCAGTATACGAAAATAATCATTGATTTTTATTGAAAAAAACAAACAATCAAATTGACGTTTTTTCTTTTTATTCTGGATCTCCTTTCCGAAATTATTTATTGTGTTTTGCTAAATATACTTTCAGACTGTACAGAAGTGGCCGGATTACAAAAATATTTTTTTCAACAACTCTGGAAGTGGTAGTAGTCGAAGAAGACTAATGATCATCATCGATAACTTATTAGTAAGTATCGAAAACTATCGATATTTCTCCACCACTAACCCCAGTTCCCTTGGTTATCCCAAAGACCCGTTGAGGCCCACGAAAAAAAAGAAGATATCGATCTCCCTGAAGGGAGATCTAGGTTTGAAGGGAAATCTAGGTTTACTTAGAATTAAAATATTGACGGTTGGTAAAAATGATTGAAATTTGAAAAAAAGCAACCCTTCTTCAAAGATACCAGAATTTAAGAACAAAGTAGATATTTAGGTTTTCTCCTTCAGCTGGGACACCGTGTATAAGAAAACTTTATTCTTCAATTTTTATGTTTCTTCCAACTTTTTCGAAATCTACGTTTCCGATGATAATTGTTGAAAAAAATCCACTGTTTCAATTTATCGAAACTAAGAGGTGGCAACCTCGAGCATAATCCAATCTTTCGTGAGAGCTATCATAACATGTACTTTATTTTCGATATTTCATGTATTTTTGTATTCATGCAGATTTTTATACATTTTAGCAGATTGAAAATCGTCATAAATGCATAAACATCCGCAGTCTACTAATTATCCACCATTGTCACAAAAGTAGTACAAGTTAAACCTACGTCATCAAATCTATAATGTGCTCATTAAAGATCCAAACACTATCTCTCCAATCTCCAACTGCCCATCACGCATTCCAGCTATTATTCAAACCGACCCAAGGCCACGCTCAAACCACGATCCAAAGAAATTGATCGTCTCAGCGTTCACAGGGACGGTCGCGTTAAATGTATGAAAATAAATTGAAAGACTGGCCTCGGGCGTCCGATCGAGTATTGTCTCTGGCGTCTAGATGACTAGTTACCGAGTTATCCCGAATCGAACGCCTGAAGGGTGGGCGGGCTTGGTAATAGCCCAGGCTCTGCTGCTCGGGGAACCGTAATGTCATAATAGAATAGCGATGTTAGTAATACCATCGCGATGCACCGGCGTAGGCAACCGGCCGATTGACTGGTTCGTGCCGAGCCCCGGAGAGAGCGAGAGAGACCGAGGGAGAGAGCGAGAGCACCAATTTGCATCGCATTGTGTACTCGTTACGCTTTCGTCCGCGCCGCTACGCGTCTACGTGCGCGCGGCTGTACGCGCGCGTCGCGGCGCCGCGCGTCGGCGTCGGCGTGCATCGGCCATCCCGACGGCAAAACCGCCGCCGTTCCAGCAATCAGCGCCCTGGGAGAACGGTGGAAACCGCGGAAACCCCTAACTCGATTATCGTTTCTGGCATCGTTATCGTTATTAGTCGCTCCATCGCCTGGATAACGGGCGCGAGCGGCCAACCTCGGCTCTCCATGTTGTTCCCCATTTTCCACCCTGCCTCGCCTGCTTTTTCCTTCCCTCGAACGACTCTTTTTCATGGTTTCACTTTAATATTTTTCTTTCTTTTTCGGAGTCTTGTTTTTCTTTTTATCTTTACTATTCGGTTAGTGAGAAATATCTGGTGGTGGGTTATAATATCGTGGGTTTAATTATGTTCGGGGGGTGTAATAGGGCCAATTTGTGGGGAAGCCAGTGGTGAAGATATGAAGCTATTTAATGAATAGCTTTTATTATTTTAAGAAGATTTTTGTTATTGTAATTTATACTTTTATTATTGTAAGATAGAATTCATTATATTTTGGGGAGATAAGAATTTGGATGGAAGTAGAAGCAAGTTCATTGCCTGGTTTAATCCCTTATCCTGCTATTTTTTTAGACTACAAATATGTGTATCAATTATTTTAAATAGTAGACAAAAACATAAAATATGTATCAATTGTATAAGATTAAAAAATAATGTGACACATTTTTAGTTCAAATACCTTTCAATTTTTCTTATTCCCCACGTTTAATAATCTAGTAATGTTCATTCCAATATTGCGTTCATTCTTTGAGTTTAATTTTTTCAAAAGATACATCATTGAATTTGTAATATGTATTAGAATTCATACTTCTTATTAAGGTTTTGTGATAAAGAATTCTTTTTCAGAATTAAATTTCTTGTTAGAGCTAAAAAATAGTTGTGATTTTGAGTTAATACAAAAATTTATTTATTTGTTTTGTCTCATGGATCACGAGAAATACAGATAAACAAACAATAACTCAACATTTCAGGTGTGACTTATTAATAATAAAAAAAATTTTAATTTCATTAGTAGAATACTTATTTTAAACTTAGAAAATCTGCAGAATTTAATGGACGGTCTAATATTAACATGCCTAAATGTACAACCGAATGCAATACAGTAGAATCTCGATTATCTGAATCACAAATACCCCCATTTTTAATTATCTATGGGTTCAATTAGTTAATGCACTACTCATATGATTAAATAAGTACAGTGGGATGCTAATAAAGTTGCACCATTGCAAACTTTGCAACTGCATAAAATTATTTCGACGTGGTCTTCTAATCATTTTTTCTAATCCAATCCAACAGAGTTGCATTAAATTTAGATTGCAGATCTTTACGCAAATTCATATTTTCAGGTGCATAGGAAATAAAATAAATGAAAAAATGTATTCTATTTTTGATATTTGATGTATTTTTGGGTCTATGCACAGCCTTATACATTTTGGGACTTTTAACCCAGGGACCTTCGGGTCTTTTCTGACGCATTAGAAGATTTAATTTCTTTTCTTATTTTCTAATACTATATAAGAAATTCTCAACATCTTACATTCTCAACATCGTGGTATTAATAAAAGTTGTTTAATTTTCGATTTTCAAGATGAACGTAGCAGGGTTAAAATCGCCACAAATGCATAAACATCCGCAGTTTACTTATATTTTAAAATATTGATATTCTCGAGGTGGTGAAATATTTCTTTGCCCGCTACTGGAAATATTTCTAATATTATAAATTATGCTAAAGAATTCCGCAAAGATCTCATTGCCAAAATCCAAGTAGTACATATCAATGCTCTAATCGAAGGAACCAAAAACACGTTTGTCTGCTATACCATCTTTTCCAAACTATCGACTCACCTGTAATTCTGACATGAAACGCGGTAGAAGAGGAAACTTATTTTCCTCCCATATCAAGACGCGTGCCGTAGCCCCGCGCACGCGAAATATTTCATCCTCTCTCGATTCCATCCTCCGTCCTTCATTCCCTTCGCGATGCAGCGGCACGCTCACGGAATTCTTTGAAAAACTACTCTGCAAAATTGGAGCCGCGGGAGGAGCGAACGAAGCGGCCGAATGAATAATAAATACGGTTATCGTTTAGTTGATATTTTGAGGGGCGAGGACGGACAGAGGCCGGGATCGAGGGATCGAGCAAGGGTGTCAGGAGCGAGTTGGGTGCTTCGGGGGATGAGTGACATTGCGGGTGAAGGAAAGGGGAGAGATCAAAGCGTCATTTCTTCGGGGGACCCAGTAAGGATGTTTCCCGTACATTTTTATGTTTCCTGGTTGGGGCGTCTTGATCGCCGGGTCATTTTATGCGATCATTTAATAATGTTACCTATATGGTGTGTCGTGAGATATTCAGAATTATAAAACTTTTTCTAGCGGTTTTTATTCTCATGAAGAATACATATAAAAATCCACAACCTAATAATGAGTCAGAATTTAGAAGACTATTTGGTTTTAATGAAAAGCGTTTAAAAGCTAAAAATAACAAAAATTTGTTAAAATAATAATAATAATAATGAGTATTGTTTATCTACAGTTTTAGGGAATTATAATAATTCTATATATGCAAAAATCTATAAGGCTGTTGACAGATTTCAAAATATTAAAAAATATTAAAAATGTAATTGAAGTTGCAATATTTATAAATAAGACAGATTATTATTCAAGCTCTGATTCTTTATTTGTGATTTTAACAATCTGTGCTTTTAACCAATTGATTTAATTTTTTTTCATTAGTAAAATATAGATTTATAGTGACTCACAGGTTCGTTCAGATATATTCCAAATGTTAATTGACTGTGAAATTCATAGTGTTATGTTTTTTCTATCCACTTATGTTATTCCAGCTCTCACGTTTAATTATTTCTCTGTTTTCATAACTTTTATTGTGCAAAGATAAATACATTTTTTGGAATTTAAATAAATTTGATCTACTATTTGTGAACAAACTTGTGAGTCACTGTATGAGAAACTGCACGAACTTATTGGACAACTTAATACTTGGATTCGTGTCTGACCAATTACCTGAAGTTTCTACTTGCATCAATAATTTTTATCTTTATTAAGTTTATTTGCAATCAATCTTCTATTTACAGGAGGTTATAAATAAATTCGATGTTTCGAATACCTCCTAAAAAAAACAGAGCCAATCTGTATCTTTTGTAACCAAACAATGTCGATCAAACATTTGCTACACGAATGCAGAAGGTACCTAACCGAAAAACAAAAATACGTACTCAACCTAGACACCATCTTATCATCAGAGAAACACATCAAAGACACTCTAAAATAAACCAAACTGTACAACTAAGTCTAAAAGGAAAATTGCTATCGATGCGACGTAAAGCCCATATATATATATATATAAAAAAAAATTGGGTATTTGTACTTAAAGTCTTTGGACAAGGGCAGCACGCAGTGTGTTGTTCTATACATTTGAAATTAATTATGTATTTTCAACTTTCGGTTCGTTTGGCTATGTTGTGAAACATTGAGAAGGATTTAATGCGCGGAATCTCTTATTTCCTCAATAATGATGTTCAATATTATGCAGAATCTTGTGTAATAATATTTCTTTAGAATATTTTGTATTAATGTAGAAAGCAAGTAGTTTCTATTAATTAAAAACTTGAAAAAATTTAATCAATGGTACGAAACTTGATAGGATGTATTAAAATCGTATGATTTCGTAGAAGGAGGTCTCTTAGTCTATCACCATCATCTTGGGAATAATTCAATCGGCGCTAGAGGACGGCGCAGTTTCATTTTCGAAATGAAGCCACGGAACGGCGTATTACGTTTAATCTTGGCTCGTTTCGTCTCAGCTCTGAGTTGTCTTGGAAAGCTCGTGTAGGATAACTCAGATTAACGACGAGTATTATACATCAGTTTCATGAGAACACTCGCGAATTGTTCCGTTCTCCTTCCCTTTAATTATTTTAATGTTCATCTAACTATTACATCCATTTACAGATTTTGTTTTGCAAAACTTACACAAATCTTAATATAAAATAAACTTTCAAACTGTCTATAGTATATCCAACGATAGAGTAAAAATAAATAAAGCATTCGCGTGCCAAGCACGTGATGGTTGCAAGGATCCCAGTTTTTGGCTAGAGAACTATAGTCAATTGTTGAATTTAGAAGTGGATTAGGTAAATGCATTTAGTCATTGAGTGTGAAGGAACGAATACGTGAAAATATACAGATTTTTAAAATGAGATTCATTAGACTGTAGACAAACTGTATTGTATTTACAATTTACACATAAACAATCTATATCTGGTATATAATCCGCATGCGATTTGAAGCAATAAATAATTAAATAATAAATAAGAGACATTAGAAATAGTTAAGTAAAGAAACAAATAATGAAAAATCTCATATTAATTCTAAGTTTTAGATATTTTGTAAAGCAATATCATTTTCAATTTCGAAGTGTAGTTGTTAGTCACTAATTTATTTTATTTAAAACACTTCTTAAATTGAAACTTTTTCTAATTCAACTTCAGGTACAGCCGTACTTTCAAAATATCCGCTGAATATCAAAACACAGCAATTCCTTCACGTCACAGGATCCATCTATCCCCGATGCAAACAATTTTTAAACGCATTCTACATCCCTTCGGATGTCAATCTGTGTCAGGAACGTCAGGGCGTCGTTCTCCGTGCTTTTTCTTTAATTCCACCTCTCCGGTGCTCCGCTGCACCCTCCAAGACGCCTCCGTTGATCCTCTTCGCGTCCCGCGCTCCCTCCGTGTCCAAGTCCCAGAGGGTGAAGGGATCAGAGGAGAAAGAGATATGGATTGACACTCGAATTCCTTCGGTAAAGGATCCTCTGCTCGTCCGGTCATTTTTCTTATCCACTACGCACTCAAGCCGCAGCTCTAACAAACTAGATTCATCAAATTCGACACCGATCGTCCATTCACGGCTGCTTGATTCCTCCTTCTCGACTTTGATTCGTGTGAAGGGGACTTTAAACGACACTTTTACGATACCAGGATTTTTCTAAGTAATTCTGCATTTTTGATACTGAACAGTTACGAAATTTGATGTAAGAAAAGTGAACCAGAAGTGGGAACTAAAAACTTTGATCGGAAAATTAAAAATCTGTAAGGTTTATCTAAAAAAAAGTAATCTTAGTAGAATGTAAAAAATAAAATTGCAAATGCTTTGTCTGCCAATGGATTCTGAATATTTGAAGACGGGAGCAGAAAAGACTATTACGAACAGACTTCGCTAAAAATGAGAAGGTAAAAGTCCGAGGAGAAGAATATCCAGTTTTCCCTCGAGCTGCCAACTTTCACAGATATTTGATACAGTGACACGAGAAACACTGCGCTAAATCATCTGCTCCCCCAAATTCATCCCCCAGGTGCCGGCGGGAACCTTAAGTCTCGAGCTGTCTGTCCGCTGTCACTCAGAGGTAGTTCTGCCGCATTATGAGCTGACCCTGCGTGGCTTTTCACCCCGCTTTAATCGCATTTGCGCGAGAGCAATTTATTAAAAAGACAAACTTCTTGATGACAATCTTAGCTCAATTACATCTGCATGCTTGTCTATCAAATTCGCGAAATATTGAGATTTGATAGTTTTTGAAATATCTGTGATCAGATTTCATTACATCCTTTTTCTAGTAAAAATTGTTTTATGTATAGTTTTATGTTTTATGTTTGATTTTATGTAGTCTTTTTTATTAGAAAATATTAATATTAGACTGTGGATTTTTATGTCTATGACTGTAAGGAACAATTTTGTAAGTCACATTATCAGAAAGTTTGAGTTTAAGCCTTAACTCTGGTCTACAAAACAGAATTTATATTATTGTCAGAAAAAGTTTATTAAAAAAGATTATTAATTATTTAATACAGTTCAACATCATAGTGTAGTATTGGTAATTAGAAATTAGAACTGTAATATAATCACAGATGTATTTATGACAACTCTAAGTATGCAAAAATCTACGACGCTGATGATAAATGCCAAAATATACAAAACAAGAATATAATAGAAAACTAAACTAAAATACTTCGAAACTAAGAAACATTATTAAAAATGATTTTGCATTCTTCTGTGAATCAGCAGGCTGTAGATTAATTGAAATTGCCAAACAAGTTGTCAGATAAAAATCCGTAGTCTATTGTATGATCTCACAATCAGGTCTCTAAATTTATTTCAGAATTAAAATAAAAGTTCTATTCTCTCTTTCTGTATCCCACAAAAGCAGTACAAAGTTATAAAAGCACCAGAGTAAAGAAATGTCTCTCAATTCTGACATTGGAAAAAATGATATCCAAATATTCAATATACGTCCCGAGCGCGAATTTTTACAGCGATGTTTTTATCAAAAGCATCTTTTCACAAGAGTAAACCCGAGCGACAACAAGCGTAAAAAATCTAAATTCCCACGATCGCGCTATCGCTATCGCGAATACCGCGGGACAAAGAGGTTCGTCGTAGAAGTGGATGGTAAAAAGGTTGACCTGGCATAAGGGATTGTTGCGCCCGAGCGGAAGCGGTGCGGGGGCGACGCGGGGGATGCGCAGGAAAATAAAAGGAAGGAGCAACAAAGCAGTCGAAGCTGGAAGTCGATCCGCGGCGTAGCAGGAAAGAATTCTACCCCCTCGCCCTCCGAAGTGGAAGCTTCCAGCATCGCCACTGGCAGCATAACTACGAACCATCACCGTCACCACCACCACCACCGCCGCCGCCGCCGTGCCGCCGCCGCCGCTGCCGCCACCTTCTGCCCTTCTTCGCTCTCTTTCTCCGCCGCTGCCTCCCCCCGTCGGTGTTTCACAGCGGAGGCTGGCTGACGTTCCCGCAGGAGGAACATGGCTCCCAGGCAGGATCCATCCTTCCAGCTTCCTCTCAGCCACCCCCGGCTCGGCCCGTATTCTCCGACACCCCCACCCCACGGCCGCCTGGTTGGTCCCTCGTTGCATTTTAAATCAAAGCCCCGGAGGTAACGCAATCACCAGGCATCACGACGCTTCCACAATTTTCTACTTTAAGCTACTTTATGTATTAGTACCCCTCCCGCGGCCGCCTCTCTCTCTCTCTCTCTCTCTCTCTCTCTCTTTCTGGCTCTCCCTCCCTCCCCTCGGCCTCGTTCCGATCCGTAGCAACCCTCTCCCCTTGTCTACCCTGGGCCGTTCATCTGGTCTAGCCCGTCTCCAACAAGCAGCCAAGGCGAGCGGCAGCCACCGTTGCTACATTAGCCCCCGCCACCCCTCCCCCAGGTTCGACTCAGTCTTTTGCACTCCGACAGATCCTCTCGCGCCCCCCATCAAACTCACCCACCCCCTTCTACCCCACGTCGTTCCGCCGCTATCCCCGACTGCGGCGTAACGAGGTTAGTTTATTAAACAACCTCCGCCTCTTGCCGACGCTACTGGAATTCTAGGTGGACCGGTCGGAAACCGAGGACAAGCGGGGATAACGAAAACGGAGGAGCTGGATGATCCACTTTGCGCTTCTGTGTGCGGCGGGGGTGCTTTGGATCGGGTGGCAGAAAATTGTGCGCGGGGTAAGAGCGCGGAGACGACGGAGCGTGTTAATATTTCTTCGGGGATGCTGTTCGTGGATGGTTCTGATGGATTTTTAGTGCGAGGGTGTACTCTTTTGAAATTGAAAGCATTTATTTTGGTGAACTTTACTTTTTATATTACTGTATTAGTTACTGTGTCATGTAGACATTTTTTTTTTTTTTATTATGGATTTTCTTCAGTTTTTATTTGTTTCTTTCAGTTTATATTCAAAGAACAGAAAAAGTGGATCCCATGCAGTAAAATAAACAAATGTTTATATAAAAATGTGTTGATTTTGCGTTGCAATTGTTTTCCTCCTCATATTAAATGCAAACACTGCGATTGGATAGTGGTTTATTTCTCTTCTAAAGATGTAAAGCTGTGTTTGCTAGGTTCCCATAAGGTTCCCTATGCTCCATGTTTTATAGACTCACTTGTTACAGGCACAAGTTTTATAGATTCTCAGTATGGTGATACTAATTATTAGACTGCGATTTTATGCATTTTATGCATTTTAAGCATTTTATCAAAAATGTAATTCTAGTTACAATATGTAGAAGAAAAGACATACTATTATTCAAGATTCAATTTATTACATGTGTTTCTAAATTTTTTATTTCGCATAAAAATCCACAGTCAGTCTAAAATAAACAGAATATAAAAAATACAACAAATGTTATAATACTTAAAAAATAAAACAGCTTATTCGAGCCACAGTTTTTTATTTATGACAGTAAAGATTTGAATTTGCATACATATCCATAGTTTGTTCATTATACTGACGCTATAACAAGAAATTCTAAAATAAGCAATGCGTAGGTATATAATAACGCATACAGACAGAATTATTTAAATTCTATATATCTATCTATAAATCTTCTATCATTAAACAAGCTTTAAATCCTCAACAGAAATACTATTAATACAATAATATAATAAAACATTATTATAAAAAGGATTTTCTTCTTTCAACTCTTCTTTTTCAGTTTTCCAACAAACATCAAACTGCATGAAAACTCTGCATATGAACTCCATAGCAACAGCAGTACACAATTTTTTAAAAATGAAATCAATATTTTTTTCTCACACATTATTGCATGAAATCCTTTAAAAAAATGTAGACGTTGAATTCAGTTCACAAAATTTCGCGCAAAAAAATTGTTTATTACCTATTTCGTTATAAAAATTCTATGTTTTACCTCGAAACATCTTCATTGATTATCCTGAGTCAGTTTCACGAATAGTAAGGAAAAATTGGGGACGAATAAGTGGATTTTTTCTCCTCAAACTGTACCAAATGGGATGGGCAGGGGATGAGATTCTGAACTAGTTGTGCGCGGTGCGGGTGTTCTGTACGTGGTATGTAGTTCGCAAGCGTGGCGTGGTGTAATCTAGTCACCACGAAACACGATTATTCTCCTAACTCGGTCTCTCGCTCTTTCCCTCTCTGTTCCCCTCTACCCCCATTTCTTCGATTGCTTTCTCTCTTTTCCTATCTTCTACACGTTTCTCTCTTTTGTTTCAATTTTTACCATTTTTAGCGTTTGCTCTTCTATCAGTTTTCTCATCTTTCTTCCATTTGCTGGGTTTTTATTTTTTTATATTCACTGTGTTTGTTTTAGTTTTCCATTTATATTTTACGGTCTTTAGGCGTCTAATATTTATTCTTGTTTCATCCACTTTCGCCTGATTTTTTTATGCTTCTATTCCTTTTGTCTCTGGGTTTTTATAACGTAGCTTCAACTTTTTGTAATTTTCAATATTTTTGTATTCTTTCTTCAGTTCATAGAATTTTCTTTTCCCACTTATTTCTACTGTATCCCTTCTTTTATATGTCCCACGTTTCTCGTTTTCTTCAATTTCCTTCTATTCGTTCCTCGTTTCTTTCATGCCTTCTTTTCACATCCGCGTCAACTCGCAGTATTTTTCTATCGCGTCGACTTATCCACGCTCCCGGGCCTCGGGAATCCGGATACTCCCCGAAGGGTTGGGAGAATCAAATGAAAAGAGAATATATGGACACGGATAAGTGCGTACTGGATGTTACTGTTCGATTCGGAACCGTCATCGAAGGAGCTTCCACGTTTTTTGCGAGCGATATACTGGGGTCTCGAATTCCTGGTAAAGTGCGATTCGATAGGGGGATGAAATTGGAACCGATCAAACCCCGGGAAAATTGCGGAAAAATCGAGACGCTTGATTCTTTCCATCAGATTTTATCTCTATTGCCTTCTCTTGTTATCACTTTGATTGGCTTCTCTATCTCTGATCAAGATAACATCTCATCATGTTTAACAATGTTGTCCACTAAAAAATGCAGGTTAATCTGTCTGGTATATCTTTCACTTTGTTCGCTTTGAATTTAGAAGAAATATATTTTTTGGAAAATAAGTAATGCATTAAAATATTATTGAATGCGGTAAAAAATATTTATGACACTTTAGAATATTATTTACCAGTTCGAGACAAGATTTAGTAGGGAATTTACCACAGAATATAGAGTTTTATTTTTTATATCTGGTATTCAAATTTAGTTAAAATATTGAATAATTTTTTTTTGTAATGAACAAACTTTTACACTACTTTTATTGTTTCATAATACTGTTTTAACTGTCTACTTTGAGTGTCAAGTATTAACCAAAAAACACCAATATTTTGAGTTCCAAGATTTTTCGTTATATTTTGGGCTAGAGTTGATAAAAAACAAAATAAAAAATAAGAATTTGTAATAAAAATAAAACTTCACGAACGGATAAGAATCAATTTTATGAAATTCAATAATAGGAATTTATAGAAATTATTTAAAGGAATATAAAAGTTGAAATTTGTAGGAAACGAAAACTTGTCGTCCAGTACTGACTAAGCATTTAGTTAGCAGATTTTTCGGTCTTAATGATTAATAGTAACAAACAAAGAATATGAAGCTTTATTCAAATTATATTTCCATATGTATCATAGAAAAAATAATTAATATATTTTGATGTGTGCTTCGTGAAATGTTTTAAAATTTGAGTACATCAAGTTACGCTGTTATATCCTTTTTTATTATCTTTCCTATGCTTTTTGCATGTTTTACAGATTCAGCTTATAGATAAAAAAAATGTTGTCTGTGTTGTCCAACCGTTGTATAATATGAACATTGCTTAGAAAAACTAAGATTGTTTATTACTAGACTGTGGATGTTTATGCATTGTTGGCAATTTTCATTATGCAAAAACCTGTAAGAATGTGTATAATATTTAGAAGATATGACGTATTTTATTCAAGGTTTAGTGCTTTTTATGTGTCAGTAAAAATTTCAATTTACATAAACATCGGCAGTCTATTTATTACATTTAATAGATGATACTTAATATACATGATAGAGTGAAATCATTTATTTACGCGAAAAATAAAATATTAGATTTGGAAAATAACTTTTGAAACCCAAAATATTAATACATACATATCTATAATGCGTTAAACCAGCGCTAATAATGAAATAAACATTATGGTTCCGAAATATGTTATACAAAATGTTATATTCTTTGGCTTCTAATAAAGTGCTAAAACTTAATTGAAAAACACTTAAACCAATTATGGTCGCTACTGCACGACTCTCCCCTAGTCATATAATTAATAATGATAAAGAAAATAGTGTTAATAAAAAAAAGGTTAGCTAAAAAAAAGATTCTATTTATTAGTGAATCTATACAGGGTGTAACAATAATGTTGCAGTTCTTTGAAAGGAGTGATTCTTGAGATGATTTTAAACAACTTTTTCCTTAGCGAAAATGTTAGATGGGGCTTTGTTAACTAGTTATTAACGAAAAACACTGACCAATTGGAGAGTGAGTATAGCGGGTTGACGATGGCGGGCCAATACTACTCACAGCTGGAGTCCGCGCTGACATTCATCCACTGTACGCGCTCCCCGATTGGTTGGTGTTTTTCGTTAATAACTCGTTAACAATGCCCCACCTAAGATTTTCGCTAAGGAAAAAGTTGTTTAAAGCCACCTCAAGAATCATCCCTTTCAAGGAACTGCAACATTTTTGTTACACCCTATATAGTAAATAACATCAGTATTAGGTCATATTAAATAACCATGCAATAGAATCAATATTTCTAACCCCCAACTCTAAATCAGCAAAAAGCACAAACCACCAACTCCATCTACAAAGAAACAGATACCCCAAAAACCCTCACCGTTTAA
Source organism: Perdita meconis (assembly GCA_030770465.2). Taxonomy (NCBI): domain Eukaryota; kingdom Metazoa; phylum Arthropoda; class Insecta; order Hymenoptera; family Andrenidae; genus Perdita; species Perdita meconis. The sequence goes on from JASKOS020000004.1 coordinate 20,844,523, forward strand.
AAACACCTAAAAGCTTCTTATTGTGATTCGTCTCGCGCTGTCCGCAGGATCCCGTCGCCCCGGAGAGCCGTCGTCGAAAATGGGAAAAGGGGTGCAAGAAGAAGCCGAGGACGGAAGCTGGGGGACAGCGGCGAAGAAACAAATGCTATTTGTATTACGACAAGTGCGTCTGGTTGCGGGACGAATCGAGGGGGGGGGGGGGAGAGTGCGACGAAGTCAGCGGTGGCTGTCTTCCGCGGGGCGAAACACGAGCCGAAGGTAGACAGGGTCCGAGAAACGCCCTGGAGGAAGGGAACGCCGCGAGGACCGAGGAAGAAGGGTGGCCGCGGGATAGCGAAAAAAGGATGGCCGAATACGTAAGGAAGGGAAGCGCGGGAGAAGGGGTCGACTGGGGTGTGGGTGGACGCGGGAGGGAGCGGTGACTCGAGGTGGAGCGTCGGGGTAGCTGATACACACGAGAATCACTATGGACGAGGGGTAAACACGATTTACACCATGACGACTATTGCCTCTCCTCTCGTTCAAAGGGCTACACGGAGCTCAGGCGAGGGTGAGTTACAACACAGGGAGACACTCCGCACAGAAGCAGGGATGTTTGTCGTACGCGTTATTTGGCCAATAAAACCACGTGGCGGATCCACCACCCTCGCGCCAACTCCCGCCGCGAGGCGATCTGCCGTCGAAGAGGGACAGAGACGAGGGATCGTAGACCACGCCTCGGGAATCGCTCGACGCCTGCGTGGTTCCGCCTATCGAGCACGCTTTCCTCGGCTGTCTAGCCGCGACACCGAACGCGACACACAATCCAGCTGGGACCTTCTTGGACGGTTCGGACGCGATCCCGGTTTTTCGACCTTCACGATCCGCCGACGCGGTTCCTCATTGTTTTCCGAGTGCTCCGGCCGGGACGCCAGTGCTGTTCCTACTGCCACGGGACAAATTGCCGGGATTCGCAAGACTCTGTGCAAGTCATCACCTTCGACCTGGATGAGGATACAAAGTTGAAGAAAATTAGGCGCTGAAGAAACGAACTCTTGTTGACGTTTGGTATCTTTGAGTTTGACAGGACTCGTGGTGTTCCTTTAGGAAGTTAATTTTCTCTAAGTTAAACTAAATCATCCTGAAGATCCATTCTTCTGTGATCAACGATGCTTGAAGCTTGAAACTTTGTTAGACCGAAGGAAACCACAGAAGTTACCATGGAAGAGGGACGCACGTGTCTCTTTTTTAAACCCCATGTGACGAACTTGAAGAACCTTAAACATGTTTAGTCATAGCGAAAGAAGCTTCAATTCTAATATCTCACATGGATCGACCCAGCAAATTAAACTACCAGTCAAAGACTTTTAAGAACTTTTCATCCCTCCTACCTTCATCTCGGGCAATATATTGCGATGATAATCACTGAAGAGAAGTCGTCAAAAAACCCTGAAGAGTGAAGCAATCGGCATCATCGTCCGCAGTGCGTCGAAGAAACAGAAGAGTCCCGTGTCAGCAGTATTATAATACTAGTCAATGCAAATAGCAACATTTGTGACCAATCTGTCAGCTGATAGGACTGCCATAGGACATATCTACTAGTGTCAGTGGCGGGAAAAAAGCTCCGTCGATCGTGATTGTATTCCGGAGTCAGTGTGAGTGATCGGAGACTACGCGTGCAGAGTTGAAGTAGTATCGAGGTGGATCGCGAAATCCGTGGTCGATTCGGTCGGAAAGGGGGTTTTGGAGATCGACGGTGATCCGCAAGGGTGCGGAGGAAATCGGGAAAGTGTTGTTCAGCCACGAGTCCAGGATTCTCACCCCCGGAGGCGGTGCCATTTCACCCGGGGGCGCGGGGCCGCCCGCGAGCCCTTCTTCGGGACATTATCATCCACCCACGCATAGTCCACCTTTGGTCAAGGTAAGTGCTCCTTGTTTTGAACGCGTAGTTTGTAGTTTAATCCCGAATATTGGCTGTTCCGAAGTTTGAGTTTGAATATTTTATCTTGAACTTGTTTGGGACGTATTATTGATATCGTTAATTTTAGACCGCGGACGTTTATGCGAATATTCAAATACATAGAAAAAGAAAAACAACTTATTTAAGAGTGTCTTCTACCTTCTAAATATCGTAAAATGTATTTTATTTTCGATATTTTATATTTGATGTTTTATATTTTATCTTTATGCATTTTAGCACATTTAAAATCGCTATAAATGCATAAACATCGACAGTCCAGTTATTTCTTAGCGAGTTTACTATATTGACGATAATCCGTGGTTGTGAATAATACATACATAATTTTCGGTAGAAAGGTTGCAAAGAACTAGCTTCTAAATATTATTAGACAATTTTTTTGTGAAGGGAACTGGTTTCTGTTTTTTTTTTTATTGTACTAAAGAAAGCAATTCATCAGAGAAGTTTAATGAATATCGATTACTTAGGGTCCCGAAATTCCCTTCAGGGCATCGATTCTATTTGTTTATAACTGACAGAAATTTCTATGTTGTTCACAAAATTTAATATAAGAATTTTTTCGTTATTGTATCCTAGAAACAAGTAATAGAGAAGAAGTAAGTAAAATTAAATGTATGGCACTCTATGCGAGTCTTTCTTTAAGCAGTTCTTAATAGTTTTAAAAAGAATTAAAAAGTAATTTGGTTTTTTTAGTCAATTAGTAAAAATTTGTTGTCAACTAGTAAAAATTGCAGTCACGTGCACCAATTTCCTTGACAAATTTTTATTTTGGAAACTGTATTGTGCATGATTAAAATTCCACGGTTTAAACAGTGATAGCAAATTTGAAGAATTTTATTTTTCTTATTGCTTAAAGATTGTCCGGTAATTTTGCATAGATAAATTGATTCAGGAAGGGGGTTTCTTGAGGCGTAACTGGTTTCAGCCAAGTTAATTCACCGGTTTGAACCCGCTATAATAGCATTTGGCTATTTTTTCAATTATGTTTGATAGGGGTGCTTGAGAAAATTGGATAATATTCGGAAGAATCAAGTGTTTCAATCGTTTCGGTTCAATTGCAAGGGCAGGAATTGTTAATTCCACCTGTTACGTATGCGGTTCAATACGCTAATAAATTACGAACTTCAGTTCGCAATTATATGAAGCTGCTCCTCAAAGTTATCGCGCCATTTCTTTTATTTTATTTCTAGCTTTATTTCAAGTATGATTCTCAAATAATAGAATATTCCGGGTAGTAAGAAATAGTGGAAGAATTCCTTTTCTTGAAATGAACTTCGGTCCGACTTCCATCATGCTATCCGACGGATCGCAATGTTTTAAAACATCATACTTTTAAAAAAGCTAGTAAAATCAGACCGAGTTTAAAAAATTCATAACATGAAAATCCTGAATGCTGCATTAAGCGTCCTGAATTTTATTAATATTTTATTCTCAGTTTCACTTTGAGCTCGTAGAATGTAACGGTTACACAACATTTTTACTTCACATCCTTTTCTCAATTAAAAACAATCAAGTTGGTACAATAATTAAAGCTAATATGGCACAATTGATTTAATCTGTGTCGAGCACGATTACGTTTAGTTGAGTGTCGCTAGGGAATCGATAGTTCAAAGTTCAGCTAAAATTCCACTCTAACAAGTAGATGATCTCATAATATGGTCGTGCCTTGATGGTTACAGAAAAATGGGGTTAAAACTCTTGCGTGCATCAAGCTCTAATTATGACAATTAACGATCAACTATCTTAAGATTAAAATTCTTCTGGACTGAAGCTTCTTAATACCACAAACACTTCTCTTGTAGACCTACCAAAGTTGCAAGTATCGAAGTCTGACCATAACGGATAATTCCACTTAAGGCTTGCCAATCTTTACTTTCCATTAAAAAAAAACTCTCTTTATACTAAGTTTGCGTATGTATTAAGACGACGAGCGATGTAAGAATAGCGGCGAGGTAACAGGATGGTAAAAGGCAGAATGTCTCTGTATCTTTTGACTCTTGTTTTCTTTTGTACACGCCGCTATCTTCGCCGCGCACCGCTTCACTATATGTATTCGCTAACTAAATTAGATAAAATACCACATCCAAAATTTCGACGCAAGAAATAAGACAACGTTTAAGACACCAAAAATAAAATTTCATTTTCTCGGGCTATCGATTCACGCTGTCCACTTTCTCAATCGTTTTCCCGCCCGTCTGCGATCCCCTTCGGCTTCCGGAATCAAAGACGGCGTCGGTATTCATCGCGACACGCGCAATGCGATACCGTCGTCGAGAAAGCTGCTGCTCTTTATGGTCACGTAATAACCGACCGCGCGTTGAGGGGATTTTCGCGGGAGCGAGATGGAGGTTGACGAAGATGGGTATAAGGACGGCTGTCCGAGCTCGTTTTCGTCAGCCACCGTCGCGTATTCCTCGGGGAACCGAGGGCGGCAGCTGTCTACGGCCCCGAGCTTCCGCTGGAAAAGCTCGTCGAAACTTAACGCGGTATGATTTTTACCGAATGATATAATACTCAAACGGCTTTGCGTCTGTCCTCTGGTCGTCATGCAATGATCCGCGAAGCGAACCGATTTAGGATGGTACTTCGGTGAATTGATTTGTTTGCTGGCTTGATGATGGTCGAATGAATCGTGGAATTTGGTGTATAGACTATTTTATATATGACGATAGTATTTTAGAAACTTATTGTGATATTTTGGAAAATTGATACGTAGTGTTGGATTGTGTATTGCAGTTTTAGTAAGTAGAATTTTTGGAAAATGAATTTGTTTAAGTGGTTTCTTTGTAAGAAGAAGATGTAGAGGAAGAGAAACAAAATAAAACATTTTTTATTAACATAGAGCTGAAAATGTAAATTTTCGCATCTAGGAAATGGAAACTTCTGCCTCTCTCTCTATGTTATCTTACAGTATAATAATTTGGATATTAGTGGATCAAATTCGCTAGAGTTCTTAAAATATACAATATCATTGTTGAGATAAATTTTAAGATGTTCAAATTTCTCGTTTTACCAGCAAAATAATCCAGATGTAAGATTTCGGCGATTATAAGGCGTTTTTTAGAGAATTAGATTTTATTTTATATTTACTGCTCAAATTCGACCGTCCCGCACAATATCCAAAATTACAATGTCAACTTTTATTTGTTCAACACAGCCAATTCTCCTCCGCGCCATTCTCGAACAGCTTCACAGAATTATCGATTTCAATTCAACTGACATACTTTGCGATCAAATGGTCAAAATGCCTATTTACATAGAGAATTTTTTTTCATAAAAGATGCAAAAAATTGAATTTCTTCCTAGTATAATACTTTGCTATACTAGATTCAATCTTACAGAAATATCCAATATTTAATAAAAAAGAAATAGAATATCTAAGATAACAAAAAATATGTCTCTTGCTCCTAATACAAAAATATCCACAAATGAAAAGCCCAAACAAAGATAAAACTAGAATCCACTAGCAGAGAAAATCGGAACTCGGTTTCAAAATCAGGGATAATGTTTTCACCGCAAAATATTATTTTACGTCTCGCATACTAAAAATATGATATGAAGGGGCCCTCGCGGCCCTACAAGAGCGCGTGCACGCGCGCTCGACACGTTCGCTTTGATTAAGCTTAATTCACTCGGCCGACGAGAAGCGCAAGCATCCAGAAAGACGTTCCAGAAAAAGGGCCCAACCGCGTCCGAGCCGGCGGCTCACGCTGTCTGCCGTCCAATCCTGCCAACTTAACCTCATTAATAAATTAATTAGATATTATTGTGTTGGCAGCCAGGGCGGCAGCTGCGGGCCGTCCCTCTCCTCTCTCCGTTCGCGTCTTCATCTTCCTTCGTCCCCTGGGCCCGCAGATGATGACTCGGGACGCCGCTATATACGTACAAATGGGGGGTCAAGACCTGTGACGTCACTTCTTGCGACGATCACGCGGATCCAGTCGCGCGTTACCCGCACGTTTTTCCGTCTTTCGAACGGTTGGAGACGTTCTTCACGCTTTCTCTTGATTAACGGGAGAAACGTCTGTGGATGTCGCGGTTTGTGTATGGAGGATTTCTTTTGGTTGAGTTCGTAGTTGTTGGGATCATTGCTGATGATGTGGGGAAGATATGGTAAAATTGTAGATTCATGGATTGTTGAAGGGAGGGATTCAGAATTTTATTTGGTTTCTTTTTTTTTATTGTACCATACTATATTTGTATTGATAAGAAAAGGTAATTTAAATTAAAAATATTCTCTCACTATTTTGTTATAATACATTATGGTGCCCTTTCTTAGTTTTATCAGAAATCAGGGAAATTTTATACCTATTGAATTGTGTCTTATGTCTTAAAAATAGGTAAACATTGATATTTATAAAGAAATAGTGATTACTGCAGATGTTTATGCATTTATGACAAATCTAAATATGCAAAAATGTAGAAGAATGCGCATAGATGCAGAAATGCATACAGTATATAAAACACATCATATGTTACAGCATTTAGAAAGAAGATGCACTATAATTCAGACTCCAATCATTTGTCTGTAATTGCAAAACTTTTAATTCAACAAATTCGCAAGATTTTGTCGTCAGAAAGCATTTAAATCTTACCAAACCACTCCAAATTCCATCCAAAACTCCCGCCAAAACATTGTGCCTCGAAAATTTCAATGTTTCTCGCTTACCAAATTTTAATTTGCATAAACATCCGCAGTTTAGTGATTACATTTATTATAAGTATTTCGTTTCTATTTTATTATGTATGTTCTCAAATTATACAGTTTTATAGATCTTCTAGAATTTTTCAACGCATTCATGTTTCCAATTTGAAAACTAAGAATACTATTATTTTTAAGAAAACTGAAGTATATTGTATTCTAAAAAAAGGTGGAAACTAAAAAAGTATTCCCATTGAAAAAACCAGAAATGATTAATTACTGCAGCCATTAGATAAAAAAATTGTCTGTTATCAAGATCAAAAGAAGTGAAGCATTGACACTTTTAAATAAATAACTTAACCTTTACTCCGTTAATGTTTTTGCAGTTACCTCAAATCGTAAACTGCGGTGACTGATTTGCGATATGTTTCTGAGTGAATGAAAACCTTTGAAAAAATCCGAAAAAATTCATACAGCATCTTTAAATCTCATAAATTGAGATTAGAATAAAAGGTTTGAGCAACAGTTTGTTTATCTATATTATTATTGCAAATATACAAAATGGAGGAACATAATTTTTAGATTTACTAAGGCATGAAGATCTCCTGTTTACGGAGTAAGGGTTAAGTTCGCCGGGTTATTGAATCGATATGATTTCCGAGTTGGAACCGGAAGTGACCGTAGGACTCTGGACGCAGAGGAGGCAAGGTCTTCCCGGATGGCGAATCCTAGTGAAGGAGCCCGCGGCGGTGCTCATTACGGGGTAGCATGGCGACTGGTAATGACAAAAAGCACATGCAGCATTATCATTGCGGAGTGTATGGCATTAAGCTGTAGGGGGCCAGGATTAGGATGTCGGCCATTACCGCGCGTCACTGACCGTTTATTCTACGCCGTGCACGGTGTGGTGACTTCCTCTAGACGCGTATGTATGCCTACATAACCAGAGGATGAGGACACTCGCGAGGTCGTGGAATCTCGACGAGTGCGATTCACCTTTCCATCTTCCGTCGAATCCACTTTTCAACGTCGTAAAACCTGGCACACAGTTTCCATTACCACGGATCACCGTTTTGATCGAAACAAATTAATTCATCCATACGTTTCCATATAATTTTCGTTGGAGTTCTTTCTTTGAGAATCGTTCTGAAAGATTCGCAGTCCGGCGTCATTGGGTAATTAATTAAATCGGATTCGTATCAATCGTCGAAAGTCTGTGTTGAACTGTTCAATCCATTCCAATCGATTGCGTTAATTTCCAGCGTTGCTTACACAATTCAATGATCAGGTTGTTATTTAACTGCGGACTCTCTGGAAGAGAAGTTTCAAGCTATTTCTCATTAGCTAATTAACGAGCACAGTTCGTTTGCATTTCTTTTCTATTATCGATGTGCGCCGCTGCGAAGATTTATGAACACGATTTACTCGTCCATCGAATATTTACTAAGATTATTATACTAATAGTACAATTTCAATAATAAATAACTTAAACATAAACTCGAACAATCGAGAAGAATAGAAAGAAAGCATTTCCCAACGCCACAAAAGATGGTTCGAAACGGATCGCCAATGCCCCGACGAGTTTATTCGGTGAACTGTAAACAGTTACAGCGATAACCGACCGTTGGCTGTCCTTTTTAATCAATGCCAGCGACGAGAGCGACTTTAATCTAATTTCGAGTGCATTTCAGTTCAGCGAGCGAGGCATTTACAATCAGGGCGCTGCTAAAAAATAAACGGTTCTGGAGTAGCGTTTAATTATTTTCAAGCGGAAAGTACACAGCCGGGTGGCGGGGATTCAAATTGAATTTAAATATATCGACGTCGGTGTTGAACGAAGCACTTGCAGAGAGTGCAACCATGGCTCTCTGATTTCATTACGAGCCGGTCGATTTGTTTGCGAGTGCTTTCGACGCTCGATTTGAAAAATGTTCAACGTTCGTGAAATTAAATGAAAAAAAAAGGACACCGAATTCAAAAAAAGAACGATATAGCGAGGAAGAGAGGCGAGAGCGGTGGAAGGAACGGATAGTTTGCATGAAAATGAAATCAGTTTGGCATGGACGACAATTGAGCGACGCGCTTAGGAAGCCTGATGCGTTTAATGCGCTTGAAGCAAAGCGGATAGTTCGCTCTAAATTGCGCTTAAGTAACTTAAATTTAATTTAATTTCGCATTGGTTCATTGGTGTCTCCGTTGGCAATATTTAATTCAATACGGGCGTAACATTGTATTACGGGTGCTTGCGCGACGTTTCAAGTGGACGAAGGAAAATTAGATAAAAATTTCGCCGCTAGGATGTTGATGGATCTAAACGAAGACCATTGGAAAACGTTATTAAATAGTTCTATTCTTCGGAGAAGTAGTAGAGATCGAGGTAAACTATTTTTAACAGTATTTTCGAAAATACCGTAGAACTTCGAATAATAAACTTAATCCTTTGCTTTATAACAATGAGTCACTTAATTCAGAATTTTTTTATTTTTAGTGTAGCGGCATTAATTAAAAGTTCTAGTTGTACTGGAAATTTTAGTATACTTCTATGGTGCTTTGGATAATTGAAGCCCAGAATAATAACAGTACTAAGTAATTAAAGGCGGTTAATCAAAATTTAACTGTATGAAAAATAGAAAATTATAAAGAAATTACAAATGCGAACAAAATTATATTTTTTTATATTTTATATTTTTATTAATAAACTGGATGAATCCCATTAATGTACAAAAGAGAATATGACACGATTATGGGTATACGAAGCCGCCAATAGAGTATAAAAGTTTAAGAGCAGAGTTTCTGAAACAGTTAACACAAAAAGATCCAAAGATAAACAAAATGCATTCGGTACAGTACATATGCGGTTTATCGGACCAGTGCTAATAAAATGAGATGAATAGTTATATGGAAAGAAAGGTTTAGACACTCTAACTGATCTCAATTTAATACTTTCCAAACAATATTAGAACATTCAACACGGAAGGCAAATACTTGTTTCAATAACCTCTAAATTATAAAGTACAGTATATAGAAACATTAAAACCCATTCAGAAAACGTTTACAGGTAACAATGATATTGTGCAATTAAGAGAAGATTTAGATTAATCCTTAAAAGCCCATGGACAGTCACTTTGGGATTAGAATTTATGTTGATTTCAATAGCATAGGCATCTGAGGGTTAATAATAAACGATGCACTTGTCACATTAGCAGCTATACATATGTATTTTCGAGTCGACTATATCGAGTTGCATGTTTATGAAGCCAAGACGTCAAGACCGAGTGCTCGATCGGGGAAGTGTTCGCAAAAGACTTTCGTGGCCGATGTATATCTGGCCAAGAATGAAATTGACTTTTAATTGCAGTGGCGCCACGCGAGCATGAATAATTGGCGGCGTCAGGGACGAATTCGACGACGGATAATGCAGCAATCCCCGAATCGGAGCGTATCATTTATTCAGCGGCCCGTAGCCGACGGTGGCCGAAGCTGTGGATTTGCAAATCGTATTAACCCGAGCGCGAGAAAAAAGATCATCCCTTCGTCTAGCCCTTCGCGCGGGGGATGATCAAAGCGCCGCGATTTTCATTTGCTGGTAACGCGCGAGGGGCATGCCGCGATTTTTCCCCGCGATTGCTGATTTAACCCCTCCGACCAGGCTGTTGACACTTTTTCGCGCGTTTTCAACGTGGCCGTGATTTTTCCAGATTTACTGCAAATTTTCTTTTCTTTTGAGCTTGAAAAATTCAAGAGTATTTTTATTGTGGACCAGGAAGAATTGGATAACCAAATCCGGATTTGAATACTTAGATATTTGGTTTAAAGTTTTATTTTCTGGTTTTCAATTTTATTTTCTGTTTCGCATATAAATTCTTCGTTTTAATCAAGATTGAAGACATTAAAATAGGGTTTAGGGGAAGTTTAGTATTTGTATTTATTTATCCACATTTTGTAACGGTTAGCTTTCTTCATTTTTTAACTTTTTGTTTTCCTAAGTTGGGGAATAATAAATGACTCAATTTGTAGCCACAGAATTAATGAATAATTATCAGTTGTTCTGACAAGCAAACAGTTTGTTGCAGAGTATTAATTTTGGTGCGGTTGAGTCGTGTTCTAATCGTCTGTTTCATTTATGCATGCTATTCGCTGCATTTATTATTAATTTCTATCAACATGCATTAATACATTACTTAATAGAATCTAAATCACATCGATACATAGAGCTGCATTATACGTTTTCTGTCGCATTTATTATTGAGTAAAGTATGCTATTCCATTTACCTATAGTTTAGAAAATCGTAATCTCAAATTAATGATTAAATAACACTAAATTGACGTATGCATTTATTATTGCTACTATAAAATTAAAAAAGTAAAATTTGGAAAAGTAGAGGTAAAATTTCGAATTTTCTTTCATGTAATTCTTCAAGTAAATATTTTAAATCGTGGATGTCTACGCATTTCCAACAATCATAATTATGCAAAAATATATAAAGACAGGCAAGCATATATAAAATATCAAAAATAAAATAAATGTTGGAACATTAAAGAGATCAAACATATTTTCATTTTAATTTCAACTCTTTATCTTCATCTGCAAAAGGATGAATTTATATTAGCATCCATAATCCACTGACGAGGGCAAAACAAGTTTATACATATTAACTGCCCTCAAAAACGTGCACCGTGTAACCTCTAACCTTATGATTGCTACTGATTTGCAAAATGATAATAAGTAAACAGAGAATTTCCCAGAAGTACATCAGAAAAACCATTTCCACACGTTTCCAAGAAATTTATCCTCGAACTACCCCTTTTCATTTCAACCCCTCGAATCTCCCCATCCATACACACCGTGGTCCAATAGCAAATCCTTACGTAAAACCCCTAGTAATACGAAACACCGTCATACCGTAAAAGACTTTATCCGAGGAACGGCACGTCAGAAATTAAGTGCGCCAACCCACCCCCGCGGACGCATGTAAACCGGTAATCCAGTGAACGACGAAAACGCTTCTTTCCTCCGCGCGGCGGGGTCACAGAGGGTGCGAAGGGGGCGAGGGAGCACGTTTCTACAGGGAAATGCACACACATGTGGCGCGCGGGGCGGAGGAGCGCGGGCGGTGGAAGGAAGGCACAGACACGCCCCCGCTTCGGTGGTGGTGCACGAGGTAGGAAAACGTTAAGGGAAGAGAGCTCCAAGCAAAAAAGAAGGCCGAGGCAAAAGAGAGGAGAGAAAGGTGGATCGGGAGCGCTCCTTATATCGGTACCCCTCGAGGCACCCTCCTCCCTCTCTTCGATCCCATTCGCCCCCTGCGCCTCCCCCGAAGCGACCCTCCCTGCCACCGCTTTCGGCCCCGAGGCTCCTGTTTTACGCTTTTCGACTTTTTCAAGATTTATCCCTGCCGCTTCCTCGCTAAATCGCTTTCCGGGCGAAATTTACGGTCGGGCAATAATACAGGAGCGGCGCTGTACCGTGCAAGGAGGGGTGAAAGGGCCTCGGAGGGCGGAGAGGAAGCTCCACCCGGTCGAGTAACAGCCAGGGAGGCCACATACATTCTCGGCACGTTCCCGGCTTCTTCTTTACCTGACTGACTGCTTCCACCTCTTCCTCGAGCACTTTCTTTACGATCGCCCTCTGCCACCCCCGCGGCGCGCCACGGAAACCCCCTCGGCTGGACCATTTCGTTGCCGGCAGCGCTTTACATTCTGTATTCAACGCCTCGATTGGAATCATTGTTCTCGATGATTTTTAAGATACGCTTTCACGCGACAGTAAAGGCACGTTTTCACGTGACAGTAAATCGCGACTTTTAGCATGACACTAAATATCATGACTTTTGTGATCATGAAAACTAGAAGTCGTGTTGTAATGACACACTGAATTCATACCGCAAAGGACCCCGCATTGTTTATATAGGATTTTGGAGACCGGTGAAATTAGCTGATTTTCACGTATATTGTAGATTATGATGCCCTCTACAAGAAAAGTATAAACACTTAGGATCGTTGATAGAGGATTAGTGGAATGCAGCCTTCCAAAGCAGGGCTGCGGAGTCGGAGTCGTGGAGTCGAAGTCGGAGTTTGGGAGTAATTTCTGATCATTGGAGTCGGAGCTGGAGTAAAAAAAAGCTGTATCCACTCCTGGAGTCGGAGTCAGAGTCAGAAAAAATATATCGACTCCGACTCTGGCTCTTTTGTTTACAATAAATCATTAATAAGTCTATGAATACATAAATATATTGCTAATATTAATAAACACAGGTACAATGAGCAGAAGTTTAATAATGAAGCATGGTAATTTATTTATATCTATTCAAGAAGCTTGGAATTACCTCCCTATGGTTCTTATAGAAGAAATAATTCATTTAGTGCCAAAAAGATAAAAGACAGCCCTAAAAGCAACAAGTGTCTCTACGAAATATTAGAGATTATATTAATTTTCGAAAAAGGAAACTTTTTCTTTAATATTTCTCAAATTGATATGTATTTTCTAATTATTTCCTGAAATTGAGAAAGTAACAGTCGTGTTGTGATGATTATATGAGAGTTATCTGTTCCATATTCTTAGACTTAATTACAACATTTCAACTATTTATTCAATTTTATTACAACTTTTAATTATTTTGAAGATATATTTTTTCAATTTCGAGAGTCGGAGTCGGAGTCGGAGTCGGAGTCGAAATCGGCGTCGGAGTCGGATTCGGATTCGGAGTCGGATGTAAAAAAAACAAGGATTTGGAGTCAGAGTCGGAGTCGTGAATTTTTTCTACCGACTCCGCAGTCCTGTTTCAAAGTACTGTATATCGCTGGTAAATTAACAGTCGAAAGGTAGGCAGGTCTGATGAGTCGAAGTGAAATAAATCAGTCTACGCGGAACCAGATCAAGCAGACGAATCACACGCATTTTCGGTATTGTCTGTGTCGTCCCGACGCAAATTTACCAGCGGTATACAGTATATAGGACAATTTATTATTTTATTTAGATAAACCGAGACCCATTGTTCTCAAAATTGCTTCGCAGAAAATAGTATTGTAATGTTCAATAGCAAATTCTTTGGAATATACATACATTTTTTCCATGGTTTTTGGCTTCAAATTGTGAGGTAGATATGTTTGCCTCTCTATAAAAATGGTAGAATCTTAATTTTTAGGTGTTTTACGAAGTTGGTTATAGGTGGTCTCTTTTTTTATGACAACTCAGATGGCACGAAACACCATGTTGGTATGTATTATTCACTACTATTAACCACAACTTTAAGATTTTTTTATCATATAGAAATGTTGACGGAGTTAGAAAAATAGAAATTGGTGAATTTACTTAGTTTTATGTATGAAATAGGACTTACAGAACCAATTAGTTGATATAGATGAGGAATTTGTTCAGCCACGATTCGTTGATTATCCAATAAGGGGAGGCTGGAGGCGCAAATTTGGCTTATTCCCCTGTTCAGCTCATAATGCCACGTTCACAAGCTATCCACACTGCCTACTTTCCGTCAAGTGAATTTAGTTGGCTTCATGGAGCTTGCACGATCACTTCAAAATGGGTCATCATCAATCTCTGACGATTTCTGTAAATACTAAAAGTACAACAAAATGATCTTGCAATTCTTAATAAAATTATAATAGTTTTATCTTATTTTATAATCGCGTTCCCCGGTAAAACATCAATTTTTATCTTAGTAATTCAAAACGACGTATGTTACATTTTCAGAAAATTTGGATTTATGTTTTAATTGAGATTCAGAAAAGAAATTTCATATTTTTATCAAAGAAAAAATACATTAAAAGAATATTTCCCATTAAAGATAGGTATATAAGGAAATTCAAGTACATAAGACAGTCTCGAGTTTTAAAACTTTAAACACTAATATCTCGAAAATAAAAACATGTAACATACGTCGTTTTAGTTTACTACCACAATTAGATCGGAACAAAAGTTCAAGAAAAATGCCTATATGTATAGTTCTGGGAAAATGGAATCATGGCACAAAGTATTTCATTGATACCGAAGAAGTAATAGTCAACATCGTCTTGGAATTTTATTTAAAAACGACACGAACTTTTGTTCGAACATTCTCTTCATTCTCATCCATTTTATATTTGTAATAATCACATAAAACTTTATTGCATGATGAGTCGAAGGTATTAATATTATGCTTGAGTAATTTTTATTTTAATTCTGAAGTAGAAATGTTTTAAAAGCAAAAATAGAGAAAATTATTACACAAGAAATAGGGTATTTGTGAAATAATTCATTGATAGTTAAACGATTGAGATGAAAAGATAAAAGGGATCAAATCACCACAAAATCAGTTCACAAAGTGGTTGACGTTATTGGAATGCGGGAGTGCTGGTCACCTACGATCGCGGGAGATTCTCTTATCTATTATTTACCAAAATATCCACGGACAGGGTGCAAAAGCACAGCAGGCCGATAAACGATATAAATGATGTTCTAACGTGTAAACGGGGCGACCAAGTGGGACAGTGGTCACTCTTCCGCACGTGACCAGTGAAATTCGAGCGGGGATTTCGGGTCTATCGAATTCGGAAGATATCGAAAGAAAGATTGATGAAAGGTCACAGAGGGTCCAAGCTGAAGGGCAACACAAATACCTATGATATCCAGCAAATTTTTTCACGTTAAACTGATTGTGAGCAAAAAATATGCCTCATCATTTTTAATATTGATAAAAAAATATTCACTTTAAATATTATTTTACCAAGATACAATGACTCACAAATTTGTCCACAAAGAGTATGTTAAATTTGCTTAAATTTTAGAAAAGTTATTTGCTTTTGGACAATAAAAGTTATAGAAACTGAGAAACAATTAAACGTGGAAGCTGAAATAGCATAAGTTGATACAAAGAATATAATGTGGATTGCACAGTCAATTAACATTTGGAAT
The DNA here is from genome assembly GCA_030770465.2 of Perdita meconis. Lineage (NCBI taxonomy): Eukaryota > Metazoa > Arthropoda > Insecta > Hymenoptera > Andrenidae > Perdita > Perdita meconis. The sequence goes on from JASKOS020000004.1 coordinate 20,860,030, forward strand.
GTACGCAAACAAATCTGTGAATCACTGTATTAGATATTATGTTAAACTAGGTGATAATAATGTATATAGACTTTGTTATGTTTAGTTATGTTTGTTTGAGTTATTGAACTTGTTACTTTATGATTTTGGAAATTCGCTCTTGGTCATCCATTTAGATATAACAAAATATACTTTTTCTGATAAAACAATGGTAATCGAATTCTGGTTAATTCAAAAGAATTGATGATACTTAAATAACAGAGTCATTGTTTATAATCTTACGCATTGTAATCCACTAAAATAAAATAAATCTACCTCATACAATTATATGTAACAAGTAACTTTCTCAGTCAGATTTTAATAGGCATTCATATTTCATATAAGGTAGACCGAGGCAAATTGGATCACTTTCTGTTTAACGATAACTAAATGATAGTCAAACAATAGAAATCTAATTTTCTATTGTAAATTCGTAATTAGCACCTATTTGGCTTCAATATCAGCAAGAAATCATAAATAAAAACTTAAAAATCTTTCTTCCAGAAATCAAAAATCCAAAGAGTCAGAAAAATAATAATAAGATTAGAGGAACAGTAATAAAAAATTGAATCAATAATTCTTCGCATCATCTCGCCAAAGCAGGAAGGGTTACAAGAGGGATGGATAGCTCTCTATTCGGAAGATTGGGTAGCGGTGGTCTAGGGGGCGCGACATATTGGACGAAATTGGCGTATATCATAGCGGGGGAAGCAATTGGAATATAGCGGATTCAGATCCACCGTCCCAGCCGACTCGTGCTTGGTTCCGTTGGAAATGGTGCCCTCGGGGCGAGACTGGGTAGCGAAACCTTCGACTGCGCATCCCCTATCTCTCTTCCCTCGGCAGCCTCCGGCTCCGCCACTCGATCCCGCCACTTCCACCCACCCACCCAACTACCAGGGTCCCCACCGCCACCGCGCCGCGCGATATTATATCGCTGGGCTGGGAAGCCTATCTACTTGCGCAAGTTCTCCACCGTCTTGGAACGAACTTCAAATTAGATACAGCTACGAGCACAATGGCGCGCTGTGCAAATACGATAGCGTAATTTCGTATTCTCTTTGCCGTAATCGACTGAGACGTACGATTTGCGGACGATTCGAGTGTGTTTGTAGATTCGGAGAACGGTTCCTACGCTGTCTCCTATTTCGGATCTTGTAGATGGTGTTTCTCAGAGAGAAATATTAGTTTTTGTATTTTTGCCCGCGTCTGCTCTTATAAATTAACTCCTGGGAAATTTTCGTTGCATGCAAATTTCGATTTCTTGGAAACTTTGTTGGTGGGCAGAGGAATTTCATATAAGTAATAAGCAATTTTATATTTTTTCTGCTTTTTGACTTTTCGGGGTGAAACTACTTTTTGATGCTTAATTCCTTGTTTTATAATAAAGTGTGACATTTGTGATACGAATTATGTTTCAAATATTGGAATAAACGTTGCTCGATTATTAACCCTAGGATGCCTAAGGTGTAGGAAAATTTATGGTCAGCCTAGGGAATGGTTATTTTATGTCTACAGATTTTTTTATTAAATAATACTACTCAAAGTTTTGTGAACTTTTTTGAAGAACTTTTCCGTAATTATAAAATCTATTCCGTTACTTTTTAATCTTACGCAATTAATAGTTAGATATTTTATGTTTTAATCTACTATTTAATATAATTCATACATCTGTAGTATCTACTCTATTTGTAGTACAAGTAATTAATGTCGATTCAATAATTTTTTTGTGTATTTTGGGACAGATAGTAGATAACAAGAAATTATGTTTCAAAACTTATAGGTGAAAATTTGGTGGCTTCCTGTAGTAGATAGATAATCTTTATTTTGGCTTCACAGCCAAGAAAATAGATTAATACTTTCTTCTATATTTATATACATTCCACATTTCTGGAACCAACAATTTCTATTCAATTTTATTATTATACTATTTAATTTGTCATCTCCAAATATTTATTATTAGATTGTGGTTGTTTATACATTTTTTTGACTAGTTTAATACTAAAACTACCAAAGAAAAAAATACACGTTTTTCTACAGAATGTCAACATGACAAAACTACTTGATGCAAGCAAAAAGATAGTATTTATTTACATACTTTTTCGTATCCATTCGACATCAACTCCACGTAAACATAATGTTTTTGCAGAATAAATTACATGTAACAAATAAGTGGCTCAGAATAATAGTGCTGTAATTCTTATTATTGATTTCTAGAGAAAAATAAACGGTGATAAATTATTATTATTATTATTATTGTTATTATTATTATTGTTATTATTATTATTATTGATATGACACAACAATAGCGCAGCACAGAATTTCTTAAAATAGGTAAAAATAGTTACACATAAAAATACATACTTCATTGGTAAACTCATACTTCAAAATTATTGTTTTGAATAAAAGTTTCATTGTTAATAAGATCTCATTGTTAATAAGATGTACACCACCATTATTCTGAGTGATACAAATAATGATATGGGTCATTTTGACCCCATTAGTAGTTATACTATTAAATACATAAAAATGTACAAAGATGTGTATAAACGCCAAAATATTCAAAATATAAAAACTAAAATACATATTACAATACGTATAAAGTAAAATTCATTTTTATAAAAGTTCCAGTAATTTGTATCAATCTATAAATCTATAAATTGGCATGAATATTCTTGGTTCAATTATTAGAAACCTGACTTCCCTCCTAAAATATTGCAGTCATATCATAGCACTCAAAGACCATTTTCACCCTCCAAGAAACTTCCAGCCACAATCATCTCAGTCCACCAAACACCCCTAACTCATGGCCTCCACAAAACCCCAATTTTCACCCCAAACGAAACCTAAAAATTCCATTCCCTGTCAACGATCCATCGATCCAGCTTAATTTAAATTTGGGTTTACCCCGAACCCAAACCGTGAGCAATCCAGACCGCGTAACCGCGTTAAACTCGAGTTCGCAATCGAAGGACTGTTTCGCGGAACCCAAAGGGCACTTCCGGATCGTCGGATCGAACTCAGTCCCTTTCGTCGGCCCTTAAACGCGGAGCCGATTGCTCGAGGCAGCCGGTCGGTTTGTAGCTGTCTCTACATTCGCGACTATGTAACCGGAGAATCAATACGATCCTCCTGCTCGTTCGGTGCGCCAATTGAGCTCGTTGAATCTGTGCCCCGAGCCACGCGGTTACGTATGCCCGATTCGAACACACCGAGAACCGGTCCCTCGTGTTCGTGCACGAACGAGAAGAGGGAAGGGGTGAGCCGCGTGTACGCACACGCGAGCTGGAATTTCACGCAGACAGAGAGCCGTGCCGACGATCCACTTGCGATCGATGAACGCAGCGGAGACGCACGGAGAGACGTACGCGTACCGCAGCCACCAAACAAACTCATCCGTGTAATTGGCAAATTGACAGATTAATTCAATCACGGCCAATGCTTCTTCGTCCCGGGCTCTCGTTCTCGTTTCGGTTCCCGTTAATCTATATTGCTCCATCGATGAGGATCCATCGCGGATAATTCCTATTGCCCTGCATCCCTCCGTCCCTCCTGTCACTCTCGCTGTCCCTCGTTCCGCGATACCGGGGGGTTTTGAGGGAACCGTGAATGCGGGAGGCTTTAGAAAATTTTTATTTTTTATTTTTTAAGAGAGGGATATTCTGTTGATTTTTTTTTGATTTTCGGGTGTCTGCTTTTCTATGTTTTTTTTTTTGTTTTGGGAGGAAAAGGGTTCTTGAATTTTAAGGAAAGGGAAGTAGAAGCTTTGTATAATATTGGGTTGGAACAAAATTCGTAGCGTTTTTCATTGAAATTTAACTAAATAAATTTTAAATTTATTTGCTATTCTTTTATACTACTTTTTGTCATCTTTGAAGTGACTTCATAATTCCATTCTCCCAGAACTTGGTACTTTTTTAAATGCGATCTATTAAAAACCGCTACGAACTTTTGTTCCAATCTAACATTGTTAGGGTTTTTATTTTAAGCATTTGTTGGTGAAGGAAAATTAAAAAAAGGGAACTTTGATATACATTACAAAATTTCAGTGTAAAACTATAAGTGAAATTTGATCAAGACGATCATAAATTATTTTAATACTGCAACTACCTAGGTTATTTTTAATATAAAATTTATTCCGACGAGAGTGTGTTGTACTTTTTGTCGGCTCCTGTAGATAGAAAATAAATAAGGAATAGCTAAGAGTACTGTATTTTATGCAAAAAATTATCTACAAACACTCTTACGAATTTTTGGACAATTCAATCTATACACTATACAATCAGTATAGAATTTTATTTTTACCATGGAAGAATTAGATTATACAGGATTACATTGCAATGAGTACAGTAGAACCTCGATTAACCGGCTTAATAGGTATCGGAGTCATAACTGCAGCATTTCCTTGATCTATAATTTTTGTATTTTCAGTGTACTATTGCTAAATCAAAATTCAAGGTTTACTTGAAGTTTTACTGTATTCTTATTGCTAGCGCATCACATAATTGGGACTTAGAATAATAAAAAGAGAAAATAATTAGAAGTTCTACCGAATTCTAAGAAGTAATGCAAAACAATGCGTTTCTTTAAGTACAATAGAACTTTAAAAATTCGACTCTCAATTATCCTCAATATTTGTTAGCCAGATTTCCAATTATTAAAAGCATTGGGCATAAAAATGCCCGAATGTACTTCGAAATCTTATAAAACGTTTAAATGCTTGTTACATTAATGAAGGACATCATTTTGAACATTTAATTTAATTCAAATAAAAAAATCGCACCCTTTAAACTTGGTATTGGCCGTATTATAACTTCTGTAGTTCAAGGTCATTTCAAGGTCATAATATCCTATGCCGTTGAACTCATTTTGGCATGAGCTGTTATACACTGAAGACAAAAATATATAGTTCCATTGAAAAAAACATCTTCAGAAAACCTTGAGAAAAAACATCATTTAGGAGATTTTTTAGTATCACCATATTTGCCCCCTTGAACAGTAGAATTTACCTCAGTGACATTTTCTCCTATCTTCAACATTAACAGAGATATTTAGGTGTTCTGTTTTACGTCACTCACCCTGGATATCATTTTATTGCTCTTTCTTTAATTTTTCTTATTTTTCTGCTTTCCTGAAGAGTAACGAAAAACTTAGTCTAATTCTCAGGTAAAGAATTTCTACCGTGAATCATTATAAGAAGGAAGTGCCACAAAACAAATAAATAAATGACTGGTCTAACAATAGTTTTAATTCCAATAAAAACAACGTCTCGAATCAATTTTGTCAAACATTCTTGTTCGCCGAAAGTGTCAACAGAACAATTCACCCGGGCAATCGAAGAGGGTTAATAACTGAAGTGTCGCTCGTCGCGTCTCGTTTCAGGCGACTCGCCAAGCGGCGAAATAATCGAGGCGTCGGCCCTGAAAGCGGTGCGCGACAGCCAGAATAAATCAAATGTAAATGGATAAGCGGGGAAATAAACCGAAAACCGCCGAGCGGCCGGCGGATCGAAAGGGAAGAAGAGGAACTGGCCGGGATATGATCGAGCGTCACCCTTTTTCGCGCAGGGTGGTCGGCTACCGCGAAAAAATGGGGTTGGGTGAGCGCAAAAAAAAAGAAAGAAAAAAAAAGAAACCCACCGACTCCGAAAGGGAAAAAGAAAAATAAATAACGGCGGAAGAGCGAGATGAAAGGGTCGGGGGACGAGTGGCAGAAGGTGGTGGCGGGACAAGGAAGCGGGAACGAAGGGGTGAGCGCAAGGGGGTACAGGAAGTAGTATAGATGTTCGGTGGAGTGTACACATCGGGAAGGGCGTGTGCAATGCGGTGGAATCGAGTGGAGGCAAAAGTCAAATGGAGTTCGCTACCGGTGTGAAGAGACAAGAGGAAGATGAGTGGTGTTGAATCAAGTGTTTATTACCCCCCTCATATCCTAACCCTCGATCCCTGCGATTCTCCCTCTTCCTCGATTCCTATCGTCTATTTGCTTCCGTCGAATATTATTGTTTGTTTAAGATTTAAATAGTATTCGATTCGATGCGAAATTTTAGAATTTTTTTTATCACTGAAAAATGAAGAAGTTTTTTGTTAGAAAAAAAAATAATTTTCTACCCAGGATATAACTAGTTTTTTTTCTAACAATATTCACCTAGAAGGAACAAAATAATATTCTTATTCGACTAAGATGCGATCAAGTTGCAATCGCAAGATTAGACCATATAAAGAGTACACAGAAACACCTTTTCAACAAGGAAGAACCTTCAATCTGTGAAGAATCTAAAACACTACAGACAGTCAACCACATGATCATCCGCTGCTGAAAATATAACATGATCAGACAACAATCCGAAATACAATCCACCCTAACAGAGAACTTAAAAGACAGTCATTCAGTCAATAACTTAGTACAATACCTAAAATAAAATAGATTATACACCAAACTGTAAACATCAATCTCCGGTCGCTAATAACCCGCACAAGTGGTTGATGATAAAGGTACGTTTTCACGTAACAGTAAATCGCAACTTTTAGTGTTATGACACAAATTGTCATGACTTTCGTCATCTTGAAAACTGTGAATCACGTTGTTATGATATTGAGTTCCATATTATGTATAAATATTCAATGTCACATTGTCACATTTAATGTCACATGAAAAGGTACCTTAAATAACGAAATTAAAGAAAAATATTCTTAATCTTGTTACAGTCCTCAAGTCTTTTTTGATACAATCATATTTTCTTATCTCGGTCAACAAATGGTTTAATTTAAATAAAAATGTGAAGAAATTACTGTTACTATTAACATTTCTTGTTGCTTGAAATTCGATAAAAATTTTGTTGTATGAATAATTATCATATGGTAATAATTAATCCTTTTATAAGTACTATAAACTTTCTGGGGGAACATAGCAGGGTTAAGACACCTGACATTTCTCTATAACTATAAATTTTACTATACTCCGATTGAATTCAACTGGACGTTTAAGGCCACTACTTTCTTTAACTTTTTTCGAAGAGAATTAACCCTAAGAAGGTTTCTGTACCCGTGCGAAATCTGTGACTATAATTGGCTACAAGGCAAAACAACACTTAAAATATGTTTTTATTTTCGAGACATTCGAGTTTAATGTTTTGATTGTCAATACTATACCATGATCTTAGTTTTTATGAAAGTCTCGTTTAAAAAAAAAACAATAAATTTAATCCAATTTCTCTCTGATTGTAATATAAATTCTGCTTCCCAGGCCAAAATTAAGGGATAAATTCAAATTTTTTGAAAATGTGACTTGCATACCTTTATCTTACAGCCACCGAAATATTATATGTGTAGACGGCTTCATATTCGTGAAAGACACAGTTGAAAATTTTACTATCAGAAAACTACAAGAGGAAATATGACTGCGAACGGCCAATAGAATTGATCTATATATTCTATTTTTTTAAATTGGACCTCTAGTGACAGCAAATGAAGAGTCCAATAATTCAAGCATCAAGAACATAAATCCTTCCATAAAATCCGGATCATTACACTCCCCTAAACCTTCACGTTTCTATCAAAATTCATACCAGTAATTTCGGTTTGCCCCCGATCACGCTTCACCGAAGGAAACAAACTCCATTCAGAAGGGGAACGCGTGGCCAAAACGCCATGACTTCTCGTTCCTTGACACTTCTTCAGAATCTATTTATCATGTCTCCCATTCGTTGCCCTTCAATTAATGGCACGCACAGTATCCCTCCAACGGAGAAGTTATCCCACGCGATTCTATTCCGGTCGATGGGCTAAGAGAGGTTCCGTTTCCGAATACCGTTTGGATAGCGCTTATGGCCCTTAAACGGTTGCCCTTCGGTGCGTTGCTATTGTCGCGGACAGTGATCTCGAGTTAGGATCGCGAAGGGAGCATCTTGATTATTTTGTAATAAATGGCTGAGCGTGCAGCGGTTGACCTTTTCAACGAAATTTAATCCGACGATGTCGCCTTACGTCATATAGTGTCGTATATTTGCTTCTATACTGATTGTATTTGGAGTATTATAGAATTTAAGTGGAGGAATATAATATCATCATTACTTTGGATGACACGCATTCAATAATTTTGTTTTAAATTATTTGACGCCGAAGCTATAAAATTTCTAGAATCCTATATAATTTTATGAATACATATAAATATACATTTTTTAAAATTTACTGCATTATCAAAAAGTATTTAAGAAAAAATTTCAGTATCCATTGATCATTTGCGTGAAGTTCACGAAGTTTCTTGTAGAAAATGAAAATAATAAAAAAAAAAGGGGGATGTAATATGACGGATAATTTTTCCATGCCCCGAAAGGTAACACGAAGGCCGAGGTAGCTGAATACTTAACCGCATAATTCGATCAGGAGGAAAGATCGAGCGACCGGTTTAGTAATGATCCCCGTTCTGCGGCCGTAATTTCGGGTAGTTTGGTCGTGAGCTTACGATGCGGGGGATGGTTGAGCGTACACGAGTAAAGAGGTTAGGGCACGGGGGAGCAATACCATATGCAAAATTAACCTCCATTAAATGCGTTAACTCGGCGACGAGCATGCTCCGATGCGCTTAACCAAAGTACATTACACCGTACTCGATGCGGTCTATAGACTGGGCCGCACGCTGCTCCGCTCCGTGTTAACGAATAAAACAATCCAAAAGGCTCGTGCAAATACAATACTGACCGACTGTCTCTCTTCAATTATAATTACTCCTTTATCATTTTAGATTACGACACAGAAATACGCGTATTACTGTATATTGTTAATGGAATCTTCTTATAACTTTATTAAGTTTACATGGAAGTGGCAGTGTTTTCTAAATAATTTTGGAAATATTGAATATTTTTTACTAATCTTGGTTACTTTGAGGATTAAAAGAAGATTAGAAGATTATTTTAGCAGCTATTAGGTTGAGCAGAAAATTCGTACTGTTTCTTCAATTAAATTAAAAGACAATTTTTTTTACTTCAATGTAACTTTGTTCATTGAAGTATTCTGCATTTCGTTCTATGACTTTTAGCCATTTTTCGTGTTATTATTTTATCAGTGTAGAAATTCTTAAGTTTCTAGGCGAAAAATTATACAAACGGCACGAAGTTTCCACTCAATCCAAAAAATACCTACTATACATATTTATAATGTTATACTTTTTCAGAAGTTTATTGCCTACTACAATTTTTGAATCCTTTTATAAACAAACTAGTTCCAATTCTAATATTTTAATGTTCCAACTTTCAAGAAATTTCATAAAATTCTGAGACATTTATCAAAGTCTTTGCTATAAACATATATCTAATTCTTTATAATATGATACGTTTAAAATATTTTTCAAGAAAAATAAGTATTCAGAGCATTCTAAAAATCCTAAAAATTCTAAAAATTTCGCTTGTGCCATCATCGATTACAGTGATCCACAAATAGTTAATTTCAGTACACTTTGACCCATACTAAAAACATAATTTTTTAATGATTATCCTGGGTCACGAAGGGCCCAGGGAATACAAAACATATTAAACTACCCTTTCAGACCATTAAAAAAAAGATTATATCGTGTCTAGTAATTTATAAAGTTCTCGCCAGATACCCCTGTGCACCATTTACCGTCGCACAATTTTTATCCCCGCAAGAAAAAGCGTCTATTAACACCCCGTATGTGGCACGGCATCTAATTGGTTGCCTCGATCGCCCGGATCAAGATGGCCTTACGCCACGCATATTTACCCACAGTTCGTTTCGTCCTCGATTTCTTTTCAACGAGACGACAATGCGCGCTCTTAACCCGTTAACCGTCTATGCCGTAATATTATTGAAGGAGCCGATCTACAATTGTATTGTGCGCGACACGATATTACGTTCTGGGGCACGCTCTTCCCTCTTAACCCGTGCCAATCGAAACACTGCCTCGAGATCACTGATGGTCCGCTCGGTGACGCTGTTTCGTTCGATGCCAGAGAATTCCGAAGGCGAACGAACGCTGTCACATTTTGATTTTCAGATTTTGGATAGTCACCGTTGCCAATCTTCAAGAAAGGATAAGAATTTTTGACATTTCATTTTTTAGTATTACAAATTTATTCACCAACACTTCTGACATGTTTTGTATACATGTAGATATATACTATGCTCCAAAAAATATTTTTTGGAATAATATGAATAATTTTAGTAGTTGAGTGCTTAAACAAAATATGCAGCTTCAATTGTAGGTTATACTACTGGCAATGGATTTGGGTATGCAAATCAAATACAAAACAATTTTTTTCATTAAGTTTAATGGTTTAACGTAATCAAAAAACATGTTTTCTTTTATTTCTCAGAGGTATTCTTTTTTACAACTTATTTAAATGCAAAGACATAATGATAGGTATTATTATTCTATTTTATGCGTCGAGAAATTTTTTTGGAAAAATATTGTCTCGTACATGAAGTAAAAAAGAGACTAAAAAAATAGAAATTTCATTTACAGAGTTTAACCCTTAAGTGAATTTTTGGGACTTACACACTGTAAAATAATAGCAATTGAATAAATCTGAATGGAATTATTTTAAAATTTACATAATCTCCTATTATCTCCTAATGTTTCTACGGATACGGAATTAGTATTAAAAGAAATTATTATATCCATATTGAGGGATAACTTAAGGCTTAAGGATTAAGGATCAATTTCATCAATTCCCAAGATATTAATAAGGTTTCTTCTTGCGATGAAAACCAAACAGAAATATTGATCTTTTGTGGTAAAGATTTAGAATGTTAGCCATTTTACTCTTAAATTTGTAATACAAATTTCTCAATATTGCGTTTTCTTATACAAATAAATGTTAAATTGGAAGCTAAATAATTTAAAAACTACCGAATCAATTTTTGTAAAATTTTGCGAGGGGTTTTATTATTGTATAGATATTCATTCCTCCAACTTTAAAAGATTTTCGCTTATTTTTAATACAACTGAAGTTCATTCTTTAAAAAATAACATCTAATCAATTGTTCTGAATTTTTGTGACAATTTTGTTTAGTGTTTAATTTTTCGGTATACAAGATTTTATAAACTTTGGCTTGTTATTTCACTTTTAATTTTATAGTTATAGTTCTTAATAGTCCATTTTTCAAAGGAATACACGTTAAATTAAATGTTAAATACTTTAAAAACTACCCATTCAATTAGTTTTTAATTTTGCGAGGGGTTTTACGCCTTTTTTTTGCACACAATAATTTCACGAAGAGATATAAATTTTCTCACGTCAATGTCTTAACAAATTTCGCAACAGTTTCGCAGAAACGGAAAACAAATAAAAGTCCCAGTGCCGCGGCAGCAGAAATAGAAAGAGCCGTTAGGTTTCGCGAGAGTCGCGATAAATGCGATTAACGTAGCGACGCAAGAAGCTTCCCTTTTTTGCCCTTCTGCCCTAGCCTCAGCGAACGTCCCGCATTCCTGGCAACATCACGGACGAAGGGCCTCGGTCGGTTCACAAGAGGAGATGCTTATTAAGTTGTGTCATCCAGGAATAAGGGCTAACGCGCTGCATCCAATTTGTGCCGCTTAATTAATTCCCTCCAATTCATTCCCCGAGACCGACCAATAAAGAAACCAGGACCCGTCGGTCAACGAGCGCCGATGCCACCGCAATATTGTCCCTAATGAAATCTTCGTTAATCGCGTCTTCGTCAAGTTTTCCAGCGTGCAGCGACGTCGCTCAATTGCCGCTCCACGAATTTCACGCAGTTAAAACGCGGTACGTAGAATGCGGGCTTGCTTGGTGCCGATTTCTCTGGTCGTCGCGATAAATCCTTGTGTATGGGGCTATTAATTAAGATTGGTAATCGTTTTGTTAATTCGACGGTGTACGCGGGGCCAATAAATATCTGACACCTTGTACATGTTTCCTGCTTTTGAAACTAACCTGTTTAGTTAATAATATACTTGTATTCGGGGTGCGAAATATTTTTTATTAATTCTAGGGGTTCGCTGAAGATTTTATTAAATGCAGAGGTTTGCTAATTTTCTGGGGATATCAGAAAATGACAGTTGCTGGTATAATAGAATGGTAATCGAAACGATAATGACGATGAGGATATTAATACTAATAGAAATTAATATAAATTACTGTTTATATCAAAATTAATACTGTTATCAGGATATTAATTTATTGCTTTCTATGTTTATCGGTTACCAAAATGCTGAATTACAATTTGTATGCAATCTCATTAATATGTAATGGATCGCGGATTTTTATAGTTAAAATTTTTCTATTTACATTGAATTTAATTTTTACAGAAAAATTAATCATACCTTTCTATCAGACCAAAGACTAAGGAATTTGATATTTGGATATCCGATAAAAATACCTATTTTTGTTTATTATTTCATAAATAATGACACTCATTCGAAGAAGAAATGGTAAGTAGACATAATACCTGTCCAGAGTTGAATCTTTGCCGGTGACTGGGGTGGAAACGAAAGGGTGGAAAGCGTCGAGAGCAAAAGGGATCGGTTGGGAGGGAGGGTGGGTTCGGTCGGGTGACGGCGAGCTAATTATAGAATTATAGCTTTCAATTGCGATTTGTGCTATTTGCGCAATGGCGCGGCGGTGCAGCGCGATTGTCGTCGCGTGCCGAATTATTGGATGTTGACGTCACCCGATGCGCGGCACCGCTTTGTTCGTAATTGCCGGCACCAATTATCCAATTAGCGCCGCTCTCTAATGAGCGCAGTGTTACACACGCGGAATCCAAACACTCAGCTATTCGACGCTGCTCGTGTCAACCGGCTGGTTCCGCGAATCGTGCTTTTATTTGGTCGCCGCTGTGCCAAATTTTATAAGTGCCATAATTGTATCGATTATCTCACATAATAGAGAAGAATAGAAACAAAGATACCTAATTAAAGAAACTAGAAAATATAACAGAGAAAAATATTGTTTTGTTCAAGCAAGTCATAAGTAAAATTCAATACGTAGATCCAACCTGTAATTTTTGTTTTTAAAAATTGCCTCATTCTGTGTTACGTTGATTAAATTTTCTTCTTAACAAATTGTTTGCAAAATACATTTTATTTATACATAAATTCTACTTAAAAAAAAAAGGAAACTTATTTGTGATACAATCTGATAGAAGCATGATATACGTGATAAAATAATTTTATGTCAACTTTATGAACATTATCGCTATTTTCGTAGCATCATCTTTTTCGCAACAATTTTCTCGACCGAAATCCAATTGCCAGTAATGCTTCTTGATCCCCTAAATGACGCAGCGCTACTTGCAAGGATGTTAAACTACGGTAACTCGATAAAACTGGCCCCGTGCAATTAGAACTGCGGGTAACAAGATATATTTCTACGTGTACCCAAATAATTGAATACTGATATTACTGGATGTCCAAATTCAGCTTACCGAACCATTGGATGTGTGCATTACTCATACACCGGGATACGGCACTAACATCACTGTAATTTTCGTAAACTTCGTAATGGAGTAGTCGGCACTCCCGTACATCGATATCAGCTACATTAGTATCGGTAGATCGGCCGGCCTCTGATGAACCGATTTGCATATTATTTGTAGGGGAAATAAGATGAAACGCGGGAAAATATTTGTTGATGGAACACGATATTCGCGTGTTAAAGGAATAATATCCCCTTTGCACGTGAATAAATTCTGTATTATAATCTACTAAAACAGCTTTACTAACAATTTCTTTGTTTTTACGTAAATGGGGAAGAAAGAATTATTGATAGAATGAATTATTTATTTATAAAGTATTAGCAGTAACATATTTTCATTATAGCAATATTTTGTTTTGATTGGTAGATTTATTAAAAATTTGTATAGGTACCAATTTTTCACTATTAAATTCAATAGAAGAAATATGTTATTTTATTGAATTGCAAAACCAAAAGTTAATTTTAACCCTTGACAGCTACGGTAGGGTTTCCGTTAAATTTTGAGACAAATGGAAACCTAATTAATAGACAGTGGATTCTTATGCAAAATAAAATTTTCACAAGCACAAATAAAGAATTGCAACTTGAAAAACAGTATGCTGAATGTTCTACATGCTCTAACTTGAATAATGCTGTTGATATTTTGCATATTTTGATATATGTATGTTAACAGTCTCGTAGATTTTTTCCATACTTACAATTAGCATAGCCATAAATGCATAAAATCTGCTGTCTACTAATTAGCATGCATTTACACATTTTTAAGTGATAGCTATTAATTAAAATTATCTTCTAATATTTGTTACAATTAATAGTAGCCTGTGGTGAAATTCTATAATCCGCAAAAGAATAGTTATAGAATTGAATAGAAGAGAACAAAATTTCACCGTAAATAGTTAAGTGTGAATCAGCAACAAATCAACGTTCAACGATAAGAGCGCACCAAATTTTTCCAAACACACCCAACAGATAATTATCATGATTGACTTTTCAAAAAATTTCATTCAAAACAAAATTACAGTCATTCCAAAAATCACACCTTACTTTCCCCACGCATAACTTCGATCTCAATCGTAAGAAAATCATCCCCATTGAAATTCCATCGATCAGCACCACCAGCAACAAGACCACCGAGTATAACGAGCGTGTAACAAATCCGTCGCGTGTGCTAATGTGTAAACACACTCCACTAGAAGCCACAATCCCTTCCACACGGGCGGTAGCGGGGCGCAGTCGGCCGAACGCACAATAAAACACTGGCATAATGTTCCGTCCGGCTGGTTGAACACCGCAAATATACTCTCGGACCGCATGCCGGTTTATTTTCGAGGGTGCGAAGCTCCTGCGTCCGCGTACTCATGGGCCAGGGACCTGCGGCCCCCTTTTCTCTCCGAGCACCCTGCCTCGGGGGTTACTCGGGGGGTCTCGTCGCGGATTAGCCTCGCTACATTTCGCCCCTTTCGTCCGCGCGTATGTTCCGTCATTACGTGTCTAACTCCACCACCGCCTGCAGGGAGATCGATCCTTAGGGGGGCCCTTCGTTGATTCGGCCCTTTCTACTTACCGACGACAAATCGACTAATCTCTTTATCGGTGTCACTGGCTCGCGACGTTCGATGCTAGGATTGTGAGGGATCGTCTCGAAAATTGGATAGTCGGGCTGATTTGGGAGTTATTTGGATGGGAAATTCATGAATGAGTCGTGAATCGTGTTAGGATTGGCTAGTTTTCGTTGTCTGGTTGGGTTGGTTATCCTGTTTGAGGAAAAAGGCTTTCTTGAGAATGGTGGTTTGGGATGAGGTGTTGATGATGTGGAAGGTGTTATAGTAGAACCTCGATTATTCGAATTACTAATTATCCCAAAATTTTATTATATAAAATATCAACCATCTATTGTAGTAAGTCTAAAGATTTACGGATATTATAAGTAGACATGTGTTCACGCTCTAACAAATGACAGAAGAATCTACGGATTGTCTGCAAACTATCCGCGAACATCTGTACGTACTAAGCTGTATATGTAAGAGTAAAATAGAACTTCAAGTACAACTTACAGTATAATTTAATAATGGTTCATAAATTTTTAATATTTTATATTGCAAAGATGAAATCGGTTAATTGAGATTTAACTTTATGTATTAGTGCGTTGTAAGATTTGAAAAAGTTTTCCATTTAAGGGTGAATTTCGTTTTAAAATCTGAGGAAATAAATTTTCATTTTTTTTTTGTGGATAAAATTTAGACTTTGACTTAAATCCTGGACCCAGAACAAGTATTTTTAACTCCTCGTGGACAATTTAGATTTTTAACTGCGTTAACAAGATTTTATAAAAATTTTAAACTTAATTTTAAACTAATTGACGAACAATTATAGCTATAATATAGTAGTAACCATTTCTTATTATTATTATTTTCTATTTTTATTATGTTGGGTTCTAATTATTTGATAAAAGGACAGTAGATATATATATATTTATTTATTTATTTATTTATTTATGAAGGTCACATCCACCTTGAGGTGATTAGTGACCACAGTACATCGATCTTACATTAAAATGTATATTGTATATATCTTGACGATTGTTATTGCTTGGGGGCTTGGTTATCAGAGTCAAATGCGGTTGTATAAGTTAATTTCCTTCAGGTACAATAGAAATTTTGTGGTTAGTTGGTCATCGTTTAAAATTTTGCAGGGTTCCGTTGGAAGGTGAAGCCTGGATCTTGTGGGTTTAAAACTGATACAACTAAATAAATGACTGACTGACATGATACAGTTGCAATTGTTACACAATGTTGGTTCACTTTTGGTTATCAAATGTAAGTGGCTGATATTTGTATGTCCAAGGACAGTAGAACTTCGAGTGAAACTTGAACATTTAATTAATGATGGTATAATTGAAAATTAAAAAATTTTAAATCAGCAAAATGCTTCAGTTTCGAATTTGATATTAAGGTAGTTAATTGAGGTTCTACTTTATTCCAGAAATTTTTCAAATTTCTTGAAAATCTATAATAGGTGCTAAAAAATGTTAAACCCAAAAAAAGATGAACTCCATTTAGACTAAGGAAGGTTCATAATAATTAGATTATCGGTACAAGTCCCTATTTATATAGATAAAAATAAGGAAGAGAAGCTTGAGTAACTTTCTGTTCTATTTTTTAAGTAATGTAGGATATATTTTATTTAGTATATTTAATATATTTCAAAATCTGTTAATATTCTTCTAGATTTTTGAATATGGATATACAGTAGCGGACAAAAAAGTTACCACTTTTTTTATTTGTTTTATTTTTAATATTTTCAAATAGTAAATACCAATTTTATTATGTGTTTAATATATATTTTAGAAACAAAATTAAAAACTGTATATATTCAAGTTAAAATTGAATTTATTTACAGAGAAAATACAAATTTTACATAATTTTAAATAAAATAAGACAGTTTTAAGGTCGACAAAAAAGTTACCACTTTTGAAAACTACTAAAAAAATTAATATTTTGTAGGAACACCTCTTGCTTTTAGGACGGCCTGGCATCTTTTTGGCATTGAATGAATTAGTTTCTGAATAACATTCATAGGAATATCATTCCAAATTTTCTCGACAGCCGCAAACAAATCATTGGAAGTTTTAAACTTCTGTCCAATGAGTCCACGCTTGATCGTACCCCAAAAATGTTCAATGGGGTTTAAATCAGGCGATTGTGATGGCCAGTTCATCACCTTAATGTTATTATTTGCAAACCATTGCTTGACGGACTTTGCAGTATGTTTTGGGTCATTATCCTGCTGGAATATCCACCCAGAAGGCATGACTCGGTTTGCAAAGGGCTTCATAATATTTTTTAAAATATCTCGGTATTGATACTGATTCATTATACCGTTTATTCGGTGAATAGGGCTTAATCCTAAGAGACTAAATGCTCCCCATACCATTATACATCCTCCTCCATGCTTAACAGTACCAATGGTATAGCGGGGATTAAATCTTTGGTTGGGAGGACGCCGTACAAACCTAATTCCATCGCTGTGGACTAAGTTAAATTTGGATTCGTCACTAAATAAGACCTTTTCCCAGTCGGTTGCGGACCATTCAAGGTGTTCACGTGCAAAGTTCATTCTTTTTTGCATGTTCTTTTTTTATATGAATGGCTTCTTAGCAGCAATCCGGCCATTTAAACCCTTTTCTGCTAGTCTTCGTTGAACCGTACGGACACTAACATCCACCGATACTCTATGACGGAGTTCTGGAGCTGTTAGCTTTGGGTTTTCCATAGATTTTCGAACTATGAGTCGGTCTGTTCTATGAATATTTATTGGTTTTCATTAAATTTTATTAACCGTAAAATTTATGATACTAACCTTTCATTAGTTTTCCTTGGTCGACCCCTATTATCAACAACCAATGGGTTCTTTTCACGGCAGTAAATATGACGAATTGTACTTTTATCCATCTTCAACTGATCACCAATTTGTTGAAAAGTATAACGCTCATCGTCACGTAATCGAACTATTAAACATCGTAATTGAGGATCAGTTTTCTTTCCACGAGGCATTTTCAATCAGTTTTAACCTCTTAAGCGTCTACTCGAAACAAAAGAACGAACCACTGAACTCAAGTTCAAGTTCAGTCAGGTCAAGTTCAGGTTCAGGTTCACTTCAAGTTCAGTGCCCGAAACACACGAAAACAAAAGATAAATGTGCGGGAATTCAAAAGTGGTAACTTTTTTGTCGGCCCTTAAAATGTCTTATTTTATTTAAAATTATGTAAAATTTGTATTTTCTTTGTAAATAAATTCAACTTTAACTTGAATATATATTGTTTTTAATTTTGTTTATAAAATATATATTAAACACATAATAAAATTGGTATTTACTATTTGAAAATATTAAAAATAAAACAAATCAAAAAAGTGGTAACTTTTTTGTCCGCTACTGTACACCATAAATAGGCTGCAGACTTTTACGCGAAATCAAAAATTTAAAAGCACAAATAAAGAATTGACTATTGTATAACAGTGTGTTTTATTTTCTAAACACTGTAACATGAACTATATTCTTGGTATTTTGTATATTCAATATATAATCAATAGTTTCATAGATTCTTGCACACTTAAAATTGTCATAAATGCATGAAAATCCACAGTTTAGTCACACATTATAAAAATACACAGTCTAAGAATAATATTCTGTTAATTCCATGAACTCGAAAGCAAGAATCCTGATTGGTTCAGTTTTTCTTGTTTAAAGGGTGTGTCATAACTTTCTTGCACTTCTCATCGTACCAAAAGTACTTCAGAAATTCACTTCAACCCCTCGTCCTACAATTATTCCAGGCTACCTAAGATTAAAAAATAATGTAGTGGATTTGCATTTATTGAAAATTCCTTCAACTTCTCTTTTTCTTCCCTTTTAACAACTAACAACGTTCATTCTAATATTTGGGACATAAGACCCGATGCACACGAACGACTTAAAAACACAGTATGATGAAAAACATAATAGTATGCAGAATCGCAGCGACTTTTTGTCGCTCGTGTGCATCGGATCTAACTCGTATCACGAATGTCACACGTTATTATTGAACAAGGGTTTAATCCACGTCTGCAATTAAAAATGCTATTAAAAAAATCCTTCCTTCAAAGACAAAAATATTTGTCAAGTCACAAATCTGTATCAAATCCTCAGATATCGATTGACAACGCTTCAATATCGCGATTCTTCGTTCTGCAACCTATCTTGCGATGCCATCCCTAAACCCACCCTCAAAACCGCGCCACCCTTCGGGCGCAAGGAGGCTCCCACATCGCCCGGCTACTTCCGATTTCCCGTAGCGCGCAGGCGACACGGTGATTTTCAAAAGCGAGGTGAAACACGATTAAGAGGGAGCCGCGACAGGGGTGGCACCGCGGCGAGGGTGGCCCTTGACGACGCAGCATCGGCGGGAGGGAAGGGCAGAGGCGTATTGGCGGCCGATTACGCCGATCTCCATTAGAGGGATTGTAAACTCCCGTAAATAAATAATGCACGTATCGGCGAGGAGCGTGGAGGGCTCTTTGCCTAAGCAGCCATCGGTCGTGGAACTTAATAAACGGCGTGGTTATCAATTTATAATGGGTCGGCGTGTCGCGCATGCGCGTGCCTACAGGGCCGTATCTCTGGTTACATAACGGCCTGCACACAGTGGCTTTAAACTCGGTGTATTCTAACTATGCCCACCCTTCCCTCCCCTCGCCCGGGGTTTCGCCTCCGCGCGATCCTACGTCGCTTGCTTCCTACCCTCTCTCTCCCCCTTTGGTCGCCCCTGCCGTCGTCCCTTCGTCCTCTCTCGCGCACTCTCTTTCTCTCTAGGTTCGTCCCTCCTTCTGCCTCTCCTCGTCCCTCCTTCACCCTTTGCGGCTCCGCTACAAGGGACAAATTGAATTTTAGATCATCCCGTGCTCTTCTGGGGGTCCGGCTGCGACCGTGGACCAGAGGGGCGTTGAAGGGGGGGTTTCGCTGGCGGCGGGGAGGGCGGGAGGGTGCGCAGAAGGCGGAGCGGACGTCGAGATGATACTAATTGAAATTTGAAATTGATATTAGCGAATTATTACCCCTCTCTTGCTTCTGCTTGGCCCAACGCAATTACGGCCGCGTGTCGGGTATCAAAAGTAATTGCTGCCAAACTTAACGAAATTCAGCCAATTTTCGTTTCGACTGCCTGACCTTCCACGACGACGGATTACCGGCTCGGGTTTCGCTTTACGTATGCACCTAGTTGCCTTCCACGGGGGCCAAATGGAATTTTCGGGGGTGATTTGGACGCCAGCGTGCAGGTTGCCGCGTCTTCGGGACGACGACGGAGACCCTTAGTTACTCAGTCTGATTCTTACTTTTTTCTACTTCTGGTTCACTCAATCCAGCGCTTAGTACTTTGGTATACTGTTCGATATACGGAATTTTTTTTAAGTAGAGAGATTTTTTTATTTTATGGGGAGACTATAAATTTATTTGTGAATGGGAGGAAAGGATAAGTGACTCTAAGATGAACAACTTTGTGATAGACAAGTATATTTTAACCCTCATCCATTCCTCATTTTCTCAATTTCATTTCCCTTACTGTGAAATTAACACAATGACAAAGACTCAATGAATGACTTGTCTATCTTGATAAATAGATAATTTTTTTATGTTAAAAAATAAAAATCACAGGGTTTCAAATAAATGTTCTCACAAATGTTTGAATATCTGTGGTTGTAAGGCAAAACGACGGATGTTACGCTTACAAGAAACTTGAGTTTATGCCTTAACATAAGATCCAGAAAGTGAAATTCATATTTTTATCAGTGAAAAAAAATGCATTAAAAGTATGTTTTGATATGAATATATCAAATAATAATATATTAACAACAATGTAGCGTAGGATTTTCTCATAAGTTTATGAATTTAAAAAAATCCTACGCTACATTGTAGCTAATGTATTGTAATTTGAAAATTTCTTATAAATTTCATTCGTCGATATTTCAAGACTTCACGGTGACTTCAAGCTGGCTTCAAAGACTGCCAGCTCGTCAAATTTCTATTTTGTTACATGAAAAAATTGTGTACAACTCTTTAAAAATATCTCTATACACACAAAAAGTTCGAAGTGTTTATATTATTTTTTTATACCAGAAAAAAATTCCTAAAGATTGCATTTTTTTGTAGCATTGACGGTGGAGTTCCTCCATAATCCCTAACAATTTTTCTGATTTCGTTGTTTACATCCACAAATAAATAACCAGTATCTCAAAACCGATGAATATAGTTTTCAACAGAGCAACAAGCACAAATAGCACACTATCAACTTAAATAATACAGCCTTCCTCAATTTAATATCTATTTACAAACGTACATCAAACATTGTAAAACAGTAGAAACTTGTACACATATAGATACATTAAACTCAATTCGCAGCAGCAAAATACAATCAGTTTCAATTAAATCCATCAAGAAACAGTCATCGATAATTGTTAATACTTTTCTGGACCCAGGGGGCTGACTCATGGCGTCGGCTTTAACGACCCGCTCCAATTCACTTTCCCAGAAAAATGATCGCGCGGCTTACGTAAGGAATCTCTCGTTGCAGATTGGATCTGTTCACACTCACCAACCGAACAATAGCCACCACCACCCGCACCATCAGCCGCAGCAGCAGCAGCAGCAACAGCAACAACAGCAACAGTCGAGTCAGCCGCAGGTGCCGGGCGTCGGAGGGGGTGGAGGGCCGGGGGGTGGCACGGTGGCCAGGGCTGGCGGCATGTTCTGCTACCACTGCCCCCCGGGTCTTCCAACGCCGCGATTACCACCCACCCTTGAGTACTCGTTCACCGCCACTCACCCCTGTAAGTAGATGCTGTCTCCTGATATGACACCGCGAATATGCATCTAGTTACGCCAGATTTTCACTTACTTTTTTTGGTTCTTTCTCATGTGTGGGGACTTGTAAATTAGCATCTTGACTGGGTTCTTCGCCTGGGTTCTTCGCCTTTGCGAAGAAAAAAAAAAAAAATTATTCTGTGGAGCGTGTAATTATTTTACTAATTTTATTTGTAGCAAGTGTAAATGATGAGAATTATTTTTGTTGTGGAGTGAATTAATAAAATTTGTAGATTTTTGGTGCATAGAAGATTTGGAATAAGTGAGGATAAAGTAGAGGTTCGATTACAGATTTGGGTAAAATTTAGAAAAAAGATATTTGAAATATTATTTTAAATAGCAAGTTTTATGTGCTTCAAATAAAATAGTATTTCAAATACAACGTGAAATTTTGACAAATGAAATACTTTTATTTTTATAAACTTCACTATAAGATTATACATATACAAAACTTTGAATTACTAACAGCATTTAAAATACTTTTCTTGAAGTAAATTAAGGAGAATTAATATTAGACTATATAAGAGTTCAAAATACTTATGTTAAATGTCAGATTAGTTTTGTTCCACGAAGTTGAAAATTTCAACACAGCACTTATTTAAATAATAATATTCAACCCTCAGAATCAAGAAAAAATAAACCAAATATAAGATTTCAAATATCCTTAAAATAAAATAGTATTTAAAAAAATGTTTTTTTAGTAATAAATTATTTTATTTTCAAAACCACGCGTTTTGGTCTAAAAAAAAGTAGATTCTTTACTATTTACTATTTGAAATAATAGTTTACCCAGATCTGATTACATATCATAAGCCATAATAATTCGATCAGCAAACATGTCTTGCCATCAACGACCCCCTTATACGTTCCAACGTCGCGATTACGATTCTCCCTGGAGTACTGTTTCGCCCCGATTTACCCCCGTAAGAAAAATTTGATTCCACCCATAATCTTACACTTTTCCATTTATCTTCCCCTTCGCTATTTTTTTTCAATTTCGCTCTGACCACCGCGGAGGTGGATTTTAAAGCGAGACATATGAACACATCGAGGAAACTCCTCCGTTCCAATTTATTTAATATCCTAAGTTCTTTTCAAACTTGAATCCTATTTTAATCGTTTGACTTTATATGTTTCTGTATATTCATATTTTTGCGAACGTAAGTAAAGAACTGAAACTTTGTTAACCCTGCTTTAATTTAATTTCTTTAAATAATTTTTTTCAATTTTAAGAGAAATATTAGAAAGTTAGTATTAATATCAGTATTTTTGTTGTTCCTTAACATTGTAGGTATACAAATTTCGTTGTCCACGTTTGTACTAAAGTACCACTTGAAGTACGGGGTCAAAAATTATCTTGAAAAGACAGAAATTTGAGATCATAAAACTTTTATAAAAAAATATGAAGGATCCTGTCAAATCATATTTTCTCTTTTCTTTTTACAAAATCAGTTTTTTTTATATTTCTTTTGGTATTAATTATGATTGGAAGTCTATAGTTTATGGAATTGAGACGTAGTCGCTGTGAAAATATGGTGGATCGCGAGGGAATGAAATAAAAGTGGTCGGAAAGGTGGTATTGGTAGTCGGATAGGGAAAAGGGGGAGAAAGAGAGAAAAGGGAGATTGATTGTACCGGCACTTGCTCTGGCGGAACACATCGATGAAGTTACATTACCGACTAGACCGAGTTACGCAAAGTGGACGCTACAAACTGGACGGCCGCTAAACTTAATTTGCACTTCGAACCAACTTCCGGTTAAACCGCGTCCCGACGGCGGCGGTGCCGAGTTGCTCTTCGGAACTTCGACGGCGGCGTGCCTGACTATTCACCCGATCGTTTTCCAAGTCGAATCTCGTTTCTGTCCAGGGACGTTAATCGCTGTTTGTGGATCTATTTCTTCGCAACTCGATAACACCGATTTCAACCGCTACAAAATTTTTTCTCAATATCAAAGTCTCTCCTGAAAAAAACTAACTTATCTGAACTTTCTAATTAATTAACAAAATTAGCTTCTGATGTTAGCAATTATCATCTATTTATCAAAAAAATTTAATTACCAAGAGCTTTGAAAAATTGTTTTGCAATGTTTTGTTAACTATTTCGAGCTGCAATAATTTAAAAAATTTGTCAAGCGAAAAACATTTCAAGATTATGTTACTACATGCATCTCAATTTTTCGCAAAGGAATTAAGTTTGCGAATATATTTTATTTAAAGATCATTTTAGTACACTGCTGATTGTATGCATTTATGACAATATTAAGTATATAACAAATCGGCCAGACTATAAAGATGTCAAAATATACAAAAATAAGAATCCGTAGTATAACAATTAGTAGCTTCAAAAATTTAAGGAAAAGGCTTCTCTATTATTCAGGAAATAATTTTTTTTAAGTTTCTATCATGGTCATACATTTTTTAGAAAATTGGGCACCGAGAGAGTATTCCATAATCTTTTTTTCATGCTCCACCAGCACGGTTCATCGAGTCACGATGTATATGCTCACTTTATTGCATATTATGAGCCTCAATGAGATACATGTGGTAGGTAGATAATCGAATGGGGACCGTAGGTGTAGGAGGGAAGAGAAAACCCGTATCCTCAGGGACGTGTAAGTGCCTCTCCATCTATCCGACGAAAATATAGTTCGAACGAAATATAGATTTTATCGGTGCAAATTGAAATAATGTTTTTAATATTCGTTTATCATTCTCTTTGTCGCAGACTCCGGCAATATTTCCGCTTAAAATTAAGTAAAACTCATAGGCGCGTTTATCGTGGATTAAGTCGCGGCGTTTGAATATTTTATCGAAAAAGCGAGCGTGGCTCTTGCACAAAGAACCTCTTAAATTGAAATTGAAACTTAATTTTAATTACCAATCGTTCATGAGGTTTCTATTTGTTTGTGAAATATGGGGCTCTTTTCTTGTGGGTCATTATTTAAATTTAAAATGATACAAAGAAGAGTGGAAAGTAGAAACTAGGTATTCTGAATTATACTGTGAATTGAAATACAATTTTTTGCAGTTGTGTATTTACTAATAATAGTTATTTAAATAAAAAATTATTGTTGCATGCTTTATGGTTTCCATAAAGTATACAGGCTGTAACAAAAATGTTGCACGTCCTTGAAGGGAGTGATTCTTGAAGTGATTTTAAACAACTTTTTCTTTAGTGAAAATGTTAGTTTAGGCTTTGTTAACCAGTTATTAACGAAAAACACTAGTCAATTAGAAAGCGAGAACAGTAGACGAACCTTGGCGCGGGCGATGGCAGACCAATGCTACGCATAGTTGCAGCCCGCGCCGAAATTCGTACACTGTACTCACTCTCTGATTGGTCGGTGTTTTTCGTCAATAACTCGTTAACAGAGCCATTTTCACTAAGGTAAAAGTTGTTTAAAATCACCTCAGGAATCACCTGTTTCAAGGACGTGCAACATTTTTGTTACACCCTGTATAGGTATGTTTTCCATACTGTAGGACCTCGACTATCCAAATCACTATTATCTCCATTTTTAATTATCTAGGATTTCAGTTAATTAGGTATAAGACTGTAGTGAGATTCCTAGGAAAACTTGTACTATGATTCAGTAATATTCTACTAATTATTATCATTTTATTTTATATATGTATATCAATTTGGTTAATCGAGGTTCTACTGTAATATGAAATCTACAGCCTACTTCATGAATATGATTAATTTTAAAGGGAACTAAAATTGCTCTTTAAATAGAAGCAAAGATTCTATTTACATTTTTGGCAAACTTTCGAAACGTATGCAGGTATTTGTTTAAACATTCCATCTTTATAATTCAGTCGATAATAATTATCTTGAATGTAATTAAAAATCTCTACTTTTTCAAATGAAACGATTAATATTATTATCAATTTCTCTGAATTAATAATTCAAAGAATTAACCCTGCTACGTTTCTCTTGAAAATCCCATTTATCAGTACTTTCATTATTAACAGATCATTATAAATATGGAAGATGAAAGTTTTATACCAACAGTATAAAAATATAAATAAACGTAGACAATAATACTAACTTTTTATATTTTTCTTAAAATTGGATCAGTCATCCAAAAAAATAGAAGCATGATTCAGAAAAGAGCCTAAGACCGTAGCAGAGTTAATAATCTTTTCTTATCGTTTCCTGGAAAATGCGGGAGGCACGTCGTATGTATCTAAGTTCGCACATGTGCGATGTAACGCCCGTTGGATGATCTCCGGCGCAAAAGGGGTAGGTAGGGGCGTCCTGAGGGACGTCCATGCACCCTTCCAACTCCCCTTGGTCGCCGCTTCGAAGCCCCCCTTCGCCCCCCCTCCCTCGCCGTTGGGATAAACAGATTAGGTAACTACGTGATAAGTCGGTAAGTGGGTTCACTCGGCCCACGGTCCGGCCCCGAACCCACCGACATTCGCTCTAACATCTAACTACCTTGTTAGTGTCATTAGTAACAGTCGGGGTGTCATTAGATTTCGTTCTGTGTCTGGTTTTTCCACGGAACATTCTCCCTGTGATCCGTCCCCGCGTTACGTTAACTTCCAACCGAACGTGGAGGCCGCTTTCATCTTCGCTGTGGAAGCAGGAAACGTGAGAAATATTTCATGGGCTGGCAGCAATTTGGAACTTGTATTGTTCATCATCGATGATGATTTTCTAATTATTATATGTTCTGGAGATGACATTATACACACGGTTCTGAATTTTTCTTTTATATTTTAACCGTGTCATGGTTTTCGTGTGTTTTTATTTGATCCATTAGAATTTTATTTCCTTCAACCACGGTTTTATTTCCGGCAAAAATGTGAGAAAGGGAAAGTTAGTATTTAGCTTAGGTATTCTTTAACATTATGCATATAACAAATTTATTATTTACATTACTAACAACATAATAATACTAACATTAAAAACCAGTGGACAAACGACCCTATCAGCTTGATCGTCTCATAAAAATAACACAATTACATTAGTCTGTATTTCATTTCATATCGGCATTATAGGTAACGAAAAAGCTGACAAAGCAGCCAATGAATCAGTTAATGCATCGGCCCTTGATAACCACGATAAACACTTGCCCTTAAAAACAATACTCACTAACATAAAACAAAGAATAAAAGAAAAGTAAACGATTTACGCTATTATGATAAACAAAGTTGTCGGTGAGATTCAGGAACAAAAAGTACATATTTTTTTAAGCTACGCAACGTAACTTAAAAAGTGAGCTTTTCAAAAATTTCACAACACTTAACGGTATGATTAACAACTTTGAAAATAAATAGTATATCGGCAACCATCCTGCGCTAGTCAAGGATCACTTAAGATGTTTCTATATGGAATCATAGTTATGGTAAAGAATAGACATAGCTGATTTAGTAAAATCCGATGTAAGCTGAGAAATCCATGTTGAATACTCTCGATCAACGGATGGTAATGTTTATAAATAAGGAGTCCAGATTACGGAACCATATTCGAGAACAGATTGAACCAATGATATTATAGAGTATAGAGAGTTCTAAGTGTGGAAATACTGTAAAATAGCTTTGAGAAACGATGAATAAGACTAAGAGTTTTTAGTTTCATTTCTGAGGGTGCGCTTCACCCCTTAAATTTCAATATTAACAGCTAAGTAAAAATATGTGATTAATTTTTTTCGATACTTTATCCTACACACAGTTTCTGCAAAGTTGGAAAATGAAGCCCAGTTTGTATTTTCCGCAAAATCCATTATTGAATATCATAACTTCTAGTGTTTACGCCAAACTAAAATCCCTAATTCTTCAAACCAGTATTATGTACCTGTTAGATCCAATTTCGTTCCTCCTCAACAATCAACGTCACCGTTTGATCGCGACACACCGCGAAGCCTAAGTCTGCAGAACGTCCAGAGTGCATCAAGGGGGTGGGACCACCCCCGTAGCCCTTAGTAAGACACGCGTCGCGAGCTTCAAATCAAGGGCGGTCCCCGGCAGGACAGACAGGACGACAAAGTGTTTTAAAAGCGCACGTATCGCGTCGACGGGGCACGTGCGAGCTCGCAGTCTCCGTCTTCGCTTCCCAGCGAGAAATTAATCCCCCTATTGTTTTCCCTCGGCGGGGAGACAAAGCCCGGCTGTCGACGAGGCGTCGCAGGAAAGGACCGACCGAGTGCGGCGGCGTGTGCAAGCGCAAAAGTCAGAACGGGGAAACGCTGGGACCTTTTCTTCCGCGCCCCGAGTGTACGCTAATAAATTGGATCAGGCCGACTCTCGACGAGTTGCGCGAGTTGTCTGGATACGGGCTCCGGCCGAAGCCGGAGTCTAACCTGAAGATCTTGAGTGGATTTCAGTTTCGGCTGCCGATAAATTTATTTAGCCGACCAGCGGTTCTCGATTCGTTCTGCTTTTCGTTGCTGTTCTTCTTCTTCGGCTGTTTCCGTGGTCTCTAGAAGTATTTCGGGCGTTATTATTGGCCTTGGAATAATACTGAATCCTGGGAGATTTACTAGTTTCGAGTCCGTTGACCCTTATGTGGGTCAGGTTAAATTGGAAGTTAATTTATGAAGACGGGAAGTCGTAGAAAATCTTTTTAGTTCACGAAGACATAGTGAATCTTTTTATTTTACGAAGTTGTAATAAATATTTTTATTTGATGATGACAAAATTTTTCGAAATTTTTTCGATCAACCACTAGATTTTGATGTCCACAACCAACGCACCAAATTTGAGAAAGATTTGTGCAGTAGTTTTTGATACATTTGCTCACCGTCTTTGAAAACGTTGTTTCGAGAAAAACGTGTTTAGAATCTCAGAAGCTAATTACACATAATGAAGAAATTAATTATAAATAGACTGCGGATGTTTATGCATTTGTGGCAGTTTTAAATATGTGAAAACTTGTAATAATGTATGTAAATACAAAAGTATATGAAATATTGAAAATAATATACATATTTACAGTATTTAAAATAAAAGACATACTTCTATGTAAGTTTCAACTGTTTCTCTATTTCTATGAAATTATGTATTTGCATGATCATCCACAGCCTAATTATAAATTTATATCTCTATGCAATTTAGTCAGATAAATTTGAAGCTTTCAGAGAATATTTCTAAGATAAAATTCTTGCAAAAACTGTCATTTTTCAAAATTCGATTTTTTCGATCTCCTGACTAGATATAATTCCTTAAAAAGCCACAAATATTAAGACTGAGAAATAAGGATGACGAAGAAGTTAGGAAAAGGGATTAGAGACACCACTGATATCGCACTGGAAGAGTATTAATTTTAAAACCCCATATATACAAATCTTTTCTTATTAAATATTCATGGGATTCGAATGACCAATTAATAAATAAATTGCGATCGCTACAGAGAATGTTTGAGGGATATATTTTCCGTGATGAAAAGATTGCTATTAAATGCGAGTACGGGGCGATCGATCGCAGGAAATTTAATTGCAGTCATACATACTGCACGCGAAAATCCTCACGGACGGTCGTATTAATTTTGCGAACGCAAGGGACTATTACCAGTGACACGATATGAATTCGCTGAACGGTATAATTGTTCCACGGCAGTTATGAAAGTTCGCTTCCGTCGTGGAACACTACAAACAGCCGCACGCGAGTTCGATTCGATAAAATCATCCTTTAAGTAAATTTGCAAAGGATATCAATTTAAATAGAATCTTATAGCTTATAGCCGAAGGTATTCGAAACTTTTACAATCTTTGAGTTGTCTTTCTATGTTTTAAATTGGTATCAAAAAGTGATTCATAGTCAGACTCAGTTTTATTTCAATAATCTGTAGAATTAATATTATATAAATTACTAAATAAAATAAATATATTTGTACTATCTTTTACACATTATTAAATAAAGTAGATCTATTTGTATTTTTTTTTAATTATTAAATGAAGTAGATATATTTGTATTATTTTTTAAAGTATAAAACTTTCAGGATTTAAGCTCTAAATTTTCCACATTTAATCTTCAAGGTTTTTAAATATGTGCCCAACTCTGCTATGAATTAGATCAGAAACATTATTCAAATTTTGTTTCTAATAAATTAACAAAGAATTCACACAGAACCTATATCACTATGATCTTGAAATCTGGAATACCAAAAAAGTTAAACATATACTGCGATAATCATATTAAAAATAATAATTTCTAAACAAATGAAATTCCCCCAATAATGCTGAATAAGCACTATTGAACCTCTCTAGCAAGAGATCCGCAAAAATCTCCGCATCGCTACAGCACAGACCGATATCGTTCGACCTAATCGCACGGGCGAGCCAGTAATCACCGGAACACGGACGGCAAACGGGGAAAATTCACGATTCAGCGTGATCCCGTGGCGCACAAAAGCTGATGCAGCCGATGGCGGAACTCGGTAGTGCGCGGTCTGTCGTTCGGCACCGAGTCGCATGAATTTTTATGAGCTTAGGAAATTAATTTGTGTTTTTCGCTAAGCCCCAGCTTAGCGCCGCGGTAATTAATTGCGCTGATTGCTCTGCATCATTGATAAGCGGTTCCCTGGGCTTCGTAACGTTTACCCCCGTCGAACTGTGCCTCCCCCTGTTTCTCTCCATCCACCTGCGCCCGATAAATCGCCACCCCTTTCGTCCTTTTGTCTGCGCACGCTTCGACCACCATCGTGGCAGCCCACGTTTTTCCGATTTGTAACCAACGCCCCCCTTCACCCCTCTGTGATTCTGTAATTGGCCCGCGAATCGGCCAACCTGCGCTAAATCGCGCCCTGAGTGAGCTAATGCTGACTAGTTTTCGGTAAACTTGCGGTGGTTGACAGTACCGCGAAATATTTTACGGTTGCTGTTAGGTTTTTTGATTGGACTTTGAAAAAATTAAGTAGTTTGAGTTGACGATAAACGTAGAGATGGCAAAACACGAGAATATATCGATAGATATTGGTTGGAACAAAAGTTCGTAGAGTTTTTCAGTAAATTGAATTTTAAAAATGCCAAGTTCTGAAACAATAGAATCATAAAACTACGTCAGAGTTAGCAACAATTAGTATAAGAAGAGGTACATTTGTAGTCAATTGATATACAAGTATATTGATCTTGTCTTTAAATTTCATTTAAAAACGCTATGAACTTTTGTTCCAATCCAATACATCGGTAGCAAAATATCGATGGTTGTGACGTCGATATTGTTTTTCTCATCAGTCCAATACTTATTTAATAAACTATTTAAAAATATTAATTTTACACTGTACTGAAGATATGGAATCCAGTTGTACATAATAATTTCGCAGCAAACAATTACAGGAACCGATGGTTTCGATGTTATCGATTTCTAAGCATGGATGGTAAAAACATCGATGTATCGACAGAAAATATTCAGCATGTTTTCAAAATAAAAATGCATCATGCCATCCCTAGATGAGGATAGTTTCAAATTGCAACGGAGGAAATTACGTTTCACCTTTTCTGGATCTTCTTTTAGAGGGCAAGAAAGATAAAATTTGAAAGTCGAAGTTGAAAGTAAAGCGTGTAAAACAAACTTTTCAAAAACTGTGTCGCTGTTTAATAAAACAGTAGACTTCGCGAAGAGGCGAAGTGGTATCACTGTCAGATCTCTTAGTCGTTCCAAAGCGAATAAACAAGTAGTTGAACGATAGTAAACGCTGCGGCACTGTTGATAACCGCTAGTGAAGTACCGTAAGCGGCTTAGCAGTCGCCGACGGCGGCATCCCGAAGAGTTTCCGACTAAAGTGTGCGGATCTTTTTCCTTTTTCTCGTTACAGACACCAGTTACTCCCCGTATCATCCGGCTTTGCATGGCGTCGGCGAGGATTCGTTCGTGAGGCGGAAGCAGAGGCGAAACAGGACCACCTTCACCCTTCAGCAACTGGAGGAACTGGAATCGGCGTTCGCGCAGACGCACTATCCGGATGTCTTCACGAGGGAGGATCTGGCGATGAAGATCAACCTTACCGAGGCCAGAGTTCAGGTCGGTGCGTTACCGTAAATAAATGCGAAACCGGGAACGTGATACCCCGGGACAGACGGACTTGGATGGTTGCACTGACTCGAGCTTAAATTGATTAATTGGAAGAGAGGATAATTGCTTCAGAGTTCGGCGTGTTGGAGGAGTTAACTGTTCGTTATTTATCACGGGAAAGAGTATGTTTGACCGGGAGGTGGGGGGAGGGGGGACTTGAAAATTATTATGGGATGAATGATAATGTAAGGGGAGAGGGAAATTATATCGTATGAAGTTAATTAACGCGTTAGGGGACCTGCGTTTCGATTCTAGGAAGTGGGACTGACGGATAATGAGATAGTAATTCTGAGAAATAGTGGAGATAGGTGTGAGTTTATAGCGAGTAAGGACTACTGAGTGGCGTTTTAAAAATGAGAGGTATGTTGAAGATGTCATTGTCACGTTTAAGTAATTTTTAACCACTTAGAATCATTATTATGGATTCTATTCCTTTTATTTTCTCTGGAAATTTATTTTATGTTCGGGGAATATTTCATGTGCATAATTATTTTAAAAAGTATACAAGAATGCTCTGGGGAACTTTAAAAATATTACAAAGAAGGACTGGAAAGAATCTTGTCAAATAAATCAGATTCCATTAATTTAAGACTGAATTTCAGTAACAATGTTAGCCAAAAATTATTTTCTAAAATATTTTAATGATGTCTTCTTATGGCAAAAACCAGTGAGTAATGGCAATAGTGTAAGTATTTTTATCACACTTCGCTCTTACATTTCATTTTATTTTGTTAATGAATTGAATATTAATTTCATATTTTATCATAAACTTGTTTGTTGGAGTGTACCTAAAATGCAACTGCTAGAAATGAAATAATCGAACTATAATTTCCTTTTGTGTTTACAAATAAATCCATCAAAACCATTGAATCAATTATCCGGAAGTTTCAATTTGGTTCGGGGTTTGATCTTTTTGTACTTTTATTTTGTATATTTCTCTAATATTGTGTTTTCTCATAAGAATGCATGTTAAGTTGAAAATTAAATAATTTAAAAATTATCGAATTATTTTTCTACAATTTTGTGGGAGAATTTCCTATTAAATAATGATTTATTCCACCAATTTTCAAAGATTTCCGCTTATTTTTAATGTTACTGAAGTACATGCTTTAAATAGAGAAATTGAATGTTCTACATATTTCATAAAAGTGAATAATGCTTTTTAATCCTTGGGCTTTCCTCTCAAAAACTGGAAATGTGATAATTCATATTGTCAGTATATCATTGCGAATATAAACAACTCATTGCTGAATTAATGTTAAGAAACAAGGAACCTAAATAATGGTAATAATTTCTTTAGATTTCCTTCGAAACTGGAAAACCTTGAAAAATTAGAAAAAAAAAATAAAAAGTATGATGGGATCAAAAATGATCGTAAGACTAAGTGAGGTTAAATAAAGTATCTCCATGGATATTAATTATTACATAATGAAATAAAGTATCTTCTATTTAATGGTTGTAATAGAAAAAAATAGTTTGATCAAGAGAACCGCAATGATCGATTATTTCGACGCGCGACTGTGAATCGCCGGTGTAAGGGCAGCGACGGAAGACGTGGGGGTAGTTTTGGGTACATCCAGAGCCCGAGGGAGTCGCTGACACCCTCGACCTGACGTAATCTTCTGACAGAGTAAGCCGGTAATCTCCGGGATTACTTTGTACTCTTGGCTACGTCCTCCTGGCCATATTTACTCGCACCAGCGTAATTCGCGCTGCAGAGAATCCCTGCAGTAATAGCGATTCCCTTCTGAAATCCTGTTGGAACATCTGCAGGATATCCGATCACCGATGTCAGATTTTTAATTCCTCCCTCTTCAAACGCGGAAACACCGTCTGACAGTACAGGGGATACGTTTTTCCACTTATTTATTCAAACAGATCGCACAGTGCAATCAGTTTTTTACACTTCGAATCTCCTTTTCAGAAAAGCAGTATAATTTCTTTAATGTTCGAAAATGTCAAACAAAAAATGTTGCAAGCTGAAATACAGAGAAAAGAACAATCAAAAGTGAATAGCGTAATTGTTATACAAGAGGTGGCAAAGCCGATGGAATTTAAACGTCCAATGAAATACGATAAGGGATTAATAAATAACAGCAATGGGATTGCAATTTGATGAGCCAGTATCGTGAAACGAGAAAAGAGGAACAATTCCACGGGATTACGAGTTTCCAAATCTCGCCCCGTTGATGAAACGAGCGGATTAATCAACTTTAAACAATTTTGTATAGCATGAAAACAAAGATTTAAAAGTTCTGTAACCGGCTTTAAAAATCACAAACTGAAAAATCAGGTCACAGGAAGATAAAACCAATTATCACCAATTGGTTTATAATTATGTAAAGCTGAAAGTATGTCTATCCAGAAATGAAAACGAATTTCCAGATAAGATATCAAGTTGGAATTCTGTATATAACTAGATAATACTATCAATATAATGGAAAAAATCGGAAAGTCTAACATTTTTCATCCTGATAGAAAAAAATTTCTACCAAAAAACTATCAGGCCAGGGTAGCCTAATAAAGCAAGGCGCATGAGTCCAGCTAGTATCTTATAAAACACTTGTATCAGTATTTTTCCCCGTACACAAATTAGCTCGAAATTCCCTCAAAGAACGCACCCCCAAATAAAAACATGCCTCTTTGGCTACCTGTTCTACAAACACCTGTTCCCGGTGCGTTCGCCGGACTGACGTCCGGAACTCCAGGAGCAATTGACACGAGAAGAAGCTCGCCGCTGTCAACGCGTACGCTAAGAAAACGAAGGAAAAGAGGAAACAATGGGGAAACAGACTGGCAAAGGATCCTTCAGCGTCGCCGTCGTCCAACGTAGGGGGTACCGGTGTATTATCCCGCTGCATTGTCCGGATTATAAGACGAGAAGGCCATGCTAGGCAGCGGTGTACACAATGGGAGGAAGGTAGGGACAGGACGGCTATGACGCAATTACGGCGCAGACTCATTGTTTCATTAGGGAAGACAAAGGGAATCTGAAATAATGGACAAATAGGCGCGTTTATGCAGTGCCGGTCCTCTTCTCCTACTCCAATTAGGGCCTCGCGCAGGGAGGGTGCGCGGGGTGGCCCATCGCCGTGGCAGATCGTCGAGCCAGCTTCTCTCCTATACACTGTGTCCCACGAGCGAACTGGCAAACTTTTCACCTTGTTTCCATCTTTTTTCCAATTGAAAGTATCTCCTGCGCTTGCCAAGTAAATCTGGAACTGCGTGGCAGGACGATATGAATCATTTTTCTTTTTAGAAATTTCAGTTTGTTTTTATTTGTTGAGAGTTATTGTTTGCTGAATTTTTTAATGAAAAGGAATTGCAATTTTTTACGAGCGAAGCACAGATTTTAAATACTGCTATTCGCTTTTGTGCCGCAATGAAAATGTTAATTAAAGTAGACTGCACAGAGTTTTAGAATTTTGTATGGAATAATAATAAAATTATTAGACTGCGGATTTTTAGGCAAAATAAAATCTTTTATAATCATCTTTAATCATTTATTTCTCGAAAACCGATAAGAGCTCTTTGCAACTGTCTGGGATACATTTGTATATGTATTTTCTTCTACATTAAAAAAATATTTCATTAAAACTTTAGGAAACACTGTACAACGTCCGCATGTTTTCTTGAACATACTATATCTAAATAATAAAAACTTCATCATTGGCCAATATTGATTTAAATTCTTATTAATCATTGCTAAATTTTTGCTATTAAACGGAATACAAATCTTGTATCATAAAAGTAGACATCCAGATAAATTTCCAGGCCCATCTTTTTAAAAATGCCTTCAAGCTCGAAGCTCATCTATATGCATAGAAAGTCAACAAATCGATGATTATTAAATGGTAACATACGCTACATTTGAACCACATTACCATGCTAATAGAATCACATTGATTAACTTTAATGACTGACTAACTTAATTCTCAATATTCTGAGTTTCTAATAATGAGTGGAGAATCGGGAAAAATTTGTTGGTGGGCGGGACACCCTGTACGCCGTACATGAGTGACATTTGTCCGTGTGTGTATGTTAGCGAGCGTGCACAGCAATTATTATGCTACCGGCAGAAATTGCAGGCGGTGCACATGCGCGTGCAACGACGAGACTGGCGTCGCCACTGCTTCGCCGTCGCATAGTCGCGTGCTCTGACCCGTTTGAATTTCAAAGCGTGTAATGCGAATTACGGAGCAACGAGATGCGAGCCGACGCACACCTGCCTCTCTGTGTTGTTCCCCCAGAAGCCTTTCCCGTCGCTTTTCCAAGGGTGAATTTTCCAGGGTGCGACGGCGAAGGTGGCCCCGTGTTCTTTTCACTGGGCCTTTGTCCTGTTAAGTTTGCCGGATAATTGCTATAATTTCTGTTTCTCAGTTTGATTGATTCTATCTTCTTCCATATCAAAATACGCATACATATACATATACAGGGTGTTTGGGATAGTATAGGCAAGCTTTGGAGGGGTGATAGATCACGTAAAAACAAACAAAAAACTTCTATATGACTTGGATCCAAAACTCAACCATTTTTGAAAAAAACTGTCATAAACATTTAAGCTATAAACCGCTATAATTCAAAATAGGAACGTTTTCCGTAACCAATTTCTTCGCTAAAATAAAGATTACGATCTTGTTAATCCAATAAGTACAGTAACTGTGATGTTGTTACCTTGTACCGCGAAAAAATAATATTTTTCTAACCCCTTAAATTATCGCGATTTCAACGGGTAATTTAGGGGGTTAGAAAAATACTATTTTTTTGCGATACGAGGTAACAATATCACAGTTACTGTACTTATTGGATTAACAAGATCGTAATCTTTATTTTAGCGAAGAAATTGCTTACGAAAAACGTTCCTATTTTGAATTATAGCGGTTTATAGCTTAAATGTTTATGACAGTTTTTTTCAAAAATGGTTGAGTTCTGGACCCAAGTCATATAGAAGTTTTTTGTTTGTTTTTACGTGATCTATCACCCCTCCAAAGCTTGCCTATACTATCCCAAACACCCTGTATATCGATATCAGGTGAGAGAATTCTTGGAAAATTTGGGTGTTGTGCATCTTAAGTCTATGAGAATACGATCCTTGAAAATGCTGTATGCTTGGGGATCGAGCTTCGATTGAATTGTGAACTTAAAGTTGCAAAAGTTAAGAATTTTGCGTCGAGAATGGCGAGGAAACTTGAAAAGTTGAGGTGTTGCTTTTGGAGAATCTATTAGCATATTGTTATTACTGTTATAAACTACTATTACTCCCCCAACAAGTATTCTATTTATGATTCTATTAGTGTCTACGTATAATGTAATTTAATTCCGCAAAAACAACTGAACAATGGTATAGTTTAAAAATGATCACTTATCAGTATTGAGTCCACAGTACTTAAAACTATTTCCCAATTTTTACAAAACCATTCGTTATGTTTGTAACGAGTGTTGAAAGCGAAGTAAATACTGAATCTGAAACGGGACAGCATAGTTTGGATTAAATATAGCCAAAAAGAATAAGGGAAGATTAACGACCAACGATTAGCGAGATTAGCGAAGAGCGAAGAGTAATACAATGCCTTTTACCATTAGATTACGTATCGCGCTAATGCGCTTACGCGTTTTCGCCGAAAAATGTTTCCCTTAGTTGTTTCAATGAAAACACGATGAAGAATTAAGAAGCTTTGGCGTATGCGTTTTGCGCGTATTCATTAAGGCTAACAGATTCAAAAAGTGGATTAGGAATTTTTAACAGCCATATATAATTTTCGGAGGGAAAAATTTAATCCTTTATACTCTCATTACGTTAAGTAGCCGCTTTTGCATTTTTCACGATATTACAATGTACGTTTCTTATGCACAAAATAATACGAGCGGCGGCTCTCGTTCTAAAAATGCGCGGGATACATTAATCCTTTTTCCACTTCTGCTTAACGGGAAGTACAGAAGTGTCTTCTCATTATTATTTTCTTCATACATTAATGTACGATCATTACTCTGTCATACGAAATTAAAAAGTTACTGCAAAAATTGATAAACATTATAAACTAGAAACTTTATAAATTTTATTTTTTATCTCTGACACCGTCTTTGAGTCTTTTTTAAGACATAAAGATATTTTGTTTTCTTTAATAATTATTTTATTTTCGGAAAAATGTGAGAAGTTTAATGTGATATTAATATTTAAGTTTCTTATCTCTTGAAATTGTATTAAAAACTTATCTATATTCTTAATAATTACACTGCGGATGTTTATGCAAATTTTTATTGTCAAGGGCATCGAAAAAGAACTGCAATTTAAATAAAAGTGTTTTTTTAATTTAGACATATTATAAAATGTATATTATATTCAATATTTCATGTATGTTTGCATCTATGGACATCCTTAAACATTTTGACTCATTTACAATCACCGTAAATGCATAAACATCCGCAGTCTATTAATAACATGATAACTATAAAAGTTATTCTATTTAGGATTTTTAAGAAAAACGTAGTAAGATTAAATATTGAAAATTTTTTTGTAGAAGATTCAGTAGACAAAGTCATTCAATTATAATACTAGACTCCAATTCAAATTATAATTCCATTTCTCAAATTTCTCTCGCGTTTCATTTCTGAAGCACACCAAACGGCGTTGTTTGAACGCGTTCGATCCGTCATAGATTCGAGTAACAAGTGTCGAAAGATTAAATGCGTTTACCTCTCGGGAGCTGATGGAAGGTGGAAAAGGGAAGGGATTGAAACGGCGCCATTACTGACGTCTTTCGGATTAAATTCGTATTGGGAAAAAATGGCAGGGAGAGGAAGGATCGAAGGAAACAGTGAGAGAGAGAGAGAGAAGCCTGATCCCGACGGAACGGCGGCTTTGTTCTCAGCTATTACTCGCCCCCGCAACCCTGAGGATATTATTATATCTCTCCCCCATCAGCCGACCCTACCCCGTCGTCAAACTTGAATTTGGAGCCAGCCGCGAACGAGCTCGTCGCATTTATTTTATTATACCATTTTCTAAGCTTCCTGCCGAAAAACTTTTCCCCTCGAATGAAAGATAATCATCCCTGAAACATTGACTCGCCTAACACCCTCACCTACTCTTCCGTCCGGAAGTGGAGTCGCGCTCGAATCGACTTCGCCCGACCACAGTTTATTTTATTATCGATTCCGATCCGTTAATGAGCTCGTTGCCTTTGCTCGCGATTCTTCCCGTTTTCCTGATTCGTTTAAAACGATAGAAGGATAATTGCAACGTTTCTTTTTTGGGGAATAATGAAGTTTTTAATCGGTGGGTGAAAAAGAGTAAACCACCTCCTACAGTTTCCACACTAAAACAAATTGTACAGGTTTCAATAATTTTTGCAAAGCTTGGAGACACGATTTAATCATATAAAATTGCAAAATATGTATTCTGCATTTTGTAATCAGATGCTCAGGGAGGGTTGGTAGTCGAGAATCGGTGAAAATCCACCCTCGGTGCGCGCAGAGACGGCAACAGGAAAGCGACAGCAGGTTATATCGTCAGGGTGAAGATACCTTTGGAGTCATAGGGGGCTGCCGGGTATAATAAAGTCTATTTCAGTTGGTATTATGTCAAGTTAGGCTCGTTAGCGGAACTCGAGCTTTTTAAAAAACACTCGGCCGCCGTGGTTGCTGTCGGCTCGTTGAACATGCGCGACGAGACCCTCTGACCAGCTACGAACGTCACCCCGTACATGCAATTATCTTCCATATCCGCGCACGAGAGTCAGGTGTAGTTAAAAGAGCTTAAGTGCCGCCTTCAGCGACGTTTTGCGTCTTACTCTCGTCTGTTTCTTCCTTCCTTTCGTTGCGCGCCGCGACGACTTCCTCCGCTTTTTTCTCGACTTCGTCGGGGATCGTTGTAGCCGGTTGAAAATAATTTTTTTACGGAGAATACAGTAGAGGCCAAAAAAAGAAAAAAAAATGGCACAACCGCAAATATATTAATGTTTTGGTTTTTGGTTGATTTAGGGTCATTTAAACTGTTGACGAGTTGTGAACGGGACGAGCAAAATAAACCGCATACTATAAACTTTTATACATGCGAACGAAGAATTGGAAATATGTGACAATAATGGTAATATCCATGCGTCTTACTTGGCTTGTGCACAGCTCGTAGATAGTATAAATCAGGCCTTAGATCAAATGCATATGAAAACAAATATAAATCGGTCGACTTTTCGTCATACGGCGAAAACCGAAATGTGTGAAAAGGTTCTTATATTACGTGAGTGCAAAAGTTAGTGCCCGATTTCTAGTTAAAACTCAATACATAATCGAGTCGTATCCGATCCGAGGCGTGACGGTAATGAACCCTTTATACTGGGTCATATTATGAAAAATTATTAAAAGACCTCGTTAAAATACTTTAATGTAACTACAAAGTTTGCAATGCATTTACGTAATCAACAAAATGTGTTTTTAAGGAGTGGTGCAATTTTATTTATTTTAAAAGGCCACTACTGCATTTGTAATGTACAATACAATGCATACTTTTGTGGTTAGACGGCAAAACGCCGTATGTCACATGTTTTTATTTTGGAGATATTCGAATTTAAGGTTTTGATCACCAATACTGTACTATAGTTTTGAATTTTATTAAAACCTCGTTTTCGAAGGAAAAAAAATCATTTCATAGACTTTTCCCGTAATAATAATATAAATTGTGCTTTCTAGAGTTGAGTTGAGGCACAAACTCAATTTTTTTGAAACTGTGACTTGCGTCGTTTTTCCTTGTAGCCACAGATTTAATAACTAGACAGCGAATCCCTAGACAGAATAAAATTTTCACAAGCGCAAATTGCACCTATAAAAACAGTATGTTTAATATTCTAAACGTTCTAACTTATATATTTTTTAATTATATATTTAAAATTATATATTTATTTATTAATTATAAAATATATATTTTAGTACATGTTAACAGTCTCGTAGATTTTTTGAAAATTTAGCATTGCCATAAATGCATAAAATCCACTGTCTATTAATAACTAAAAGAAATTAGCAATTAGGATTTTTTCATTGAAAAATCAGATTTTGAGTCCTCCGATAGGCGATTGGTGATTGAATTAAACACATAATTGACAATTAGCTGTTAGAATAATTTTCCAATTAATTCTATATTTACAATTTTGTCGCACAGTTTGCTAAAATTTCTTTGTTTTTACAAATGCATTTTATTTAATTACTGGTCGATAAATAAATTTGCGTCGATTTACTCTAGAAATGTATGATCTGTTATTTTTAGTTTCCAGTTTTGTGATTTCAAAGCGATTGACCTTCATTAAGGGTAGGGAGGATGTAATTTTAATATACGGTATTGAGTGACGTTGTGTATTTATGGATTGTTAATTGTTTGACTTGTAGGTATGGTTTCAAAATCGCAGAGCGAAGTGGCGGAAAACCGAACGTTTGAAGGAGGAACAGAGGAAAAGGGAGGGTAACGGAGGGAGTGGCGCATTGGAAACGACAGGCCTGGCGCCACCACCGTCTTCATCAGCAGGTCCGAGTCCCACAGGACACGATCCTGAAGGTACCACCCACCTTTCTCAATTTTTATCCTCACCCGCTAATGGGAAATTTTAATAATCGGATATAAATCAGTTTCTATTTTCACTTGTCCAATTTCCTGTCGAGTTATTTGCATCATATACTTTGTTATTGCTGTTTCTACAGAATTTATAACAAAATTTGGTAGAAGTAAAATGGAAAAATAAAGGAATATTATTGAATATTAACGCATTTACACAGCCATAAAATTGCATCACTCCTTGATAATACATTTTGTCAAATATCTAGATGCATTGCAAACTTTGTGACCATATCAAATTATTATTACA
This sequence comes from Perdita meconis, assembly GCA_030770465.2. Classification (NCBI taxonomy): domain Eukaryota; kingdom Metazoa; phylum Arthropoda; class Insecta; order Hymenoptera; family Andrenidae; genus Perdita; species Perdita meconis. Next base: position 20,901,768 of record JASKOS020000004.1, read on the forward strand.
TGGTTTTCATAAAAAGGTTTTCATAATCCATTTAAACAAAGTTGCATCATATTATATTAATAGGATCCCACGTGAATTATTTCACAAAATATTGATATTTTTTATGTCGTACAATTTCTTTCGCACTACTTAATTCCATATCAATGATCAGGATAAATCAAACTATAATGACGTTGCCATCAGAGGTCACTATGTTTCTGATAAGAAATCACGGAGAATTTGTAAATCCTTGAAATTCGGAAGGTCAAAATACGAAAATTCATTTATACTATAGTAAAGAATTACATGAATTTCTTCCAACTTTAATAAATTCATCCCTTTTTGATCAAATTTCAAGAGTATACTAAAAATCACTATGTACTATGGAAGAGCAGGTAATTTTTTGACAAACGTTATAGCAGAAAAGCTGTAAATGATAGAAAATATAGTTGTTTGACTCAGTCGACTTTTTATTCACAAACGTATGATGTCACAAATCTCCAAAACAAATAAAAGAAGCTATAAACAAATCAATTCATAGATTTTATTTGGAAATATAGTTTCATTTAGAGCGTGAAATAATAATGTGAAATGCTAAGACATTAAAGTCGGAATTTTCAATATTAATTAAAACTTCAAAAGGTAATACTATTGCAGTATTCATAATAATTTAAAAAATTGTAACAATTTTAGTTATGTACTTTAGTTTTGTAAAGTACATTTCACTTTGTTATACCTTCATGGTTCCACAAATATTAAATAAATAAAAAAAAAACCTATAACTATTTCTTTATTGTTTGAATTCGAAAACCAGTTTTCCAAAAATTCGTTTTTTGTATAGCAGAGTTAAAAAACATGGGTACAATATTTTTTAATAAAATCAAACGTAGGTATTTTAGTTCAAGCTAAGTCTGAATGAAGTTTATGTAAATTTATATCTCCAAAGGCATAGCAAAGAAAACCAGCTTAAACAAAAATATCTTCTACCTCCTAAATACTATAAAATGCATTTTATTTTTTTATATTTCATGTATTTTTGCATCTACACACATCTTGATGCATTTTAGTTCATTCAAAACATCCGCAGTCTAGTTATAGTCTACTAAAAGATCAAAATAGAATAATGTAACAACTCTGCATACGAGCAACAAAAAGTCGCTGGGATTCTGCATACCACTATGTTTTTATCAAATACAAATAAATCGGGCAACGTCACTGATATGAAATCGCAATGATCGCAGCGACTTCGTGTCACTCGTGTGCATCGGGGCTATCATAGACAACTATAGACGGAGCATAAGTTGAGAGGGGGAGTCAGAATCGCAGTAAGGGGGTGAAGCGTTTGCATTCGGGTGACTTCATACGACTTTGGTGCTAGTCGGATATACAATTCTGTTATATGACTTATACAGGGTGTAACAAAAATGTTGCACGTCCTTGATAGGGGTGATTCCTGAGGTAATTTTAAACAACTTTTTCCTCAGCGAAAACGTTAAGTGGGGCTTTGTTAACGAGTTATTAACGAAAAACACCAACCAATCAAAGAGCGAGAACAGTAGACGAACCTTTGCGCGGGCGATGGCAGACCAATGCTACGCATAGTTGTAGCCCGCGCCGAAATTCGTACACCGTACTCGCTCTCTGATTGATTGGTGTTTTTCGTTAATAATTCGTTAACGAAGCCCCACTTAACATTTTCGCTGAGGAAAAAGTTGTTTAAAATTACCTCAGGTATCATCCCTTTCAAGGACGTGCAACATTTTTGTTACACCCTGTATATATATTTATTAAAATTAGTAAATTGGTTTTTTCCTTTAAATAAAATTGTACTTGGAGATATTTTCAATAATAGTTGCACTTGCAAAGATGTGTTAATATTAATATCACGTATTAATATAAATATATATGTATATATAAAGAATCAAAATATGTCACTTTCAAAATAACCTAATGCCGCGGTGCTTTCTTCTATCTTTTTCTGTTTCTTGCGCGTAACACATTGCATACTTTATTGGCCGACACGAGCCGAATGTATCCGAATCTAACACGAATGCAGACGCTCCTACCCTAGAAGTCTTTGCGCGTTCTACCTATGCCGTTTCCCCCCGTTCTTAAGAGTTTTCGCGCCTAGAAACCCACTTTATGCTCCGTCTATAGTTGTCTATGGGGGCTATATCCGATCTCGCCTACTTTAAGCGAAGAAAATTAGCAGAAGAACTCAACGACTAAGAAAACCGTCGAAAAATAGTTATTGACGTCAGCGGTGGTTCTTGTTATTAAAGGTACGACGAGCAGCAGCGCCCCTGACGTGGAGGACGCCGGCCCAGATGGAGCTGGGGGATCGCGAAGCCCCAGCACGACTTCCGCCTCGGTCAGTCCGCGGCCCCAGCAGAGTCAGCCGTCCCTGGGTGGCGTCTCGACGCCACCGCCAACCCCCATAAGGGCGCCACCGCCACCACCTAGCACCGTGGGTGGCCTCGGCCCACCCGCCGAGAGGTGAGCTTTTAGCTTCGTTTGTATTTACGTCTTTAGGAAATATCTTCCTTTCCCTCCCCCCGCGTCGGCACCCCCGCCTCGTCGCCAGCCATCCAAAGTCACTCGCGATTCCACGCTCTAAGCACCGCTGAACACGTCGGCCGGATGCTTGATACGCGCCATTAAACCACTCCTCCACTGGCTTCCTCTCGCCTCCTCCCCCCGATCCTCTTTCACCTCCCTTGTCGACAACCCCTCCTGCCGTGCGCCACGCTCGTCTCGGCAGTCGCTGCCACTCGTATAATCGCGATAATCGTCGCCTCGTTAAAACGGACCCCTCTACAGGGCAATCGGCGCGGATTCCGCGACGCTTCGCCGCTTCCGCGGGTGTGTGGTTTGAGGATTGACCCTCCGCGTTTATGGCAGCGGCGAAGGATGAATCGCGTGATGTGGAATGATGGTTAAGGTTGCTGGTCGGGGAATCGGGTTTAGATTTGAAGAGAAAGTGGAGGAAGTGATGGGATGATAGTGGCAAACAGATTATGGTTGGGGAGTTGGTGGGTGTTCAGGGATGATTTTATTTTTCTCTTATTGTGAATCGATGTAGCTAGAAAATAGGTGGGAAAGCTTTCTTAAGGATGAATTTCAGTACAAAATATCAACCAAAAGTTAATTAATTTCCAAAATATTAACGAGGCTTCTTCTTGTAATGAAAACTAGTTAGAAGTTAGAAATATTGATCTTTTGTCATAAACTTGTTTACTGGAATGTACTTGAAATGCAACTGTTAACAACTTTACTCTTAATTTTGTAATATATTTCTCAATATTGCGTTTTCTCGTAAGAATACGTGTTAAATGAAATGTTAAATAATTTAAAAACTACTGAATCAGTTTTCTTTTATTCTTGCGAGGGGTTTTACTATTGTATTTATAAAGATTTTCGAATATTTTTAATACAACCGAAGTTCATTCTTTAAAAACAACATAGAATCAATTGTTCGGAATTTTTATGACAATTTTGTTTAGTGTTTGATTTTTCTGTACGCAACATTTTATAAACTTTGGCCTGTTATTTCACTCTTAATTTTAAATTGAGGTTTTTGAGTGTCAACCATGTTTTTTGGAAGAAATATTCCAATGCATGGATGTCCAACCTTTTTTTTTCATCGTTGAAAATAATTGTTCACAAGTATACGTACTGTCAAAAAGCGATGGCATAAATAAGACATAATTATGAAGCGGAGGTTAAAATACTGTTAAAAGTTCACGGTTTTCCAAAGCCGCTTGCGTCCTGCGGGCTGCAGGTTGCAGAAGACTCTAATGACTAATGTTTTGCAAGCACTATAGTTAGCTTCAACCGGGGATCAAGTGGGGCCCTGAAAGTGGCACGTGTCTGTGGTGATTCACTGTTTAAGTGAAACTTGCTCATATTCTGGTTCATTGGTCAGCAATTGACCAAACAATTAGTATGACTTAATGGACTCAATACCGCTAGTTGTAGTGCTTGCAAAATGATGAGATAATTCATTACAAAAATATTATTTGCACTAGAAAATCACAACAATGAAAATTTTATGATATCAGGTCTGGTAAAAGCCTCAAATGTCTCATTTAAATTGTACATAATACAATACTTAACAGATGTATTGCGAACGTTTATGCAAATTTATATTTGTAATGGTTTAGAAAAAGAAAATCAACTTAAATAAAAATGTCTTTTATCTTTCAAATATTATAAAATTTATAGTATTTTCGATATTTCATATATATTTTTGCATCTATGCAGATCCTTATACATTTTACAAGAAGAGCGCAAGTCCTTCGGGTCACGGATTTGATTGAAACTTTGAACACTGGTGCATATCGGAATCCTGATTATAACGAACCACGATTTTCGGTGTATCACACTTTCGCGTTTCCTATACACAACGACGGTAGATGTCCAGACTGTCAACTGAATTGCATTTCAAGATAACATTAACACTCTAAGAATTTTATATTTATGGGTTCGCCTTCACTTGGAGTCCTGCTCGACTGTATGGTCTAAAATTTTTTTTGTTGCTTAAGTAACACTTTCTTTGTAATAAAACTGTGCAACACTCGCATAAATAATCAAATAACTTATAATTATTTTTTTACAACTATAGTAGAAATGTAACATTTATAATAATCAGAAAAATATGAAGTGATTAAAAATTGGGACATTTACCTTATCTTATTATTGCAAGAAATCCACCGCACTAATTATGGCTAATGTAACTGCATTAGGCTACTATTATAATGGATGCGTTTTCTGATGAACTGCGTTCTGACGAATATCTTTGAACTGTTTCATTTGTTTCATTGTGTAGCGAAGAACAGTTCGGACGTATTCGTCAGAACGCAGTTCGTCAGAAAACGCATTCACTGTAACCACAGCCTTAACCGTATGATTTTTTATTGACGTTTTGTGATTTACTGGATTTCTTTAGTTCTTAAACCCCCTTTAGAATTGGATTATACATAACATTATCGCCTATAAATGACCACTTATAAGATTGTTTTCTAACGGGTTAAACCCCCGTAAAATGAATAAATAAAATAAATAAATAAAAACTTTATTCATGTATATCTTGATAAATATTGAGTATCTGCCTCAATTATAGTATATATTTATGATCAGGAATTCGAAATCTACCAGTGTTCAAAGATTCAATTTAATCAGTAGACTGCGGAAGTTTATGCATTCATGGCAATTTTTAAATTACAAAAACGTATAAGAACGCCTGCAGGTATAAAAATGCAATCAAATATAAAAAATATAATGCATTTTATAATATTTAGAAAATAAAATACACATTTATTTAAGATTCAGTTGCTGTTGTATGTCTATAAAAATATTAATTTGCATAAACTTCCGCAATCTATTAATCAGTGACCCGAAGGTCTTGCGTTCTCCTTATTAGCAAATTTGAAATTGCCATAAATACATAAACATTTGCAGTCTAAAACCATAATTTTAATACCAATAATTCCACAACCAAAAATTAAACAATTGCCGCAACTTAGTTCCACCATAGACATAGTAACCATAGACTGTAACTATAGCTAGCAGCCGTAACCCAATTTCAGAAAAAGATAGATGCTTTGGGAGGTCTTGCTATCTTTTTCTATCTTTCGATTTAAAAAAAGATAGCAAGTCCTCCAAAAGCATTCAACTCTTTCTAAAGTTGAGCCGTCCACTTTCCCCGTGATGTGCAGTTTATTCTTATACAGGGTGTTTGGGATAGTATAGTAAAGCTTTGAAGGGGTAATAGATCACGTAAAAACAAACAAAAAACTTCCATATAACTTAGGTCCAAAACTCAAGCATTTTTGAAAAAAACTGTCATGAACAATTAAGCTATAAACCACTATAATTTAAAATAGGAACGTTTTTCGTAAGCAATTTCTTCGCTCAAATAAAGATTACGATCTTGTTAATCCAATAAGTACAGTAACTGTGATATTGTTACCTTGTATCGCGAAAAAATAATATTTTTCTAACCCCCTAAATTACCCTTTAAAATCGCGATAAAAGGTAACAATATCACAGTTACTGTACTTATTGGATTAACAAGGTCGTAATCTTTATTTTAGCGAAAAAATTGCTTACGAAAAACGTTCCTATTTTGAATTATTGCGGTTTATAGCTTAAATGTTTATGACAGTTTTTTTCAAAAATGGTTGAGTTTTGGACCCAAGTTATATACAAGTTTTTTGTTTGTTTTTACGTGATCTATCACCCCTCCAAAGCTTTACTATACTATCCCAAACACCCTGTATGTCTATAAGTTTCACTTCAAATATTCCAATCATTCCCACCAAATATGCCATAAAACAATCTCCAAGAAACCACCGAAAAATATGAAAGAATGCATCGAAACAAGAAAAACATCGAAATCCCCCCAACCACACTCAGGGGATGGACGAGTCTACGAAATGGACGAATTGCTTGCTGTCTCGAACGACGGCAAGTAGTAGGCTTTTTATAATCCCAGCCGCGGGGCTCCCGTCGCATCGACGAGGGAAGGTAAGAACAATGCCGAAAAGGTGGATACGCAGGATACACTCGTAGCTGGGTGACTCGAGTCAAGATGGTGGAGAGAGCAGGCGAAGGGAGAGGAGGAGTCGGGGGCGAAACGGTAGGAAGTACTCCTTCGCCGTCTCCGCAGTTGTAATTTATTTAAAACCGCTCGCCGTAAATATATCCTCATCATTTATTCAGGGGCTCGGCAGCTTCTCGGCTGCAGGGGTGTGTGCTTCGCGTTCCTCCTTACCTACCAAGTCGACCCAGAAGTCGCTTCGCGGCGCCGTGCGAGTATGGGGCACACGGGGGGCGGACCTGGGGGTTGCTCAGAAGAGGGGCTCGTCTTTCTTCTGTGCCCGCGTCTCGGGCTTGTTTTGCCGTAACGATCTCAAGCGTAGGATTTAAATTACTGTCAGAGAAAAGTGTGTTTTTAGTGGAATTGGCCTCTATTGAGACTGCGATGATCCATCTGGGAGCGTGGAAACTTTAGGAGAAGTTGAATGTTGGTAATTAATAGTGATACAGTAATGCAAAGTATTTTTGTTCAGTAGGACCTCGATAAATTAACCTCCTTCTCCTAAAATTTTGTTTAGATTACAAATATCTGAATTATCTTAAACAGTAGAAAAAAACATCAAACATCCAAATGATAATTGTATAAAATCAAAAGAATTATATGAGAGATTCGCAGTCATCGAAAACTGTTCCAACTTCTCTTTTTCTACACTTGCAATAATTTAACAGCGTCCATTCCAATATTTGAGACATAATTCGTATCACGAGTGTCGCACGTTGTTATAGGTCAAGAGGTTAGCAGTAGAATCAAAATTAGAGCACTTTTTTGCGCTGGAGACTAGATGTTTGACAAATCTGATTATTAAATCACAATTGAAGCTGTAGTTCAAATTATGGTCAGCCGAATATCTGAAACTTTGTATAGTAAAAAATACGAATTAATGAAAGTTTTATTGTGCTGTGAAATATTTTGTATTAAAAAATTGCTATGAAAAATATGAAAGTAGTGAACTTATTCCTCGTCGAGGGTGAAGTACTCTATAAAAATTTTAATTTTTCAGTGTAATAGTCTAAAGACCAACTGGAAAGAAATTGCAAGAATCCTCTTCACTTAATCCTCTTTAAATTGAATTTAAACCGATTATAATTCCAGCCTACCAATTGATTCTAATATAGGGAAGTGCCGCATTTCGCGAGGACTCCAAGATAATTGAAAATGATGTTGAGAGCAGTTCCTCTCCCCCAGCCTCAATAAATCGCGGAAAAACGAGGGGACATTAATTTCCTCCTTTAGGAAGTTTAGGTAGACGCGGCGCGCGGCGTGCATAAAACTTGCAAAGCCCGTAAAGCGGTTAAAGTGTTTGTTAAAACACAAACGAGTTTTCTTGCGCGTTTCGTCGGTTCAACGAGCTAAAACACATCCTATAATCGTTTCACGGTCCTTAACGACGTCGATAAGGGTAACGTAACGACGTGGAAGCTGCTTCCTTTGCGTAACAAGAATCCATTAAAATCTTTATTTAAAATTCAATGACGTCGAACAGCTTCATCCTCTTTGCTAGCATGATACAGAGTCGAAGCTTGGTATTCGTTCACTTGCACGTATATATTCCTCAATTTTAATGGAAAATACGTTGAGGATGCGTTGAGCTTGTCCGCGTTGTGAAACTTTGAAAGAAGGGGAGACTTAAACCGTTCTTTGTGTAATACGGTTTTCTTCTGTGGATAGAATGGAATAATATATCGCTGTGCGTGGATCCTTGAACTCCGAAAATAAGTAGAATCAAGACTTGTGGAGTCAGACGAGGATAAAGATTTGAAACCGTGGTTTCGATTTAATACAGACGTAATCTTCACTGATTTTCAACTTCTTTGAGTTTTTTTATGGTTTAAAATTAATGTTTGATATGTATTTCAGTATTAAGGAAGAGTAAGGGCAAAGTAATATTTCTTATATTTGGTTCAGCTTCAGATTACCTTTTAAAGATGTAGAAATGAAAATTATGCCTTATGGAAAATACGTTTCTTCAACCTTATATGATAACTACTCAAAGAGTTATGGCAGTTTTTTGCAGACACTGTCATTGCTAGTTTCATCTTGGAAAGCCAAAAACATGAGGATTAAAGTAACATTCATTATTGTGAGGATAATCAAGCGAAAACTCTATTTCTAATGCAAAATACGATATTTTTAGTTAAAGAAACGATAAAAAAACACAGCAACGCTTTTGACGAGACATCTCGCGACCCGATGTGTTCTACGAATTTCAAGAAATTTTGAAGAAAATTCAAGGAATTTCAAAAAAATTTAAACAAACTTCTAAGAATTTTAGAGAACTTAAAGAAAATTTAATGAAAATTTAAGAAATTTTAAAACCCTTTAAGGAAAATGCAAGGAACTTCTAAAATATTTGAGAAAAATTAAGGGAATTTCATAATAATGTAAGGAAACTTGAAAGAATTTCAAGAGAATCTAAGAAAAATTAAGAAAATTCAAGGAATTTCAATAAGAATTCAATAAAGATTTAAGGAATTTGAGGAAACTTAAGGAATTCTAGGGAGCTCAAAAAGTTTCGAGGAATTTCAAGAAAATTGAAAAAACTGTAAAAAAGGCACTTATCCAAATCCACAAAAAATTTTTAAATTGTATAGTTCTAAAATAAACTTCTGGAAAACCATAAAGTTAAATGAATTTCAAGAAAATTTAATGAAAATCAAAAATATTCAAGCAATTTTAAGAAAATGTAAGGAATTCTAAGAGAATTTAAGAAAAATTAAGAAAATTTTAGGAATTTCTAAAAAATTGAAGGAAATTTTTAGAAATATAAGGAAATTTCAGAAAATCACTCATCCAAATCCATCCAAAATTTCTGCCGTATCGGGTCGCAAAATATCTCTTCCAGGGATACGAAAGGGTTAACGAAAAAACCAAATCTTGAACAATCTAAATACAAATTTAGTTCGATTGCAAATGTGTTATCGCTTAAAGTCAATTAGCGAAATATTCTGAAAACGTTTGTGGAAGAAGGGAGAGTCCTCACTCTGTCCTAATAATTTTTCTAATGAAAACATCGTGTTACTCTAAGTGTCTGTTGAGAATTCAAAGTTCGGATGTTGATATAATCTAAGCACGTCTACAGAGTAGTTGAAGGCATCCGTGATAGCACAGAGAGTGAATAGATATCACGGTTAGACACACAGAGACGAAGAAATTGAACGCGAACATGCGAGGATGGCAAGCGAGAGCATGTAAGCAAGGCGCACGCTAGGCTACGCAGCTAATTGCTGCTAATTATCGCGCTTACCGCAGTTCAAGCTTTCCTCTCTGCGCCTCTGCCTTCTGCCCCCGTCATCTCTTTACCAACCCTCCGTGCCAACCCTGTCGCGGTTTCCTACTCCTGCCTTCTTCCGCCACCTAAAATCCGACCCGTCTCCTCCTCCGCGAATCATATTCTCTGTTACCTGCATTAGAACACATATCCATCAATTTTAATTTTACTATTTCACCCACTTTTACTGTGTTTTATTACACAGTGCAAATTTTTTCCACGTTGCCTGTTTTCCTTGCTCAGAATTTTTGGTAAAAGTAATAATTTAGACGGTTTATTAGTCTTTCTCCTTATCTTCGTAAATTACTTTGAACTTCTACTATTAACCTGAAAATTTTTAATTAAGTGTACAAATTTCAGTTTTACTTTTCTTGTATCTTCAACGATAAATTTCCTCATTTAATCAAACCGCTAATTACTATTTATTCGAATAATTCCTTCCTTCAATCTTTATTCCTCCGCAGCATCATCAAATTATCCACTCTCCCAACCAGTCGGAAGCTTCCACCCTCAATCTTCCCTGTTTCTTCAAATTACCGTATCTACTTGTACGTTTATCCGTCGTCGCACTGTTTACCTTCCCCCTCGCAGCGTCCCTCTTCGCGCACCGCCTTCCCTTCCTTAGCCTTGAAACTGGCTGCATCCACGCCCCGACTCCTTTCCACCCTGTCTGGAGCTTCACTTCGGGCTCGTTACATTAATTAAACAATATTTGCGATTAATATTTGAGATAATCATCAGCGCCTCGAAGCAGCCTCTGCTGGCTGGCGGAGGATGCGGAATATCGCGCGTGCTAATCGGGTTAGCGCTTTCGTGAGCCCTTCTGCTTCCCTTTCCCCTTGCCTTCCATCCCCGCAACTCCGCAAACTCCGCTGCATTCCTTTCTTTGGATAATCGAATTACCGTCGAGCGAAAAAATCTTGCATGGATGGGTTCAACACTGTTTTCATTGAACAGCCTTAAAAAAATTAGAGACAAAATCTTTTTTTTTTATATGACTGGCTCAATACTGAACACGAACATATTTCTTCTCATTATGCGATTATTGTCTTTTAACCTTGTTATGCTCTTTGGACCTTTTTTATTTCAATCATATATGTTATTTGTTTGAATAAGTTGTTAAGAAAAATTTTAAGAAAAATATGAGAAAGTGTTATTGTATACAATTTATTGTGTCTTGATATTGTAAAACAATTTCACTATCCACTTTTATAGTTAACGTAATGCAGAATTCGAATTGGTAAATTTTTTGTTTATGTGTTAAATTTAAAATACTGTGATAAGATCGTGTAACTGACGTTACTATCTATTGATTTAGAGGATGCGACAGCGAACTATAATGAAATTCTTAATCAACAAGATTTTTTAAGAGAAACTTAGTAGAGTTACATATTATTTATAATAAATTCTTTCTTATTTCTAAGTTACAGTGACTCACAAATTTGTTCCCGAAAACTATATTAAATTTGTTTAAACTTTAAAAAAGATCTTTGCCTGTACACAATACAAGTCATGAAACCGGAACAACAATTCTGTGTTTGTGAGGTAAAACAACGCATGGTATATATTTTTATTTCCGAGATAGTCGCGTTTGAAGTTTTAAACATCAATACTGTCTTATTTACTCGAATTTTCTTATATTCTTATTTTTAATGGAAAACATTCTCTTAATGCATTTTTTCTGTGATAAAAATATGAAAAAATCAAATTTTTTAGAAAATGTGACATACTTCGTTTTGCCTTACAGTCACGGAATTAATCGTGGAGACTGGAAACGACCCCAATTGAAAGGAAAAATTAATAATGTGAATTTTACAATTAATTCATACCTATAACTTGGTGTCGTTAATCTTGGAAAATACTGATTCCACAAGTTCTACATTTTCATGATTCTCATATTTAGACTCTTAACTATTACTCTGTGCAATGAGAAATCGTCCAAATTAAATACCACCCCAAAAAAATAACCCTACATCCTCCAAATAAAGAAAGATTATTTTCACCTTAAAAAATGCTCCACCAAACCTCAATCAAAAAATCCAAAACTACTAAATCAGCAAATTTTTCTTCAATTTTCCAGTGCATCAGGGCTGACAGCAGGTTTCAGGCCAGTCGAACCCCCGACATCGCTCTTCTTCTCCCCCCACCTGACAGCTCAATTCTCTCCGCCGTTGTTCGCGAACAAAGTGGTTAGCAGTGCTCAGACATCCCTGACCTCGACAACCCCGTCGCTTTGGACATCCAGCGACCACCGGCCGGGAAGCTTGCACGACATGTTGTCCTGGTCGCCGGCAGGTTGGCCAGGATCGCTCTGCGGCTGCTGCAAGCCAGGAACCGGCGATCTTCACAGGAACAGCAGCCTAGCCGAACTGAGGAGAAAGGCTCAGGAACATTCGACCGCCTCTGCGCTTCTGGGAGGATTGGCCGGGTTCCCCGGTGGGTTGCCGTTGCCCCTGCCTCTGCCCTTGCTGCCACCGTTGCTGAGACTATCCAGCAGGCCTGAGCATCATCATCATCACCTGCCGAGTATAGTGCAACAGATACAGCCGACTACGAAGGAGGATCCCTAGGATCGTCGCTCTGCCGCAGTTTGCCTGAGGGCCGATTAAATCCTTGCGGGCTCGTCCTCCCCCTTGACAGTATGGGCACGTATACGTTTTGAGACACTGGTTTTTGTTTTCTCACTTTCGTTTTTTTTTGTTAAGAGTGATGATATTTTTGTGAACGGTTCAAGAAATTGATTTGTACAGTATGAGCATTGAAGTTTCTAGAGTTTGTGGTTGGGGATTGCTTGGGGTGCGCATGATTGTGTTGGATACGCATTTGTTTAAAAACTGTCCAGTGGGAATGATCTAAATTATGTCATACAGGGTGTAACGAATGGTACGAAGAAATATTTTTAAGATATAGTAAAGAAGTGCAAATGAATCATAAAATATTGTCACCAAATGTTTCATATGGGCAGTAATTTGTTTCAGATTTTCAGTAGTAATTAAAATTTGAGGTTTGTGTATATTTGTTACATCCTGTATGATATCAGTTTTCTTTTATACTCTCGTGGTTTTCAGTATAAAGAAAGTTTGATAGTTTTTAACATATTTCTAACCGTGTCAAAAATATTGTAGCTCTTAAACATTTATCCATCGTTGAATTTCTCCCGAACGCGTCTAACTTTAGTAGATAAATATTATAAAGGTTTTTGTTTACGTTAAACTGAACATCAGCCGATTAGAACGTTGATTTGTGTTCAGTACAATCGAGATTAATTCATGATTCAAGTTCGGTGCGTTTTAATTGGAATTCGCGGATAGCCGTTCGATCGAAGTGCATAACAGATAGTGCGACTTGTTTTATAGATTCATTCGTGAAACCAGGATACGTATGCAATTTGATAAGGATTTGCGTCCACGATGATGAGCAATCGAGTTGTAACATATTATAAAAGGAAAATTGAACAAACGTTTATTCCATAGTAGTTTGAAAAAAAATACTTTCTATTGTACTTTGTTCCGCTTATTTAATCTTCCACAGCGATTTTTTTATTTGAATGTTTGTTTTTCGAAGAAGAAATAGCACAGTTCTACCCGGTTAACTGCTCGCAAGCCAGGCCCGTCCGCGATCCTTTATCCGGGGTCAGAAGTAAGCTTTCAATCCAGTAGTATATTCTAAGTTTGTAAATCCCTAGACTTGAAAGTAATTTCACAGTAAGCTACAATTAATTTATAAATCACAGCGAGCCGTTGCAAAAAAAAACAGTACCTACAAAATGTCGAACTTCGCCAGTGTGCAGTGATGAATTTTGTTACGTTTGATCAGAATCGAAATGAATGATCGATCGCGAAGGACCAACATGTGCCTGATGCACTCTACACTTGTTTGTCAGATAGCCAAAGCCGGAAGTTCTTATTTGTACAACATTCGAATATCCATGATCTATACATATTATAACAATAATTTCAACAATCAGATATCCGCATTATTCTGATAACAGTAACAAAATGGCAAATTACGTCAAAGTTTAAACTAAAAGTTTCAGGAACAACAAACATTCTGTTTTAAAAATTATTGCAAAAACAAAATTATGTAGAAGGCAAAAAAATAATTTAATATATATTTTTTTTAGTTTTGAAACTCCTGAAATAAAATAAATACTGTTTTTCAAAGGAAGTTCCAATAGCTTTTTAAAGAAAATTTCACATGACGCAGTCAAATAAAATTGCTGAACGCAGACGATAATTTATATTGTGATAGGATAATTCGTATTATCACCCCTAAATCGAGTCTACGACAATTTTCTTGAATTGTATGATTACTCTATCATATTATTCAAATAATACGGATATCCGTATTATCCGGGTAACGCGGATGTCCGCTTCGCTCGCGCGATGCGCGCGCACGCGCCGTCAGAAACGTCGCTATCGGTTGAAAATTCCTTTCGTTCGGATATTCGGATGCACAAATACGTGAATACTCGTAGCCCTGAAACAGGTATCTGGAAAGCGGTAGAACTCCTACAGCGAATTAATGTTTCAGAGAACGCAAACTGCAGAAGTTCCCGACAATTTTCTTAATACCTCTTACTATTTGAGAAGTGAAACGAGATTTCAGTCTTTGTTCCAATTTCGGGATAAAGTCGTAAGGAATTTCAATCTTCGTTCCAATTTCGGGGTAAAACCGTGAGATGGAGTCAGAAAGTCGAGAAGGTTAAATATGGAAAGCAACGAAGAATATTGCGTTGATTGGTAGAGTGAACTTATTGTTGATTTTGTTATATTCATGGTTTTCGATCATAAATTATACAATATCCATTCCCTTTTTTTCGATCAGTTTCGTTCCCGAAAAATTTACTTATATTGGAATGACGTAGATAAAAATGTGAAGTTACTTTACAATAAATCATTCATAGTTTGTAGGAGCAATAAAATTCCATGAAAAAAGAAAAAGCAATGTTTACCAATAGTGTTTATAAATTTAAATAAAGATCCCGAAGAATCATATTTCCAGACATCGATTCGCAATACAATAAAACGTGAAAAATTTTTCAACTTTTTGTGTTTTAAAAATTAAGGGCTTTGAGTATCCATCGAGAGCCGCACTCTACGATTTTAGTACACACAATCAATCACGATTCGACGACTTACGAAATGATTGCCAGCGATGTAATCGATCTAATCGTCAGAAAAGCCTTGGGAAAACTGCTGTACGAGCACTAATTTAATCGTAGAAGAAAAGGAAACGCTTGAAGAACAATGGTAGAGCACCAGAGACTCTGAACAGTCGCATGAATTCCCTACGGTGTCCTCGCGATTCTACGCGCGCGATAGTTTTCGCATTCGTTTCGTTTTCTTTGCCATACGATTGCCGTTGTTCTTCTGAATTCTGGAAACGAGGTATTACGACGAAGGAACGTAGATATTAGTAGAGACCTGTATATTAAATCCCGGTGAATTGTCAGTGCTAATCAAGGGTAATCTATTAACAGTATGTTACAGACTAGCGACTATTATGTAGCCTGAACTGTGGGTAGTGAATTATCGAATAAACTTGTTCTCTCGTGATAAAAACCTGTGTGGAGAATGTCGTTTCCTGTCTTTCTCTTATCCTGACCCATGGTAACATTTTCTTTACAGAGATACTTAAATTATTTAGTGATTGTTAGGTTAAAAATAAAATTGTATTGAGTCTTTTGAAAAGAAGTTAATTCAATATTATTCAAATTACTTTGTTTCTTATACTTTACTATGTGAGATATTTAAAAATCTCAGTTTGCTCTTCTAAGAAATTTTTCTCTTTTAGTTGAAATAAATATAGTGTTTTATAAAAAATTAAGCTGAAATTTTCTTGAGTAACTCTGAACGAATTTCAAGGTCCAAACTAAAATACCAAAGCGCAATTTCTCGCTGGAAAGGTTTATCTCACCTCGGAAATGCAATTTCAGTTATAATTACGTAATCGTATAATCTACGTAATTTGAAAACTGAAACTTTCATAACATACCTAGCATGATATGTTGCGACGGATCAGGTGTTCACTTAAAGGGTCCCTTGTACCAGCTCAGTGATCAAAGGCTGTGGTGAACCTATCAGAGAGATTTACTGGAGTACTAACATCTAATAGCAAATGAGCGTTGAATTACACGCGGTGTACAAAGGACGGGATTGATCGGCAACATGTGCTGTCTGATATGTTTGTAATCTATTTGAAATCGAACAAGCACGGTTAATGCGCTTAAACATGATAACTATATCCAAGGAACACAACTTGCGATTAACCCTTCACTGCTAAAGTAAAATTTTATCTAAACATTTAAAAATATTTTTTTTTTAGATTATAGAATTACGTCAGAGCTTCCTATTACTTGTAGAATATTATAAAGTACATCTCATTGAAAACTATCACTTACAAGTTTGTATATATGTGTTTAATTAGGTTTCCAGTTGTTTAAAAATTTCACGCAGATCCCACTTTGTTCTCTGTAATATCTTTTGTAAATATTTATTCGAAATAATCATATCGAAGTTTCCAAGATTTATCTACAAACATTATTCTAAATTATTACACTGAGCCTCCAAAGTTTGTTAAGTTGATATAATAATTAAATCTCTGGAGAATTCCACGCTTTGGAGGATGAAATTCTGTAACATTAAAAATAATTGAAAATCTTTGAAAATTGGAAGAATGAATCGTTATGTAATAGTAAAAACCCAATCAAAATTTTAGAAAATTTCATTCGCTAATTTTTACATTATTTTACGTTCAATTCGTATAAGAAAACGCAATATTGAGAAATATATTAGCAGTTGTATTTCAAATACATTATAACAAACAAGTTTATGTCAAAAGATCAATATTTCAGACTGGTGTTCACCACAAAAAGTAGCCTTATTAATATCTTGAAAATTGATTATCTTTTGGCTAAGATTGTCACTGAAGTTCATCCTTAAAAAATCCACATCACGATAAAATAAAATTTTCCAAATACAGTATTTCCTTGCTATAAGCTTACCAATGTCTCCCTCAATTTTCAAATTCTTTAACATGTTTCTGACCCCGTCTTTCGTAATCCTTAATCTCAGAAATTCTGGAGCAGATATTCTGATATCCTGAATAATCTCGTTGCTGCTAACGAGTAGCGAGCAAAGGCAGCGCAAACGCGTGGTTCGCCGTCCTAAAAACGAAGCCGATAATGCGGCAAATTGAACCACGTCGCGAATCCTAACGCAATTAGGGGTAAAACAATCTCTGGAGCAACCCTCGTTATCCAGGGAGCAACGAGAGACCCGATACGCTATCGGGCGCTCCTATCGCGGCACTTTCCCGTCCGAAACCACTTTCGCCCCAACGATACCCCCGCGAAGGCCCGCGGAGTCGTCGGATTTTTAAACAAAACGCGCCCCTAGAAACCGAGACAAGGTGCCATCATGCCGTGGCGAGACGTAGAAGGGGTGAACGAGCAGGGCGAAGCGGTTGGAAGAAAGGAAGAGGAAGACCGGGCGTTCGAGAGAAACTCCTCTGGGGTGGTAGGAGTTGGGGTGGAAGGGGTTGTTGGCAATCAATGCTCCTCATAAGAAAAGCTCGCCCTCTCTTATGGGATCAACCCTCCTCTACGAAATGAGGTCTGTATCTGGAAAAAGGAGGAGAGGACGAGCTGGGAGGGGAGGAAGGGATGAAGACGACACCGAGCTCGGACAAGGATACGCGAGCCTGCGCGGGGGTGAGGAGCGTGGCAGGAGGGAAGAGGAGAAATCTATCGGGGGGTGGAGAGGGGCGCAGGACAAAGGGAGACGAGACAGGAGAACGAGTCGAGGAGGGGAGAGTCTGTTTGCCCGAGGAGGAGAGGGAGAACGACGGGAGGGTGAAGTGCGTTGGGAAGACGAGGAAAGTCGGCGGACGCGGAGGGAGAGGGTTGAAACGGCGCGAGGGGTTGTTCCTGGCTCGACCAACCAGAGACAAGACGCCATTGATCGGCACGTGGCTCGCGGTTGGTTCAACGGATTCCGCGAGAGGGTGGAGGGCGCAGCTTCTGCTTCTGCTGCGGTGGTGGTGGCAGTCGACGAAGGAGATGGCGGAGGAGGCTGAGGAGGTGGCGGGGGCGCCCCAGACGCGTTCTGCACACTCCGTTACACTTACTGGTAAACCGTATTAATCAACGACATCATGGTTTATCCCTCGTTCCTCCCCTCTCCTTGTCATCCATCTACCTCAACCTACTACCATCCGCCTCGGCCACAGCTCCATCCCGATCTATAGGACGCGCACCGACGTACCCTTACAGCACCCTCTCCGCCGGATACCGACGGACCGAAGGGGGGTGGAAGACTGATAGCAGAAAGCGCGAGGGAACGGCTGTAAGAACGTGAATGCGATGGGAAACGCGGAACGAATGGAGGAGAGAAGTGGAAAAGAGTACGCGAAGGAGGAGGATTGATTTTGGGGAAATGAAGAGCAATGGGGGTGGAAGGGGGAAGGGGATTGCGGCGGTGATGGTGCAAGTGTGGGACAGGGGTGCGGGAAAATGGGAAAAGAGGAAAATGGAACAACGGGCTGAAGTTTTCTGCTGTTCAAGAACTTTTATACGGTTCAATTTGATTTTGTCTATTGTGCAATTGATTATTGATTCTGTTCCTTGGTTAGGATAAGTTTCAAGGTTCTGAGGTTTTCTATTATTTGTTGTATAGATTTTTTATATCTTTTTAATGTGTTATTGTAAACAGGGAAAAATTGTGTGTAAGAAAATTGTATAATGCAGTAGAATAGATGGAATAGAGTCAGACAACCCAGAATTGTAAAGTGAAAGTAAAATCGGAAACTAAGACACATTTACAGTTTGAAAAAATGAAAACGAGTAAAAGTAACTCTGAACTGTTAGTTGATTAATTAACAGGAGTAAGAAGTAGAGAATGAATAAATTTTATAAAATGCAGTAAGGATGGCATACATTAACCCTCAGACTGTAAAATAAGAGTTAGTAGCAGACGGACGCCGCGCCGAGTCGATTATGACCCGACATTCGTTAGTCGAGGGTTAAACAATTTACTATAATCTAAAAACTTCCTTTATACACTAGGACTTCGTTTAACCGGATTGTTATTCAAATCAGAACTGAAGCACTTTCTTGGTAGACAATATAATAAACTCTTATTGAATAATAATTGGAATAGTTTATTGGAAATTAAGCTGTACTTTCATCGCTAATGCATGGAATAATTATAATTCTGTATAACAGAGATTAACCCTTTAAATCCGGAGGTAATTTAAACTTGTCAAGTTTTTTTTTAAATTCACTTATTTTTAACTGTACAAAGTTTATTTCTGGGTTCTGATAGTACAAACACTTTCTTCCCTAGATATTAAAAATCACAACATACATCAAATCTCTATTTTAGCAGTAAATAGTTAATAAAGATTCATTACAATGAATGGGACTCTTAAGTCCCATTAGGACTTACAGGGTTAAGGATCACTGGAAACCAGTTAACCAATTGTCAATTATTGATTCAAGTAAAAGACTAACAGTACTAAAACAGTACAACTCTATGTAACAAATTTTTCAAAATCAGCAACATTTTCCAAAATATTCTCACTCTCCATACAAAAAAAAAATTGCACAAAAAAAAATAATCTAATGAAAAGAACAACAAGGGAAGAGATTCAGTTCAGAGTAGAAAACGAATAACTACAAAAGTGGGACCGTATAAATGAGTATAAAATAAAGAACGTGCGGAGCATTAAGAAACAGAAAAACGGAAAAGCGAAAGAAGAGAGAGGGAAGGTTCCGTTTCGATGGTAAAGGGAGGAAAGGAGCGAAGTGAGAGCAGAAGCGAGGCGCCAGGTCACTTTGGGAGAAGAGATCGACGCTTAACGATGTCTCTCGATACCCATTACGTGGCTAGCCGGGATTCAACGATCTACTACTACCACCCTTATCATTGTGTATAGTTAAAGAAAAATCCGATTGATCCTCTGACTAGCTGCTGCTGCCGCAATCTTAAGAGGCATGCGATCAATATTGTCGGCAACTTTTTTTCTTCGCCGTCCTAAACTCAATAAGGCTGATAAAGGATAATGGGAAGGGGGTGTAGAGGGCTTTATTATCGAAGTAAGATGCTTATTGTGGTTAAATTATGAGCTAAACAGTGTCAAGACTTGTTTAATCTATTTGCTCAATAATTGGACGAATTTTTATTGGACGATTCGGAATTGTGGATCCGACTTTCGAAAGACAATGAATTTATTTAGAAAACGGAAAATACGAAGTAGAAAATGGTTGTTTGGTTTCTGAGGTACACAATTTTTTAGTTTTTGATGTATTCAATTTTTTAACTGGTAAATCGAGTTCTTTGTACGATTATTGTCCACTGATTGTATAAAAAATATGATTTATTTTATTTATTTTCTACGTTCTAAAACCGTTATCAAAACTATTTGAAGTTTTTGTTTTAATATTAAGTCGAAGCAATCATTTTATAAATAATTTTTTCCTAATTTGCTCAATGTAGATAAAAATAGAGTTGCATCTTTCTTACTGCAAAGTTTTCAATTGTTAGAAATATGTGCTAGCTTTATCTGCAATTTAATTGTTAATGTATTCTGGCGTGCAGAATGTTTAAAGCGAAGAATCGCTAAAAATATTTTTACTATGAACGAAAGTCTAAAAATTCTTTATCAATGGATTTGAGAAACTGATGGATTAACGTCAAAACGCATCACCCAGCTTTTTTCCAGTTGGCTGTACTTTACAGTTTTCCTAGACTGCTTCGCTTAAAATCGGATGCAATTCCACGCTGAGTGCTTTGGGGGTGAAGAATTTCGTGAAAGTTGGTTACCTAGAATTCGAATATGGAAAAATTGCAGAAATGGAAGTTATATGGGCACTTGATTAGCGTATGTGCAGTGCCCATCCTTCCTAAAAGCTTCATTTGATGTTCCTTCCCGAGCTTCTTTCATACGCGTGTAATACTCCGTAAATTCTTTCGAGTATACTTCATGCTCTTACACGAGTTCGAATTACTTTGCCATTCTATTTATAGGATGCAACTTATTTCAAAATCATAAACAAAACTACATCAAGATATTATGTAGTAGTGTTCCATTATTTAACTACAGCTAAACTAAAGTAACTAAGGTTTAATTACTTTTAAATTCAATTCCACTACTTAACTTAAAAATATTGAAAATGCGAAATAAAAGGATCCAACTGAAAACTAAAAATTCTAGCGAAAACTAAAAAATCTTGGTTAACAGAAATCCGAAAATCGGATTAAAAGCCGAAGACAAATTCTTCACGTCCGTAGGAATTCAGAAAGCGATTTACACCTCCGCCGAAGGAAGGGGACCACATTTCACGGTTCCAATAACGAGCTTACGGCAGCTTGCTCAGTTTCCCTCGTTACACCCCCCCCTCCCGGCGTTGTCACCCCCTCCGCCTCGGTTCGCCGGCGATTATTCGAGGACGACGTGCATATTAATCACGATCCAGGGATACGCGATGAGCTTGGGAATCAGGACGCCGGTAACTGATTTTAGAACATCGGGAGGATTCACGATCGTCGAGGTCGAGAGGTGACGCGGCAGCCTGATGCCGGTAGACAGTGATTAATACGGCCGACGTCGTCTGGCGTCTTCTTCGCCGTGGCAGGGAGGCCTCCCTCTGCGTGGGTGGGCGGGCTCACGAGAGCGTTTTCAGCTGAGCTCCTCTCGAGCGTACTCCGCGGTAAAAGGTTTTACGAAATTCATTGTCAGGCAATTTGCATGTCAAAGCCGCTCAAGAGCACGCTCTACGACCTGCCAGCTAGACGCTGGGGGGGGAGTGTCTGTCTCTACTTCTCCTTCGCGCGTTCGGGCCGACCCTCTCCTCCTCCATCTCGCGCGGCCCCGGCTACCAGTTGATGGAATTACCGAATAAAATGAGGCCACTTTGCGGCCATCGCGTCTCTTCATGCAATTGTTTATCGAGTGGTTCGCTCCGCGACTTAAATGGGGATTAGAAATTAGCCGCGGTGAATCGCGACGGTACGGTGCGGTGCTGCGAAGTTCGGTTGTTGCGGGGATCGCAGTGATCTAATACCGTCACTGGCCAGACTCGCCAGTAGGTTTACCTGTTAGAGCAGTGGTGTCAAACTCATGTATGAACACGGGCCACCAAATTCAGTTTAAGAAAATCCGCGGGCCGCAGACAGAAAGAAAAAAAAGTCTTTTATTTATAATGGAAAATAACTCATTTAAACTTTCATTTATTTTTCTTTAATAAATTTACAAGAATTAAAAAAATACATTAGAAGATACATTAATTTTAGAAATTAAAAGATTTCATATTTTTTGCTAGGCACCTGGCATCTTTTCGCAGATACTATTTTATCGATATTGGGTGTAATTTTTTGGGATAAAGATATTTTTAACATAGATTTTAAGCGTTCATTTGTTAACCTCATCCTGTGTGAAGTTTTATTAGTCTTTAAGACAGGAAATAATTGTTCACATAGATATGTACTACCAAACATTGCCAAGATTCTCGCAACAAACATACGCATTTCAATAAAATGTTCTGGCAAGTACGAATAAAAATCTGAAATGCCAATTTCATCATATATTTTTCCTTTAGCATTGTGTTGCACTGTATTTTATAAATATACCAGTAAACTTAAAACGATGTTACTTACAATATACTTCTATAATTTGCAATGTTTTAAAAATATTATTTTAATTCTACTTTATTATGGTAATAAAATTAATTTCAAGTTTTGGGCCGCGGGCCGCACCTTAAGGTCTTGCGGGCCGCGTGTTTGACACCACTGTATTAGAGTATTCAGAATAACTTCTTCAATGTTTCTGTCATAATGACTTGGATTATTAATTAATTCTAGTACCAGCATGAACCTAATTTCTGATAACTTAAGAGTAACTATCATGGTTTTTCTAACGCGTAAATGTGAAAATTAATCTAATCGCAAAATTTATGTGATATTTGAGTAAATCCATGTTTTAGCCTTAATTTGACATCTAACAAAGTGCAGAAATAGCAATAATTAAATTATAATCTAAGTTCTAAAATCAAAGATGCTAAGGGAACAATTTCTGATCACACAAATTGTGTCTAATATTAACTATCAAATTCTACTGTTAGAATTCAAGACGGTTAATAAACGTTGATAATAATTTATTATACGATGATTATGCATACTAAGCTGATCAAGAATTGGATTCTGATCAGAAATTAAGTTTTTACCGGTAGTAAAAGTTTGCAATAATTTTTCTTACTAAACTTCTACTTAATGCGCCATATACTTAAATTGAAGATGTGACTATTCAAGTAGATTATCCACTAATTATTTTGATACAAACAGTTTTCTTCTGCCTGAAAGCTCGTCTAGAGTTGAAATTGGAAATATGAAGGTTTGAAGTTAGAGATTCGAAGATTTAATAAGGGAAAATCTGTAGCGATAAAATGGAAGATTCAAACATTTCAAGTTGGAGATTTGAAAATTGCGTGTTAGAGATAAAAAGGTTTCTACCTTTGAAGATTTTGAAAGCTAAAAATTGGAAATATGAATGTTGAAAATTAGAAATTGGAAGATTTAAAATTGGAAACTTGAAATGCTACGGATGAAAATTTTAATATTCAAAATTAGAGAAGTAAACTGACAATTAAAAGAGAAGTTTTTGCACCTGAGCGACCAACAACGCAGGAACAACTCTGCCAGCAAATTATCCTGATATTAAAAATTCCTTCCCTCTGCATGCAGTCGAATTAACAATTGACAAATTAAAAGAAACTCAATAATAATTGTATATGAATGATGCAACGGAGAAAATAATTTTGTCACGAAGAAACAGTCCCGCTAATTTTAAGTTAAATATTTGATTGTATAAAATAGATTATACAGAAATGAGAAACACAAATTTAAAATAGACGAGATACGTCGATAGAAAGAAGAACGAAGGAGGGCAGCCGCGAAGTGGATTTGAAAATTGAAAATCATTGCGGCCCCTGATCCCCTTAGCTTCGCCAGACAACCACGATAAATTCCCTTCCACCCTCACATTCGTAGCGAGGCTTTACTCTTTATAAGGCGTTACACCGGAGATCCAGCGGTCGTTCTTACGGTTCCCTTCTACGCCCTCGCTCTTTGTCCGCCGGAATCTTCACCCTACGTTTTAGTAAAATATACGATGTTAAGCTCGGGAATAACGTGTAGACCGATACACTTTGCGATACCTGAATTTCGTAGCATTCTTCTTGGTTGGACGTCGATAAGAAGATATTAGAGCCACTTGTTTTTATATTCGATTTTTTAGTATAAGTATACTGAATTATACATGAAGCAAATGATGATAGACAAAGTGCATTCATCGGAGTTCTGAATTTTTACTGTAGTTTATTTATTACTTATTATTTCTTCTCGAGACTATAACGTGGTTTTCATTTTTTTTGCAATAGATTTCACAATTTCCTTTTGTCTTTCATAACAAGTTTCGATATCAATCCAAGAACTACTGTAACAAGTTTTTAAACAAAGAAATAAGTAAATATTCTATATTCATGTCCTCAGGAATTATTTTATAAAAACATACGTCGTCTAAAAATTTACAATCAGAACTATAAAATAAATTAAAATCCTAAAAGTTTAATAAACTGTCAATGAAGTTTATTACTCTGTAAGAATCATCAAATCAAATTCCAAAATCTAAAAGTGTAATAGCAACGAGTCGTATGAATTGCAAAGTACAATATGTATCACAATATCAAACATTGAATAACATTCTCCAACACAAGTCTTTACACTATTTACTTTCACCCCTTCAAAAAATTCTTCAGCAGGCAAGCAAAAAAAAATTAATAAAATGATTGGCAATGAAATTGCATCGTTGCACAGGCCCTTTTTTCACGTGCCCCGCGGCACTGTCGCAACTCTTCGCCCCCGAAGAAGCAAAAACGGAAGTGGATGAAGCCCAGTGGCGGCGGCGGCTAGAAGGTAACGAGGTTTTCCTCGGTTGGTTAATTTGCCGCGGATTGGATCGCGCGAAAACACGTGCACTAACGTGGTTTTCGACGTGCTCCCTCCCCCGCGGTGTCCACCGTCCACGCCGTCCCCGAAAACCGTCCACCGATGTCACTGATATCCTACGCTTTGATCATCGCGGGCCGCCGATGATATACCGATGCTAAAATGTTGCTCGTGTAACGCGATTACCGCGATCGACTCGACTGGCCTTTTTCTACTCCTTCTACCTCGTTGGTCAGTTCGATTTTTTCTTTTTTTTTTTTTTTATTATACGCGAACCTGCGAATTCGCTCGTTCGCGAAACCTACGCGCTCCACGGTAACGATGCCCGACTCGTTGCATTTTGATGGCCGCTACGCTGGCGTCCCGCGATCGGGAGAAAGGGAATCCCTGGTGGTTAAGCTTTCAGCATTGCGGTGAGAGTCTTAATCGAGTCTTTTTGCGACTCGGTTTGGCGATTTGCTTGACGCCAGGGTGAATTTGGTGTGAGGAATTTCTTGGACGAAGGTGAATTTTTTTGAGGATTAATTTGGGGAGAGAGAATTGATTAAGGGTATCAGGGAGGTTAAATATTAGTAGATGAAATAGGTTTAGGTTTGATTTAGAATGATTTCTCAAAAATAGGTTTAAAATTTTCTTTCCTACATATTGGTAAGAAGAACTAATGCTGACACAGAATAACTACATTTTAGGATGCAAAACCGATGTCAAAAAAGGTATTAGAAAAAAAGAAAGAGGAAAAGGTTGTACTGTTTTTTACAAGCCACATAATGTATGCATTTTGTTTGTATTTGCATTATTTGTTGAGAAATGAAGGCGACCTTCAATTTTTTTAAGTGAACGCTGCATATTTTTATGTTGTATGAAAGCGTGTGTCCAAGACGAATATTTTAGGAAATTGATGTTTTTATTCAAAACTCTGGACACGACAACTGTCAAGACTTAATTGATTTCCTTTTCTGTTTTCTCATTGCTATTCGTCATTATAAGATACATCATCAGACTGCATACTACATTCAATACTGCAACTGTTAGAATATCTTCAATAACAACAGGATATTTAAGTGCTAATTTTTATTGGACCACCCTGTATAGGTGTGTATTCTCCAAATTTTATTGTCGAATCATGAAAATTGAGATAGCTATGGAAAATTTCATGAAGCGATGTTAATTGACTTCCCCTAATTTGTATTTCAGCAAACATAAATTACTTTTATTTTGATCTCTATAATGATAAAATTTAAAGAAAATCTTTCAATTGCTTAATTATTTCTTTTTTCAACGCTTTTGAATGTTTAAAATTTTCAATACTTTCTAGATTTAATTCTAGATTTTCTATGCACCTTTACGCTGTACCTACATTTTTATGTACTAATAAAATCCTGCTTTTAGGAATTTCAAGAGAGTAACAGTACAACAATATTCCACCATCAAATCGAATGCAAAATGTACTAAAAAATACCAGAACCACTCTGGAAACCATTTTCCCTCCATAATTGATTTAAAAATCGGCATTTCATGCCAATGAAACGTGATTCATCCTTCGTGTTTGACATTTTTATGCAAACACACATAAAAATATGTATAGATATAAAACGAGCAACAAATGCGAACAGTATAAAATTCATGGTTTTTCCGTCTTTTTCCACGAAATACATTCACCAAGAAAATAATCCTCCCCATTTAGGCTTGAATAATAAAATTAAAACAGAGAAAAGAGAAAATAATTCCCGACAGTGTAAAATATAAAATATCCTCGAAAAAAAGCCGCGATCGTGTCGGTGAAAAACGCGTAGGGTCGAAATATCGGGCGCGCTCGTCGAATTGAAGCGTCGCTTGTAAAATCGTTCGATCATTTTTATTTCATCGTTCCCGATAACCCCAACCCGCGTCCGCGTCGTAACGCACCGAAAATGACGACCGAAAAGCGCTGGCGCGTAACAAAATAGAAGTAAAGCCTTTCATGAGTTTTGATTTATACTCTTCCGTATAACTCATTCTGTAAATAACATTTTATACTTCGCGTATTACTGCCGTTTTATACGAGCGCGGCGCACTTTGATCAACGCGGGGATAGCTCGATGGAAAAATGCAGGCCGCATAACTCGGTTACAGTTTATGTACGCGTCAGCGAACGTTTTTACGCATCCGCTCTGCCTCGAAACTCTGTACTGGGTATCCTGTATCAAACGGATGCACACGATTTCGCGTGAAAAGACCAAAATCGAACATTTCGAATGCAATTTCTTTTTCTGAATTTGGCCATTTTCAGTGATATTTCTTTCCAAAGATCTTGAAATTCGTGAAGAATCAAATAAGATTGTTAGAATTTAGATTTTAGAATATTTTTTGCAGAGGTTTATTCGTTTATTATGCAATTATGTGTGCAAAAATTATTTAGGATGAAGCGTCTGCAAGTAAAGAATTCATTTAGGGGTAAATTTAT
The DNA here is from genome assembly GCA_030770465.2 of Perdita meconis. Taxonomy (NCBI): domain Eukaryota; kingdom Metazoa; phylum Arthropoda; class Insecta; order Hymenoptera; family Andrenidae; genus Perdita; species Perdita meconis. Next base: position 20,929,064 of record JASKOS020000004.1, read on the forward strand.
ACCTAATTTGTGAGTCTTTGACAGGGAACTTAAATATGCAATTGTATATCTAAAAAATAGGACTTATGTATTTTCCAGAATATTTTAATAATAATAATAATAATAAGATTGTTTTGTAGCATACTGAATATTATTACAATGTTAATACAATGTAAATATAAATTATTTATTATATTAATATCGATTTGTCATACCGCTTTAGTGTGCAAAGGCCGAGATTCAGCAATTTGTTTATCATGAACTCGTTATATTTATTATTTATTATACATTTTTTTCTATTTAAGTAATTGAAGTTAATGAGTTTTCATCATTTATGTAGAAAAGAAAAAATGTGTTCCATATGCTAAATTTACTGTTTATTAAAGGTTTTTTTGCCGCATTAAATAATGATAGACAGTATGTGTAAAATATTCTAGATACTTCTATGGTAAAAAGTGGTTAACGTTCTATATGCTCAGCAATTTTCAGTAAAATAAAAATTGAATATTCTAAAAAAGAAGATTTCAATTTTTTTTGTTAAATACATATTTGATAATTTTCAAATTGATTTCATAGAATTTTTTCTAAGTGTGTTACAATTGGATTCTTAGTGCCAGGTAATAACAAGATTAATCAAATAATTCTTGATGCAAATTTTGATACCAATTCCTTACTGTATCACTTCCCACTTCTCGACCTAGTAAATTTCTACTTTAATGTCTACATTCCAACAAAATTCAATTTATCTAATGAAATTTATTATCCTAATCTTTTTAGTGGTAGAAAAAGTGTAACTAAGTGAAAAATACCGAACCAAATTGATGTAGTTTAACAAGATTTAAGAAAAATGTAACATTTTGCGCAAATATAGCTAACAACGATATATCGTTGTTCGGTATTCAAAGGGTTAATTACTACATAACTTTCCACGAATTCAAAATTGCAAGTAGAGACTAAAAATTCTAAAATAAATAAGCTTAGAAACCATAATTAAAAACACCACTTAAAAGAAACACCAGGGAATTGTAGACACACGGATTTTGATGCGCTCAAAAAAATATTTGACACGTATTTTTTTATATCGGCCATAATTTCCTGTGATGAGGTTGCAACAGCTCCTATATTTGGAGTGGCAAACCTATTTCGTACAGTATCTCGAAACCATTGCTCCTAGAAAAAAGGTATGAATAGAGAATTTGTTTATTTTTTAACGATGGATCATCTGTGTATCTGATTTCTCAAAGAATTAAAAAATAGCTTTCTCAACCCTAAATTTAGGAACTATTTGAACCCCTTCAGAGTGAATTACAGCTGACAAAAAATACGTGTTACATATTTTTTCGACTACTATGTTATACCAAAAGCGCATCCAAATCGGCGCGTCATACTTCCCTGATATCCCTTGTCAGTACCTAAGTATTCAGCGAGTTAAATTACCCAAAATTCTATTTTATACACCGATCATCATTCTCTAAATTAACTCCTGCATTTATATAAAAACTTCCGAATTGATTATTTAACGTATTCAATATTTTTGGCTAGACCATCCAAAATATCTTCTACCATCCCAATCAAATTCCTTTTCCGACTTCGTTCACCGAAGCCGGAAGCATCCTGTATATACCGTGGGTGTCGGGCATCAGCATCGGCAGCCAAGCGTCCGCCAATTATTCAGCAAATGTTATAATTGGCACATTCCATTACGCGTAATGGATCGCACTTAGCGGCTGCTGGTGTGATTGGGGCTCGAGAGCCGCGGAGAGAGACGTTGAGACGGGGTTGTGAGAGGAGGGAACGAGAGGGCGGGAGGCGATGAGAGAGAAGGAGGCGAGGGCAATCTCGATAATACGAGCATGGCGGATGATGCGATCTGACGCGTGCGAGGTTCTCGAAGATAGCGCGTATCTAGACGCAACAAGATGCCTGCGACAGATTGGGAGGGATTTTTCCTACGCTGAGCCGCTAATTGTGTTGCAATCGGGGTAGTAAGCTACTAATTGTGCGCTCTCCTATCGAGGGGCGAGCTCCTTCCTTGGGAATCGGAGGAAGCCTTTTGATGCTCGTCGATGGCGATGAGTTCTTATTTCCTGTTACTGAGAATTAACGAAAGAAGCAAGAGAAGATACAAATTGAGAAATTTAGAAAAATTTGGTTCATTGATGTCCAACGAAAAGAAATTTATTTTCCCGTTTTGTAACATAGTGAAGATATTTTATGTCGTTTATCAATTGTTTTATTTTCCAGAGAAAAAAGTTTAGACTTAGTATTTATATTTTTTATTCCTTGGCGTTATATTAAAAATTCATTATAATATATGGGGCGTTCCACGCCAAATCGGACGGTTTGAACAATTTTAATTTTTGATTTCCCCAATTTTTTGACATTTTTTTGTACCCTATGAAAAAACCTTCTAGGTAAATTTTCAGATTTTTTTGATAATCCGTTCAAAAGATTTCAATTTTTGAAAAAAATCGCGCTTTTTTTGTGTTTTTCTTATAACTTCTTGAATAATGGACCAAATTAGACCATTTTTTCTAGAAATCTTTGTTTTTTAATGTACTTTTTAGAAAAAATACAAAAAAATTATTCAAAATGCTTTTATCCTTGATTTTTTAGTTTGAAATCTTAAATCATTTTTTTGAAAGCGAGTGTATGCTTTGATTTTTTTGAAAATTTTTTACCTTAAACTTCTGTCCATTCAACAATTTTTAAGCTTGGCCTGATCGTGGGCAATTCATAATTACTATTTTTTTCAGTTTTTGAAAATTAAAAACTTTTTGTCTCTATTAATCAAAATTAAAATCAATTTTTGTTATTACGTATTCTTTTGTTTTATTAAAAAAATAGTACCCTCATAAAATTATTTTTTTATAACTTCAAACAACATTATTTGGATGCAAAAGAAAAATTAGATTTGCGATACACTATTGCTAAATCAATCACAGGGACAAAAATTGCACTCAATCATTCCAACTGGCGGCGGAAACATACTTGTGAAAGAGTATTCTCGTTCAAATGAGTATGTAAAATTTTCAAAAAAACACGCAAATAAATAAAAACCTTTATTATTATAGTATTCGAATAAATTAAAAGACTTTTTATTTACCTTAAATGCCTGTCATTGATGAAAAAGTTTAAAAATTAATTCAAAATAACTAAAAACTAGCTAGTCCGTGTTGCTCGCTCGCTTCGCGAGCTCGCGAGTGGAGTTATTGTAGCTCGCTCGCTACACTCGCTCACGAGTAGTGATGCCTGTAGCTATTCATGTTTATTTTGTGTGTGACCCTTTACGGGCCACGCAAAGAACTTCCCGATTTGCGAGTTGTAATTTATTATTACCATTATTAATTGTCACTAATTAGAAAATTATTCGTATTCGGAGAAATTTAATAGTTTTCTACTTATCAACATTGTTGCTATATGACGTCGCATTAAACGAACATCTATACATATAGGGAGAGTGTCCCATTTTAATCCGCCACTACGGACAACTTAAGAAATATGCATTGGATCAAAAAACATCACGAATAAAAGTTTGATGGTTTGGAGGGGGACATCTGACCCTGTTAAAAAATTTCATCCCTACCCCCCTGGGGTATATATGTATGTATGTGTGTGCTGTGTATATGGATATTATGTATATTCATTTGTTTTCAATATGTAGTTATTGAGTATATATATATATATTTATACGTGTATAAATATACTCATATATATGTATTTATCACAATTATATCATTATAATTATATATTGTAATATATATCGGCGAAAAATCGAGATAGGCGAAAAATCGAAATTTCGCGATTACAGCGCCACCTATCGCGAATGAAAAAAAAATGTTTGAAATAAAACCTACATATTTTGTGGCGTGGAATCCGAATCTGCAATAAAAAGTAGGTGGTCCTATTTAAAATTTTAAAGTAATCCCCCCCCCAGGGGGGTAGGGGTGAAATTTTTTTGACAGGATCAGATGTCCCCCTCCAAACCATCAAACTTTTGTTCGGGATGTTTTTTGATCCGATGCATATTTCTTAAGTTAGCCGTGGTGGCAGATTAAAATGGGACACCCTGTATATATACGTATATATATGTGTTTGTGTGTGTGTGTTATATAAATATAATAATAGTAATAATATATGTATATATATTATTTCAGTTTAGTTATTCTCTCATAAATTTATATTCTCCCATTTAGATTGCGTTATTCTGTTAGGTTTTCTTAAAAAAACTAAAAAACTACTGGACCGAATTAGAACAAAATCTATTCAGCTCTAAGTTACATTGATACACATCGATTGCATCATCGACCATTTTGATCTGACTATTAGTTTTTTAGAAAACGTTAACGAAAAATTTGATCACATACGTACGTACGTACGCACACACACACACACACACACACGAACAATTTGTTAAAAATAGCCTAAAATTACTCCAATGACCTTGAAACATGGAGATCTGTTAAAAAATCGATTTTTCATTTTAGGGGCAAATACAATAACTTCCCTATAAATCGGGAAGTTAAAAATATTTAATAACAAAAATTGATTTTAATTTTGATTAATAGAGAAAAAAAGTTTTTAATTTTCAAAAATTGAAAAAAAAATAGTAATTATGAATTACCCACGATCAGGCCAAGCTTAAAAATTGTTGAATGGACAGAAGTTTAAGGTAAAAAATTTTCAATAAAGTCAAAGCATACACTCACTTTCAAAAAAATTATTTAAGATTTCAAACTCAAAAATCAAGAATAAAAACATTTTGAATAATTTTTTTGTATTTTTTTCTAAAAAGTACGTTAAAAAACAAAGATTTTGAAAAAAAATGGTCTAAGTTGGTCCATTATTCAAGAAGTTATAAGAAGAACACAAAAAAAAGCGCGATTTTTTTCAAAAATTGAAATCTTTTGAACGGATTATCAAAAAAATCTGAAAATTTACCTAAAAGGTTTTTTCATAGGGTACAAAAAAATGTCAAAAAATTGGGGAAATCAAAAATTAAAATTTTTCAAATCGTCCGATCTGGCGTGGAACGCCCCATATATGTATATATAATAGCATGATTCATAATTCATTATCTATATATAATAATATGATAGTAACAAAGGTTATTACATTCAGAATTTTCAAGCAGAACGTAACAGGTATAAAATAGTAAGACAAGTTTTGTTTAAAACAATTTATTCTATGCTTATTTCAAAATTTTAATTGCGTAGCATTGAAATAAATAGATATTTAATCGAATCTCATTCAATTCAATTAACACACTGACTGCCACTTAGATTTTATAAACTACATGCTTTAAACTAAATCTGGCACCACTTCAACTAACATAATAAATATAATAACGGTTTCTAAAAATATTCTAATAACAATTTCAAACACGGTATAAGACTACTTGCACCACAAAAAAGAATGAATGTCGTTGCTTTTAATAAACGAGAACGTAAGAAAATTCTATCTTCAAATTCACAAGGTACCAAGACAAATTTTCAGCTAATCACTTAATAAACAAATCATTAACCGCAAAGGAACCAAAACTAAAACGAATATAGAATGAAAAGATAAAATACGGAGGTACCATTGGTCAGAGAAATCGATGCTCGCGCGAGTGTGGCGCAAAATCGCTCGGTAATTTCGCGTCAGGAATGATTTGTGCGCGCACAAAGGCAGATCCGTGCGGCAGGAATCTTCGGGTATCATGCGGTTTCGTTCGATAAGCGTAGATTGGATAGCGGCGCGAGGCCATCATTTACAGGGAAACAATGATGCAAGAGCCGTTGGACGCGGCTGGACGCCGCATGCGGCCTGTGACAATTATTAGGATGGCAATTAGCGGCGCGGCACACGCGCGACAATGGTAACGGCCGCGGCGGGGGAGGGAAATCTAGCCGAACGGCCGCGAAACAGACTCAGGTGCGCTTGCCGTCCACTGTTGAATTTATAATTCTGTTAGGGCCCCTTCGCAAACGCCCCACTTCGCCCGCGTGCCACGTGACCATAGAGCGTGCCTCTAAATTCAAATCGCCGTCGGATAAAATACCCGGGGAATGGTCCTCGGATGATCGAAGCTTTTGCTGCGTCGTTTTTATCGCATTAGCTTGATTGGAGGAAACTGCGTGGCTTTATTGAGATGAGCGGACGACTTTCGATATTGGAAGTCGAATGGGAGGGTTGAGGCTATTCCGGTAGTTTGAAGAATTAATTATTAAAATTTAATTCACTGTAATGAAGTTGCTTCGTGATATTTTTAGGCTTTTCTTTTTTGCTCTTCATTAATCTGTACATTTTTTAGCTTCGAACTGCAACTTGCAATTACCGAAAGCTCCACTTCTGCGTCATAATGCGGCACATCGTCGACCGCAATGCGTTTAATCGTTTGCCCATTTACCGAAACACATCGAGCCACTGTGCACCGGGCTTGCATTCATTGTTTCTTTCGCAACGCCCTCGCAAATTATCACAGCTATCAGCCTAAGTGCCGTATTACGGATATTTGATAAGCAAAAGCTTTTACGCGTCGGTAAAATCGATGACATCGTCGTTGGATTTGGTTTCGCGTCATTGAACAGTGCATTCAGCTGAGGTCTGATTCTTGCTATCGAGATCCATTCAGGCAGAAACCGAGTTCCCTTATTTTCGAATTTAGGCAATTTTATTCCGATTAATATTTTCTTATTCTGTAATGAATATTTGCGATTGACTGATAAATGAATTTTGTAAAATTGATGTTTAGTAAGTTGAATTTGTCGAATGAACGTTGTTTGTGTGAAATAATTTCCTGCGAGTTTTAGAGATGATAATTCGTTCTCCCATTGTCAGTGTTTCGAAGGTACAATAGATTTTCGCGTGACAGGAAGTGTTTGTGCACCCTCAAGTATCGATGACACTCTGACATCCCCTGCTGCACTACTGCATTCACTGAATGCTTAGTGACACGTGTCGTCCGATCATTAAGATCTTCCCGTGGAATCGTGGAAGCATATGTGTGTACTAGAGAAATTATACACGTTTCGAGTTACAACACTGGTGCAACAAAACTATGCTCTTTGTATTTAACTATTTGAAATAGAAAATTGTATATTCTTAAGGATTAATAAGTTCTCTCTATGCATGGATATGTATTTGTTCACATAGTTAATAGTTTTACTTATTTTATCTCTATCAGATTTGATATTTGTGCACGTTGTTTTATAGTCGCAAACAAAAATAGTTACAGACTGTAATTTAATTACTAGTTTACATTTAATAATAATAGTTTGAGGTTTCTTTATTATAAATTTTAGTTTTTCTGATCGAAGGAAAATTTAAAGGATAAGAAATTTATCAAAGAGATAATATTCTCTTTAAAACAAAATAATGTAATTAAAAATATTTAAAACATGTAGAATTTACCGAGTTAAAGTGTATTTGAACTAAATGTAATAGTAATCACTAATAATCGCATGTAAGTTGATGCGACAATAAATAAATTAATTAAAAAAATAAATTCTGGAAAATAATTAAGAGAACAGTCTTTATATTTAGTATAAAAATATAACACTGTATTATTTCGACTAAAACACTTGTATATAACAGTAAAAAAGTGAATAGAAACTCAAAAAACTCTCTATCTCAATCTACAGGGTGTTTCGCAATTCGTGGGAAATCTCCGAGATACAGATACTAGACACAAAAATAATAAGAAAAGTTCTTATGCAATATTCTCGGAAATGGTTAGTTTATTAGTTACACGCGGTTTTACATTTCGTAAAATGCCGACGTAACACTGCTTCATCCCCTTTAAAGCCAGTGACCGCGCTTAAAGGCCCAGGCCTCTCTGGGCCTAAGTAGGCCCCGGTGACTCGCAACGTGTATCGGAATGAGATGTTTCTTCGAATGAAAAATCGCATATTTTGTAATTAAAAATTGAAATTATGACGAATGTAACACAGCTGATACTTTTCCACGATGCAGGGGCCCATATCGCGGTCACTGACCTTACAGGGGATGAGCCTTTGCTTTGTGCCTTTACGAAATATAAAACTGCGTGTAACTAATAAACTAATCATTTCCGAGAATATTGCATAAGAACTTTTCTTATTATTTTCGTGTCTAGTACCTGTATCTCGGAGATTTCCCACGAATTGCGAAACACCCTGTATAAGTGGAAACTTAATTGAGTCCTGTTTCCTTAACCCTTTAACTTGTGCGCTCGAGTTAATTCGAGCGCGCTAAACAGGCCAAACTGTGCACACTCGAGATAATTCGAGCGGCGTTGTATTTTATTAATTTTGTATTTGTTTTTATTTTTTTGTCAAGACAATGTTTTTTTACATAAAAAGTGTTTTTTACAGAAAAAAAAAATTGATTTTTTTTGGCCGGTTTTTTTCAAAAAATCTGTGCGTTAAGGGATTAAATCCAAACAGCATTTTACAAAAATTTCTAATTCCGTACTCATTAATAAACGGCGGATTTTTGTGCAAAATCAAATTTTTGCAGCCATAAATAAATAATTCAAACTTCAATAACAGTGTATCTCATCTTCTAAATATTACAACTTGTATTACCCTTTTACTATTTTACAGATTTTGTCATTGTTCAATAGTCTTCTAAATTTTCACACATCTAAAATTGTCATAAACGCAGACAAATCTGTAATCTACCGATTAAAAAGTATTGCAAAAATTATTTTCTACCTAATGTCAGCCCTTCTCCACGTTCAAATTTTTCCAAGAAGAAAACTCACAACCAAAAATCGATATCAAATTAAAAATATAAAATCTGATGTACTATTGAACCCAAAATCTTACAAAGTACGTCAAAGCTAAAGTCCTCCCACCCACGCAAGAGTCGTCCAAGTCCCAGGCGTCCGCCAATTAGCGTTCCAGCGTCCGGTCGACTAGGAAATAAAGATTTTCGTATTGACTGGCACGGGTCCACGTAGGCAGGCAGCATCGAGAAATGGCCCTGTGCCGGCTGATGAGGCAGAAGGCACCTAAAGAGATAAAGCGGTGGAATGAAGGGACGAGACACAGAGAGAAGGATGCCGAGGCAGCCTGGAACCGTCGTCGGGCGGGGCTGGAAAGAGCCGTAGAGCTGTGCGAAGGGCGGCGGGAGGGAAGAGAAATCAACTTTTATTTGCCCGGAACGTCGTTAGGGGTAAGTGGAGGACCGAAGGGTGGCCGGACGTAATGGCGCCCTCAACCCAACCTCGGCTCTTGCCTTCCGGTATCTGTACCGCGTCTATCGTGCCTCTTCATCCTTCCCACCACCCGTGCCACCCCCCGACGTTCGCCAGACCCTCGATTGTACCGGTCGATTCAACGATGCGTTGACAAGTTTAGGAAACAGTCGCCGGGAATCACGCGACCGGTTTCTTTGATTGTTTCGATCGTGGGGGTATTTTGTGATACTGTGATTAAAGATTATTGCAATAACGCGGTTCGCCGAAGGGGTGAAAAATAATTAGCGCCAAATTTTTGTAAGATCTGACACCTTTCGCATAAACTTTAGATTTTTTATCGGATTGTAAAAAATGTTAGAAAGTTCAGATCATAATATTTAAATACAGAGGGTAGAAGTAATAAAATTTAGAATCTTTTGTATTTAATTTTGCTTCCCAAAAAAGAATATAATTTTGGCAAGTATTATGGTTTCTGATGATAAAATATTTATTTAATGATAATGGTAACAGATGGCAAATAACAGGGATTACATTTTGAAGAATTCATCCTTTGAGCAATCTTTATCGGTGTCGGCGTCGATGAAATTGATTCACGGGATATTGTTACGCATTCAATTGCGGGAGGATGGATAAAAGGAAAAAGGGGGCGAAAAGGAATTCGCTGCGTTCGCTAATGACGTTATGGAAATGGAATAAACGGAGTTTCATAGCGAGTCGTGGTAATTTTAAGACGCTCCTGTGATGTAGAATCAATTTTCATAAATTAGAGTGAAAACGAGTTTCGCGTATTAATGTCAGCGGATGTTATACTGCAATTGCAACGTGCAAGCGAACTTGCCAAAGGACTCCTCAAAAATAAACGGACGATATTAACATTTAACTACTGAAAAAGGAAACAAAATTCCATCTACTAAAATTACTGTCAATTCGTACATATATTTAATCACGTACTTATCATAATAACACGTATTAAAATAATCGAAATTCAATCCCCGGTAATTACATATTACACAAATCAAATTACACGATATTAACTATATTACGTGTATTCAGAATAAATCTGTCAATGAGCTTGTCACGCGTTAAATCGCCAGGTACCGATCCCAAAAGTGGGAGAACGGGACAGCCGATATCAGGAAGCAGATTCACGTCAAATAACCGCGTTCATTACGCAAATATGTCGGTCCCAGGGTCCGAAAACGATTCGCGAATAATAAATGAACGGTGCATTACCGCGGCAAGAAGACAATGGCTTTCAATGAAGAGAGCACCGGGGGCCGGGAAAAGCTAATTCCAGAATGACTACACGATAAATTCGGCCCCGACTACCACCCTCCCGGCAACCAGCCCGGGGATATTACCATCACAATGGCAGACAGAAGAGTGGTACGAAAAGAAGGGGGTGGAACGGTCGAGATTGCGACGTCCGGCGTCTCGACGCTCCCGAATGCCGCCATACACTTCCCCTTCCTTCTGCGACGCCCACTCGATTACGCGCCCCTAGACGCGATGGACTTAACCCTGTCCAGAAGCAGAACAAACTTCGTACGGTCACGTGCCATTTGTTCCGCGATCGTGCGACTCAACATGCCTGAAAGGCCAACCCTCTCATTCGGAGGGACAATTGAAACCGATGGATGATCATTATTTTTATTACGTATACAGGGTGTAACAAATATACGTTGAAGTATTTTGAGGGGTATCATTAGAACTGTTTACGCATCATAATTATGTGATATTAAATAAAAAAATCTTCATTTAAACATTGTCTGTATTAGCTTGTTACAATGAAACAGGATATTCCTGTTACTGAAATGGATTGGCATTGAAATTATTAATTATTAGACAATCCTTATGCAAAATAGAATTTTTACAAGTACATATAAAGAATTAGAACTTGCAAAATAGTATGTTTAATATTTCAAACATTCTAACTTGAATAATATTTTTGATCTTTTATATATTTTGGCAATCTTAAATTTACAAAATTTATAAGGATGCCCAGAGATATAAAAAATATATAAAATATCAAAAATGAAATGCATTTTATAATATTTAGAAAATAAAATATACATCTACTTAAAATTCAGTTGCTGTTGTATGCCTCTAAAAATCTGAATTTGCATGAACATCCGCAGTCTGGTTATCAGTCTCGTAGATTTTTTTGCATACTTAGCATTGCCATAAATGCATAGAATCCACTGTCTATTCATTATGAATAGACTGTAGATGCTTATGCATTTATTCATAAGCAATTTTAAAATTGCGAAAACTTATAAGACTGTCTGCAGAAGTAGAAATATATATATAAAATATCAGAAATAAAATATATTTTATAATATTCAGAAAAGAACCATATGTTTATACAGGATTCAGTTGCGGTTGTATCTCTATAAAAATATAAATTTGTATAAACATCCGCAATATAATTTCAGTTTTAAAAGCTATAGATTAAATAAAATTCGAAAGGTATAATTTATAGCTTCAAACAATCTGCTTAATACTTAACTACTTTAATCTTAAAAGGAACACATTATTAATTGTATAAAGAAATTTTTTAATTTTTTAAATTCACATTTTCAAGTTTCCACAGTGTCTGACATCTCCTTGACCTGTTCTACTGAAAAGTATAAGACACCAAGAAAATGAAGATCGAATGTAATTTCTTATCCTAATTTTCATTTCCATTTTGAAATTGATATTTTCACTACGAAGAATAATGTGCGCTAATAATAGAACTAATAGTAATGAATATCTTTAATACACAAGTTACAGTTATAGAAAAGCATAAATTAAAAAAGAAAAATAAACAAATTTGATTGAAACAAACTATTATATTAAATTTTTTCACTAGCAGTAAATTCATTTCTAGGAAGATGATATATTTACTAAATATTATTTTTAATACTAATCTTGAAACATTATTTAACAAAAATATTACAAATTTATTTATTTATTTACTGGTACGGGCGTAAAGTCGCCCTTTTAACAAACATATGAATGGTTAATAGTGTGCGAAAGGAGTAACAATAAGTAATAAAAAAGATAAAAAACAATAAAAATTCAGTGACTTATTATAAAACTGACACAACTTATGCAACTTATTATAACAATTCTTTTAAATTAAAAATAATAATTCATGTACTATAAAATAAATTATAAAAAAAATGCATCGTGGATATTTAGTAGGGGGTAATTGTCGGTCGATACAAGGGTAGGCTCATTAAAAATAATCACCTCTGCCAGTTAAGCATCCTCTTAATGTCATTCCTCTGTCTTTACATTCGACAAAGGACCCCGAAGTGTCGTAAGCTTCTGTTAATTTATCACGACGGAAGTCGAGGGGGTTTGTAGGCAGCTCGTCGTAATATCCTCCCCGCCCCATCCTTTTCTTGCGACGAGCGTCGTCTACCCTCTTCCTTCCTCCTCGCTTCCGGCTGATGGAAGCGTTCTATTTTATATACAAAAGACCTAATAGTGGTAAACGTTTCGAGGGCGCTCCGCGATGTTGCGACTGCTATTAAAGCGTGTACACACGCTTGTGTGGGGGCCACGTGGCTACGTGGCAGCAGGAAAATGAAGCGTGAAGATAAAATGTTCCTGATACGCAGCTCGGTCTATGAATGAATATCGCGCGTCGAATTAGGGGCGGTTCACGCTCTTAAAATTGGAGATGGTGCAATACAATGGGGATTTGCTATTTTGGGATAGTGTTATCAGTGGGCGGTGCGTGTTTGCATAAACTTGTACTTTGAAACGAAAATTTATGAAAAAGTAAGACTAAAGTTGGGGCAGACTATCATGTACAACAAAAATAAAGGTTTCCTACTGAAAATAAAATTTGTATTAGAAAAATGAGAACATTCGTAAAAATATTCTTTCAAAAAAGCACTCTGAGCTTGAATAAAATATCCGCGACGATAAAGTGAATTGCTGAACAACGAAAAATGCAATTCTGTCCAAGTACCTACTTCTTGGTAAGTTAACACTATATTCTTCATTTCTTTATCAAATTTTCATATGGTACGAAAGTTGATTTTTCATAATATTAATAGAAGACATTTGCTTAGCATCTAGACTAAATAAGTCATTCGATAAATTGTAAAAGGGAGAAGCGATTTTTCGAAAAATTCGAACGAGGTAGCAAAAACAGATGTACATTCACCTTATGCAAATATCATTACAGGAATGTCAACATCTTACCCGTTCCTTCTACCCTGGAAATTATCTGTTCCCATAAGAATCAACGTTTACCAAAAGCAGAGAAAGCAAATTCTGAAGGAATGAAAAGAAGGTTAGAAAAAATCTAGGGTAGTCAGATTCTGTTACCTTTGCCAAAAGAAAACCAAACGATGAAGTTCTCGCTTGATCCTTACGTATCTAAAAAAGGGGGAAAAGAGAAGGAGAAAGAGGGGAAGCAAAAAGCAGAATTCAAGAGCTTCATCGTGCATGAGCTTCGACCAACCGTGAACGAATCCGGATTGAAGTTCAAACATGCAGCTGCGATCTCGTTATCTATACCCCAAAAAGGGATTCAACTTAAAAACGATTCCACTCTGCTATTAGCCAACGAAAATCTGTTACTTATTCTGGAAAGAGGCAGGGTAGATGCAGAGTAGAATTTCCGCGAAAGCAGAATCTTCATTTAATATAGTGATCATGTGACCAAATTTGTTTTTTTTTTTTTAAGGAAGCGGAGATTCAGATGCGTTCTTTTAAATGTAATACCAATTGGTTTGACGATTGGAGAGATATTTTCTAAGTTATGTCGATACTTGTTAGGTTAAATTGGAAGAATAAGTTCGTTTGGATAGAAATTACATTTATGAATAGAAATTGGATGCTTATGTATTTATGGCAATTTTAAATATGGAAAAACGAATAAGGATGAGTTGAGACGCAAAAAGAAATAAAATATCAAAGATGAAATACATTTTATAGTATAGGAGATAAGATAAATTTTTTTTTTTATTTAGAGGTTTAACGTCGCATCGACATTATCGCAACATACATTTTTATTGGGTTTCATTTATATTTCTGCTTCTTTGAAAGGATGAATTTATATGAATATTCGTTTCTCAGTTATGAATATTAAAAAATATATAGATTCATTTAAGAAACGTGTAATAAAAGCTCTGTAATATTTTTATATTTGAAGAAAAATTTTAAAGAAAGCTATAATACTTAAAATTGGTTAACACTTTCGCTGCTACTGACATACATGGTGCTTTCTATATTTTATTAAATACTTAATTTCTGCAGTGCTGTTACAGTAAAAAATGTTTGCTTCGTATTTTTTGGAAGAAGGGAAATTTTTTAAATAAATATGATTGCCCAAAAAGATCTATCTTCAATAAAAATAAAAACATATTTTTTCCGCGATAATAGTCGAATTTTTGCAGCATAAAATAGCAAATAGCATTTATTTTTGTAACTGATATTTATAAGAACAATTCAAAATTTAAGTTTTCTCTATTTTATTTACTACGAGTTTTATTTTTATGTTTTTGTACAACAATGAGTCCAGTAATATGTTTGTTTAGAGACTAGGGTTATTCTACTTCGTGCGTGTCTGAACAGAAACCATGATTATACTATTTACTAAACGTTGGACCAAGAATGGGGTTTCTCTACTTACTGACTGTCTCAAGAGCAACTACACTACTTGTTTGGTGTTTAATTAGGAACCAGGATTATTCTACTTGACTTAACTGAGACAGTAGTTATACTGTTCATAGAATATTCGACTTGATACACGGGCGACAAGTCGCATGACCACCTAAATATCTCCTTCAGTTGTGATAATATAAAAAATGTCAATTGCCGTTGGAATGCTTTCAAAAGATAAATGTTAATGAATATTTTTGCTTCAAGATTACTTTGCATAGAATGCATATCTCTATATGCGTATCTCTAAAAAGTTCAAACCTACTTGACCGAAGTTTGATTATTCTTAAGGTGAGATTTCCTATACGCGTCAGAATTGTGCGTTGGATGCATTAGTACTGATATAATGGACAATATAGTGTGCGTATGCTTTTGTTTTCCTATAAGCGTTTTTGTATGCTGTGTCCGCGTCGCGTTACGTCAGACGTATACGTCCAGCAATCGTCTCCTCCAGAGATTTCCTATACGCGTCTGACGCTGCGGCCAGACGCAACGTCCAAACACACACAATGCTTTTTACTATGTATACATGAGATTTATTGCATTTGTTTTCTCTTCGTTTTTACGATGTGTACGTTTGATACTGCATTCAGCCGCAACGTCAGATGCGTTTAGGAAATCCCACCTGAGCAGTCTAGACGCAAACGGAAATAAAAATGTAATCTTTCAATTTTCCTCTGAGGAGAATGAAAAATTATTAAAGTGTATGGCATCTTGCCGTATTCTATACGACACGAGTGATAAAAATGATAAGAATCGCGACATGAAAGAAAATGTGTGGAGGGAAATATCGAATAAATTAGGAAGGCCACTTAAGTATTCTTTAATCTTATTTATATTCATTAATAGACTTGCGGATTTTGATGCAAAATAAAATTTGTTGTATTTATATATTTTTTATATTTTGCATATTTTGGCATATGTTAACAGTTTTGTAGATTTTTAGCATTGCTTTTATTTTCTAAAGTATTCATGAAGTGTTTGAAACAATGCAGTCCGAACCAATGAATAAAAAGAACAGGAAAGAGCATGAACCGGAAATGTCGGAGTGCGGGTTGAAGCCTGGTACGTCATGCTTAGTTCAAAAATGCCAGGCTCGTGACGTCATAGTTAGAGAGAATGTCATGATTATGTCAGTCAACCACAAATTTTCAAATTTTCAATACAGGTGACAGGTTATAAGAAATTGTTTGAAACATGGTTTGGTATTGCATTTGTGGCTTTTCCAAGAAAATGGACTATAATAATGCCTGTGTCATATTTTTTGTAAGTAATATATAAAAATGAACGTTGCATCTCAAATTGTATTACACAGAAGAACTCTGAAGTAATACAAAAAAAGTATCGTTTATAATTGTTATAAAATAACTTTATATGTTAAAGTTATAAATTAACTTTATGTGTTTTATTCTTTATTATTCTTTATTATTTCTTTATTATTTCTTATTTATTATTTTTAGTTTAAAAATATGTCTCAACGAGAAGCATGGATAAAATTTGTGTGCAAAGATAATTCGATAATTCGGTATTTGAATTTCGCGGCAATGCTGATGACGTCATAGTCTGTTCGTTTCGAGCTTTACTTTTTCTATTGAATGCTTCTTCCTGTTCTTTTTATTCATTGGTCCGAATTCAACATACTCACTTAATTCCATCTCTACTCAAAATTATTCATCCAACCAGAAGAACCCTGCCCCGACATCTACAAACAAATCATGCTACTAAAAACCCACCACTCTCAAACACCGTGTATCTCTCCTCTCCTTTCCACAAAACATTGCCAATCAACTTCCAACCCAGTCGAGCGCAAGATTTCACTGAAACCTGCGCGCGAATCCGCAGCGTGTCGTAACCTCGTCAGGAACAGTAGCGCAGCGGTTAGGTAATAACAAACCCTGCATTAGGGTGGAAAACCAAGAGAGGGTGAAACGGTCCGTGGACTCTTAGGTGCTGCTAAAACACGCGGCGACGCAGGAGCCCTCGAAGAGGGGGTCGGTACCGTCGGGGGGCTGCCAGAGCCCCGGAGGTCGGGCTATCATAATATAGATTAGCTCATATGGCTCTCCCCTTATGTTAGCTCGGATCTGGCTCATAGCCTCGAGTGCTCCGGGATTCACTATTCATACACGCGACAATTAGATAGGCATTACCCCCCGTGTACACGAGTGCGTGTCTGTGTGGAGCGTCCGCCCCCGCGCGCCCAAACACTCACGCGCCGTGGCTCTGTGTGCGTGTGTCTACGAGGGGTGGCACGGGAGCGGAGTTGGCTGAAACCAAGGACCAGGAGGGGCGGCTTGAGTCAACCCCTAAGCCAGTGTAAACACGTTTTAATAGAGATTCGCTCGAGCGGTTATAATAGCTTTGCGGATGTAGCGGCCCGTCCGCCTTTCGCGAACCTCCCTCCCTCCCTCCTTCGTCCCTCCGCTCCTCGTCGCTCTTATAGCCGACGTCTGGTTCTCGCTGTTCCTCATCTTCGGGCCCCCCTCCGATCGTTACGCTGGGACAGAAATTTGATAAATTCGAAAGCGCGGATCCGTGGCTCTTAAGCTGTGACTCCTTGCGACCGCTGCGCTGGGATTATTCTGGGGGTTGGCGACGGATTTTGGGGTGCTCTTTGTGGTTCTGGATTACTCTTTCTAGGGGTGGTGTTGCGGAAATTTTTTTAGACAGTAGGAAATTGTTTTTTTTTTTTATGGAGCGTAACCTCTTGATTTGCGATTTGATTAAGGCAGGTTTTTGTATCAATATTGAATAATCAGATATGTGTTCTTTGAATCTATTCCGACGCATAATTCCTCCCAATTTTTGTTTAAGAATTTTTCTATAATTGAGAAAAAATTAAGGAAATTGAAGCATTTGATGGAAAAAGGGTGGAAAAGCCTTAAATGACATGTCAAGAAAATCGTTTCCAAAGTTTTGATTGTAGTATTACTTCATTAAAAGTAATCTAATTGGACTCCGGAATAGTAATTGAATGTAATTACAGTATTTTTCATGAAATAATCAAAGGCGGATTTACCTATAGGCTGAGTAGGCTGCAGCCTATTGCAGCAAATCTTAGGCAAAAGAAATTAAAAAAGATAGTAAAATGTTTTTGCTTGTAACGGTTGATCTTTTCGTCGATAATAATACTGTAGATATCGGTTCTAAAATAAGATGTCTCGTATAAATAGAGCCTTAAAGTGTGTTATGGAACCTATATTTGCATATTTGCACTGCATATGTGAATAAAACATAAGAAATGGCGGTAAACACTTGATGGCTAGGAGCGCCAACTTTCAAAATCCGCCCCTGGAAATAATACCATAATGAAGTCTCTGTAATCGATACATTTGAAATGGTATTTTTGCCTATGTGCCCTTTTTTCATCCAACGCCTCAATCGTTATCAATTCTTAAATTTTTTGATCCTGGGAATTATTTAAAATGTTTGCCATTTGCATTCACAACAATGTGTCAATAATACAAATGATTACGTGTCACAATTTTTGAATGGAGAAGAATTTGATAGATTTATTGGATATTGTATGAATGTGTTAAACAGTAGAACATGAATTACCGACTCCATATTTGTAATATACAGTGCTAATTTTTGGATGACTACAATTAAATCATGGTCCAAGTTTTACTCGTATAAACATGGTTCTACTGAGCTATTATTTTTAATTATTATACTCTAAATGAATTTATTATTATAATTTACGAAATAATATATGTAATGATATAAATTCGCAGTTGAATTTTAACTTATTTGTACTGAAAGTATGTGCCCATAGGTTTTATTAATTAACATATTTATTAAAGTGAGAAGTTTGTTTGAAAATATGTGGTGAATAACGTGGGTTTGAAAATATTTGGCCACCACAACCCTAAGCGATTATTCAAGGGTAGACCCCCTGCATACTGCAGGACCCATATGTTTCCTGGTTTATTAATTCATCTGCTGCGTGAGTCCTTTGTTTAATCAACACTTCAATTATGTTGGTTTTGAATTTTTGAATGTTGCAATTCTGCTATTCACCATTATCCAAAATCTGTTCACTAATAAAAACATTCTTGTCGCTTTTATGGTGTTACTAAATTAGTTGAAACAGAAGTAAAATAATTATAGCAAACTTTGAAGCATCAAATGACACAAGGTGACCTTGATAAAAATTAATTACTAGACTGCAGATAATTATGTATTTATAAAAATGATAACTATGCAGAAATCTGTAACATTATTGATAAACGTCCAAATATATAAAATATAATACTAGTTACGATTCTTATAAAATAAGATACATTGTTACTCAACCTTCAATTCTTTATCTAATTAATTTTTAAAAATGTTATTTTGCATAAAAATCCGCATTCTACTAATACCTCGCCACGACTACAAGCCACTTAAATGTCAGAATAGGAAGTGAAACATAAAGATACCAGATAAATGTGCGAAATAGTTTCGAATATTAACCCCTTGTTCTATGTTAATGTGTGACACTTGTTATGCGAATTATGCTTCAAGTATTAAAATAAACATTAATCAATAATTCCAAGTGAAGAAAAAGTAAAGTTGAAAAAGTTTTCAGTAACTGCAAATTTGTAAAATTATTGTTTGATCTCATGCAATTAATAGATAGAATATTTGATGTCTTTATCTACTATTTAAAATAATTTATATATTTGCAGTCCAAAAAAATGGTAGGACAAGGAATAATTATTCTTCTTTCCACGAAGAGTGGAGAGCAGATGCAGTTAAAGTAGTATAACGTGCTAAATAAAACAGAACATTCAATTAAAGTTAGAGACCGTCATCAACACTCCCCACTGATGGCAACACAGGAGCCCATCAACGCCTTATTAAAACTTCACATCTTTATTATGGGGAGTCCCCCACGCAAACGTCAAATGTCACGATGAACGCAGCCTTACATCATGGTTCGCAGCCCGGATCTTTGACGCGATTTCAAGGCAAGCGGGGCATGAGAAAATCTCGAATGCCGGTTAGTTACCGCAAACTTTATGGACTTACGGGGAAGTTTTCGCCGTGGAACGGCAGCATAAAAGTGAGGCATCAACGTGCAAGGAACTTTAATAAAACCGTGCTTCCTCGCTTCCACCCCCCCCCCCCCGTTCGCCCCCTCTTCGCCCGTCATCCACCGCTCCGCCACCCCGTGACCAACCGCCCCTCTCCGTACCCCCGACCCTGTCTATCTTTCTCTCTGCACCGGGGCACAAAAAGGGATGAGTTTCACGATATCACAGTGCAATTATCTCCGAGGAAATGAGCTTTGCATAGGCACCGGGAACGTATGCAATACCCGGGCGAACTTATATATGAAAGAGGTCGCGCAAAGTAAAGGCTCAGTATTTATACGTTCCACGAGGTAAAACGGCGTCTTAGGGGCGTTCAAGCATTTATGGTGCACGTTCCAGTTTTGAAAAGGACGCGGGAATGCTCGCGGTGAATCGCCGTCCCTTCCGTCCGGCCATGATTTTAAAATCCCCGGGAAATTAGTTGACAGACCGAGGGGCAGCTGATGAACCTGGCGAAAAATCTCTTCGTTAGATTTAATAGGGACGCGACCTTCGTGCTACGTGCGCCCCCTTGATGGGCGATGAATTCTTTAGGGAATTTCGAGTGGGCCGCGTTCAAGACGGCGGCCGTTAAGGGACGATTTCGACGGGCGGGATCAAATTGCATGGCTGCTCGCGTGAATGAGCGATTACGAAATGGAAACGGGGACCCGAAAGGTAGAAAGACCTTTTTTACCGGCCTTTCTTCCTCCCCTTATGCGACTGAGTTTTTCTTCCTTTTTTTCGGCGAAAACCACCCCGGGCCTCGGGTAAACGTACCTTGCGGATGCGAAGCTGTTAGTAACGAATAGAATTTATGATTAATTGGTTCCTTCAGCTTTTTTTATTACCGTGGGATATTCATTGCAAGCTTTTCAGTGCGTTAAGGACGAACTTCAGTAACAATCTTAGTCAGAAGTTTATCAATTTCCAAGATATTAATAAGTCGACAGCGAATCTTTATAAGCACACAAAGAATTGGAACTTGAAAAACAGTCTCATAGATTTTTTGCATACTTAGCACTGCCATAAATGTATAAAATCCGCTGTTTATTAATAAGATTTTATCTTGTGGTGAAAGCAAATATTGATCTTTTGTCATAAACTTATTTTTTGAAATGTTAGGTCTTGAAATGCATCTGTTAGCAACTTCACTATTAATTTTGTAATATATTTCTCATTATTACGTTTTCTCATAAGAATATATGATAATGATAATTCAATATATTAAATTGAAAGTTAAATAATTTAAAAACTACTAAATCAATTTTTTTTTTAATTTTGCGGGATATTTTACAAGTGCATAAAGATTCATTCCTCCAATTTTCAAAGATTTTTGCTTATTTTTAATGTTACTGAAGTTGATCCTTAATTTAATTCAGTAGGAAATTTTCTTGGATAAATTTTTTATTTTGTCAGAGTTTTCTAAAGGAGCCCATTTTTATAGTTTAACCTTGTTGTTCCCCACGGATCTATTTGACCCTATTCTGCATTTTACACAATTAAATAACTGTTCCCATAATAATAAAAATATAAGGAAGTCAGTGTTAATATTTACATTTATTGTTCCTTGATATTCTGTAAAATGTTATTAACCGCATTCATAATAATATGTCAATAATTCAAGTTTTAATAAATCAGATTTTTAAGAGAACAGAAAGATAAAGAAGTACATAGAAACATTCGAAAGTTTTCTTAAAACTTATAGTTTTTTTTTATTTTTCACTTAGCCGCAGATTACCTACTAAACGTAAATTAGTATTACTCTGTCACTAATTGTGCTACTCAGTGGCTTCGAAATAAGAACTAACAACTAGCGAAACATAAAAAGTTAAGAGATGTATTACTTCTCATTACTTGAAAAATATAAAATCGTATGAAAACTATATTAGACAAATATTTAGTGACCCAAAGTTAGGATAATATAAACGTACTTATAATTATATGTACATTTGATTTTTATTTGGTAAATAAAAAATTTTATTGCAATTAGGAAATGTAATTCATAAATTACTTTCTTTATTCTATGATAGTATTCTGCTCATTTTAAAGCATAAAATCGGGATAACAATGATCTCTTTCTTTACGATTTTTAAATTAAATCTTGGAAGGGTATTTTTTCATGATCATTATATTTTCAATGCTCCACTTTGTTCCAAAACCCATATAAGATTTGAACATACAATTTTCCAAAATAGACACAAAGGTTCTCCTTGAATAAAATACTCCCCCACTTTACCAAATTAATTCCCAAAGACTGTTTCTAATAGATTCCAATCTTTATTCCATGTCTTATTCATATGTTGTTAAATTCATGTTTGTAAAAAATTCCAACAACACATTTGAACTCACTGAAACTTAATATAATATTACACATTTCCTATAAATTCATTATATTCTCCAACATAATTTCCAATTATTCAGAACAAAAGCCTTTGTTATATTAAAAAAAATCGAACTCCTAACAGATTCATCAAATCTCAAACCTTTCTCCACAGCATTATAAACTTGTCTCAGCTCTCTCGCAGTGAAAATCTGCTTTGCACAGTAATTAATTTAAACCACAATTACCTGCAGCCACGTATTAAGCACCAGAATCCCCGCAGAAAGAACGAAGCGGAGTTTCCTCGAATCGTCGCAAAGAAATTCTAGCTAATCCGGTAATTCGGGTTCATAGAGAATTCCATGAAAACGGTGGCCGAAGAGCGCGGATTAGCCTACGCACTGGCGGAATGAGCGGCCCACTCTTAAGTTCTCCGAGCGAGTGCAAGCGGGTTCCCTCCGCGAAGGAGGAGGCAAGGGGGTCCTCGGGTGGAGGGGTGTTCTCTAAGCTGAATAATTCAAGCTCTCATTAGGGCGACAAAAGCACCCTGATGGATAGCTGCTTGGCTCCGTTGCCTGTCGTTTGTATGGTGCCACACGTACTTACACATCTCACGTTTCCACCCGCTGTTACCTGACCGTGTACGTACGCCGACAGGCTCTTACACGAGCCTGGAATACATGTAGGCGCGCAAACAACCCATAGACCCGTTCACCCAGGCCCGACCTCTTCCAACGACTCGCTGCGTTTCTGCGTTCTCCACCTCCGGCCACCACTAAGCCACCCTCGTCGCGTTCCACCCTGGTTTGTAGCTATTAACTACTGATTTTTTCTTATTTAGTAGATGCGAGGTGATGGAGTGCACGATTAACGCATGTGAAGTCAATTTTTATTTTTTTTTTATTGCATTTATGGGGAATAGGGATGCGAAGCTTTTTTATGCAATTTTTTTAGGGTATATTGAGGGTGGAAATTTGATAGATATTGTGGGCAAAAGGAAAGTTCATTATACGAGTTGACATTTCTTCTACAGGGTGTAACAAAAATGTTGCAGTTCCTTGAAAGGGGTGATTCCTTAGGTGATTTTAAATAACTTTTTCCTTAACGAAAATCTTAGGTGGGACTTTGTTAACGAGTTATTAACGAAAAACACCGACCAATCACGGAGCGAGTACAGCGGATTAATGATGACGCGGACGATGGCGGGCCAATGCTACTCGCAGCTGGAGCCTGCGCTAAACTTCATCCACTATATTCGTGCCTCTATTGGTCGATGTTTTTCGTTCATAACTCGTTAACAAAGCCCCACCTAACATTTTCGCTATGGAAAAAGTTGTTCAAAATCACCTTAGGAATCACCCCTTCCAAGGAACTGCAACATTTTTGTTACACCCTGTATACAGGGTATTAATTTTAACTCAGGCACCTAAATTATTTCTGCTACTATTGCAAAATGGAGACTAAAATAGAGACTACATGGGATATAAATTATGATGCAGATAAAAAAAATCTTACAAAGGTCATTTTAACGGTTTTTTCCAAGGTTATCGAATTTTTTTTATATATTAACATGCATTTTTTTAACGCGGTAGTTTTTATATGTGGTAGTCAGCGTTAAAAGATGTTCAACAACCTTGGAGTGACCTTGAAGGCAAAAAATCAGTTTCATTTTGAAGAATACAAAACCAGTAAAATGAGAAGGGTGATACTACTCTTTTTATCGCCATCAGATGCACGCATGGAAACACTGGAAACCATTTATATCCTACATACAAGTGTAACACGACGATTTTTTCAGATTTGAAAAATGTAAACAATTTTTAAATTCTGCATGAGATTAACTCTGGAAGTACGTACGGATTTTGTGTTTCGCTGTAAACTTTTTTGTTATAAACAATTTTTTCACATAAATTTCATTTAAATAAGGAATATTTTTTCAATAATGCACCATTCTTACAAAAAAACGATATTTCTCAAATCCCATGTAGAACTCAAATATTGTTCGCTTTTGTTCCCGGTTAAAAATTGGAAGAGAAATCTTTTCCCACGTGCAACTTTCTTCCTCGTTAGTTGCGGAGCTGTAGCATCACAATTTTATATCAAAAAACATTTTTCAAAAATTGTAATCATACTTAAAAAAATGTATAATGAAGGCCATGAAAGAGATTTTGTATTCCAGTCACTATTTTCACTAAAAAGTTCTCGGAATCGGACTACTTGTTCTAGACGCTAGTCATATTACCCTTTAAATTTCAGTTGCTGTTATATATCTGTAATCTGTAATTACAATACCATTTTTATTAGAGGGTTAGTTTAATTAATACGCTTTGTAGATCCTTTTTTCTTTTTCTTTTTTACTGTCTTCATTCGGAAAAAAAAAAATCTAAGAAAATGATTGTTATCTATATTATCTGTTCCTTAACAAACTATTGAACTTCAATCATCTGCCTTAACACCGACGTATAAATTCAACAAACATTACTACCTCCAAGGTGCTAAAAAACCAAAGAACTTCACAGTCGCAAATCCACTATTACACTGTAATCCACATCTAAAGTACGTTTCAATCGCATCAAATCGAACCCCGCCTTACCTAAGCTCTCTCAATTACGGCCAACTACACCCCCGCAGTTATCCATCGCGCAGTTTGCTCTCTCATTACCGCTCATTATTACAGAGACTCCTTCCCGGGATTGTAAATATCCTCCCGCCTCCCTATTTATCTCTCCAACTTTCCCCCTTTTGCCACGGCAGCACCGCCACCCCCCACCCGCCCCGTCAGCCCCTAACACCTCCCGTCCAACCTCTTTGTTTTATTCCGAATGTTCTTTCATTTCTTAAAAGGTTCTCCGGTGATAATTAGCACAATGCGCACGGCTGCATTAATTATTACCCGTGCTAATTACCCGAGGATAAATCGCTCGGCGAAGGGGTGGCTGGCCGGCGGGCGGGCGGATTCGAAGGTCGTCGAGGCGGTTCGAGGGGGTTGGCGGTCCGGCAGGGGCGGCCCATTACCGTTATTGCTGCAACAAACCGTCCAACAACAGCGATAAATACCAGCGAGAGGCTGGCGTTACAAATGTCTCTCTGAGTTATGATTATTTAGCGCGGTACACGCCAGCCGGGATCGTTCGTTGTGGCTTGCAAAACGGCTGCTGTTTGGACGAGTTTACGCGGCCGCAGCTTTTCTCTTTCCAACGGTCCGCTGGTTCTCCGTCCTCCGTCGTCTCTTTTCGCGGACGAGGGAAAGCGTTTCATCTTCTTTCGTCGTCGTTTCTTACGCCATCTTTTTGCCACTCCTGCGTTCCTACTTTGCGAAAAGGTATTAGAGATTTTCTTCGGTACGTAAAAAAATTACTGCGCTGTTTATCTGTTAAACAAGATACCTTTTTATCGTTGTGCAAAGGTATGTTAGGGAATGGCGCGGAGTGATTAGGATAATGCGTGATGGTCTTGATGCTTTGTAACGATTGAACTTTGCGGAAGTGTGCAGAGTTCAAGAAATTGAGGAACATCATGGGAAATGGAGTAATAGATTTACATTAGAGATCAGTTTTTGAAGTTTATGTGTTTTTTATGTGATCGAATGTAAAAGATTGTGAAGCGATAAATTATTTTTATTCCTGGGACGAATGTGAAAGCTGCTGGGAACTCGGTTCTTAAAAATGTGTCAAACAAGAGAAGTTTCAAGTATTATACAGTGGGAATAGCATTGCAGCAGCTAAACTTCCATAATACTATCAACAATAGAAATTCTGGAGTGTTACAAAGTACGAGAGAATGGAATTACCCTTTCTTGAGGCTTTACATGCCCAGAATAGACAATGAAGGAAACTACAAGCCGCATTGTAAGATACACTTCTTGCGAAAAATAAGAATTCACCTTGCACAATACGGTAAAAAATACTGTGGCGTATTTTTGCAAGCGTATCAAGGAAAAGGTTTCGTTTCTAGGGCATCTTTCAACTTCCTTGACGCTGTACATTATCGAACTAAAACAATCAATCACGATAATTTAATACTAATTCTTAAATTATAATAATTTTGTAATAGTTTAAACAAATATTTGTAGGATAAGTTCAATCGACAACTACTGAAATATTAAAACTGTTACTCACTATGTAAGAATAAAATGGAATTTGTTTTGGGAAAGGAATTCTTAAAAATTTAAGTAATATTCTGTAATTTTCATTAAAACGATATTGCCATCCTCAAAGAACTATGATCTTTGAAATTTTTACTGTATCGCAGAATAAAACAAAAATTTATGTCTTTTCGAGACGTTTTAAAATTTTTACTTTACTATAAACATTAATAAATCACGGATTTTAATATAAGAAACTCTATTCGATTTCAATTAGTATTCGTAACACTCACAGCGCTATAATCTGTTTCGAGGCTCTATCGATAATGCTGCTTGTAATATTAAAATAATATCGTGCACAGCACATCTAAAATCGAGATACAAAAATGCATCTCAGCTCTAATCAAAACCCCGTCAGTAATTGTTCAGATCAAACCTATACATCATCGTTAAAAAAAACTCGAATTTTCTGTTTTGCTTGATTAACGTCAACTACTTTATCCACAAACGGTACGTGCTTTATCGCACTGAATAAATTATTTGAACGTATTTTCACTTGCAAGATAAAACTGTATTTCACGTAAGTTGATCAAACGAGTTCATATCTAAAACAAAGCGAATGGAATAAGAGACTTACTAAACAAAGAAATCAATGAAGTTAGCTGCAGAGCAAAGGTTAAATTAAATGATAACAGGGCACTCAAGGTTGCCTTGCAGTGACGCTTACGAATTTGACATACATTGTTTGTTAGGACAGTGATCACCGCGTTTCCTGTGTTCAGTGAACAATGCGCTTTGTGTGTTCAACTTGCAATGTGTTTTAATGTGAAGTTTGACGTAGTTTCGTGACGAAAATATTTTTCTCTTTAAAGGATAAACATTTTAGTGGTAAGAACTCGAAGTACTTTTTTTTAAATGTCTTAATATTGCAGGAAAATAGATGAATAAATATCACTTCATAAATATTAATGTGCGGTTATTTACACAATAGTTATAGCTTGCGATAATAGCTTATCAGTTGTTTTTAACTACGTAAAACATTTTTACAATTAATGCAATCAGTTTTTCGACACTTTTGTTCCATTTCTTGAATTGTAGAAAGTTGTTAGAAAAGGAAGAACTAATGCAGAAATATTTTGGTATTGTCTAGTTAAAGAAATACACAGTGATAGTGGATAGTGTTAACTATTTTCACGAAAGTCCGGCGAATTTGAAGTTCACTATAATAATTCTGTCGGTGTAAACGTAAAACGCAAGTGCTTTGACCTCGTCTGAACTTCAGAGACTAGTTTCAAGGCTTCTGAGCTACTTTACTAGAAACTGAATTACTAATGACACAAATATCTTGAAGGAAATATTTCTGTCAATGTTAAACGTGCAGTCAATTCGTGGAAGCAGCAACATATTTTTAACCCTTGTATAGAATTTATGAAACCACTACAATTACGCAAAATTTAAGTCAAAATGTTCAATATTACGCATTCACCTAAAACAAAGATACAATAACAAAACATAAACTTATTTCATCATTTAGACTATATATTTCGACGTTTTATTTATTATGGAAAAAATTAATTCCGATACTAAATTTTAAATGTTAATTTCTGATATGTAATTATAGATACATATAAAAGCTAATTCGCCAAGAAACCACCAAGTTTAATATATTTATGTTATTACGTTGCTATTCTGCACATGCTGATTTCTTTATGGCACAGTTAGTGGACGTGCTTGCCAATTCAATCTTCAACTTCTGACTGAAGTTAAATGAAAATGTATACAACGCATGATAGTCTGAAAAACAAATTTTTCTTTAGTGCGACGTGATTTTCCTACAATTTTTTTAGTTATCCTTGTGTTAAAAGTTAATGGAAAAAGATTATGTTGCATTAACACATTTAGCAACTCGATTTGTGCAAACCCACTGACTGTTTTTTCCTGTTAACGTAAAAATATTTTCTATACTTTTAACATTCTCTAATTTTTTCTTTTTGGTTCTTCATATGGAGGGTTCAGAATTTGTGGTTGTAAAGCAAAACGACGTATGTCACCCTTTCAAAAAATTTGATTGTATGCCATAATTGAAATCTAGAAAATAGAATTCACATTTTTATCACAGAAAAAAGGGATTAATAGAATGTTTTCCATTAAAAATAAGAATATAAGAAAATTCGAGTACAAAGCACAGTATTGATGTTTGAAACTTTAAACGCGAATGTCTCGAAAATGAAAATATGTGAAATGCGTTGCTTTACCCGTGTTTTAACTTACAACCACAGAAATATTCTTTGTAACAATTTTTAATCAACAAAATAATTTAATTATAATATTAAAATTTCACTAATAGAAAATGGTACTTATATGCACTACAAAATAATGTAAAACAATTTCTCACTTAGTTATCCCTGTTAATATGTACATGAGATCTCCATGTATCGCTTTTTCTCCCTTTCACAATTTTTGTCCTTTTTTCTGTCTTTGCCTAGTACGGTATTTTAATACTTTCTCCTTTATCTGTTTATTATAAAAAAGGAATATGTAGTCTGAAAGGGATCTAACTCTGCATTACCGACGACTCTTCATTCGTTCACAGTAGTAATTGAAAACTTCACCGCTACGTCGCACCACTATGCAGAATCTTACCGACTATGTTAAAACAGATACGACTGTAGATACACCACCATTTTTTTATTAGTTCACAAACATCTCCATGAGGAAGCGCTGGATCCTAGAGTTCAAAAAAGTCCGCGAACATAAAAAACAGCGGTCAGACGGATCAGGTTTTCTGAATAAAAATTTCCATAAGCGCCACGCAATTTCAGATGTAACTAATGAGTACTAATTATACTATTGTACTAAAAACCTTTCGATAAAACAAATTACATAATTACCAGGAAAAATCAGACACTGACAATACTTTGTAGACTAAAAATTTTCAATTTCCTATACATTACCGTGAAGTTGCAAAGTGAGATCAAAGAATATTAAAAAATAAACCCCTAAGATAAAAACTCAACCACCAGCGACTTATACACTCAAACCTGGATAACGCGAATAGTTAGAGGAAAGCTTCAAGCAACTCACACAACCCCAGTAAAATTGCACTCGTGTGTCATGGAAGCAAAGTAGGAGAGATGAGTCATGGTGGGGGGCAACGTATGTCCAACGTCCCACAATTCTACCGTCGCCGATTGTGCGTCGCATATCCCCACGCGATGCGCGTTTCCCTCCACGTCGCGTTGAAACTGGTCCGCTGGAGGGGGTCAGGTACATCGTCCTCGTGGTATCGCGGGTCAAGAGGTAGGGGTAAGGGCGGCGAGGGGGAGGCAAAGCGAGCAGAGATGGTCGCGGGGTTCGATAACGCAGGCTTGACCCGTCTAATTACTCGTATTTACTCGCCGAAGGAGAAGAGGACGGCACGGAGCGACGCAAAACACGACGAGTCCGGGGTAGTCGCCGCCGAGGAAGGTCATCAGCGAGGAACCAACAAAAGATGGCCTGCCCAGAGAGGCCGGTCGCGGCGCTCACAGTCTCCCTCGTCTACCTTCTGGCGCTCTTCGGTGAGTTACTAGCCTCTTGTCACCGTGTAGTTGGCCCGCCTGCTTTCTCTCTTCGTGTTCCATCCGATGCGTGGTGTTTCTCTCCCGCGCGATCCCCCATCCCCGCTACTTTCGAATCCCGGTGTCCGGCCAAACTTCATTCATTAAAAACGAATCCCGACGAGGTGGGGGAACCCCGAAGAGAGATCGAGAGTCGCTGGCTTTTGACAACGAGCTCCGTCAGACCTATGCATCGTTCTTTAAAGCGATATCCCCTGCTCGAACCGGCCGGCTGATGGGCTACATGTGTCCCGACGCCCTAATAAAACATGTCTTTAACCAGTTGCGCTACTTGGACTTGTACGCGTTGTTGTTCCGGAAGCTCGCGGTGTTTATGTTGTTTGGAAATCGTGTTGCGTGGCTGCACGTTACTTTTTATGGAAAATTGATATCGGTTGTTTTGGAATTAATAGAATGATTTAGTAGTATTTGTTTTATTGTGTTTAGAATAGAGTTTAAATATTTTGTATTATATTGATTACGGTTTTCCTACACAATTTCTTCTCGGTAATTGATCTGGAATCTGTTAGGAAATCCATGCTGCAGCCTTCGGAGATCTTGTTTTGATTGTTTTTGTGACTCACGTAGTTCGTCACCGATACACGCAAAGTTTGAAGTCCAGAGCTAATTTATTATAGACATGTTGCTTTGCAAAAGGTTAGAAATCAATGTTAATTGAGATTCTCTTTTTTCAGGTTCCTATTGTCAAATGGCACCAGGTAAATCACCGATTTTTATTACATTTATTAGAAACTAAATACGGACGAATGAAGGAATCTTTTCCTTATAAGAAAAGCGAATTTTTCTTGTAAGAATTTTCCCATAATACATATTCTATCGAGGAGGATTCAGTTCAACGTGCTACTGAATCCATAAGATACGAAAGAATTCAAGCCTGTTTGGCGAGATAACTGATGCTAGGAATTCTAGACGGAGCAACTTTTCATGATTGGGATACCTTCGTTCCTCGTCCCATTTAACACCTGAACCTGTACCTAAAAGAGAAACACGACCACCAATAATATTTTTTTACATGTCTTAATAATTCTTCTCATAATTTCAATAATTTTTTGTAATTTAAACAACTTTTGTAGAGTTTAAAAAATTATTAGTCACCTAAGTCATGATACTTAAAATTTTTAGTAGACTGTTTTTAGTGAATTTTATGTGTTCCCCTTCGCAATTCAGCAGCACCTAATTTCAGTCAATTTTCATCGTTAACCACGAAAAGCCATTTCGTAGTCTGAAATTACCTGAATTTATCTTGTATATTGTATATTATTACGTGAGAGGGAATAGCATTCCCGTGTCTCTTTGTCGTGTAGCAGGGACTCGACGAATTAACGGTGCCTATCGCGAGATTGTGTGCGTGATACGCGAGTGCGTGGATACGTGCATGCAGAAGAATGCCAATCTGGTATGTACTGGCTTTTAGAAAAGTGATCCAGACTGATGTTACTGTGTGCGTCGAACGTCTGCACGCATGTATATACAAGGTGTTCCAAAAATATTAATTTTGAAAACAAAATCATATGTTAAAATCTTACATTTAAGAAAAATATTGTAGTAGATTTGAATTTAAACGTTTTAAGTTCCTGATACATAAAAAAATCGAATATAAACTACAATTAATTCTGGAGTTCAATTATTGGATTTATTTTAGTTTAAATGATTTGAAATGTATTGTTGAATTCATTCTTCCAGCTTCAATTTTACTCGAAATTATTGATTCAGTAGATTTACTTAAATACTTTTTGGTTATTTCATCATTTGGTTATTTTTTATTTGAATTTTATGCTTTTTTTCATATGAATTTAGAATATTTAATGTGTTTCTCTGAGTGAGAATTTTATTTACTTTCGTAGTAATTTTGAGACACCCCTTATGTACAACTTTGTGAACACAGGATGCATTTTAAATTAGAAAACCGGCGTCACGCAGGGTACGATTTCGTGCTCAATTTGCCGAGTAAGTATAAAGACTACGTTGACATAAGTGTCAAGTAATTACTACCTTACGCAAGTTTCACGTTACAAAAAATGTTATAAAAATAAATACGATTATAAGTTCATTTTAGAGTACGCTAATATGCTAACTCAATAAGTAACGACAGTTTTGCTCCAACGGTTATTAATTAAATTCACGGTTTGACCATAAAGTCATGTCGGTAAAAACGCATTGATGTCATGTGCAATGAAAGCAAATTGAATTTTTTAAACAAGTTCTAGGTAATGTTTAAGAAATTATTCAAAATATTTGGGTATCAAACATTACCTTCTTATTTCAATAAAAAAATAGTAAATTAATTCCTCGAGCTACTAAATTAAAATCAATATTCATCACAAAACTGCGGATGTTTGTACATTTATGAGAAATTTAAATAAGCGAAAATATAGAAGAACATGCATAGACGCAATATAAAAGGCAGAGCATATATTACACCATTTATTAAAGAAGACGCACTGTGATTCAAATTTCATTACTTTGTTGTACTTGTAAAACCTTTAATTTGCATAAACATCCACAGTCTAATCATCACACTTCCAAACTCAACAAATTCGCAAAACTCTGTGATCAGAAAACATTTAAATCTCCTACAACCACTCCAAACTCCATCCAAAAGTCTCGCCAAAACATTATCTCCCCAATATTCCAATAGTTATCGCTCACCAACGTCGGATATCACAAAAACGGAAAAACAAAGGCGATTATTTCATAACTCCAATCGCTGCACGATCGAGCATCTTACACCGACACGCGTATCGGCTGTCGCACACAAAAAAGAAACAATCTCACACAAACTTATCACCCACATGCCTCTGGGATCAGCGACGCACGCGCACAGAGAAACCCGGTATCCTGTGTGTCTCATCGGTTTAGACGAGCGATTCCAGATCAACAATGTTTGTCAGTCAACGCGTGGCTCCTCGCCGGGTCACATTCCAAAATTGACGCGCGTCGCTGCGTTCCCCGTTCGGTCGTTGTCTTCGGCCATACAGCGCGGCAACGCCGAAGCGACTCCGGCCGATTTTCGACGATTTCGCCCCGGCCATGTACTGGAAACTGTGCGTGATTCTTGCAGCGGTGGCCGGTGCCACCAGAGGCTGGGACGTGGGAAGCGGCCTCAAGTACCGGCTGACGACGACCTTGCTCTTCAGCGAGGCCGAACCTTCGAAATCCAGCGGGGACGTTGGTTTCAGGCTCACCGGTGAACTGGATGTGACCGCCGTTTGGCAACTGCCCGCCGATCACCACAGCGTTTTGCTCAGGATCGAGGTATGAGGTGTTCCCTTTCGAAATGCGGAGCAGGTTCCTCCTGGCGAACTGTTTTGGGAGACGAATACCTTTGATAGTGCGCAATCGCGTCGCTATAGTCAATTGAATCGAATATGTTTGAGAGGAAGTGACCACGAATTTCTTGCTGACGTGTTCGAATTTCCCAACGTATTGAACTCCGAATTTAGTCAAGCTATATCCGGTTAAATACTTTTCAAGACACGTTTCGATCTGCCTTTTCGTGAAAAGGTTATCTGCTTGAAGCGTGGAACACACAAACACTCGCATTTATCGCTTTCTCGTTAGATAAATGCATCGTTTGCGGGATACCAGCGAGGCATTCGGTTTTAGAGCGTCGTAAAGATGTTTTAAATTGTGACTGTTGCGGTATCTTTGGAGCGTGTAGATTTTTGTACGTGGGAGCGAGATTGATTGCGAATACGATAATCAGATAAAAGATAAGAGCTGGTCAAAAAGAAATTTGCAAAGTGTTGGTTTTAATTAAGGAAAAGAGTAAATATTCTGATGAATGCAGATTAAGTTAACATGTTTTGCAGAATTATCTGAATAATAGATTTTGCTTGTGTCAGGATTTTTGATTTCTGAGAAATACTTTATGACAGTGATAGTGAATACGATAGAAAATACAATAATACAGTTTCTTTTTACATTACAGTATTTTTTACTATCATGCATCTTTTAAATTCTATTTTGTTTTTCTATGTAGTATCGTAAAATAGGGTGAATAAAAACAAAATTTTAGATCAAAAGAAATAATTCATTAACCAATATTATTTAATAAATATCATAAATATCATTAAATCATGGATATCAGTAACAATCTTAGCCAAAAGTTAATTAATTTCCAAGATATTAATAAGGCTTGTTCTTGCAGTGAAAAGTAGCCAGACATGTTAATCTTTTGTCATGAACTTGTTTGTTAGAATGTACTTAAAATGCAACTGTTAGCAACATCGCTATTAATTTTGTAATATATTTCTCAATATTGCGTTTTCTCATAAGAATACATGTTAAATCGAAAGTTTAATAATTTAAAAACTACCGAATCAGTTTAGCCAAAATTACTATTGCACAAATTTCTCCAACTTTCAAAGATTTTCACTTATTTTTAATATTACTGAAGTTCATTTAAAAAAAGAATTTTTTGTGACAATTTTGTTTAGTGTTTGATCTTTCTGTACACAAGATTTCATAACGTCCGAATCAATTTTTTTTAAATTTTGCTGGGGAATTTACTATTGCATAAAGATTCATTCCTCCGATTTTCAAAGATTTTCGCTCATTTCTACACTTACTGAAATCTTTAAGAACTTCTTTATTTTGATCTAAAGTGTTGTTTCTATTCAGCCCAGCGCAGCGTTTCTATTCACCCTCTTTTACGATACTGAACCACTATTTTTCCAATAATTAGACGGCTGTTGTTTATGTTTTTCTAATAAGTGCAAATATACAATGTTAAGAAAATGAAATATTAGGTCATCCTGAAAGTTGTCTCCCACTTTTAATCATTTTATGTTTCAACAGAAACTCTGTAAATTTTCGTCTTCTACCAAAACTTCAATTCTTCGTCCAAGTCCCTAAAATTACGAAGCATAAACATATTGACATCAACTTTCTCTTTATCTTCCACAGCTTATATCACCTCAACTATGGATCAAATCTCGAAGAGCTCCAGAGCCGGAAGGCTTCATCGAGCACTCATCCAAAATCAACGAAATCGCCCAGAAGCCTTTCCTGGTTTTCTGGCGAAATGGCGAGATAAAGACCATTTTCATGGACCCGTCAGAAAGCGTTTCCTCGGCGAATCTAAAACGTGGCCTAGCTGGACTCTTCCAGTACAGAATGTTAGATGACGACGTTCGAGAATGGGACGCCTCCGGTTTCTGTAACGTGACCTATCATTCCCTGGGTCCGAAAACGATAGAGAAACGGAAGTTCTCTTGCTCGCACAACTCTCTAGCTGCGAGAAAAAGACACCCGAATCCGCTTTTCGGAGTGAAACTTTCGAGCACTCGAAAGTCTAGCTTGGAACTGACTCAGAATAATCTGTTGAGTATGGTTCGTGAAATGGAGAGGCATAAAATGTCACTCGCTGCGAAATCGGAAGTTGGTACTATCGTTACCTCGGAGAGGATACTCGAACTGGTCCCTGGCACTCTCAGCGCCGAAAAAGTGCAGGCTGACACACTGAAACAAGCTGTCGTCGCCCTGCAGCCTGGATTCAAAGAGACCAATCTCGAACTTCAAACGGAACCGCTCGCTTGTCCCGGCGGCAGCTGTCAAACGGTCAGTTTGAAACTACTTTTTGATGGCTTTTGGCTGTGATGAGCATGTGTATGTTGCTCTTTGGTGGCTTCTCGAGATGAAAGAATTTATTTATAGATACTATTTCTTTCTACCGGGAGGCTGAATTTATGCGGACGTTGGGTATTTTCGTAATCGTCTTAGAAATTTATGATATTGACACAAAGACGGCTCCTTGGCCAATATCAATAGCCGTTATATCTAAAAACAGAATGAAGTTCAGACGTTTGTTTGGAGTGTCAACTTTGTCCTATGTTTACCCATGATTAGGAAACGGCAGACAAAGAAGAGGTTCGCGTTAAGTGATTCATACATTGTGTTCGTGTAATACCTGAAGCCTTTGAAATATTGTTGTGCAACGTAGAGACCACATATTTTAAGTATAGCTTAAATTGCTTAAATCAAAGGTGGACTGGCAGTAATTTTCGAATTAAATGTCAAATTATGTTACTAAAATTTTAACTAAATACTATACAAATAGAAGTTGGATTTTTACAATAAACTAATATTTAAAAAAAAAAAAACGGTACAAAGATATACACTGCACGTACAAATAATAATATTAGGCTAACTTGGCATGGTCGTTTTTTTCATAGTAATTTTTTTTTATCAGAACTAAGAACGTTGAACTTTTAGATTTTTCCCATTATATTATCAGTATTAATTGAGTCCCTTAATTGATTACAAAAATAAATAATATTAAGAATGCTTAAAGCATTTATCAATTCAATTTGAATATATTTTCTTTTGTTTCAACACAAAAAGAAGAGTCAGATTTGCATCATAAGTAAAATCATTACAGAAAAAAGCGAAATATTGACTGAAGAATTTATTATTAATAGTATGTATGAATTAATTTACTATTAAAAGAAATGTAGTTTTTCTTTTAAATTATTTTACCATAATTATTATTCTTTCATTTAATTTTCCCAAGGCCAAATTACATTTTGTTCTTCGTTTTTATAAAGCATTACAAACAAAGTCTACAAAAGTCCAAATTTCTCAATACTAAGAAAAGGAATTTACTTCATTTGTCAATTAAGGAGCTCATCGAACTTTCAAATCAAATTTCAACTTGATATCTTATCTGGAAGTTCGTTTTCATTTCCGAACAGACGTACTTCAGCTTCATCTAGTTATAGATTATATTATAAAAGTTATACAAGTTCATCAAAAGTAGAATATGCAATTTTTTTTTCTTTAACATTTTAAGTTCTGCGAATTTAAAATCACTGCACAGTTTGCTAAACTATTTCAATAAATCTACTTTGACAGTCAAACTGTTAATACTGATCATTTCTGAACTGCAAACAATTTTTTCAAATATTATCCAGGGATTGTCAGAGGTATTCAATCATTGTTATGCTTATCTTTCTAATGGATCACCTGGAGAAGTAATTCCTTGCATAATCACGCTATGCTATAAAAATACCCAATAGCCATAACAATGTCACGTCAATTTATCTTCAAGTACATCAATTAACTATACTCTGTCCTGATTGCAGCTCGAACAAGTACTGGAAGAGCACCGAAGCACCCTCGAAAGCAGCTCTCTAGGCACCACGAAGTCCGCTTCAGCATTCCTGAAATTAGCACCTCTAGTCAAATCCGCCTCGTCCGAGGAACTGCTCAAAATCCTGAAGAGTCCCCGTTATCGTCCAGTCAAGCCACAACTACTAGACATCATGGGTTCAGTATCAACATTAGCGGGTCACCAGGCAGCGATGAAGGTCCTGCGACAGGACGACGTGGGCGACGACACGGAGAGATACCTCTGGGCTCTATCTCTATCACCCACTCCGAACGCGGATATCGCGAAGGACATTCTCCGTCGGTCCGAAGAAACGATCCAGAACGACAAAGTGTCTGAAACGTTGGCCCTGACTGCAGCAGCTATGGCTCGTCACCTGGGATCCTCAGTGGCTATTGAAAAAGCTAGGGATAGTTTAGAGCTTGGGCTAGATAGCTGCACAGGGGAAGAATGCAAGCTGAAGTTCCTCAGAGCCCTCAGGAACCTGAGGAGCAAGACTACAATTCCTACGTTGCTGAAATATGCAGTTAGTGAGAGCAGAGCGATTAGCGTGGCGGCTTGGAAAGCTCTTGGTACTATTTCTAAAGACTCTTTGACTCCTGAGGTGAAGACTGTTGCTAGGAGAGTTTTCTACCAAATCGGTGGACCCAGAAGAGACAGCAGTGCCAGAACTCTGGCTCTGGATATCCTCCTCGAAGGCAAACCATCCAAAGAAGAACTCCAACGACTAGTAGATTACTTAGCAATCACTGACACTGCCTTTGAAATTCGGAAGTACCTGAGACAGCGCCTGGAGCAGCTTTCAGAGAAGAACCTCCAATTAGCGGCAGACTTGAAAGAGATTGTGGAAGCCAGTAGACAGAACATGGTTAACTATAATATATTCTCGCAACGTGGTTTGAGCACCGCCTTTACAAGAAGTTTTCTTAAATCGGTAGATAGTAATGGATCCTTGGTGACCGTTCAGGAGATCAATTCTGGACTCATGAAGCGCGGTATAGTCGACGTAATTTTGGAAGTAGACGAGCATGAGCAGGCCCTATTCTCTCTAGGCCTTTACGCGGGGGGTTTAGGCAGTTTTGTGTCATCCAACAGCGAGGAAGATTCCCAGGACGACGAACCAGCCACCGCCGGAATGGAAATCGACTTCCTAGGCGTTGGCATCCGGCCGTTCGTGTTCTTCTCAGGTCAGGGTGAACTCATGGGCCACGTCTGGTCGGGCACTGCCTCCGACAGAACTCCAGCATTCCAGGCTTTAACTGCCGTCCACAGTTATAGTGAATACATTCCATTATCTTCTGGTATTGTGGCTGAAATTGATGTTCAAGGCGC
The DNA here is from genome assembly GCA_030770465.2 of Perdita meconis. Classification (NCBI taxonomy): domain Eukaryota; kingdom Metazoa; phylum Arthropoda; class Insecta; order Hymenoptera; family Andrenidae; genus Perdita; species Perdita meconis. Next base: position 20,967,403 of record JASKOS020000004.1, read on the forward strand.
AGTGAGCTTTGACCTGGCCGGTCAGATCCAGCTGAGTCTGTGGTCCAGGAACGCTCAATCCCTCGTAGATCTCAAGTCCGGAGTAGTGATCCAGGGTGGCACCAAGGTGCGATCAAACTTCGTGCAGAGCATGGCGGAGTTCTCGATGACAGTGGAGCCCAAGTTAGAGCTCGCCACTGACGTGGATTTTTCTGGGCCTGTGTCCTTGTGCATGAGACTCAGTCAACCGGAGAGTGTGGCGAAGTACCAGATATACAAAGTTGAAAGAATAGCCGGCAGCAGGCACGCGTTGAGGAAGACCAGGAGGATGAGGCTGTACAATGCGGGGAAGTCATATTTCCTCAATAGGAAGAACAACGAGATGTGCTCGAAGGTGTTGTGATGTCTGACAGAGTTTATCGTAACGATGTCATGGAATATATTTTTTCTTCTGCGCGTTTCGTCGGACGTTTCGGTGTCGCGTGTGTTGAATATACATAGGTGTAATATATTTTTATACTGTGTATCTCGTGCGTGTGCGTTTCAGCGCTACGATTCCTGGAGTTCCGATTGTTCTAAGTCATTCCGGGATCGGCGAGTTCGCCCATTTTTTATCTACGATTGTTCGATGAATTTTCATGCGGTTAGTGTTGGACACAAGTTTCGAAAGTGTGAGTTACAAAAGAGTGAGTTAACAGAGATCTAAAGCAAGTTAAGGACTTAAAGTACATATAACTTTGTACGTGGAATATATTTATTTCAACATTGTTACGCGTTGAATTCCATGAAGTAATATAAAATACATAAAAATCGAAATTATAACTTTGTAAAACGAAGCATTTACTCATTTTATATTTTTAGATAAGGATTCAAAATGACACGAGATGTGAGAAAACAAAAGAAAAATTGATGAAATAAATTACTCAAGATATTAAAGTTATCACCGATGTCCCCTATACTTGCTGCGAAGTCCCATAATTTCACAGTTTCCCATAATCCTTCATACGTCGCATTGATTGTTTTCAACAATTTAGCGACACCCGCACTCAGCGACGACCATATCCTCATACCCATACTGATACGTCAGAGTCCCAGTAGCATCCAAATACAGCAGACTAGTCGGTGCCAGCCTAGTGGGAACGCAACAAGCCCTTCCCACCGGCTTGTTTCCACTTTCCACACCCTGAAGAGCTCCATGCACAAGTGTCTGAACTATCGCGTGCTTCGTCGGACTGAGATGGTCTCCGAACGGGTAGAAACACTTTCCAGCGCATTGATACGCTTCGTAGCCAGGCGGTGCAACGACCCACTCGTCATACGCGATCAGCGCGAAGTCCACGTACAAAGAACGTCGTCTGCAAGAATTCCTGCGTCTTCTGCGACCGTTCTCAACTTCCTCTTGATCATCTTCTTGAATAGATCGTCGGAGACGCTTCTTCTTTGTCTTGCTATAGCTCAACAGGAGTATAGGACCATCTCCACCGGGATGATAACCGACTCTTCCATAAACCCGGAACCGGACGATGTTCCCCTTTCTCGTGGCGACAGCGGAAGTGACGTTGAAGGCCCTCCAATTGTCATCCCGTCTCGATTTACAGGTGTCCGAAGTGTTCACCCAGCCTAAACGCACTCTGAGGATTGCCCCGGCGACTCCCAATAGTTCCGCGGATTCCAGATTTTCTTCAGGACCCATTGGAGGCACTGAGAACACCAGGATCTTCGCACCGTCGTTCATTCTTCCTGAGACATGGATCGGTTGCAGAGCTCTGACTATGTCCACGTCGGACTTCCGGTGATAGAGTTCTAGCATGTACCTGGACACCGCGCCTCGGAATTTCCTGTGACTTCTTTCAGCGAGTCTTCTGCTAGTCCTGTTAGAACGATGCAGCGCCGAGGGAGAGGAAGCTGGGAGAGAAAGGTCGAACTGTATCGAAGCTTTCGCGTGCACTGTAGATGTCTGCCAGGAAAGAGTGCCTGTCTTCCAGAGGCCGTAGACGCAGAAGGCCCCGGCGACGAGGAGAAGAAGATACTGAGAGGGACTCATGCCTCGTCACAGTATGAACTTTGAACTGTCTAGAAGGTTCACGTGAAGGGAACCGCGAAAGGTCGCATGATTTCGACACGGTGCCGATCGAACCCTGCATTGAACTGCAACCAGATCCTGGCTCGGCCGTGCATGCTGAAGGACCGCGGCTGAAATAGCTGCCAATGGAGAGCCAGGCGTTTGAAATTGCCGCTGGAATGCCGTTATCGAGTGGCAGCAGGCCGCCACTCGAATGCGAACCACCCCGTCGGGTGGCTGGCATCGTTTGGTCGATCACGCCTGCGTGTCTGCGGGCCGAAGAGGGTTGCATTCGAGGGTCGTTGCAGTGGTCAACATCGATTCGCGGGGGTGACGTCAGGGCGCTGCACGCGGGTGAACAGCCGCGTGTTTGCCGGCAGCGTTGCTGTCATGCGGCTCTGACCCTCCGAGTTCGACGTCGGCCTCGGGAGGCTTCCGCTCGGTTCGATTTTTATCTCCCTTCCGTCCCTCGGCTCCGTCCTGGCGAACACTATCTGTCAATCTCTGTCCGGAGGCTCGAGCGACACCTTGGCTTATTAGTTTAAGAGTAAGTACGAGCATGAAAATCGTGATACTGATGTGATACACGTGTGGTTTCGACGTACACTTTAATTCGATAGAGTATAGAGCGTGGCGCGGGTTCGAGCCGACTGACGCATCATTCGCGCAGACGCCTCGCCGCGCGCGTGTTGAACGCATTTTGCCGTATTATGACAAAGTTCAGTTTTTTCTGTTACCTGAGTTTGGGCTGGTTGATGGAAGGTGGATAAGCTTGCGGTTCTTTGGGTTTTCTTGTTGCTGACTGCAGTGTTGAAGGAGTAACATTTTTTGAAGTGTATGAGTGGTTGATTAAAGGGAACAGTGTGTTTATGAGGGGAAGGTTGTTTAAAAATTAATGATTGGCGAGGGGAGTGTTTATGAAGTGTTAGAATATACTTATAGTAGCTGTATTTTGGGATAAGCCTCCCATTTTTTTGGAAAAAAAAATTTCTATCTTAATGGGATCACGAGTTATTTAAGAAACTACATTATCAGGTGAAATACACGACGCGTGAATGTAATTTATGCTCTCTTGATGAACACATAATTCATATATGAAAGGTTGGAGGTCAATAAATTAATTGAGGAAGAAGGAGCGAAGAGAGACCGGAAGTACACTGTGGGATCGGACGAAGATGTTGCAGGGTAATGCAGAATTAATATTTCATTCATAATATATTCTGAAATTGATTCTTATCTCTTCTTAGGTCAATGAATATCTGAGTTAGCTTCCCTTAAAATCATTAAATATTTCTCAACAGTAGCTTTTTATCACATTGTTACTTAAACAATCAATCATACTCAATTTTATATCCTTCGAGACAGATATTTCTTCCACTTAATCACCTATTTTTTATTGCCCACGAACTATTTGACGGAAGTTAGCAAATGGATTTCTGCTAAAAAACTAAGTTGACGATTTTATGGATTCGATGAGAACTGAATGACGTGTGAAAGAGCTAAACTAAAAGCCATAAATGTTATTTTGAGGACAGATAGAAGAAACGAAATCAAAAGCACTATGGAAGAAGTATGCTGACCATCATTCTTTTTTTATCTTTACTCACTATTTCGTTCCACTGAGTCATCGAACCACTTTAGATAGAAAAGTTGATTTGACTTAAAGGAGAAGATATACCGAAGAATTTTCTTCTGACAGTCAAATTATTATTTGCACGGAGACTTCAACGTCAGTTTTATTTTATTAAACGGAGCTATAAATTACTCTTAAATTAGGTTATATAAATCTTTCGTGATTTCTTCGATCGCCTTCCAAGAAATCCGCAAGTGCTATATTTCTAATAAAAATATCATATTTTATATTTCATGTATTTATTTGGTAATAATCGATCGACAGTTTGATGAAATATTGAGCAATTGGCTTCAACTTTATCTTTCACCATTGCTATTATAAACTAATAACTACTATTTAATATCTTCAAGAAGGTCTTAATTCTAAATTATAACAGTAAATAATTTCTAAATTTCCATATAGAACTCGAGAAATTTTTTTAACAGCAAATCTTACTAAACATTCAAACGCTACATTCTATCGAAGACCTCCTTATCGATTATCCAGCAAGGAATTACAGTCAGTGTTAAGCTGACATTCGACTGAATAATTTCTATGCACTCCACTGCATAGAAAATCTGTTCATTTTATCACGATAGAACTAACATCGAAAAAAATGGCAGTACTGCATTGAAGAATAGCAAAAATGAAGAAGTTTAAATGTTTGCAAATGAAGTGTTGCAGTCTCACCCCGGCGACTATCTACCTTACTTGGCTGGTGCAGCTGGCGCACTTGTAGTCACCGGAGTTGCAGCCTACCTTGCGTCCAGACCTAAAGGAGAGAAACCACTGTGGCCTCTCGATGCTCAATCCATACTACTTCCGGTGAGCTATTTCGTGTTATTCATAATAACCTAGCTTCTATTTATACTGTAGACTTTACGACATGTGGAGAAGGAGGTAACTGGTGTATGCAATTGCGCTTGCGATTGCGGTTTTGAAGATTCATCGACTTCAATTTCAGAATGCATTCTTTGGCCGGGGTCCCACTAGAGAAAAGCGCGGCGCTCACGGTTCTGAAAACCAGCTGAAAAAGTCGATTTTCACGAGCAGATTCGTCCTGAAGTACTTAAAGTACTCTGTCAAGGCGCGCTTGGTACTTCAGGATGAGTCGGCTCGTAAAAATCGACTTTCTCAGGTGATTATCAGGACCGTGCGCGCCGCGCTTTTCTCTAATGGGACCCCGACTTTTGAGTACGGGTCATTCCATACGAAAACGGACACTTTTCGGAGTAACATCTCGGATTTTGTTCAAATTTGGATATGTTGTAGTCTTTAGAGGCATATAGACGTATCTCAAAGGATTTTTCAAAATGTCAAAAAATGTCGGTTTTACAGCTCTTTAAAGTTGGCTGTTTCTTCAAGAAATTGTATCTATGACCTTCCTTCGAAAAATCATGACAGTTGAACTAATAAACCGATTAAAATGAGCTTTTGGGTGCTTATAGTAGAGACTTTCAGTTGAGATAATGATTTTTTTAACCATTTATTTTGCAATTGTTTTAAACAATTGCCATTTGTAGCCGCAGGAGAATATTTAAAAATTTGAAAAAAATGAGCGTATAGCCTTGTTCGTCCCCTTCATGGTAAACTTTTCAAAAATATGGTCATTTTAATATTAGCCGCAGGAAAATCATTAGAATGTAACGCGGCGCGTCGAAACATACCGCTCGACTGGCCAAGCCATACAGCGCTACGGCGCACTGTGGGGCGCTTCATATAAGAATCGCGGAAAAACCTCATAACTTTGATGTTCTTCAATATTTTTCAAAAATTTGTTGAACAGTATTTACCGTTGTTAATGCAATATTACGTAATTATTAGTACATAATTATAAGATATGGTCCTTATGTAGCGAATATATCCAAAGTTTATTGCAATTATATTAGTAGTAAATGCATTAATTTTATTAATATTTATGTCCATATAACAGTTGAATAGTAAGAAGTAATATAAAAAAAATGTTTGAAAAATATTGAAAAACATCAAAGTTATGAGGTTTTTTGTTTTTTCCGCGATTCTTACATGAAGCACCCCACAGTGCACCGTAGTGCCGTATGGCTTGGCCAGTCGAGCGGTATGTTTCGACGCGCCGCGTTACATTCAAACAATTTTCCTGTGGCTAATATTAAAATGACCATATTTTTGAAAAGTTTACCATGAAGGGGACGAACAAGGCTATACGATCATTTTTTTTAAATTTTTAAATATTCCCCTGCGGCTACAAATGGCAATTGTTTAAAACAATTGCAAAATAAATGGTTAAAAAAATCATTATCTCAACTGAAATAATTTTTAATAGATACTCCAAAGTCTCTACTATAAGCACCAAAAAGCTCATTTTAATCGGTTTATTAGTTCAACTGTCATGATTTTTCGAAGGAAGGTCACAGATACAATTTTTTGAAGAAATAGCCAACTTTAAAGAGCTGTAAAACCGACATTTTTTGACATTTTGAAAAATCCTTTGAGATACGTCTATATGCCTCTAAAGACTACAACATATCCAAATTTGAACAAAATCCGAGATGTTACTCCGAAAAGTGTCCGTTTTCGTATGGAATGACCCGTATGACTTTTTTTCCAATAATTTTCTTTTTTTATATCTTTTGAAGAATTCTTTTCTTTAGTAAAGTTTCAGCAGAAGGCTTATATTAGTCCCGATATACATGAGCGACAAAACGTCGCTGCGATTCTGCATACTACTTTGTTTTTCACAAATACAAATAAATTGGGCAACGTCAATGACATGAAATCGCAATGATCGCAGACAATCGCAGCGACTTCGTGTCGCTCGTGTACATCGGCCCTTATAGAGCACTGACTTGTGAAAGTAGTATTTCCCTATTTTAGACTGTCTAAATTCTGCTTCCACTTTGCTCATGGCTTCGTAACGAAGAGTGTAGCTTCTGAGATTAATTTTGACAAAGATCGTTCGCTTTTATCTCACCGAAAATGAGAGTGAAAGCCTATAGAAGTGCCACCCGTTCGCTATAAATAATTCAAAGACTCGACAAATATAGTAACTCATAACGCCAAAATATCTCATTATGACTATCTCAAACCCCGATCACTAAACCGAATTCGACTACTCCACTCAGAAGCTCTCCGTCGCTATCATCAAATTAAAAACCGATTCTCAGAGATCAACGCTCCCAAACTTTTTCTTCGAAGTCCTCGAACCGTGCAACCATCAATCGCGAGGTTATCTCTCATCCGCTAGTAAAACGTCTGTCGTCGTCCGCGAGAACCGGCTGGAACGATTGCTTAGGTGCAGCTCGCACAACGTCAAAGCCCGATGTTGATCGATTTTTTCGCGGCTGGCGATTATCCAACAAGTTCGGTGGCTGTCGAGGACGACGCTCGCTCCACCAGCTCGGTCCATTATATTTAAATATAGTCGAAGATCGTCGTAGAGGATGGACGACGGGCTAGTCTTATGTGCGAGCTACTGATAGCAGCCGCTGCTCTCGATGGAGCAGCAGCCGTCGCAGCAGCAGCAGCAGCACCAGTATCACGTCTGACAAGCAAAGTGATCGAAAGGCAAGGTCTCGCGACGAAGAGGTGTCTCTCTCGCGGGGCCGTCACGTTCGTAGTGATCGCGGTCGAGAAGTTTTTTGGTGAAAGGGGGCCCCGCGGGCCCCTCTGTGTGCATCGTTCCTCCACGGCCCCGAGACCATGTCGTCGTGTTGTTTCACCCCCGAGCCCATTCTACCGCCGATCGACCTCAACGAGCAGTCCGACACAGTCAAGGTGCAGTGTCTCGCTTCCCCTTCGATTAACGCGTCTCCCCTTGGACTCTCGTTACATGGGAACGCGAGAAGCCACCCTCTGGACTAGGGGTTGAAATTCCGGTCGGTGAATCGCGGTCGGATCTCGTTGCGAGTCGTGCGCGTGTCGTGATATCACGGGTTCTAGTCCGCTGCATTAGAACCGTCTGTCGAAATCCGCGACCCGTTCGTTCGATGTGTGGGTGGGCAGACTTGTTGCACAAGCGACTTGGCGTCGCCGAAGGAACGGGACAGCGTCGGCTCGCCAACCCTCTTCGGGGGAGGAACGGACCTCCGACCCCCGGAGTCGAGGGTCTTCTCCAGGGAAACGCAACTCCGCGGGACGAGAGCGGTTCCGACACCCCTCGATGCGGGCCAACTTCTCTCGCTCCACGCGCTGGCTATACTTAGCTATTTGCACTTGGCATTCCGTTACGTAAGCAAGAAAGTACGCCGGATTTTCACGTGTGTGCAAACGTTTTGCAGGGCACCGACCTAATCAGAGTGTCGAGGTTTTATCAGGACAGCAAGGAGGGGAAGTTCGTGAGCTACATTCACGACGACACAAGAACCCTCTATGACGGTTTCCGCAAAGGCGCCAAAGAGTCCAGTAAGTCCCTCTTAGACCGATACGCGTCTCTCTCTCGATCTCTCTCTGTCGTCTGTTCGCGTTTTAAATAAACGGGCCGAGTCAGCTGCACGCGGCCGCGTAATGGACTGTTTGGCAAGTGGTGAACGCGGCGCGCTCGCGTTCGCGTGACAAACACGCTACGCGGCCGACTAATAAGCTCGAGGATTTTCGCTACCCTCCTGGGGCTGATTTATCGCGATCCCGACGATCCGAGGACCGACGCGTGCGGTCGCCTTCTTATTTTGTTCGACGGGGTTTTTATTTTTATCCGGCGGTATGCCCACGCTCGGGCGCGACGCGGGACACCTGTCGCCCTCAGGGACGCTGCCCCGAGGTCCGCTTCGAAGTCGCGACGAAAATTGCAACCAGATTTCGAGATTTCGCATCTTGGTGCACTCTAGAAACTCGTGAAATATAAATGAAGGCTTAAGAGTTGTGAAAAGTTTAAAGGTGGAGCTGTTTTGTTTGGAAACTGCTTGCGAAGGAAATGTTACACTCGTGTAAAACTCGTAGAACATGTTTACGTACTGTTCTGTAGTATCTACTAGAAATATTGGAAATAGTATTTTAATTTTTTTAAATGTAGAACATTTGGCTTTGAATACATCCTTCGTTTGGACAACATCAAGATGGTAGTAATGAAAATTTTGGCAAGTGTAGCTGTCATTGAAACGATTTAACTAAATTTATGAATCAAAAATTTGCAGAGGAATGTGTCCACTATTATATATCGTACAAAATTTTGTTAATTTTTCCGAATTGGTCTGTCTTTAAAGCCTCGTGTCAACCGTTGATTATTTTAAGTTTCTAAATGTAGTATAGCAACAAATTCCTCGTCTATTTGGTTCTGAAACAACATCTGCTGCTATTAATGTTCTTCAGGTACTAAATATGATTTAAGCTCACTCTCAAAACATGTTTACGGAAGCAAAAATTCTTTTCGTTCTTTGACTTACGAGTTCCGAGTCCATTAAAAGGTGACAGAGAAGAATGGAAGTTGAAGCAAAGTATGTAGACGCAGTGGAAACAATGAAACCGCGGAAACTAAACGTTTTAGTGTAATCTGCGTATAAGAAGAGGGAGGATTAATGATCTTTAGCGAGTGTAGATTGAATTAGACTCATGTCAAAGCTTTGTGGGCCTGGCAGAGAGCCGAGGAATATCGGAAACAGCGGTGCGAGATGTACTTCCGTCAATGTAAACGGGAAAGTTTGAAAGCTCAATAAGTTCTTCGTGAGTTGAATCATCGTGTCAGAATATTTTGAAATTTTTTGATCTAATTTCTGCATTGGGTGTCATCAGACACCTTTATTGTGTCTACAGTTTTTTTTAAAAGAAGTCGAAGTATTTTACATACAAGAACAACTGCTGTTAGCTGAACAAAATATCTATTTTCTATAGTAAAATTGAAGTGTTCAGAATTATTACGAAATTAAATTGACGAATTTTTACTTGAATATTTTTCAAGTTCAAATTTCTTTATAACAGAATTAATCCTAGAGTTAAAACTAAAACACGTTCTTGACGGAAAATATTTTTGGCGAACCACTATTAAGTCGTAGTCAAAGTTTTACTTGAAGTTCTACTGTATTGTTATCGCTAGACTGCGGATTTTATACACTTTTGGCGAGACTGTAAACATATTCCAGAATATACAAGATATCAAAAATATAATTCAAGTTAGAATATTTAGAAAATTAAACATAATGTTATTCAAGTTCTAATTCTTAATTTGTAAAAATTTTATTTTTTATAAAATACCGTAATTTACTTATCACCAATGCATCGTTAATTAAGACCTGAAATAGTATAATAATTAAGAACGATTAAAGTTCTACTTTATTTTAAAGCATTTTTCCTTCACAATAGTTTCCAAAAAAAAACAGATCATAGCAATTGTTTACGTTCTAAAAATAATATGACAAGTTTTAAAAAGATCCTTGAGGGCGTGGGTCAAATATAGTTTTATAAAACAAGTGAAAAAATCAGAAAATCGAATTCCGAACGATTCTCCTAAATATGCACTGCATTCTATCAACTTAAAAAACTTCGACTATCATTCTACCCACCAACATTAAAAAACACAATTCTTCAAACCAATTTTCCAAATAATAACTACTGATACCCGAAAAAAATTGGCTAACCTACAATTCCTCATAATTTTACCCTAAATCAGAAGCTAAACTCAATCCATCACGAAATCAAACTTCCCAATTAACTTAATCCTAAGCTGCTCAGCAGCTAAAACCATCACTCAAAAAACAAAACACGATCATTCGAAACAGCTTGTCACACATCATTCATCATCATTTCCTTCGTCCGAGCCTATAATCGTCGACTTATTACGTCTGTCGGGATCATAAATATCACCCATCATCCGTCGGAAATCCTCCTCCTCGAATTTCTGCGCACGTTTACATCCCCCGCGTTAAATTCGCCGTCATTCCGCGCCGGTCGATTTCGCGTGACATCCGCGAACGAGAGTTGGCAGAATTGTCCACCGTCGACAATTAAAATTCCTTTGATCCACGCGAAACGCGCGCTTTGTCGTCGATTCAACTGCGTCGTCATTAGCTGGCTCTTCTTCCTGCCGCGCAGACAACGGCCGCTGTCTCGGATGGCGAGACGGGCCCAACAAACCCTACCAATGGATCCATTACAACGAGACTCTGCTCCGGGCGAAGAATTTCGGCTCGGGACTGGTGTCCATGGGCCTTATGCCCGGATCGCACACTCTCATAGGCCTCTACTCCCAAAATTGTCCGGAATGGATCCTCACAGAGCAAGCCTGCTACACGTACTCTTTGGTGGTTGTGCCTCTCTACGACACGTTGGGACCGGATGCCTGTGCCTTCATCATCAATCAGGCTGAGATCAATTTGGTGGTGTGCGAGGACGACAAAAAGTGCAATTTGCTACTTGATAAGGCTCCCAGGTATTATTGAATTTTATGATAACTTATAAGTTTGTAGAGTTATGTACTTATTTCTTTGGACGATTCGTTTAAAATTTTTGATGATAGAAGTTTCTGCAGGATTTGATTTGTTTTGCTTGAAGCAAGGTTACTGATCAACTATTTGAAATTATTTATTCGTTTGGACAATTCGTTTAATATTTTTAAAGTTTCAGGAATTTGAGATAATATTTGTGACGTTTTATGGGGTTGTGGAATAAGTTCGTTCCAATTTCTGTATGGGGATATTGAATATTATTAATTTGACATAAAAATGATCAAATTAACGATATATGGTCCATTTCGTTCCACGACATATTGTTATCTCCTGGGGAACATTAACATTTCCTCATTATGAAAATATTCTTCCTCGTTAATTCATGAGAAAGTGAAATAATATACTTATTTATCATTGCAAGTTTTTTTTTTAGTATAATGGAATTGATATACATTGGGGGCGACCTCACCGATTTTGATGACCTTAAAATATGTTGTCAATGTTCTATTTCAAGTGGTGTATATTTTATTATTAATCCTATACAGTTGGGAATACTTCTGCCATTATTTAAAAAAAATGCAGTTATTCTATTATCAAAATTATGGCGTCGGCGAAATAAGAATATAATGTTGTTTCCGTGTTCCGTAACGGGGAATATTAGTCCTTGTTTCTCGCCAAATACGCTCTATGTTTTGCGTATGGGCATCGCTGTCAGAATCAACAAAGTTCATTTTGTGAGTTCGCATTCGACACGATCCATTTCACATTTCAATTTGTGAACATAAACAGACAAGACAGGGAATCTTAACTGATTGAAGTCGTTTTAAGTGGTGACCGTGGCCACCTTATCAGCGGCCACAATTTTAAATCCAACCCAGACCTATTCTAATCAGTCTTTTAAATATTGAAACTTTTTTGTGTATATCTCGGAAACTAAAGCCTAGCGGAGGTAATATGTATAGGAAAAAGTTGTTCAGCATGATGACTTTGACAACATATTTCAAGGTCATCAAAAACGGTGAGGTCGCCCCTAATATAAATTACCGCAATATTTAATATTTTGAAGAGCAATTACATACTTATATTGTAAAATAAATAGGACCTGTAATATATTTTTAATATATTGTAGAACAATTTTTCATTTTATGCTATATAATTCTACAACTTTGTTAGACTAAGTTTAAACAATTATTCTTCTCTTGAAATATAAAAGACCTTGTTCCACAACTTAATATTAACATTTTGAAATTTTTAGAAATTTTTGTATGTATCAATTTAGATTTTTTGTATGTCTCTCAATTTAGAGTTAAAAGGATTCAAAATTAATTTGACACTAAAGTCATACAATGTCATAATTTTCAATAGTAAAAAGTATTTCTGTTCGTAGTATTATTATATTTGACTTAGAATATAAAGAAGAGATAGTAAAAATTAATTTCAGGATCGATTTAGGGTAGAAAGAAATAAAAATACTAAATCCGGCTCTGGTCCCAAATTGGTGAAACCGTAAAATATAATTCTAATCATTTAAGACCGTGAAGTCTGGTATGCTGAAGTGGCAACATGCCACGAATGCATCTATATGCACTTTTCTGCATCATCCACCTGTACACTGTACACGGTTTACTAATCTCTCTCGTGGTATTCGAGTCAAATTTAAACACTCCCGTGCAATGTCCGAAAACTCTCAGCAAAATCTTAGCTCTGCTACCTTTGACTCCAATTGCAACTTTAGTAACATTTACGGAAACCAAAAATATCGAAATATTTATGGTAAATTAATTACTCGAAATTTTATGTATACGTTACAGCTTTTACTCAATTACAGTTGAAAAAATTCTTAAAAATAAATCACCTTAATCCTTTGCGACAGAAATAGAAACTGTTTGTATTCTTAACTAAAATCAGTTTATTATTCTTACTATATAGTTCATCGTCTCGTCTTGAAATCTTGCTAATTTTCTTCTGTGGGATTTAAAAATAAACAGTTTCCTCGTGGAAGTAAAAATATTCCATCTATTTTGACGGCTTCAGAGTGTCTAGACTGTCACGTTTACCTAATGCAATCCAAAATTACTGAATACTATTGCAGGGTTAAAGAAACTTGTTCTACTATAATTCACTGTCTACAAACCAGAAATTCAGTAACAAAACAGAGATTGCGTGACTCTTTATAACCACTTTTTCCTATCGCCCTATCGCATTCTTCTTTTACTTGAACAACCCTACAGACTTCTTCTTTTCCACATTTCACCACAACTAATATTCCCCACTATAATCCATCCCTAAGTACCAATAATAAGTCAAAGCACCTCAAACCCAAAAATTTCTATTAATCCTTTGTTCTATAAGGCGTGTTGTAATGGTTATACAAATTATGTCTCAAATAGTAGAACGAACGTTGTTAGATTATTAAAAATGAAAAAAAAAAAAAAAAAAAGAAAAGTTGAAGTTTTAATAATTACTAGTAGCTGCATATTTTATATTTTTATTTACTGTTTAAAATAATTCATGTATCAGTACTCTAAAACAATTGTAGAACAAGGGATTACAAAATTAAAATTAAAACACTACACCACTCTTTTCCAATCACTTCGGACTTCCAAATCTCCCATTGACTGCAATTTACTGTATCATCACGAAGAGTTAAATTTATAAACTCCGTTTCATGAGAGAATAAAGTCATTTCGCACAGCTTGTCACGACTGCCCCAACAGTCCCAACTGACTTTTGCACCAGAATTGGTGAAGAGCTCAAGTACTACCAAGAAGGGACACTCCTTAAAAATGGTGGGATCCTTTTAAAGGCCCTGCAGGGAATGCGTGAGCAAGGATGCGCTCGAGAGAAACAGAACCAATTAGAAAGTCAGACGACAACGGGGGCAATGAAATCGGATATACAGGGTGTAACAAAAATGTTGCACGTCCCTGAAAGAGATGATTTCTGAGGTGATTTTGAAGAACCTTTTCCTTAGCGAAAATGTTAGGTGGGGCTTTGTTAACGAGTTATTAACGAAAAACACCGACCAATCAGAGAGTGAGTACAGTGGACGAACCTTGGCGCGGGCGATGGCAAACCAATGCCACGCATAGTTGTAGCCCGCGCCGAAATTCGTCCACTGTACTCGCTCTCTGATTGGTCGGTGTTTTTCGTTAATAACTCGTTAACAAAGCCCCACCTAACATTTTCGTTAAAGAAAAAGTTGTTGAAAATCACTTCAGGAATCACCCTTTTCAAGGACGTGCAACATTTTTGTTACACCCTGTATACCATTCGCCAGGGCCTCCCCGGATTAGTAATGACCCAGAGATTCCCCGTAGAGTTGGCATTCTTCCCCAATCTTCGGAAAATCCTCTGCCTTTATACGGTCCGGCGCTATATGTGTCTGAGAGATCCTACTCTTGAGGAATAAAGAACCAATACCTAAAACCGCGTCTACTTGTATCGAAGGCACGCGAACAAACACGGACGAACGAACCCGAACGCACATTAGGCCACTCCTACTTAGGTCAAAGAAACGAATCAGTATCATCTGTATCATCTGTATCGTTCACACTCATTGGCGCGCGTTCGCCTTCCCTGCATTCGTTCACATTCGTTCGCGTGTGTTTGCTAAACGTAGACGCAGCCTAATGAAGGTGTCAACTGCGCAAAACATACGAAAACTCTCTTCTCTAAGTAGACAAATACAGTGAAGCGGTGAGCGGCGAGGACAGCGGCGCGGACAAAAGAAAACATAGGGACACAAAGAGATATAGTGTCCTTTACGGATAGCAGCGAGGATAGTAAAGGACATCATGTCTTTGTGTCCTTTGTTTTCTTTTGTCTGCGCCGCTATCCTCGACGCTCACCGCCTCACTATATTCGTCTACTTATTAAAGGATAAACGCGATCAATTCTACTCCCTTTTCACCTGCAGATGCCTGAGGAAGCTGGTGGTGGTGAAGGAGACGCGACAGGCGACGTACCAGAGGGCAAAGAACCGGGGCATCGAGCTGGTCAGGTTCGAGGACGTCGAGCGTCTGGGTGCGCAAAAGAACCACCCGGAAGTGCCGCCGAAGGTGACCGACCTGTGCACGGTGTGCTACACTTCCGGAACGACGGGAAACCCGAAGGGCGTGATGCTGACGCATCAAAACGTGATGGCCGGTGTCTGCGCGGTTTTGCTGCAGCTGGGAGAGCACAAGCCCTCGTACAAGGACACGATGATCAGCTTCTTGCCTCTGGCACACATGTTGGAACGATGCTGCGAGAACGGCATGTACATGGTGGGCGGGTCCGTGGGCTTTTACAGCGGTGACATCAAAATGTTGTCCGAGGATATGAAAGCCTTGAAGCCTACCGTGATGCCAGCGGTACCGAGGCTCTTGAATCGAATGTACGACAAGGTGAGTGCCGATTGCGAAATTTACCACCGTTTCCCAATCGCCCTACGACACCCGAACGGTGGCCAACCTTTACTACCACTCTGAGCACAGGGTAACTTCACTCACTGTGAACGTTCCTAATCTTTGGGGGTGAAAAAGGAAGAATTCATCCTTAGGTATAGAATGCAGAATAATTTCTTCTATCAAATATAGGTGTGTTTTCTATTTCTGCACTCACTACACTAGTACAGAACGAACTAATCGCTATCTTCTTCTATTTCACAAAACGGAAGCAGTTAGAAAATGGTTCACTTTTGCACCAGTTCAGCCAGTGCAGGAGTAAAAAACAGATCTTATATTAAATTTATAGCGGAGAAAAGAAAAAACAATAAACACCTTCAGGAAGCACTAAAGAAAATACAAAATTCTCAGTATTTACCTACCCGTCTAATTATTATTATCGCTCTCGACTTCAAGTAGAACTAAATACAAAACAGAAATAATTCGGTTTGCCAGTGCTCAAGCGATATTCTTAGCGATCAAAATAACCGGAAAATCGAAAGAGGATGTACAGACATTTTCGAGCGTTGATCAGGGAGCAAGGACAAGTAAATAGTTTATAGAAAATCGTGATCCACGAATGTGTATCGTAATTTCGCCTCCACACAATCGACGCGCGAGAAGATATTTTTGCGCCCGGCGGGGCATCAAAGTGCAAGGACACGCGCGTCGCGAAATTTATGCTAGGCAATTTATCGGGAATCGAGTTGCTCAGAGGTCGGGCCGCTTAACAAATTTCCTCCCTTGCGATCGTCAAAAATAATTTATCGTCACGTCCGGCCGTCGCTGACATTGAATCTGACAAGCGGTTGCATTCGTAAAATTATCCAGATGCTTGAATGCAGCGCTTACTCAATTGCCCTTGCCATTGCATCAATATTTTTCACAACTGCCCTGCTGTATTCTAATTTGTATTCCTTTTTAAATATTGGACTCTAAAATCGCAATCAAAATATCTAATAACTCTTTATAGTGAATTGGAATTAAAATCCCCTGTAGAAATTTATTAAAATTTTTGAGATTACATAAATTACTTGTTTAAGATTTTGGAGACAGTTTTATTACTATTATGTTGCCCTTTTGATATATGGAATTTCAGTGGTTGTTTATTGCCGGTATTTCTGTCAAGTTTCTCGGGCAGATGTAGAGGCATCACTATGAAACGAGTTGCTATGATATTGCATTGGTACAAACGAGATATCAAATTAGTATACATCAGGAATAGCCTCTGTCACTGTTCTGGCAAATGCAAGCCGAAGATGCTACGAATAACACGTCGAAACAGGTGGAAATGAATTTCCACCGTGACCATGAAACCGCGAATGAATGGAATTTGCGTATTATGTGTTGTGTATACAATCAATCTACGCATCAAATTTGCGACGTTAACACACACTTTTTGCGTGTTCACGCGTAATTGCCTTTCTTCGCGCGATGCATCAAAAACTTGTGAAACCGTTCAGCCAAGTATTTTGGAAAAATTTAGCTACTTTCAATTAATTTTATTCCGATGTTTGTAAAATTTTATACTTTTTTAGAACCCATGCAAAATTAAATGTCTACAAGGGTGAATACTGATTTATGAAAGATATTAGTAGATATTAATTGCATTGCGAAACGTTCGCGATTCTAATTTAACAGAGTAATGCAAGAACGCCGACGGTGGAATGTTTGCCACGTAATTCCCGTGAAAACACGTGACTGTATTCCGTTCTTGAATACACAACACATAAATATCGGCAAAAATAGCCGACCGGTACGATTTTATCTAAAGCTTGGAGTGAAAACTTTATTACAAACTTTTCTGTAACATTTTCGTCAACTAACTCTACACAATCTATCAAAATCAAAACCTGCTGTGTGAAACACTTTCTGCGGTTCAAGAATTTTCTCCAAAAGAATTTTGTATACACTATAAATAGCTATGAATAATAATAATAGTCTATGAATAAAGCCTTCTTTCATCTAACTATACGAATTCCAAACCGCATGATTCACAGTGAACCGATCAATAAAATCCCTTCAACAAAAGTCACCGTAATGCAAAGACGAGCACAGAAATAAATGGATTGAAAATAGACCTCGAACAAACGTTAAACCTCGCCCGAGATCGAATTCTCCTCGTGACCAAAGACCACAGAAAAGGGGAACAAGCATCTCAAGGAGATCTCTCAAATTTCAAAACCGACAGCGTCAACTTCGAAATCGGAAGACCGCTTTGGCAGCCATTGCATCCAGATGTGCGGCGATAGAGCGCTCTTTCGGCGAATCGTTCAATAAACGACCTAATTGTTTAAACAAATCTACGGTTTATCCAACCAGTTTGCCAAAAACCTTTGCGACAAGGCAGCTTTTAAGTCTACCATACATCATACTCGATTAACCCGTGTGAAATATAGTATTCCATAGTAATTGTTTCTGATGGGTTCGCAGGTCCAATCCGAGCTTCAAAACTCCTGTCTGAAGAGGCTGGTGTTCAACCTGGGGATGAGGGCGAAGGAGGCGGAGATCAAGAAGGGGATCCTCAGAAACAATAGTGTTTGGGATAAGTTGGCCTTTGCGAAGATCAAGGAGTCGACGGGAGGAAGACTCAGGTTAATGGTTGTGGGTTCTGCTCCCCTTGCGGGAATCGTGCTCACCTTCGCCAGGTGTGCTTTGGGGTGCCTCGTCGTCGAGGGCTACGGTCAGACAGAGTGCTGCGCACCTGTTACTCTTACTATTCAGGTTGGTAGTTGTGACATGATTCCTAGACTTCATGTAAGTCTCACAAGGAGATCTACAGGTCTTCGGATTTTACAAAAATCTGATACCGTACGAAAAGATCCTTACTCAAACATCCATTTCTCAAAATAGTAAGATGCACTTTTCAAAAAACTTGAAAGAATCAAATTTGAATGTTGTCAGGGTTTCTTATATACGTTGATTAAAATTGAAATTGAAATTTTTCCTCTTTTTAATTTGTAAATATACAAAAAAACAATACAGGAAAATAGCATTTTATTTGTTTAATAAATTGTAAGTGGTATAAAACAATATTAGTATAGCATAAAATAACGGTGTTTTATACCATTAACAATTTATTAAAAAAATGAAATGTTACTTTTGTGTATTGCTTATACATATTTATATATAAAAATTAAAAAGAGTTAAAATTTCAATTTAGTAATATCTTCATTTAAAAATTATTATTTCGATTATGATTTCTCAAGCAATGTTCTAGAAAAACTAATTAACGTTACTAATCAACGTATATAAGGAACATCGGAAATATTCAAATTTGATTTTCTCAAGTTTTTTTGAAAAGCGCATCTTACTATTTTGAGAAATTGATATTCAAGTAGAGATATTTACGTACGGTATCAAATTTTTTAAAAATCCGAAGACCTGAGGGTCACCTTGTCAGAGTAATGACGAAAGCAACTGTTACTATTTTTATCAACCATTGACGTGATATATAAAAAGTCGAAAAAAGTGGAAAAAATCAAATGGAATAAAAAATGTCTTGACTCGATTTCCTTGAAAATCTAACTATAATTTGTAGTTGGACAAAGGAAACTGTTCTAATTTTAAAAATATAAACATAATGGTATTAGCTAGTAAAGGTAAGATTGTATCTGTCAAAATGAAAAATATTTTTTGTGTATTTAAGAATTGATGATAAAACAGTATAACAGTTGATCTAGGATATAAGTAAAAAACATTTACCAGTATAGAAGTTACTCCAGGATAAAAGTAACTCATTCGTAACTAATTTTTTTATAATAAAATCAGAAACTCATATCACACTTTTCGAAAATTTAAAATTGTTAGATGGTCCTGGATCAAGCAGATCTGTATGCATATTTATGATGTTGTTAGATATTGTTGGCCAACCAGAAATGCTACTTGTGTTCTAGTTTTCTCAAAGGCGCGGAATAGTTCTCATCATCAGAAAAAGTTGCGTGAAAATTTCTATGAATAGTTCATTCGAACACATAAACTGTATTTTCTATGCATTGCGAACGATAGTGCGCCGAAGCTCGTTCAAGCGTGGTTTCCAAACCGCTTTCATAATTTCGCGGAACACTTGTTAACAAGTTCACGAGACACTAGTGTTTCGAGGAACACCCATTAAAACCCACTGTTGTGTGTACTTAGCTCGAAAAATCTTTTCTTACTCCGAATTACGAACCAGTGACCTGATTAAAGGAATCTTGAAATTTCACGATTCGAGGTTTAACATTCTGAAGGAATAATTTCAAGTCCACATGAACATGGGTAAATTCTTTAAGTCAAGTGTGTTTTTTTAGTGCTTGCTCAACTATAATTTCATAGAAAGTTGTATTCTATGTTTTGATAACCGAAATGGACCAAAGTCTGACAAAATATATTTTCTTGGTATTCTATTTGAGCCTGCTGACATTGACTCGAAAGCGTCGAGTAGCTCGCACTCGAGCACGCCAATCATTCAACCGCAGCAATGTTTTATTGAATGGTATGCAAAGAAGCATAATAAGCGTGATGCATATTAAGAGACGTTTGAGCTCGAGGCAATGCGCCTCGTGTTTCGAGCGGAGGAGGCGGTCAATAAACGCTCCGCAAATAAATCGCTGCTGCACCCGCTGCGAGTCGAAATCGCGAGGCACAGTGTCGAACGAGCTGATAAAACACCTATGTAGGCTTGGAAAAACAAATGGTCTATGCGCTATCGCCGAGTTTCCGTGTCTTTATGCTTCTACGATTCTAGATTTGCAAATAAGCGAAAAACACTGCTGAAGTTTTCGATTTCTCATACTTCCCAGTAAATATTTAAAAGAAAATTACCAATTTTCGAAGTTACATTGTGAAAAAAAGATTAAAGACATTGCAAAAAAGAAAATTAATGAAACTGTACTACTATCAGTGTATCTTAAAAGAAAGATAAAGGAAGAAAATAGCGATAGGAAAATTATGGCTTCGCGTGAATCGCTTCGATGAGGTCACTCGATTTTAGAATACTGACTAACGATCAAGTGACACGCATAGTTACTATTCTTATCATATTTACAAGTATCGACGTGGCTAGACGAGCACGAGCTAATATTTATAGTCGGTTCTAACTATACAAATATGTTTACGTCGGCTCGCCGTGCAAAAAAATTCTGCAACCACGCGCCAAAGCACGTGGTGAGCCACGTCAATTGTAGACTCGAGCAAGAACCTTAGTTAACACGTAATACGTGTGCAACTGCTGTAAAATATTGCATCGTTTCGGTCTACTCGCCAATTGTTCTATTGATTTATTTAATAGCAACGTTGCGCGTCTCCCGAGATTTCGAGCAACAAAATATGTACATATATGTGAGACTGTTCGGAAATTCTACGTTTCCCGACACTATAAGAGAATTTTCTGTGATCACGTTAGATTACTAATTTCAAAGCTTATGACGACAGAAAGTCGCATTAGGTGAGATGTGCTTTCATCACGAGGGATGATCTATGCTATGTTGTGCGTACACAACTGATGAAGCAGTAAGCAGTAACTGTTAGCTTACACAATTTTATTTGTTTACTTATTTCGAAGCGAGATATGAGCAAGTAAATTAGGATTGATGCTACAATTCTGGTAATTTAACGCTAATTACACATCTCGTAAGTTTGATCGTACAAAGAAATTTGCAATTTAAAAACGTGGAATGCGGAGGATAAGAATCTTCAATTTAGGAACATGGAATATAAGGTAATGGTCCCAATTAATGAGCCTGTACCTATTAGTGTGCTTCTACACTGAAATAAATTGTAAAAAAGAATATCTCTAAGAAATAGAAGAAAAACATTTTTTAAATAAAGTATTAAACTTAATGAAAAAAAAAAAATGATTTTCTGTCATTTCTAAAGGGATTCCTTTTTTATAACTTATTTAAATGTAAGGGCACACTAATAAGTTCAAGCTCACTAATAGGGACCAGTACCCTAAAAGATAAGAACGTTGGAAAATTATTGAATCGCCTTCGTTAACTGTTTTTACGTTTCGTGATAAGAATCTTACCTTATCAACGTTTTTATAGGGTGACCACGTACCGGAACATGTGGGACCACCGGTCGCTTGCTGCTGTATTAAATTAGTAGACGTCCCGGAAATGGAATACTACGCCAGGAAGAATAAAGGCGAGGTATGCGTGAAAGGCACCAACGTGTTCGTGGGGTACTTCAAGGATCCCGAAAAAACGGCGCAAGTTATCGACGAATTTGGGTGGCATCACACGGGGGACATCGGCATGTGGCTGCCTGTAAGATACAAATCAGTCTCAGACATTTTTCTGGCGACAGATTCTCCCGTTTCTAAAAAATTTCTCAAAACATTTTACATAGTAAAACCAAATCATTCTTATTTTAATTTTTGGAAGACAAAAATTATTGCGATGTCTGTAATCTTGACCGTGTTTGGTATTCACTTTTCACAGAACGGAACGCTGAAGATAATCGACCGGAAGAAACACATATTCAAGTTGTCGCAAGGAGAATACATCGTTCCAGAGAAAATCGAAAATATTTATTTACGTAGTCAATATGTGCATCAAGTATTCGTCCACGGGGAGTCCCTGAAATCTTGCGTCGTAGGAATAGTGATACCGGATGTTGATGTTGTGAAATGTTGGGCGGTGGAGAACGGTATACCTGGCACGCTAAGCGTGTTATGCGCCAATCCACAAATCAAACAATTAATCATGGACGACATGCTTGCATGGGGGAAGGAAGCTGGTCTGAAATCCTTCGAACAGGTAAATAAAAATTGTACTCCAAACGTTCTTTCGTTTAACAATAGTTTCAACAGTTTTATTTCGGTAACAAGAAAGTTTAAAATCAATACACTCGTACATTTGTATGAATCGTTACAATGGCAGGGGATGGTTGTTACGTTGGTATCATTGGTTCATCCGGGACGATTCTCTGGCGTTACGCTTTTAAACTTTCTTTCATCATCACAGTACAAGAATAAGGAAAAATAGATGTGAACTGACAAAATCAAACGAACGCATCTCCAGATTAATTTATGTATTTGTCCCAAGACAAATGGAATTAAGCATAATCACTTTTTCTTCTTTGTTTATGTTAGGTGAAAGATATCTACTTGCATCCGGATCCGTTCTCCGTGCAGAACGGACTTCTCACGCCGACATTGAAAGCGAAACGGCCTCAATTGAAAGACTACTTCAAACCGCAGATAGAGGATCTCTATCGACATTTGGACTGACCAGACTGAACCATTCGCTTCGACTTGGTTTCATTAGCATTGGGAGCAACAATGACAGGAAGGATTGCAACGCCTTTGTGTCGCACTCATAGAAATCACTTCCGTCATCGGATATTCGTTACTCCGCGAGATACTTTTATTATTATATTCATTTTCACGATTACATAGCGACGCAACGAAAAGGGAAAAGTACCATTTCTAGGCTATTAAGGTAACTGAGAATATTATAAGTAATAAAATGAATTATTATTAGGCGCGTTTGATTTACTCTTGACTATGATAATCCTTCGATACTTTTCACGTATATTTACAAATCTTTCACTGTCTCCCTATCCTTGTATTTTGATACAGACATTGCTATCTCTGCTACGGATTGCCTAACTGTAGATGTATATTTTTATCGATAACAATAAGTAGTCGGACTCTGGAATTAGTACAAAATAGGATATTCGGACGTGTATAAAATGCAATCGGAGATGTGCGCGGTATGTGAAGCTTTATCGTTTTGCAAAGTTTACATAATAAATAAAATGCAAAGTGAACGAAAGTGGTCAAAATTATTCTAAACGCTTGTCGTTTAAATACACAAAACTTGGAATAAATGCTTGCTAAAAATATTAGGCAGGCGAACTGTTCTACGCAGCAATAAATAATTCCGACTGGTCGCAGAAACCAAAGTTAAGCATTCGTCCGCGTGTGATACGAAACTGATATTAGGTCGAATATATAGGAGTGACATTAAAAATTTACGATACATATTTACGATCACATAAACTGACTAAAAGAAAAAGATTAATAAAAAAATATGGTACGATACCCTCGTCCCCCCATTTATAATTTAATAATTATACCGTATAGATATCGCATTTCATAGGAATAATATTTGAAACTCACTGGTAATAAATATAGCTTCCAAGCCGCATTCTGACCAAAGATTAATGTACCTGTATCTTTAGCTTTTAGATTTAAAGCTGTAATATACAACAACGAAAGCAACGATGATAAGAGTTAACGCTACCCCTGCTAAAATAATTCTTTGCTGAAGACTTCGGAGAATCATTCCTGATAACAATCGAGATCCCCGTCCCAGCTCTGCATCTGTTTCGCGTAACTAAAATAATATGAAATATTTAACATTTTGAGTCGTAAATAAAAGCAACACTGCAATTACGTGATAATTAGAAATAAAGGAAATATATTCATATTCCATTTCTCAAAACGAAATAAGCAAAGTAAAATTGATATCTTACTCGTCCTCTTCCTCTTTGGATTGTTTCTCGTTGCTCGTGCAAATCTTTCAGCACTTGAGTACCAATTTCTTCCGTTTCTAATACCATCCGATAACCATTCTGCAAAGTTCTTCCGGAACGTTCTATCCTGTCCGAAGAATCTAATAATCTCTTCTTTTGATCTTCTGTGATACTATTGTCCCAAGAATCTTCTCTACCTATTTCAATACTCTCATCCTTTGGTCTTTTAGCCGACTGAAATTCTTGCGTCAATCTTTTCAATTCAGCTCTGTGACTTTCGACACGACCACGAAGTCGGTCACGAGCAGCACCACTCACCCCACGAACCTCCAGCTCCATTTGCTCGAGCTAAAAAAAAAAAATAAATAAAATCACATACTTTTCTTGAGTATAAATCGTTTTCTTTTTCTTGACAGTCGTAGCCAAACAGAAATTGACGAATCGATTCTAACCCCAAAAAGCAGCGAACCTTCTCGCGATTTATTAACAAAATTCAAATATTATAATTTTGCAAATATAAAAAATAGAAACTAGGAGATATTGTTACCAGCTCGTGAGCTTCCTCGATGTGCCTGTCCACATCTTGTACGAATGCTCGCCTCTCATCTGTAAATTACGTCACCTGTATCGATTATTGTTGTTTAATAATGCCAAAGGATAGAGAACGTTCACTTAAAATATGGCGATCAGTGCTTTATAATAGTATGATTTCTAGAATTATAAAATTTGTATACTTACTGCCGCTTTGTGTTCTTATTCTACCGATTTTTGCAGTAACGTCAGCTGTCAAAACGGCGTATTGTTGCTCATAGTTGTCAATGAGCGACGCCATTTTGAATGTATTTCCATTGAAGTCGGATAAACGGGAGAGTAAACTAAACACACACTCGATGCACACATCACTGACACTTCAACAGCTGCGTTCAGAAATCAGCTGAGAGTAATTTAGTTGTTACTTTTATCTTTCGACGATCATAATACAAATATTCTTACGTCAAAAATGTTCAGTTTTGATGAGATCATTTGAACTCCTTTGCAAAATAAAAATAAAAGCAACAAGTTTGAATAGACTCCAATCTGGACAATGTATACTACTGTATATACATATGTAGATTCGAACATATAAAATATATGTTAAAATTATATTTCTATAAAATATATTTTATTTTTTTTTTGAGATGTGGGGAATTATTTTTTTTTTTATAATGTAAGAAATTTTAATATTCTTTTTGGGTTTTTTTATCCCCTTTGATCTACTTTATTCCTGACAGCGCCATATGCATATACAAGGTGTCCTACAATTTATCTGGTCTAACTGAATTAACATTTTCCAAATAAAGAAGAAGAAAAGTCTTAGCTCTTAATAAAAATAGCATTATTATAGTACGTGACGTTAATAAAAGACCTGTAACTTGCATTTTGTACAAAATATTAGTTTGTTATCATTTTCTTCCCCTTTTCTAACCCTTTGCTATAAATTTATTTGCATGATGCTCATCTTCGCTTATTTTTGCTTATGCTTATAATTTGCCATAGTTTTGCTGCAAAATCTTGACACCCTGTATATGACACGTCCGCAAAATCAAGGGAGGATATGCCCGTGACATCAACTTTATTTCACAGTAAAAAATGAAGGAAACATTTTTTAAATAATTCAGTTATTATCCTAAATGCGACATAATTAAAAAAAAACGTTCGTCGATGGAAATGATAGAAAATTCGCGGTAGAAAGTGGTGTTTGAAATGTGGCCAGAAAATCGACACGTCACTGATAGTCGTCCAATCGAGAGCGGATTTCGAACCGTTCCACCAATCGTTTCGACCGATTGCAAAATCGACATCGTGGTCAATCCACTTTCGACTCGACAGTCGAAATGAAGATGGCCGCCGAGACAGGGTGGCTTTTAATTCTTCATGTATTTTTTGTTATTAATGCGGTCTTCGCTGATGTACCCCATCGGAAATTTGAGTATCAATATTCGTTTAAGCCACCGTATCTCGCACAAAAAAATGGGAGCGTGCCTTTCTGGGAGTACGGAGGAAGTAAGTAAAATCGGGACCTAACCAAGTAGGCGCACCATGAAATACTTCCGTATGTTATTTTCTACGAGTCGGCTTTTTGATTATTTAAATGAAATTAATTGTTTTTTCGTTGTCAAACGTAGGCCACGGTTGGGTTTCGTTCTTGCGGCAACTTTAACGGTCCAAATTAGTAATATTTACTTGACGGAAGTCGAAAACTGTCACGACAGATGTACATACATGTTTTTATTTACTTTGGAAAGTATTTCGAGTCTTGAAGATGGATGAAAAAAAAATCAAATTAACTTTTTTGTACGCATAAACTGAATTTTGATCTATAAAATAAGATATTACGTTGCATATAAATTTAGTAATTATTATTTGTTTTACTTTACTGAACTGTGCATCATAAATAATTTATATAATTTTAGGATAGAAATTAATATATACTTTTCTTCATTACAGATGCAATTGCTAGTTCAGAAAATGTTAGAATAGCTCCGTCATTAAAAAGTCAAAAAGGTAAGTAGATAATAATTTATCGTATTTTTCATTAATTTGTGTATGAACTGGTAAATGAAGACATATTATCAATTGTGCAATGTAATAATGATAAAGAATATTTTAGAATATGAATAAAAGTATTTTCTGATACATTTGTGGTATTTATTATGTAATATTTAATATTAATGAGTCAGATATGTTAGCATAGTAATAATATATAGTTCAATGCTTCATAGTGTTTATGACCTGAAAACTACATGAAGTGTTTTAAAAATATAGATGTTACTTTACAAAAATGTTTTGAAAACAGGTTTTTCTTTTCATTTGTGGTCTTTCTTTGCCCTTATCAATTAAAATGGGCACCAAATCTTTGAAGTGCCTTCTTTACATGATACTGATAAATTTCAAAATGATATTTAGGTGCAATATGGGGCAAGCAACCAGTCGCTTTCGACTGGTGGGAGGTAGAACTGATATTTAGGATAACAGGAAGAGGAAGAATCGGAGCAGATGGTTTAGCATTTTGGTACACCAGTTCAAAGGGTGCTTATTCTGGCACTGTATTTGGCAGCTCTGACCAGTGGAATGGCCTTGGAATCTTCTTCGACTCGTTTGACAATGACAATAAACACAATAACCCTTACATTCTGGCTGTTCTCAACGATGGCACAAAAACCTTCGACCATGCAATGTGAATTATATTTCTTATTATATTTTCAACGATATGTATTAAAATTTTCAGTACATAAATCTTCCTTTAATTTTGATTCAGGGATGGACAGACGCAATTATCTGCTGGTTGTTTGCGAGACTTTCGTAACAAGCCATTTGCGACAAGAGCAAAAATTGAATACTATCAAAATACGTTAACAGTAAGTATATCTATGCATTTTCAATAACACTTATTGTGCATACTAATTTCTTTTTAAATGTCTAATTCAAGGTACTGTTCCATAACGGCATGACAATAAATGAGCAAGAATATGAGATGTGTATGCGAGTTGAAAATGTGATTCTACCAAAAGGAGGTTTCTTTGGGGTCTCTGCTGCTACTGGTATTTACAGTTAAAGAAAATATTCTATTAATTGTTGGTGAACTGTAATAATTACTTTGTAATATTGTGTTCAAGGTGGTTTGGCCGACGATCATGACGTTTCTCATTTCTTAACACATTCTCTACATCCTCCTGGACAATTGAGACCAGACGCGCAGAAAATTTCTTTGGAGGAACAGCAAAAGATTAGCCAGGAATATATGGATTATCAAAGGAAATTAGAGCAACAGAAAGAGGAATATCGCAGGTAAAAAATATTCGAAGTTCACATTTTGGTAATAGTTATGTTTAGGGGAGGCAGCTCCAATGACCTTGACCTTGACATACAGTTTCCAAACAAAAGTTTTCAAACGATACCGACTTTGGTATTTTATGTAATTTCATACATTTCATTTGGAGTCACACAAAAATTTAATTATATACATCGATAGAGAATTTAGTGATCTACAAGATTTCATTGAATTAGAAGAATTAGCTTTTTTTTATAATTCCAGATGAAATACATGAAATTGTATAAAATATAAAAATCGAGATCGTTCGTAAACTTTTGTCCGTAACTGTATCTTGTCAAGGTCGCCCTCCTGAATGACCTTCAGAAGGTTTTAGCCGTTGCTCGATTTTTGTTAGAAAGTTATTAACAAAATAATTTTCATAAATATGCTACTTATGATAGCCATTTCAAACACTCATTAGGCCAAAGTTAGGCTTGGATTAGATATTTTCGAAGTCCGGTCCCTAAACGTAACTTTTACCCAAATTTAATTTCACTGAACTACATTCGTTAAATGATTCAATTTCGTAGAGATCATCCAGAAGAATTCGAAGAGTACTTTGAAAATGATAATCAAAGAGAATTGCGACAAATCTACTCCGTTCAGGGTAAAATGTCTGAAGCGTTACACGAACTTAGTAGAAAATTGGACGAAGTAATTGGAAGGCAAGAGAGATCTTTGAGTTTAATATCTCAACTTCAAGTAGGAGGTAATCTTTTGCTCATTGTGTATGTTACACAAAATGAATTGTAATTGCAAATAATTTGCGTGTAATATTTATACAGGTATACAAGCGGCAGGAGGCCAACCAGGACAACAAATTCAGCTGATTGACACGATACGTCGGCAAGAGGTCGACACTTTAATAGGCAATCAAAATATTTTATTGAACACTGTTAAAGAAATTAGATCATTCATGAATGATATGTATTCCAAGACTGATACTATTTTAAATAATCAAGCTCGAGCCCCAACAGCTCAGGTACTTTTCGCTATTATCATTTCGGATCTTTCCACAACAGGTTTTCACAAACTCGTTTTTTTTATAGGTGCAACAAATGGGATACGATTATCAGTCTATCGTTTCTGAAATGCGGGACGGACTTAACACATTGAAAAAAGACGTCGGACAAATGAGCGCTAAAGCGAACAGCGGAGGCGGCGATTGTCCCTCAGTGAGTTGTCTAACCACAACAATATTCTTGCTCTTTGTAGCAATTCAGATGGTAATTTTATTAGGATACAGTATGTACCGGTGAGTATTTGTTTCATACTGATTGCTTCAATCGAAAAGCGCACGAATAAGCAAATAATTCCGTTTCGCTTTGCTTTTAGGGACAATAAAGAAGCACAGGTGAAGAAATTATATTAATGTTTGTTCTGGATTCTACGACACAAAAGTATGAAGTACAGAGATTTCTATCTTCGCGTACTGACTAAATATTTTTCATCACTTGTTACTCGTATCTGTGAAATAATGCATTTCCGTTGAACATCTGTATAAAAAATGCATTCTTCATTCGGGATAGACCTAACAAAGTGGCGACGAGCCGCTGGCGCTCTCGAAATGTTTGATAAAAATATTCATTTGATTTAATGCTCAGCTTTGTATAATTCATTCTAAAACTTTTCTTAGTACACGAATCATGACATGCCACAGACATTACCACAAATGTTACAGAAAACACCTGCGAAATTAGACGAGAAATTGAGATTACTTAGCAAGTCCAGTGATCTTAAAGTGAAATTAATCTCGATGTACGTAGGGGGTTGTGTATAATATATATTTTTTTATCGTCATTCATTGACAATGTTCCGCGCTACGCGCACATCATATTTCTCTTTTTTTCTAGTTTCGTTTTTTTTTTTTTTTTTATAGCTACATCTTTTTTACTTAGCAAGTTCTTAATAGAGTTACACGACACATATTGTATAAATGTTTATACGATTTTTGTATTTAGAGATTGGCATATCGAAAGTGGGAGAGAAAAAAAATAGGAAGCTGAGATATTTCTGTCTGGACAGATTTGATCATTCTTGTCACTTGTCTAAGATAATATTTATCGATCTGGTACTACATTCCCCTAAGCGAATGATTGTATAGTTAAGCTCTGCATTTTTAACGTGACAGAATATTTAATAAAGTGTAAAGTAACAAAATTATTGATACGGTTCTATCGAATTCGAAACACGGTATACTTTATACTTCGCGTATCCTAACATCAATTGCGAAAGTGACGTCGAACAATCGTGAACGTCCTTTGAAATTATTATTAAAAGGGGAAGGAAAAAAGATTTTGTTAAGTGAATACTTACTTTGTAAGCGTATAAGTGGTGTATCGAATAGCAAACGTAGAAAGGAGAAACTCGGATTATCCGCAAGCTCGGTATACCTGTCGACCTTATTGCATTTGTAAACGTTTATTGGAGATTGTAAATGTATTATGATTATGAGATATATCTGATAATAAAAAGAAGAAAGAATAATACTGAAAATGCGCGGATCGAATATCACTGAGCGTAACACTTCTAAAAAGTGACATTTTTACGAAATTGCGAGAATCGCAATTGGTGAGTAAATCGAAACTATCCAAGTCGTTAGAATGATAGTTCGATTGAAATTTGATGCTGTTGCTGACGTAATGCGTGAAATCGTGAAACATGATGTAGTTCATCGAACTTTAAAAGAGTTTAATTAATTATTTTTTCATATTTCATGTAATAGTTTAACGATTTTAATCAAGTGATCTATAAATATAGTAAATGTATAAGTGTAATGCCAGAAAAAGGATTGAAGAATTGAAGATTCACGAATTGCAAAAGGTACGTAGTTTACTTATTGTTAGTATTATTGTTATTCTTTATATTAGACAGAATAGATCATATAAAATGTCAATTTTGTCAATTTCTGTGTATGGTTGTTAAGAAAGTAGTAATGAATAAATAAATATTCTATAATATCGTATGTTACGTTTTACTGTGATGCAGAATAAAAGCGCGCCAATTTTTGCTCTTTTTAAATTGTGTAATGGGACACTTTCTAATGTTTGTATAACATCTTTACAATTAAAGTCTTTAGATTTAATAAAATTCATTTATTTTTTGGCAATATTATTGCAATAATAAAGCATAATTAAGAGTAGCTATTAATAAATATAGTATTGAGTATTAAATAATTATTTAAAAGCATATAAAATATTATTTTACTCAAGTGGATGATCATACAGTATTTTTAGCTACTGCGTAGTAACCAGAGAACCGTAATTAAGATTGAAATATCGTTGGAAATAAAACGGAGTGATATTCGTATGAGATACTGAAGAGCGCGTAAAACAGTGGAGTATTATGCCTATAAATAAAACTGATGACTAATTAGAACCGGTTAATTTAGGTTAGGTTTGTAAGCATAAATCTCGAAGATTCCTCGATTGCATAAATTTTATTAAGTTTATTTATTGCTCCATTCTTATGTATGTGAAAAAAATTATAAATTCGATTGGTAAAGAAGTGTGAATTAAATTTTTTTCCAATTTTGAATTTTGACCACTTATTATACCATCGTATAGTAAAAATGTTAAATATGAAAAATTTTTGTATTGTTTTCTACTTTTAATCACTTTAAAAAATATTACAATTAATATTGGGTTTGGCAAATAGGGCCTGTATTAACAGATTGGGAAACAGATTGGCGTCAGAAATCGAGCAGATGTCAGCAGAACCTGCCTTCAGGTCTGTCATCAGTATCTACTCGAATTCTGCTGCCAATCTGCCGTCAGGCCGGCAGCAGATTTGACAATATGTTATGTGAACAGGACTTGCTCGGTTTCTGTCGCCAATCTCCCGAAAGTTCTGTACATTTTAGATTCTGCATAAAATCTGCTGCCAATCTAACAACAAATGCTATAATGGCAGATTCTGAAAAAATCTGTTCGATCAGATTTGGCTATCTGGATATTTACCGATTCAGTAAAATGTATTATTAAAATTTGTATTATCATCAAGTAATTTTACATGATACTCATTTGGTTACTACATAAGTTCGTTCGGTTTTATAGAGTGGAATAAATGACAAACACCCAATAAACGTGTTCGCCAATAGCTGCGTGATTACATTTTTGTTGCATTTCGCATCATTTTATTAGTGACTGTGTTTGCAAATATTCAGCGATTCTTTTATAATTATTAGAAATCTGTTTAATTTTTCAAGTATTAATAATATATGTAGATTCTGGAATATTTGCGGGAAATTATTCAAATAATTGTGGTCTCGTTAAACCATACAAACAAAGCGGAATTTCATAATTTATGAAGAAGAATAGCAATTCTCTCAGATACTTTAGTGACCGAAAAGCATAAATTTTAGTCCACGGCAATTGAGATTTATAAGCTCGGACGTCCTACCTCTTACACATTTGAGGACAACCATGCATTTTGTAACAATCAGGGTTAAACGAGGCGAATGAGAGAGAACGGGTCGCAGTTAAATCTTGCGAATAATTCAATAAAGGTTGAAGTGGCGCTTCCGCAAAATGAAAGGAAGGAATTGACGCGTGTCTGCAATGCGACAAACTTTGTACCCTCCTTTACTGTCGAATGAAAAGTTGCACATTTCCGAAAATAAATCATTTTTTTCAATTTCCTTGTATGTTCAAAAATATTTGGACATAGTTACAGAAAATTAAATAACATTTTTCTGATATTTAAAACAATTCTCCCAAAGAAAAATGTTCAGTTTAATAAAAAAAAAAAAACTGAGCAAAAAAGAACTATAGTTTCTATGCCCATAAAATTAGTTAAAAAATATTTTACAATATAAAAACAAGCAAAAAATACACGCATGCATTTTTTATTCAATTTTTTAGTATAAAAAATAAAACTGTGATTCACTTCTCTATACAACAGAAGTACCTACTCACTGCATCCCTGAAACATTCCGTGCAGTAGACATTATACGTTCAATAAAATACAATAAGAGGGTACAATAAAAATTGGAAATTCGGCGTATATCACGTCGGGCTGCCATTTCTGGGGAAGGTTTTTGCGTCGCCACGGGGTGAACCAGCCCCTTTGACGAAAACGCGACCAATAAGAGTGGTTCCGTAGTGGCGCAGAATCCCCGGATTTCAACCCTTGTTGCGGCAAACACCCTCGATTGGCGCGGCGCGTACCAATCAGAGGCTGCCTATTATTGATCCCGGAGGGTGGATTGTTGAAACTTTTTTATTGGCGAAGTTGTAAAGTGTTTTATGGCCGGCGCGGAACTACCCGTCGGCGTAGCGCGATGGCCATGAGTTATTAAAATTACCGGAGACGCTTCGATGCTCCCGCGAATTAATGGAGAGGATTCGCTGATATGACCGACGGTATGGTTATTATCGTTTCCCATCTCGCAGCGTTTTCGTGGACCTAACAATCACGAGTATTCGTGTAGATTTAACGCATGGTAGGATCTCAATTAATTGACTTAATACAGAGGTTGAAATGAGAACATCTTGTTTGGAGAACGTTTGTATTTTTGGCAGACCTTTTCAAATTGTTGTTCAAGTTTTACCTCTACTGTTAAATAATTGTTAAATAGTTTAGTTTCTGCCGTGTTTCCTAATTTTGGATTGTTAAATTTTACTTTTTTACCCCTTTCAATATACATATTATTCTTATATTTCGCGTATTAAGATTAAGCTGAAACTATTATTTAACTTATGCACAAGTTTTATTTTCTTTTAAATTGTTTATTAAGTAGTTTAGATTATTATTTTTAAGATTTCTTCTTCAGATTATGTCGAAAATTTATGCAATTATAATGATTAGTTGCATTAAAGTAGAATCTCGATTATCTGACTATCAATTATCCTCAATTTTTATTAATCAAGATTCTAATTATTAAACGTATTAGGTATAGAAATATAGTAGGATTATAAGTAAAATTTTAACCATGTATTAATCACTTTCAATCATATTAGTATTTTACATTAGAAATATTAAAGTTGACAATTGAGTGGACTTAAAGAGTTAGACAAATATATTCTAAAACTTGTTCCTAAAGATACTTCAAAATAAAAGCTTCAAATTACATTTAAATTCATTTTTTAAAAACGAGTTTGTAAACGGAAAGTCCTTTCTTTTCTGTAAATTATTGTTATTTTTATAGTGAGATAAATGACTTCGTAAAAAATAGAGTACTCAAAATTGTTCTGAATAAGACTGCAAGTCTATGCTAATTTTAAAAAGAAACATAAAATATTTTATGGATATTATTTCTATAGTGATTTGTTTGAATAGGTATTCAGTTCAAATGTGTTTTATTAAAAGAACCTATGTATTACGAAAAAATGTTTTATGTTTTGATAAGACAAGATTATTATCATAACGAAGTGAATATTTAGTAAAAGGGTGAGAAAAGTAAGTTCCCCTTGAAATAACAGTTTAGAAAAAAATTAGCACCACTTTACTGTGTAAGCAAAAGTTGGAGCATCCCTTTAACATAGCGCGTGATTCCCATTAGCATGATAAACTCTACAAAAAGTGTGTAGGGGAAAACGGAGGCATCTCAGACATTTGCGAAAACATAATAAAATCTATTTTACGTGACAAAAACCCTCGTGACATTTGCTTACCAGACGTTTCTTACTTAAACCTCACAATGTTGCTCAGAAATATCATAATTAGACTGCTGATGTTTATGCAAATTTAAATTTTTCCAGCCATAAATGGAGAATAGAAGTTTGAATAAGAGTTTGTCTTATTTTTTAAATCTTGTAATATGTATTATATTTTTAATATTTTGTAGTTTTTACAACCTCTGAACAGTATATTGTAGATTTTTTAATATTTTTAACTTCTATTTCAAGTTTTAGTTGCAGAAAACCTTCGGAAATTTTTTTATATAAACTTCTATCTGCTTATCACTAAAATAGGTAATAAGTAAAACTTCTAAATTTGTTTCAAGTCATAAATATAAACTCTGATGCGTTCGAAATTTCTATTTTTTTAACAATTTTTCATTAATTTGCACTTGAACAAATTTTATCAATTGATTGGTTACTAAAATAAGGGTTTTGTTACAATGTGCAAAATGCAATTCATTATTTAGAAAATCAAAAAGCGTAGAATAAAACCTTTCAAATACTCTGTCACCCAAGTAAAGTGGAACTCATCGACGTACAAATAACGACAAAATCACGAAAACAGAGCCTCATTTAAATTTCATTTTTCTGTCATCCGAGAGAGTCCCGTGTCACGTGCGTCGCTCCAATAAATCAGAAACTCGCCTCTCCGTGTCCAATCATCGATAGTGCGACTTGTTCGAGCGAATGCACTCCCGTGTGCCGGCTGTGACAAATCGAAATACATTTTATCCGCGCGTGTACATCTGCAAGGGTGGAGGCGGTTATCTTCTAATAGATTCATATAGATATATGGAGGGGCGGTAGTGCGAATGTGGACCAATACCAGTTGAGCGCGATTTATGTAACCGTCCGCGATGCAGGAGGATGATTTAGGATCGGCGGGGACGTAATTCCACGAGCGATTTGGTTGATCGAATTGCCGAAACGCCGTACATCGATACGATTGATTAAAAGGTTGCCGCGGAAGCGTTTTGGGGTGACCCGATTGGGAACTCGCAGTCGAGCTCGAGTTTTCTCTGCGACGTGTTCTCGCGCTAAGACCGAGACCCCCTGCGATCGTCCCCCGACGTTTATTCATACACCAATCGGCTCGGTTGGATATCCAATCGCGCGGCTCGATATGGGACGATTATCGCGGAATTTATTGAGTGAGGGATAGGCGAGATTACTCTCGTCGAGATTGTTTGGAAAATTTTGTTTGAATCCTTGATATAGAGATAATCAAATGCTATATATTGATTTATTTATCTTATTTTTTATTTGAATATATATAATAAATAGATCATTCGGTTGAAATGCCATCAAGTATTAGAAAACGATGGCATGCTTTGTATCATCATATTGCCTTTGTCTAATTTTCTTTTATCTTCGTCCCTCTACTTCTCTGTTTCGCAGACAACCATATAGACATACAGGGTGAATCACCTAACATTTATACTTCAAATATCTTTCTTGTTTCTAAAGACGCAATAAATGTCTTAAGGGCGAAGTTGAATGGTTCAATGGGGCTTTCACGATGCCATAAAGATTATTTATTGATTCCTTTATGTTACTTTTTTTGAAGATTAGAGGCATCAAGGTCACTTTAATTTTTTTCAAATGAGATTACTGTTTTTTTAAACACCTACGATGATAGTCCTTTTCATTAGAAAATTTGTGATTATAATTACTCAAGGTCACGGGGGGGGCTTAATTATTATACAGGATGTAACAAAAATGTTGCAGAACCTTGAAAAAAATGATGCTTGACGTGATTTTAAACAATTTTTTTCTTTAAAGAAAATTTTAGGTGAGGTTTTGCTAATGAGTTATTAACGAAAAACAGCCGAACAATTAGACAGCGAGTACGGCGCGGGCGATGCGATGGCGAGGCAATAATATCTACTTACAGTTGGAGCCCGTAGTAAAATTCGTTCATTGCACTCGCGCTCTGATTGGTCAAGGTTTTTTTTTCAATCTCCCGTTAATAAAGTCTCCGAGGACATTTTCACTAAGAAAAAATTTATATAATCACCTCAGAAATCATCGCTTTCAAAGACCTGCAACATTTTTGTTACACCCTGTATGCCTATATTTTAGTATTTTAGGTTTCAGTGATGGTTGATAATTTTTTAGTAAAATCATCTAAATAACAATATTGTTTGATTAACCTAGATTCTAAGCCCCAGAGTATCGAAACATGGCAGTAGTTTTCTGTTCTTTGAAATTTAGCTATCTTTTTACATTATTAATAGCAAATGGTTTTTCAAAGCATTCGACTTACCAGATGACAAACTGAATGACGTTGCAATATCTTCTCCACCCCCAGAAAAAAACATTTCTATAGTAAAGACAAAAAGTTGATCTCCCTCAGAGCTCGACAGAACTCGGTTCGTCAAGGTCCAGCGCGCAAGGAACAATAGGAATTTATTGTGCAAAAAGCAGCACCGCGAATGATGACATTTATAATCTTTCGCGAGGAGCATAGATCAACGATGTTTTTGCTCGACTTACAGGGGTGTCTCCCGACACTGAATTCGATTTTAATTATTATTAATTGTCTTACGTCCTCGAGGGTTGGCTTCCTCCTACATAAAATTCTTAATTAGGTTTTAATTGTTGTGCATCTCATTGCGAATACAGTAAAATCTCGATTAATCGGTTTAATATGAAAGTCAAAACTGAAGCATTTCCTTGATGCAGAATTTCTTAATTTTTAGTAGACCATTGTTAAATTAAAGTTCAAGGTTTACTTGAAATTTTACTGCACTATTATCATTATTTAGTGCATTGAATAATTGCGATTTAGGATAATAGGAACAGAAAATAATTAAGGCTCGGTTAATCAGGGTTCTACTGCATTCATAAAGGATATCAGGTCATTTATGCCACGTCTATTTTTAAGCGCTTTTGATATGATAAACTACTCGATAAAATATTTCACACATGTTTTTTTTGTATCGACTGTAATTAACCCTGAAGGAATTAAAATAGATCCTAAAGCTGTGGTGGAAAAGATTTCCTAGGAAAAGAGTTTAAATACAGAATGTATTTATTAAAAATAGGTCTTTTTAACCCCTGGTTTTGAGTAATATATCACACCAAAAGCGCATAAAAATCGGCGCGTTACACATGATGTTCCTTGTCAGAAATATACGACACCAAAAATGTTGGAAAAACTGATTTTCATATTCTAAACATGTTGTGACATGAATTTATGTTTATCTATTTTTGAAAATTTACACCTGTCTTAAATATTACAAATATAAAGATTATTTCACCTCCCTGAATTGCAAAACGAAACTCCAACTTTTTTACCACATTTTATTCTTTACCAACATTCTGTCGCAGGGGATGACCAACCAAACATGGAAACACGTACGCCTTTCGAGGAAAGACACAGTCCAAAAAAGTAGCGATCACTTAAGGAGAGAGTATCGAGGCACTTAAGCGGTAATCTGTCGACGAGTGTGCTCTTTATTTGGCTCTATCAGGGGGTGCGTTTGTGTACACTGGCGAGCAACCCTTGTGGGGCGTATCCTGTGCCGCTCACCGCAAGGGTAAGTAACTTTTGTCTCTCTTCGACGATCGATTCTCCCGACGGGGGGCTTTCGCCAGAATTTTCGGAGCCCGATGGACACGCGGAACACTCGGGATGGTCAGTCTCTGCGGTTTCTGGATATTTATGGGGTGCAGGAACTGCCAAGGGATGGACGTCACCGCGACCCCGGCTATATATCCTACAAATTGGACGCGGAACTCGTGAAAATGCGAGCCGATGGCATGATTGAATTTCCGCTATTCGTCTAGGCTCGGTCTATTGTGCCTTCGAGTGCCCCTAGATGTAAAATGTACGGAGGTGTGCTGTCTTGCACTTTCAGTGGGCGTTTCGAGCTCCTAGTCGATAATTATCGTTTTGCAATTGATGCAAATCCATTGATAGAATGGGCTGAGGTGTGGGTAGAAAGTGGAAATGGTTCTGAAAAGATTGGTAATTGATTTTATTGTTATTTCTGTGTATTAAGTAATTTTTAGGTTGTAGAGGCAAGGTAGAATTTTTTTTTAATTTTATGATTAGAAAAGAAATTTAATTCTACGTTAAAAATAGTTGTTAGTAATTCCTTATTTTTGTTATTTATATTGGCACTACAGTAATAGGATGATAAAAATATCAGAGAATTATTATGGGCACGATTACAAATTTCTGAAGCAATAAACGAAGACAATTTTTCATTTACTTGATATAATTAATTATTACAGACTTATCCACGTAACTTTCGAAGAATAACAAGATTAAGTAACTGTTTAAAAATTATTAACTTGAAAACTTTTCCAATATTTATAGTTCCTGGTATTGAGACCACTTACAATTTTCAATGTTTTTTGTATTTTTAGTAAAATAAAATGAATTAATTGCAAATTTAATTAATTGTTAATGTATTTTATATGTAGATATTAATAATCTATAGATTATGTTATATAATAATTATTTCTTATTATGAAGTGTTTATACATACATTGTGTGAGCAACAAAAATTCTCTGTATACAGGGTGGTCCACGCAACTTGTGCACTTCTATAACTTCCAAAACATGCGTTGCACAAAAAAATTTTGTGTACAAAAGTTGCATGGTTGAAAGGGGTACATTATGTAGTGCATTTATTTTTTTTTTTTATAAGTGGAGGCGATTCCTCCAACCTGGAATCACGATTCCAACTTGATATTACGTGAAGAAAATTTTCAAGAAATAAAGTGAAATTATTCGTTAGCTATTAGGTTTAGGGCTAATAAAGATCAATACTTTTTTACGCAAAATTCGATATTCTTTCATATTTTGATATAAAAAATATAGTATTCTGTTAAAAAAAAAAAGTTGACCTTCAAATCTCAGAAATGCCCCCATCTATAAAAAAAATAAATGCACTACATAATGTACCCCTTTAAACCATGCAACTTTTGTATACAAAATTTTTTTGTGCAACGCATATTTTCGAAGTTATAGAGGTGCACAAGTTGCGTGGACCACCCTGTATAT
Source organism: Perdita meconis (assembly GCA_030770465.2). Classification (NCBI taxonomy): domain Eukaryota; kingdom Metazoa; phylum Arthropoda; class Insecta; order Hymenoptera; family Andrenidae; genus Perdita; species Perdita meconis. Next base: position 21,006,791 of record JASKOS020000004.1, read on the forward strand.
AATTAATCAGTCACTGCATTAGCTGATTCAAAGAAAAACATTCTGAATGTTTGGCAAAACTATCTAAAAATAAAGGATATGACCCAATAGTGCATACGGAGTATGCTGGAAAGGATATCTGCTGTAGGTAATTAAAGCAAGGAATTACAATTTATTAATATGTACATGTATATGTTAGTATAATTCAGTAGTTAATAAAAATCTTACCCAAAAGTTAATCCATTTTCAAGGTATTAATAAGGCTTATTCTTGTGGTGAAAACCAGTCAGAAATGTTGATCTTTTGCCATAAACTTGTTTGTTGAAATGTATGTATGTATATTGAAATGCAAATGTTAGCAACTTTTCTCATAATTTTGTAATATATTACTCAATATTGCGTTTTCTCATAAGAATACGTTGAAAGTTAAATAATTTAAAAATTACCGAATCAACTTTTCTAAAATTTTGCGAGGGGTTTTACTTCATTTCTCCAATTTTCAAGGATTTCCGCTTATTTTTAATATTACTGAAATTCATCCTTAAATACCGCTTAGGTCTTTAAATATTACTAAAAACACGAAAAAATGTTGAAAATTGCTAGTGGTCCTAATTTTTTGGCCATGGATTGCATAAACTACCCTAAAGGTAGCCAACTTGTCTAAATTACTATAACTATTTTTTATCCCATAAAGGTTCGTCCACAATTTCTGAAAAGTATAAAGTTTAGGCTCGTAAATCGTACGACGAATTAAACGTAATCGTATATGTTACATTACGGTGCACGTTACGCGAGCACTTGTAATTTAATATTCGCACCCCCATGAACGTGTTCATTACTTAAGTCCACACCCGGTGCAATGCATCCCTTTGCTTGTATATCCATGATCATTCTACCAGGACTAATGCTCCGTGCGGCCAAATGTTCGATGCGATTTAAATGTTCGGGGGGTATTTAAGTACCCCGTCTACGGTAGTTAGCACCCCCGATATGGTTTGCGAGGAAACCTCCCTTTTCTACATCATCCCTGGGGGCTTGTTACCTGACTGTTGTATCCTACGTCCGCGTCTGTAGCGATTTTTTGCGTTGCGCCAAATTATTGCGGCGATTTATATTTTTATTACATCAACCTTATTAATTTTGAGACAATGTTGAATAAAATTTAACTTCCTTGGGAGTCGAACTGAGTTTAGAAATTTGTGGGTCTAAAACTCGGATTTGTAGTAAAATTTGAGTAATTTTCAGTGTACTACAATTATTCTTAATAATTTCGGCAAAAGTTTTATCTGTATTTGAGGTCCATCGAGAAGTATTAAAATTAGAATTATATTTATTATTTTTTTAGTATTTTTAAATATTTAGAATTACTTATTGCATGACAGTACAGAAATTTCTGTAATTATACGTCAATATATGTAATTTTAATAATTGTCGATGATTTCCACTTGTCCATGATTCGCCGTCAACCAATAAAGCCCAGTAATATTTTATTTTGGTGGTCACTTGGGGAATTCGTTGCGTTAAAACGTTTGACGCGTCGCGTTACACGAGGGGGTTAATTTAACGAGCTAAATTACGAGAGAGACACGTGCACCAATTCAGGTTTATAATTTTAATGGCGCGCGAAGAAGCGACGGGACGATTCACGTTGATTTAATTAACCCCAGGGGTTCCATTTCGTGTAACGTTTCGAGTAACACGTCCACAATACAATGCAGACAGCAATGCAAAACAATGAACAGTCATGTTAAATTTTATTATATCCGCAACAATTGTAACTTTATTTCAGATACCAGACATTATATTATTTTGCACATTGTTTTAACCATTTCCTCGATCCATCATTATTCCATTTTCCTTGCCAGAATACTGCAGAAAAACAGAAAATTAACGATCAAGATCTCAATAACTCATGAATTACTCATGTTGGGCACGGAAACGGGATCAATGGAAATTAATTATCTGAAAAGGAGGGAGGATATTTACGACGTCAGCGAGCATCCCGTCGAACGATCCGAATTAATTACGCTTCGACGCGATTTTTCTCCGTCGAAAACCTTCTGGGGGAGAGAGAAACCCGGGAGGGTGCCTCCTTTCTTAAGCTTCCACGGTTCTCCGAGTTTCTCGGTGCACGTGGTACCGCCACCCCCGTCGCGCATCCGGCATCCGGTTCCGTTGGCAATTTTTATGCGGACGCCGTGCGCTCGAAGGGTACAGAGGGAGCGATGATTCTACGGAATCTGAAAAGTCAGTCGAGCGAAAACGACGATGGGTACGCAGCGAAAAGGGAGATCCCGAGGCACGGAGGGAAGAAACAGTTATTGCGCTGACTGAGGAGCCAGGGGGGATAGAGAAAAGCCGGTGATATGTCGTCACATCCGCTTGGACGGACGAGACACGAGAATCACGACGTGTCATTTGTCAGCGCGACGCACGTGACGCTCGCACGGGGTTTTCCCGGAAACTTGCCATTTGCAAGCAAAAGTGACACCCTTCGACCGGAAGTCTCCATACTAATCGCTACATGGAAAATGAATATGTCTCGGTGATGGGAAAAGGAGAGTTTTCCTTGTTTTTGTTGCGATTCGATTCTTCAGAAGGCGCCAGATAAATTGCTACAATAGTTTCTTTATCATAGTTTTATTGGAATTTTTTAAGGAGGTAAGTGCATGTTCCAATTTCTACTCATTTAAGCGTTCACTCGTTATGAAAAAGTTGTAAAAGTGTGCAAAGTAATTGATTAATACCTCGATAATACATCAATTAATTAAAAAATATTTTAGAAAGATGCTACATAATTCAATGTAGTGCTCTAAATGTCCATATTTCTGCTCACGACAAATGACTTGCAGAAAACCTACATTCGGAGTAAAATACAGTAAACGTTTTTAATATTAAATATGATTTAGTTTTGTGCACACTACATTCGGCCCGATTATCAAATCACAGTGGAGATGCTAGTCCAAGTAGTAAGAATACGATGAGAACGAAATAAGTTCCCTGTTCTAAAATTTTTTTCGTTGCTTATGTTGCACTTTTTTTGTAACAAAACTGTGCATCCCTCGCATAAATGATCAAACAGTCTACAATTATTTTTTTATCATTATAGTACAAATGTAACACTTATAATAATAAGAAAAAAACGAAATGAGTAGAAATCGAGATATGCGTACAAATTGGGACATTTACCTTATTCTGGTTTAGAACCTTAAAAAAACGTTTTTTTTTTTGTATTTTTTAAAGTATATATCTTATTCGAAAATATGAGGAAAGGGAGGGTCCTACATATATATCTACATATTTCCATATGAATGATAGCCAACATTTTAAACGAAATTTTCTCAAAACGTCATTTTCTGAAATGGTTGATGCGATATTTCAAGTTCTGTTTGACCGATCGATTTCAAATTTGGAGGAAATATGCAGCAGATACTACTCTGTTACATAAACCAGTTTTACAAAAACATTATCTTCTTTCTTAATTTTTTAGTAATGTAAAGACGAAAAACAAAAAACGAGAAAGTCAATATTCAAACTTCAAATTGTCGCCATTTTTTTAAAAGTCAACATTTTTGTTTTCCCGTGGTTCACACTGTAACCACATTCCTACTAATTAAGATGCCTTTCTCATTTGTTATTTCAGATTAGTAGAATTGTCGAAATCGCGTCAGACAATAAGACACGTTTCTTTACGCGATTCTGTATAATATAATACAAATCATACAATTTTGATTTTATTTACTTAAAAAAATTATATTTCTACTTGAAACATCAACAAGTATGTTTGCAAACACGAAATACCAAAAAAATGTTATATTTTAGTTGAAGAAAAATCCGAAAAATAGCATAACAAATGGCCTTCTAAACCATAATACCCCATTAATGAAGTAAAAAGAGAAACTAAACGATCGCAAAATAACTCTTTTTAATTAAATTAAAAAATTCATCTGCTAGCTTTAAGGGGTCTTTTCAATGTGACGCCCGAAAAATTGCCGTCTTTTTGTGATTTTTTTGCAACAAAACGAATGTTATTACTAAATTAAAGTTTGTCCTACTTATTAATACATTTTTCGGGAACATAAAAAAATTGCTTTAATATCTTTAAAATGCTTTGTTTAAGTGAAATATGTGGATAAATATGTCCATGGAGAAAAACACGCTTCGACTGCGAACACATTTGAATTATTCTTAAATTTTAGTTTTACTGCTTCCTTTTAAAAGAGGAATTTTATTCCGCAGCATGAAGCCAAGATTATTTAAAAATTCTGGTATTAAAGACCCGAAGCGGTCGTATTATAAATTATAGCCTCTTTTTCGTGCGAGATCGTTCGGTGAAGATCGTTCTGCGCATTAATTCCTTTCGAATTTACGGTTCACTGTGGCCCCGCGTTAGACACGGGTGACTTTTTATGGTGATTTCGATAGCCGCGCACGTATCACTCTTTCTCTCGGTGCACATCCCCTATACACGATCAAGAATTTGTCAAATCATCCTCGACTGCACTCGCAAGGGCTCGTTCCATTGTGTTCTTTCAGGGGCTTATGATGTATCTGCGTTCCCTTTCTTCCGTCGGTGAAAGAATCGTAAAGTATATGAGCTAGAAACATCTAAATACGAATGAATCCGGTTGCCAGAACATTATCGGCTCTTTGTCGAATTTATGGAGTGAGGCGTGTTTTCATTCGCAAAGTATTTTTCAGGATAACTAAACATTCGTCTAATATAGCCTTTATATGATTTTTTATTTTCTAAATAATGACTAATAACACTTAACTTTTTACATTTTGCTTGCAATAAATAAAAGAAGTATAAAAAATATACATGTTTTTCTTCCGAACTCTCTGAGTCAAATAATTAATTACAGATTAACACTGATTTAAGTTTAGTTATCTAGAATTTTAGGAACAGAAAAATGTATTTTGAATCAACTTAAAATGTTTTTTGCATAATTTTGGAAGACTGAATTAGTTTTATTAGGGTTTTTCTTTTTGTCTTGTTCCCACGTTTCAGATTTTTCTACATTGTTCATTTTATAGTAAAACGTCGATTATCCTATCTAATAATTGTAACATAAAATGCTACTAATTAGTAAAAAATTATTAAATAGTGATTCAAGTTTTATTTGAAGACTTTTTGCATTCTTTCAGCTAACGCACTGAATAATTGAAACTTTGAATAAAAAAAATTGAGGATAACTGAGAGTCAGATAATCGACGTTCTACTATAGTTAATAATAAGAAATTTTCCACGACATTTTCGCTGTACTCATTTTGTTGAAATGGTCCTTGAGGACCCTTTAAAATATTCCGCGAACAGATCAAGATAAATGTGATACCCGCGGAAAACACTTTTCAGGAACAGTATTTGTTCTCCGGCTTGCATAATACGAGCCTGTATCTTCTCTGAATATCTTTAGTAATAGTAGTCGGCGGGGCAACCATGGTCGGGGTCGGAAAAGATCGAAACCTTTCAGAAAAATGAGTTTATTCGTGGATTTATGTCCGCAGCTTACAGTCATCTCGCTCATAAATCATCCCGATTGAGGATGGAGATGAATCGCGTGGAGTAGGACGCAAAGATACACACCCCTTCGTACAATTTTGGCAAGGTTTCCCTTGACCGCATATAGAATTCTTCATCTCACCCCTTGCTGCTTTAATCTTCTTCTGTTACCGAGAACCCACTGCGAATCTTTGCATCCTCAAACAAATTTATTACCTTCTTCGTAGAATGAATAGAAACTTTTCTCGAGAAGTTCGAAAAGTTCCGATTTCTCTGTCGAAGCAGCTTGATATATCAATTTTAATATTTATTAGTACTCTTTTTAAGTAAAGAATTTTTAGGTGAAGATTCAGAGATCTGAAAATTATAAAAGTAATAGTTCATAATAATAAGAATTAGTCAATCGTTTTAGAAATTGAATTCAACGTTCTTCACTAGATTTGCCTAGTTAAATTTCTTCAATTTTCTTTGTTCTTTTTTTCTAATTTGCAATAATTTTTCTAAGGTATTTATAACTTAAACGAAATTTCTTCACCCACATAATTAGAACCAGTACGACTTAAAGGATCATATGCGTTTCTTAACATTAAATTGTGGTTAATGTTTATGAGTTATCAGCGTACAAACTATAAAATCAATTGATTTAATTCTTTTTGTACTTTAAAGGTAACATAGTTTATAGAATAGAAAACAAGAATGACAAATGGGAAATTGTTAAAAATATGGCATCTGAATATAGTTACGTACAATGTTTTTTTTATGGTGGCCCAAATAGTGAACAAAACGAGTGATGTGAAATAAGAATTCCCAATTTTTTAACTCTTTCTGGTCTTTTAGTTTTCGACTCATGAAAGGTTTTCTTTAAAAAATCAAAATTGTGGTAATAGCAAAAATTTGGATAGAAAGGTTCGTGACTTTCATTCAAAAAGTCAAACATTACTTATTGTTATTCAAGAATGGTTCAATTTATTTCGAAAAGCCTCGCTGAGCCGATAAATAAATTAATCGTGTAGAAAAATGGTTTTTATTTTATCTTACTGCATAAAAATTATACTACACGGCACTGTGGTCTAAGGATAACTGAACTGAGTATCTTCTTCGGAAAATATATGTATACAGGGTGGGGCAATAACTACTAGCACCTCAAATATCTCGGAAACTATAAGTTTCACAGAAATATTTGCTGAAATAAAATTGCACAGTACGAAGGGGGCCATCCGATGGCGATAATAGTTTTTTTGCAGGTGGAGGTACTTCGGATATTTGAAGGTCACCTCCATTTTTTTAAATAGATCGGTATGTTTTTGCTTCCTTATCATGATAGAGGATCTTAAAACGAGTTCAACGACCTATTACATAAGGTCATTGAAGGTCATAGAAAGTAGAGAAAGGCGATTCATTTACTACCAAAACCGTAAGTATTATCGCCTTTCTCTACTTTTTGTGACCTTCAATGACCTTATGTAATAGGTCGTTGAACTCGTTTTAAGATCCTCTGTCATGATACGGAAGCAAAAACATACTGATCCATTTAAAAAAATGGAGGTGACCTTCAAATGTCCGAAGTACCTCCACCTGCAGGAAAAACTATCATCGCCACCGGATGGCCCCCTTCGTATTGTGCAATTTTATTTCAGCAAATATTTCTGTGAAACTTATAGTTTCCGAGATATCTGAGGTGCTAATAGTTGTTGCCCCACCCTGTATATTTCCCTGGGTCAAAGTGTTCATTGGCCCAGGTCAACCAATCACGTAGTCTCTCTTCTTTTTCCTCTTCGAAGAAAACCCCCAATAAGTGGGATATAAATTATTCTCCTTCAATCGGATGAATGGTGAATTAATTATCATGACCACCGTTTAGCACAACATCCTTTTGTGTAACTAAATATAACCGTTATATTTTTAATCCTTTTTGTTCTGTCTACCAGCTTTTCACTTTATAAACATGTATTCTTATTACAAAAACAGAATTTTATATAAATCTTCTTTACTGTTTATTTTCAAATTACTCACAAATATTTATCATGATTTGATGCTGAGAAACGTATAAATAGTTTCTAAAAATTTACGTACCGCTAGTTTTTTTCTCTAAATCTAGTTATAACTAACTCGAAAGTATTCGCGTAATTAAAAAACAACTAAAAATGATGGTCGCAGTGGTAATTACCATAACGATGGAGGAAGGATAACAATGAAGGGGTTAGCAAAGCGAAATTCGTCGGTGGCTTTTCGGGGCGCATCTCCGGGGATGGAAGTCAGACGTTGGCTCCAGACCCCCTGGCGCCGTCGCGACGCTTCCCAGCTTTTGGCAAAACACATCCTATCCCGTCGTATCCTGGAGCGGGAGCCTAGTTTTTTTATGGCCATCGCCAGCACGATCCCCGGTCTCGGGGCTCCCGAAGATCCCCCATAAAATCTCTTCTCCTTGTCCCCTTGCCCTCAGCTTCTCTATCTGCCCTCGCTGTCCTCCTCCGCAGACCACTCTTCCTCCTCGCGAAGGATACTGCCGTCTCGATAGCGGAGACGGAGACTCTCCTCTTCTTGGAATGGGGAACCAGCGCGTGCTGATCTAAGAGATTACTTACTGGTAGCTTCGGCTTGCATAGAACGTCGCTAGAACGTTTGGCTGAACTTTGCCGCTCTATTCTACTAGATCCCTCGCCGCGCTGCATTCTACTTGCGTTCCAAACTATCGTGGTTTTAGTTCTTGTCTGATGAAATTCGGGAAGAAACGGCTGTTAAATTTGGAGGAGTTGTTTCGTGATGGTATTGCTAAATTTAAGAGTCCACCGTGGTTGGAATTTGTACTTCCCAAATGGAAATTCTAAATCTAAATGATTGGAAAAGCAAAATTTAGGTCCTAAAATATTTTGCGTTTAAATATTCTCTTCTATTTTTAACAAAGTGAAGATTCGTTTCTGACTTTTCTAACTCAGTTGGATGAAATTGAACGCAGAATGACTTTCAGGAAATTTCTCGATTGAACAGAACAGAACTCTGAGCGCCATTTTGTCCGCCAAGACAACCGAAGGTTATCTTCCCCTCGGGGCGGTCGTTCGAGAGGTTGATTCATCCCTCCCGATCTCCATGTATCCACCTCGAGTGATATCAATCTGATTCGGTAGCCGATAGAATTACTCCAGATATATGTAATGGAGAAACTTTCTAGAACGCGGGAGCGCGTGCACGGTTCGACGACAGGGCGCAACGCGAACGGAACAAAGGGGGCGACAAACTTGTCTGGAGAGTAAGGGAAATTGCTGGAAGCAGCCGATGGGGGGTCGCGTCTCTCTATTTATCGTCATCCAAGGGTGGAGGACCGGTAGTATCTCTCTGTTTCCTCCAAAAATGAGCTGCCTGGAGATCGTCTGACGGATGATCAACTGATTCGTCTTCTGCGTTCGTGCGACTCTTGGATCAGTTGATTACTTTGATAGGATGTGGAATTGGCTGGTCCTCTTTTATGACCTTTTGGATCTGATAATTTAGGACAATCTGGATCTCAGGGTAGAGATATGAAGCATATGTTACTATAGAAATAGTTAAATAACTATAATTTAATGGCAGTAAGTGTAACGTAATTATAAATTAAGAGTTTATAAGTTATAGTTTAAGGAGTAGAATCATCGAGGTTTATTCTAATTTCTAGTGACTTTAATGAGTATAGTATGATATTTTTGTAGGCTTGAAGCAGAATATTATTTAGGAGATTTATTCATTTATTTACTTATTTAGCTAAGAAACGGGCATAAAGACGCCCAATTTACAATGATGTAGCAAGACAGTATAAATTCATAACTAGAAAAACTATAAAATAATAATAGAAACAAGCAAGAGATTTTTAATTAATGGTACTAATTAACGGTCTAGAAATAATTAGAAAGTAAGACAGTGGACTCAATTTTTTAGGAATGGGAAATTCATTAGGCATTTGTTAAGAGAATAATTACACGAAATTTACCTTTGCTGAAATTTTTCAAACAAACCTGGACAAAAATTGCGTTCAAGACAAATAGATTACGCTTACGATTTTTTTCACGTTTGCAAATTATTCGTTCGAGGAAGATATTCCTCTATAGTAAAAGATTGATGTACTGTTACTTGCTAAATTCTACTTAGAACATCAAATAAAGATTGTGAAATCACCTTTAAAAAAATTGAATATACAAATGAAACCATAATATATGTAGAATATATTTAAAAGAAACAGCTGTATTTATGGTAAATAAAATTTGTTTAACCGTTTATTTTCATGAGACTTCTTTCCTTATTAACGAAAGAGAAATAAGAAACTGAAGAAAATACTACAACATTTGAACGATTCATTTAATATTATATTTTTATTATGCATATAGTTTATATTCAACGTAGAACAATATATCATTCAATGTTTAATTTATTAACATTGGGGTATTTACAACAAAGGGTAAGAATAACTTCCAAAATATATAGATATATTTGTTATTAACGACTTATAAACAAAAGTAAAGATTCCAGGAGTAACGAAATCTTTTTTCTTCAGTTTAGAACATATTAAGTAACAGTAAATAAATATGAAAATTTGTGCTTTCAATGAATAAACACAAAAACTGTACTGTAACATCAAAATAATGCTTAAAGTGACAGTATGTAATTGGGTCTTTCACTTTACATTTAAAATACAGAGAATAAATTAACTAACAGAAAACATTAAAACAGTTAAATATTTTCTAGAAACGAAAATCCGGTATTATCAGCGTACCATAGGCGTAGCTCGCTCCATCTTGGAGTCCCCGAAGGAAACGGATGATAAGGCAGGTCGGTGGCAGACGTTTCCCTCCCGCCGGGAGACGTTTTTCCCTCCCACGGTAAAAAAGCGGGGACGAATGAAAATTGGATTGCAACCGCGGGTCTGGCTACTGTCCAGTCGGGACTCCTCTTTGACGCCGGAAGCGAGGAACTTATCTCACGTTGTCCGCTGTCCAGGTCGATGTTAGTTTGCCCCGGTTTCCCCAAGACGTTGAAAACATTTTAAAATCGTTTTATATCAAACCGTACCTTGAACAAAACTGTTGAATGATTCATTCCTCCGTTTTTGTACCGTTAACCTCCTATGTGGTCATAATGTTACACGAGGTGGATGATCAAAGTTTTGCGTCTAGTCTACGTGATGCAACGAAACGCAAGAAGATCGTTATAATTATAATGGCGCGTGGATGACAGAGGAAAACCTGTTATTAAAATTTTGGCAGGCCTGATGCTGGCCTCGTTCCCCTTTTCCACGCGTATCATTAAATGGATTACCGGCGGGCCTTTGCCTCTTTGTTTCACTTCTATTTGTCGTCCATTCTTGTATTTTTTTTTGCTTTGAGTATCATTTTTTAGGGATATTAACTTTTAGGAGTTTAGATTTAGGTTTCAGCTGGTAGATAATGTTTTGTTGAAAATCATAGTTAATCAGTAGACTGTGGATTTTTATGCAAAATCAAATTTTTACAGGCATAAATAAAGTATTGAAGCTTGAATAACAATATGTTTAATTTCCTACAAATTCTAGCTTCAATTACATTTTGGATATTTTGTACATTTGATAAGAGTCATGTAGATTTTTTCATACTTACAGATAATATTGCCATAAATGCATAAAATTCGCAGTCTATTAATCAGTATCTAGAGAAGAATTAAAATTCATGCTCCTATAAATTAGAATAGGAGGTAGAACTGAAGTTTCAATGATATAGTTGTTGCCTACTTCTAAATATTCTAACACCAATTTCAGTTTTAATATTTTATATATTACTGCATTTCTGCACAGTTTTGTTCAGCTTCAGCTTGAACTTGCCACAACTGCATAAACATCCTCAGTCTGGTTATCACAAAAGATAATACACACGTTTAAATTTGTACACAGTACGCAAACGTCTGCAGTCATCTCTACCTTGTACCCAATAATTTGCACACTATTGAAAAAGCAGAATTTATAAAAAAATCTTTGAACCAAATTTGTCTTTCCTCAAATGCACAATATCATGTACTTCGGTGCAACGAATGAAAGTCGGAGCGGCGGAGAGCACAAAAGGGAACGCGAGAGGTTCGAAAAGGACCCAAGTAAACGCACGAGTTGTCCTCGACTCGTTAAAATGCAGGTCGTGCCCACGTGTCGTTCCCGTTCATATATCGAGCATCGCCCACGTGTCGCGGTTTATGCACAGGTGCATTCTCTCCGGCGTCAACGTGGAAAAAGCACCCACGTCGATCGGGTTGGAAGGTGCGACGCCTTCTTTCTCTTGCCTCCGACGCGCGCGGAACGCAAGGAATGCGCGAACGCACGGCGTTCCGTGGGCGGTTTACCATTAAACAAACGACAACTCGTTCTAATCGTCGCGTCGTTCCCCTTGGTTTACTATTTACGGGTAGCCGTCGATCCGCGGTACATCAATCGCCGACGGCCGCCGGTTGACGCGCTCGCGAGGAAATCGACGACCGCTTCCTTCGACAACAGATAAACGCCGGAAGGGCCGCGTGTGTCAGACTTTTCTGCATAACAACTCGTTTCTGATTGGATTTTCACAATTATATAATAATGTGATCGGGGGGGAACCGCGTGGCAGTTGTTTCGGAAACTTCGACGGGGAAAGTGCGGATTTTTAGTTAGGTTGTGCTCAGAGTTATTGGGAACATTCGTTCTGTGAAGATCTACGGTGATCGGCGGTGATTTTGAAGGCTGTATTCCGTGGATTTAACGTGCTGGGTAAATGTTTGCTTTGTGGAGTGGCGTTTTTGCGAGCGATGACTACGGGAATTGGGTTGTCTTCAAATGAGTGCCACTTGCGAGTAGATGGAAATTAGTGGAGAGAATTTAGGGTTTTAGGAGGTACGTGAATTTTTTTCTGAAGAGATGTTTGATTAAGGGATTTGAATGTATGAGATGCTTGTTTGATTATTCGCTTTTAGTCATCTTCATTTAAGTTAATTGGAGGTTTTATGAAAATTGGATTTTAAATTTAGTGAGAGGTTTGCCAAAACACTGAGATTTGCAATTTCTTTTACTTTTTCATTATAGTCTATTCTTTGAGAATCATTTTTAAAACCTTTTTCAATTTTTACAAAATTGTTTTTCTTATTTTCTAACATTATAATAAGAGTTAAAATCAGTTATCATAATAATGTGTTAATTAAACAGTAATAATTTATTTGGATCACAGTACAATTCCGAAAAGTGTAAAATAAACATACAGAACTAGTTGTGTTTTATTTAAACGTGATTGAAATTATAAAAGGTTAGAAGATATTGTAAAAGTGACGCCATAGTTATTTTAAAAGTTGTCCAAACAAGACGCGGCAATATTTTGCATATAATATCACACGTTAAGAATTCAGTACGTGGCGTCTAAAGATATTACAAAACTCAGCGTACAAAAACGAACGCCTTGTAAACCGATGCAAATGCCTGAGTAATGCGATAACAAAAAAAGTGATGTCATCGATGCGCTCACTATACTTCCTAGGAACTATTTCTCTATTTTACGAACGTCAGTGTTTAAAACCGGAAGTTACAACACTGATAGTATATGTAATGTGTGAACTTAGACGCGTGAACTTGTTAAAATTTATCTAATTCTAACAAAGTTTACTATCAGCGAACTCAAAAAGTCAAGAGTCAATATGCTAATCAGGGTTTCACGTAGAATAGATCTCAAAAAAATACTGATCTTTATTATTTTTATCTTCAGAAATATTGCCAGTATTAACTTAAAATTATGTTAGAACTATGTTGCAAAAATAAATTGTTGCATTTTAAAGTGTCGTCTGAAAGTAGGAAAAAATATTATGGAAGTTACATAATTTATACTCCATTTGATTCAGTTTTATAAAAACGTAAATGAAAAATTGAAAATGTTGTAGAGTTTAACGGAAAAATTAACATTTTTCTTGAGATAATTCATCTTTTAATCATTACAAACAAATATATTATAAGTAGACAGCGGATTTTATGCAGTTATGACAATTTTAACTCTGCAAAGATGCATTAAATTATTGACTGATACCAAAATGTATAATACGATTTACAATATTTCAAAAATAAAACAACACTGTTATTCAGGCTTAAATTGTTTATTTATGGTTGTAAAAATGGTTGATTTCACATAAAAATCCGCAGTCTAATTATAAGTAAGAATTAGAATTAAAATAGTAGGATCAGTCTTTGGAAAAGTATATTATAAAAAAAATAAAGGTTTTTTGAAAATGATCAATGAATCATTTTTCTAGAAAATCATGCCTAAAGTTTCACGTCAGCGCTATTATTACATTTGCAGTGTTGCATTCAAACTCTAATAAATTACCCAATTGTTTCAAAAGTTAATTGCTTCCAAAGTTAAAAAATTAAATAAATAAAGATGTAAGTTGAAGTTCAATTGAACTCAAAGAATATGCAAGTCAAACCAAATCCGGAGTATCAAGGTCAAAATGCACGACCTTAATTCTCAAAGGATCGCCTTTAATAAGCAAAATGAAAAAAAGTAATCTATCGTCGCTGTTTGTACGGAGTATGACGAACTTTTCACGGAATACGATAGTCTGCGAGCTTGGAGTAGCGTAAACCGCGTTACATCATTACGGTACGAGGCACACGGGTTCTGAATGGAGACAGCCATGACCAAATTTGGTGCGGTCTCAATTCCGTCCACGTCGCACCATGTATTTCGATGTTTTTCAAAGAACAAACCGCTTTAACAATTCCGCCGCGTCCGAGATTTATATTTCTTTCGCGATTTTCGACCGAGCGTCAATTTCGAACATCCAAATTATCTTTTTCTTTTCGCTATTGTTTTTGTTCGAACCTTAAACGTTTGCGTCTCGGGTGAAACGGGACAAGCGCAAGGACTCTTGTTCCTATGTAATAGATTTTTTTTTCCTATCGCGCGTGGGCTTGGATCCTCTTATTTTTAGAGGAAAGTCTGTTTATTTGGATTAGTTATTTGCACGGAGGCAGGGAAGTACGTAGCGTCCGCAGCGCCACCGCTTTATTCTTATCGATTATCACGGGTATCGAAACGGGTTTTTGAAATTAGGGAACACGATTGGGCCGGCGTGGCGCGCAATTGAGTCTTCAATAGTTCCTAGATCCGATACTTATTTTGTACACTTTATTTTTTGGGTTTTGTTTCATTTTTTTACTGTTATATGCTAGGGAATAATAAATGTATAAGCTTGAGGTATCAATAAAAATCTGCTCTGTATATATGACAGTCAAAGTATTAAATTCTTAAATACAACAACGTTTTAAAAATAAATTTTTAAATTGTGGCTCTTGTGTATACACCGGGTTAAATTATTTATCCGTAAAATGCAATTCATACCTCATCACTAGACTACAGATTTTTATGCATTTATAACAGTCTTAAATGCACAAAAATCTACAAAGCTGTTGACAGATAATAAAATATACAAAATTCAAGTTAGAATGTTTAGAAAATAGATACTGTTAATTAATTTTCAATTCTTTATTTGTTTTAAACAAAATTGTATTTTACATAAAAATTTGCAGTGTAGTCATCAGAAATAATTCAACGTGTATATAAAATCACTGCAATTGAAAATTATAAAATTGCAGTGCAAAGTTCCTTCAAGAGGAATACTATATGTTTAAAAGTATTCGGAAATGACGCAATATTATATGCGCCGGAGTATGAAGAATTCCATGGTAGGCCGATAAAGTTATCTCGAGGGGAAGATAAGGGGTCCGCGAGAAAAAGAAAAAATTTCGAGGCGATTCGTGATGGTCCGGGGGCACCGAAGGCGCCTTAATTTTTACACGTCGCGCGCCGTCACTGACCTTGAACGAGAGGAACGCTCGAAACTGAAACGGCGGAGTCGCAAGAGTGTTGTCGGACGTGTGGTTGTCCTGAGAAGTGACAAATTGATTTTGTGCAACGAAAGACGGGGTCCTTTTCTCTATCTATGGATATTTTTCACGGTGAGTAGGATCGTACGATCGGGCGATAAGATCGTGGGACCGACGGCTGGCGACGATGCCGCCGGTTCTATTGATTTTTCCGTGATATCCGACAGATGGGCGTGCTGCCCTCGTTTAGACTTTTCCGATCGTTCCTACACGCTTTCCGCCCGATAAAACGCGTCCTGCTCGATCGCGTTCGTCGACCGATCGTTCGGATCCGTCGCCGGTTTTCCCTGAATCACGGCGGACTCGGTGCCCCGGCTCATATTATGGAGTTAACCTCAAAATCGAGGGTGAGGACCACCCAACGGGTGTCTCCCGAAATAGAGATGATTCACAACATCGTCCGTAACGATTGACAGCTCTCCGGTTTCGTCGTTCGCGTTTCCCTGTGCATCTCGTTTAACGCTCGCCTCGCGTTTCCATTCCGTCTCGCGACGTTTTTCGCGCTTGGGATTCTTCGGCGTGCTTGCCGAGTCGTGTGCGCGCCTCTCTTGCTCTCTCCCTTCGTTCGCTCTCTCGCTCGTTCTCTCTGTCTCGCGTTTCCCTTTGCGTTTCGTTAAATGCGCGACGTGCTAAAACAATAGGACCCCCCCGAGAAAATCAATAGGCAGGCCTGTAAGAGGTTAAATAGGGAAACCCATCTGCTACTATCGTGCATGAGAGTTTATTAAGTTTCTGCATTTGGCTAAATTCGTCTCTCCGTCTGTGTCCGTCTCTCCCCCTTTCCCTCTCTTTTCGTCCCCTTTCACTCTTTCGCCGGCTTTCCCTTTCCGCCGTCTCCTTCGCTCTTCTTCGAACGCAGGACAATTTATTCTGGTTCGGCGGTGTTGACGATTGAACGTGATAACTTTCAATTCGTCGCGCTTAAGCGTTAATCAGTTTAGTTGTTTATTTTTATGTCAGGGGTGTGGGGAAGATTATGGGGAATTTTTCTCCCTCGTGTCGCACTCTAACATGTTTCACTGTGATTTGTCATGGATGTTTTTTCCATTCTCTGATTGTTTATGGAACGTTTAGTGATCTGACTGTGTTTCTCGTTAATTAGTTTATTTATTTTTGAAGAATGTGAAATGAAATTATAATAACGTAAACGTTTTTATAATTACACTAGAACCTCGATCAACTGGATTAATATTTATAAAATAAAATGATAATAATTAATAGCATGTTATTAAATCATGGTTCATGGTTTCAGTACATTCTTATACCTTGTGCATTAATTAATTAAAATCTTAGATAATTAAATGTGAAGATAAGTGTGATTCGAATAATCGAGGTTTACTGTATCTGAAACCGTTAACCGGAGTCACTGATTTGCTATACATTTTTTAATGAATAAAAATCGTTTGACACTCCGAAAATTCATATAGAATTCTTTAAGTTAGAATAAAAGAATTAAACAATAGTTTGTTTACCTACATATATTATTAATCCAAATAAACAGAGCAAAGAAACACACTTTTTAAATTTACTAAGGAAGGAGAAACTCCGATTTACGAAGTAGTAACTAAGATAGTTTTCCCTTGGCTTCTGTTTTTGTGTTTTTCTGTTTTGTCCAAAATTTTTATTTACTCGTTACATAATTTCTGTTTTTATTCCTAATCGACACTTTTCTTTTCTTTTTGTAATTGAAGTTGATTATATTTTTTTTACGCATGCCATGCTTACAATGTTTTTTTGCACTGATATGTAATCAATCCTTGGTTGTTAAAAGACCTTGAATTAATTCTGTTTTTCTTCTGCCATGAAAATTGCTTCAGAGGATTGTTTCATATATTTTCCCAGAGACCGTAATAAAGACGTAACGCGTTGTGCGCGAGTTTGTTTGATTTCTGTCCTTTGAAAACTGCCCAAGTAAAATGGATTCGGTTCTTTTGTGGTCTTTTGTCGGGCCACATCATAGGGATTTTTAACACCCAGCAAAGGACCCAGTGGGTTGCGGATATTCAA
Source organism: Perdita meconis (assembly GCA_030770465.2). NCBI lineage: Eukaryota > Metazoa > Arthropoda > Insecta > Hymenoptera > Andrenidae > Perdita > Perdita meconis. Next base: position 21,024,166 of record JASKOS020000004.1, read on the forward strand.
TTAAATTTTATTCCTTGCTGATCGTTGAATTATATTTTTATTTTCCTATCGCGGTTGACGATTTTTTTCGTGGAATTGGAGTTTGGTGGAAAAATTGTCAGTAATTCGGACAAAAAGTTCTAAAAACAGGAATACAACGGATACTTTTATTTCTGCCTTAATAGTTACTCCGAAAGTTACTTTTGCTATTAGAAAACTAATGTTTGTGGTTATAATTTTAATATTGATTTAAAGACTATTTTATAGCATTTAAATAGACAGCTTTGGAGTTTCCATTCCAAAACTTTTTATTTCAATGAATCAAAATACCTACATATGAGTAAAGAAGGATTATTTAAAGGATAATTAATCTTAGATCCCTAAACTTAAATTAGTATTAGTATTATTCTATCAAATTATTTGAGTCGTAGATTTCAAAATAAAAATGTGTATATTTCTATTTATTTGTTACAAATAAAATATAAAAAGATAAGAGACGTATTATTAGTCATTACTTGAAAACTAGAATATTGTGCGAAGGTTGTATTAGATGAATGCTTAGTGATCCAGGGTTAAATAATAGGAAAGAATTACCTATACTAATAAATTGAATTCATGCATTGGAAAAAAGAGGGTAACAGGTTCTCCATGTTGCGGTGAAACAGCCGCGGATTTAGACTTCTTAATTCGCACGGTGCGTGACCAACGCTCCTCCACAGATTTATTTCCATGGAATTGAGCCAGACTCACAATTTAATTACCACGATCCCCTTGAAGTCTGCTGAGGAGCTGGCTTTAAGGTTTCACTGCATTTTTTCAAAATGATGGTCTTTATTTTCTTTTATGAGGGTCATGGGAAACACTCTTCATAAACTAGAAAAATATCGGGGAAGAGAAAAATTCTGCTACCCCTTATTCTTCGTTTTGCCAATTTTTTCAACCTGAAATCTCAGAAAAAAATCATTGAGATTTCTAATTAACACATAGAAGCTTTTGTTTCAAAATATTTCTTCAAAGATCCACTAAAAATGCGCTTCTTTCATGAGTTTTTGTGAGAGTGATACAGCTTGAAATGCAGATTATAATATAGTAGAATCTTAATTATCCATCTCTCAATTGAATCGATTGAATTGATTAACTCTATTCTTTAAGCTTTCACAAATTTTATTACTAAGATATCGAATCAAGTGCGCTGATAGAAAATTTTAATGAAACTTGCAAAGTGGAGATGGTAAATTGAAAGATTCAGTTATTTCCAATTTTTCTTAGTTAGAGTTCCAATTATTACAACCATTAGGTATGAGACTATGGTAAGACTTCAAGTAAAACTTGAGCCACTGCTTTAGTAATTTTCAACAAATTATTAAAATTTTATATTTGAAATATTAAGTCGAATAATCGATGTTCTACTATACTATATAAAGTTTTGAACACAGAAAGGCAATAGTTCATAAAATGTTTAGTAGTACAGTTTCTAGCATGCACTTAATTACAATGACGTAAGTTTCTTTAATTATCCAGTGCCTGATATAACACAGTACACTTGATTACAAAACGCCATTGATTTTAATAAAGTCGAATCTCACTTTGATGAGTTCGAAATTCTTCTTAACTCTTTTACAGTCTTCGGGTCTTTTTTGATCCAGTCATGTATTTTATATTAGTCAATAAATGGTTCACTTTTAACAAAAATGTTAAATAGTTCGTGTTTCTATCAAAGTTTGCAGTTGCTTAATAGTTTATTGAAGTTTCGCTGGACAAATTCATAAAATTATGTGGTAACAATTAGTGTTCTTATAAATTACGACTTTTAAGATTAACACTTACTCCGTAAACATTTGTACAGTTACCTTAAACTGTAAACAGGGTTTCAAACTGAAATCATAATACAAGATTCATATAATAATTTGCTTAACCATGTTGTTATTACAAATATACAAAATGTATGAACATATACTTTTCAAATTTTCTCAGACTTCAAAGATTCCGGTTTACGTAGTAAGGACTAATCTTATAAAAATTATCCAGCGCCACTTTGACCAGTTTGAAATGGAGGACTTTGCAGCAAGAGGAATGCAACTCCATTTTTGACAATTTCATAATTACGACGTACAATATATGTAAAAGAAATTTTACATCGTTTTCCTACATTCTAAAACTATTTAATGTTCTTGTTTCGATATTAAGTCGAAGCAATCATTTTGCTCCAAAAATAGAGTTGCATTCTCCTTGCTGCAAAGTCTTCTATTCTTCTTAATTTTATCCAAATTAATTTTTAAATCAGCCCCTGGATCATCCTACCAAGGCTTACTAAAAAAGGAGTGTTGCAGCTAGTTCCTCCCCGAGTTCTGTTTCGGTCTCGCGGCGATTTACAGCTGATTCCCTCGACGCGACGCTCGAATCGGAAAGCATTCGATTCCCGTTGTCATCGTAATCCTGACTCACCGAAAACACGCGCGTCTGGAGGATACAGTTCCGGTTTCGAGCTGTATAAATAGCCGCGTGCGTATGGGCAGTGCGTGTGTAACACTGGATGCTTGAAAATAGCATAGTGCACGGCCTTCGTGTATGAATTCTGTACATGCGGGCATGTGCATGGGTTAACGAAACGAACTTCGTGCGCGCACGTGATTCCACGAAAATCATAATAGAGCACGTCGCGACAGGCTTGCTGCCAACGATGAGACGGCGTATCCACCGAGACGAGATTTCGTCATCGGAACCTTTGCGAGATAAAACGGCTTCGCGAGAAAGATTAGTTCGGAAGAACGATCCTCCTTTCCCGGAGAATCGGTGAATAATATGGAATCTCGCGATCCGTGCACGTGGAAACGCAGCCTAAGTGCGCACCAACACACACCGCCAAATATTTCCGTATTTTCTATTCGAAGGTTCGACGCAATCCCGAGTAATCATGCAATTTCACGGTCGTTTGCTTCTATCTTTACTCCCGTCGGATTTGCCTCCTTTTCGACAGCTTCGTTTCCATCGAAGGAAACAAACGACTTCGTTACGGGATCGCTATGATGAGCGTTGAACGACATCGAAACTGCACGCTCGTCGCCTGTCACACGACTTATTAGGTTTAATCTTAATTAACGGGGATTATGTCGTGCGGTGATGCTGGGAAAATGAGGAATCGTGGTGAGCGATGATATGGACAAATATTGTGAATCCTTCGATAGACTTTTTTAATACAGTGCAGTGTAGTGTCTACAACAGCTTTTCTCAATTTTTTGGCATGCGATCCAACACATTTGTTTGTAATGGTATCGCGGTCTGAATGTTGGTAGTTGTTTATAATTACTTCCTCCGCGTCGATTTTTTTACACTTTGCTATATTATGTGTTTTGCTATGTAGATTAACTCTAGAACGACCCAAAGTAGAACCTTAATATTTTAAATATTGACCAATATCTTTGAAAAATTCTTTTTCTGTTCTTCTTTAGACTTCTTGAGAAATGATAATACGACGGTGCGATTTCTGTTAAAAGAAAGAAAATAAAAATGTTTGACTTTAAAAAAATGTTTATTTTCACGTCTGTAGACACGATTAAAATTTTGTGGGGTCGCCGGAAACACCAGGATGTCCTTTTAGGGTTAACAATTTGAAAGCAAATGATCGTCGTTCCCTTTTCGTTTCTTAGAAAAATGCATTTATACCTATATTTAAAAATATATTTATACATATGTATTTAGATGTTTATAATACGAAAATCGTGGTAGTGCAAAGTATCCTAGCTATTAGGTTAACTTTGCACCAAATAGAAAAATGTATCAATACACATTAAATAACTCAATACCAAAAAAACAGAATGTGAATGATTCTAACTTTTTTTAACTATCTAAATACGAATTTTTATTATACAATGTACAAAAATCTGAAAAATTGGTACAAAGTAATTCCGGTTTACGATAAAGTATTCTTAGTAAAATATAGTTATCTTTTTCCTCTTCCATTTTTTAAGTATTTACTGTTTATTAGAAAAACGTTGGTCCATATTACAGTGAACACTCTGTAGACAGAATAGGGCGGCAGCCCCTTCCCCAGAACAACAGGCGGGCTAATTATTAAAAAACACAAACATCTAACAAGTCTCCTAAAATATAAGCTCCTCGTTTCCAAGTAGAGTCAGGCTAAAGAACACTACTTCAGGTAGAAACTCGTCTATTGTTTTGGAGAAACAGGAATCTGACCCAGACCTATTCCAATCACTCTGCCAAGTATTGAAAGAGGTATTAAAAAGTTACAAAATCCATATCATTGATATCTGCCAATACTGTACGCTCACGGTAAGTTGGCGTTCGGAAGGAATGCAAGTCTGATTGGTCGGCGTCGCACGTATTTTCGATTCTAGCGTACTATTGGTTGAAACGGTTATACAGCAAAGTCTAAAGCATTCCGCAGACCATAATACTAGAACAATTAATATACAGTCATTCACAAATTTTAATTAACTATGAAATTTACAGTATTCATTTTTTCTTTCAGTTTAGATCGTTTTCAGCTTCCACGTTTGATTACTGCTCAGTTTCCATGATTGTTGTTGTGCACAGGCAAATGCCTTTTTTTAGAGTTTAAGTGAATCTAATAAACTGTTCATGAACAAATTTGTGAGTCACTGTAAACAGATAATTAAATGCTAAAGAAAATCGAAAGGTTTTTGTTTGTCTCTCACCGTAATGTTTTCTTGACGTCTTTGTGTTCTGACGTCATTACGAATGATCCGCACTTGGCAACACGCGAAATTGGAGTGAATTCGTTGACCCGAAGCAGCGGTTCCTCATTAGAAGTTACCGCATACACGTGCACTTAAACTGCGCGGCGTCTATAATTTTCGTCCGCTGGGTTTGTCATGTAAAGGCGAGGCCGGCTTCGCCGCGAAGGGGCCGGCGTCATTTAGGTAACGACGCGAATAAGAAATGCGAAAAATCGAAAGCAGATGTGACTTTACCTGAACAACAACGGGTTAATGAAGCAGAAATAAAACGAAGGCAAATCGACAAGGGGGAGCTTGTGATTCATTTCCATTCATTTTCATGCGGCTTCGCCGTGGGTGCCCGAGGGAAATCGTACTCGATTTTTTTCTATTCCTCGAATTTCTAATTCAATTGTAAACCTCCAAGTGGTTGACTTACTAAAGCATTCGATCTTTTTGGAAGGAAAAATCCTGACCCAAGCAATTTAAAACATTATGAAGCTTTGAACGTATGTAGGACATATGTAGGTATGTATTATGCAATTTTTTTTTGTTGCCGAAAATCTCTCTAAGGGTTCAATCCACTTTTGTAATTAACCCTTAAAAATTTTGCCATTTTTCGATTTTATATTATAACTCGCAGACTACGAGAAATAGGAAATAAGTTTTCAGATAAAACTTACTTCTTTCAGTTATATCTATCGAATGATCAAGGATTTATCAATTGTTTAAACTTTAAACAGTTGGAAAAAAGTTAGAAACCAAAATGTGATGAATCTGTTGCTGTTTGATAGCTATAATTGAAAGAAGTAACTTTTGTCTGAAAACTTTTTCCTCATCTCCCATAGTTTACGAATTATGAAATTAAATCGAAAAATAGTCCAATTTTCAGGGGTTAATTTCAACCCCTTATAGTGATTTTTGGAAGTGAAGGAAAATTGCATAGTACATATCTACACATGCTCTGCATGCCATAAAAATTTCATCCCTTTTTTTTATTTAATTCCCAAGTTGTGGGTTTTCCTTGTTTGCCATCCTATTTAACAAACAAAAGGTGGAAAGAATCCATAAAGTATTGACAACATGCGTTATCGTTTCTCAGGGGACAGAATTGAATTTACTCGAAACCAGATATGGAAGAAGGAAGAAAATAATCGTGAAAGGATGCTGCGATTTCCTGGATACTTAAATATTTAGTCTGCCTCTAAACAAAAGAAAGATCTTCCATTGTTCCATCATTGTTCCGTCGTACATGGGTTTCCGTTATAGTTCACCTGTATCGCCATGCGCCTTATCTCGATTTTCTTCGCGGACAATCCCCATCACTAGGGTCCATCCGTCCGTCACATTTAATCCAAGATCACCCTTGTTTACGCAGTTCTAAGTTACAACGCGTCTAATGGACTATCCGCACATTCAACCGGGGGGCACTTCCATCTCGTGTCATCGATTCAATGGACGCTCGCGTTCTGCGCATAAAAATAACGATGATTCTATGTTTGTCCAACTTATTAGAAGATTTTACCGCGTCCAGAACCCCGGCGAGGGACGTATCGGCTTATGTTTCGGGCTTACACAAAAGTGATCACCCTCCCTTTAACGGGATCGCATTGCGACCCTTCTGGTCAAAGTGTTTCCGAAATTCCTCGTTTTTAGATCGCCGAAGTCGAATTGATTCTTTGGAAAAACGTGTGCAATGCTTATTTTCTTTCAGTCGATGTGAAATTACGGAATATTAAATTTATGAGGAATTAAAAAGTGCAATAGAACCTCGAATAACCGACTTGATATTTATAAAATAAAATGCTAATAATTAGTACGTATGTACAGTAAAATCTCGATTAACTGGCTTCGTCTTTGTAATATAAAATCTTGAAAATTAGTGAACCATTATTAAATTGCAGTCTAAGTTGTACTTAATGTTCTATATTACTCTTACATCTACTGCATTAAATGATTGATACTTTGGATTAGAAAATTTTGGGATAATTATGAAGTGGATAATCGAGGTTCTACTGTAGAACATTATTAAATCATAGTTCAAATGTTACTCGGATTTCTACTGCATTCTTCTACCTAGTTTATTAATTAGTTAAAATTTTAGATGAGTATAAATGGATGAATAATTGTGAATATGAATAATTATGATTTGTACCGCGTATGGAAAAATTGCAGTAAGATGAAGTTATTAATTTTCAGTTCGATGTAGTATAAGCAACAAAAGTCAAGTCGTCATGTGTTGAATTTCGGAACACAGGTGGTGATTCTAAGAGGGATACTCGTTTAGATCGCACTCTAGATTTAAGATTAATAACAGTGACTACGTTCAACAATGAAACCGGGATGCTTGTCAGTCGATATGGTTTATACATCAAAGCGAAGTCATTAATCGCAGAAATTGGTGGAAACGCGCAAGACATTTCCTAGGGAGGATAGGGTGACGTTTGGGATCGATGCACCGGGACGTGCCGATTGATCGGATTTACAGCCGTTTATGGTTCTCTCATAACGTCGCTACGTGTGCAACAAGCCCATTATAAGATTACGCGTTATATGAGCGCGGCTGGTCTTTCCGGTTAGGCTTTTATTACTTGTCTCTCGCCACCTTCCTCCGCGCGACAGGACCTTTATTACATATTGTTCAGCCGATCGTTCTGTCGATTAGATATCGTTTGAATCGACTTTTTTATCTATTGCCGCTATAATTCGGTTTATGAAAACTGTCAACGCGTGACGGTAGTTTGCCAAACATTTTAACACTTCGAAAACCTTGGTACCATGTTGGACTTCATCACGCAAAGCTATTTTTTATTTAATTATTGCTTCATTTATTTCAGTCTCTCATTATTTTGAATTTCTGGAGAAAATCGATGTACATTTTATGGATATTTTCTTTGAAATATTAGGAAAATGCTTGAAATAGTTTTTCTGAATTAATTGAGTAAATATCGTCGATGATAAAAATAAAGTACAACAGTAAAACCTTTAGATGTTTCTAAATTTACAAATTTAAGATTCCGAAATAAGAGCTTCCATAATAAGAGCTTTCAAATCGAAGTGCCAAATCTTCAACTCCAATACTTTACAACTGTAAATTCAGAAACCCGAAAGCCGAAGTTCGCATATACAGGTTTCACATTATCAAACATGAATAAGTATCTCCAAAGATATTGAGCACTTAGGAAACGTAAAGATCTCTGAATTCGCTTGCGTCACTTGTAATGGACAGAGTGTTTTACGTAACCTGGAGTCACTTCGATAACCTCACTAATATTGGTCCCAGTAAACATTTCAACGAACAATACTACCATGATTTTCCTTATAAGGTAAACACGCTAATAAATTGACGGTACGCAATAGATGAACAGATTTCAGATTAATCGATAATTATTAAAAAACTAGATTTTTAACTTACACTATCGCTTCTTCAGTTTATAAAGAAATTGTTTGTTGTATTAGAAATACAATATTTTCAATAAAAGTGTTTTTTTTTTATGCGGAAAGGGCATAGGCTACGAACAGAAATTTAATTGAATGAATTAATTTTAATACATACAACTAATTTTTTCTTAAAATTTGTATATTTTTTTGGGCAAAGCGTTTGAATTTTGTTTACGAAACAAATATTTCTAAGCAAAACTTTAAGAAAAATGTCGGAATCAGCTAAATTGTCCATCTACTGGCTTGTTTAACCAATTATTAGATTGCAAATTCGTATTTTCAAAGGCATGGAAAAAGAAAATCAACTCAAATAAAAGTGTCTTTGACTTTTTAAATTTCATCAAATGTGCAGTGACTCACAGGTTTATGTACATGTGTTTCAAATGTTAATGAACTGTAAAATTCAGAGTATTCATTTTTTCTTTTAATTTGGGTCGTTTCCAGTTTCCACGATTATTTGTTGTTCCGGTTTCAGGACTTATATTGGAAAAAGATCTTTTTTAGAGTTTAAACAAATTTAATATAGTTTTCGTGAACAGATTTGTCAGTTACTGTATTTTATTTTCGATATTTCATGTATTTTTCCATATCCTTACACATTTTAGCAAATTTAAAATCCTCATGAATGCATAAATATCCGCAGTTTAGTTATTACATCGACTCACAAGGCTTCTTTTGCTACAGAAAAATTGACCTTGCTTAGAAACTGATATTAACCTTGATATCCTGAAAGATGTCTGCATTAATATTTCTCAGAATCTTCATCGATGATTTTATTGAAGTCTCCATCGATCTTCTACAAACAGTACTTTGTACCGTTACATCGACGGTCAATAAATTAACGTAGCCATAAACAAAACTATGTCGGATCCCCAGATACGTAGTCGTTAATGCTAATTCCCGCTTGGGCATTCGAGCATCGCTCGAGCGTAAAACCTTATCGATTAAACGCTCAATCCGCGGGGTGCATCGATATTGAGTACTCCCATCCATTTTAACAGCTCGCGGAACGACGGTCCTAGTCTCTCTAACAAGCAAATACGAATAGTAATATTCATTTGCGATCAATAAACTCATTCTCCTTCTTACGGCTATCGAGACCATCTCTGGAACGGATACGATAACTGAACAGCCAATTTCACTCTTGCTCTAAAGGGTGGTTATCTTGGTCCAGAGTTAGAATTTGATTCCGCAGATATTTTAGTCTGGAAACCGCTTCTCGTTTCACTTTCATAACGCAGTAGTAGAAAATACGTAACAACAAAGGCGGTTGAAAATAATTCTCATTGCGTCTGCCGAAGGTTAACCAAACCTTTGTAAAATTATTCACGAACTTGTCTTCCAGCAGAGTTGGGCGAATTTTATTCGAATAACGAATATAGGACCTGCGTCTTTTGATGCGATTGATTACACGGGTGTGCAATATGCTCGTGTAGTTCTATTTTGGCGGAGAAAACGCGACGTCCAACACACCGTGTGTAAAATGCCTGTTTAGTTCTGGTCATACACTTCACGAATTCTAGTACGAATATCGACCATTTAGCATTTGTTTTATTCCATGATTTATTCAAATCAACTTTTATTCGTTATTCTCGGCTAACACCAGTTTATTCGTAATTTGTATTCGAAAATTTATTAAATAAAAATTTAATAAAAACTTATTCGAATAACGCTCAATTCTGTCTCCCAATTATACCCAAAGTTGTCATCTTTTTTCGGTGCTCACTCGACCCTTCGAACAGCCGCGGAAACAAAGTAAGACCGCTAAAACCGAGATCCGTGTCTCCCTCAAAAACTTCGTGACATCCACCACCGAAAACGGCGACCTCTTTCCACCTGAAAATCAAGGAGCCGTCGGAAGTTTCGTTTTCGGTGTTCCCTTAATCTCGTAACTAGCCTGGCTGCGCGAACAACACGAGCCCAGGAGAGTCGCGGAAAAGTGGGAGAAAAGGGAGGAAATAGGGGGAAGGGCGTGTGTGTACATGTGAGAAATAGAATCTCGAACTCTCATTGCGACACGTAGTTACATGTACGTGAATACCGTGGTGGTGGGAGGGCGACGGGGGATCCCGAGATGTGTAGGTATATGGAGCCAGCATCACCGGAGCGTCTCGGCGTTGGAGGCGCCAAAGCGTCGCGGCGCCACCCCCGGCGCCCGTCATAACGCCGCCAGCACCCTCCTCCCTCGACTCTCGCCCGTCTCCTCCCCCTCGGACTCCCCCGATCCCTCTCTTACTTTCTTCCCGGCTTCCTTTTCTCTCTCTTTTTCTTGAATCCAATCCCGCGCACCTCCCTTGTTTCCCCCTTTTTTCATTCGTCTATTTTATCTTCCATTTTTGTATATTTTTCCCCCGCCTCTTCCGTGGCCTCCTTTCCTTATTTTTCTTTCCGCATTTTTATTCATCCTTTTCTTGGACGCCCTCGCGCCTCTTCCTCGTTCGCTTTTATCTGTTTCTTCTGCTTCGTTTTTCTCGGTTCGCTTCCCTCCAGTTTTCATGTAACTGTGATCCTGACCTCCTTCCTTTTTCGGTTTCGCGTGGGATTCCTTGGGTTTTTGTGCAATCCGTGGTAGGATTGTCTTTGTTATCGTGGGAGGTGAAATGCGGAGTGAAATAAGTTACCGAGATTAATGGGAAGCGTTTAATTAAGTTAATTGAAGGATACTTCCTGTATACAGTTGCTTTGTTGTAAAAATTGATGGCGGTGTTTAAAGAAAGAATTGCAGCAAGAGTTATCGATAATCCATATTTCATGTTAATTTTTCTTAGTTACACAAAAAAAAAGTTTTTCGTTCCCAAGAGGATCTTCTAACTTGCTTCTCCATTTTTCGTAGATCAAGACGCTCTCTCTTAATTGTTCCTTTCCTGTTTTCGCTCGGTATTTGCTCGAGCATTCTGAAATTTCCGAAAATCTCGGTGGCGCCGTCTCGCCCTGTTGTCCACCCCTTCGCGAAAATGGAGTTCTCTGGCCTCCTGACAGTTTCAGCCGATCCGCAAACTCTCCGCTTTCACGTTGTTTTTTTTCTTTTTGCTTCTTTTTGTCTTCCCCACCATGTCACGTTCTGGACGTAGCGTTTCACAACTTTTGAGACGAAAATTATTTCACTCTGACGCCCCTCTCTTATTCATATAATTATTTTGATAAAAAAATAATTTTATGTTTTAAACCCTTCAACTTTCAAGCTCCCATTTGCCACGTGAAAATTCTACATTCACAGACAAATTATGCTTTAGGCTGTTAATATTCAAATGTTTGTTTCTTGGCGTTATTTTCATCGTACGATAGTTTTGGATTTTAAAATCTACCGACAGGGGAGGAATCGACTACTCGAAATCGACAATCGAAGCCTAATTTTCCACTATTCCAGGCTTTTAAACAATTTTTTTAAATTCTATAACACTTATCACAGTTTTTACTATACTATATAATTCTTTACCAAATTAAATCTTCCAAACTTTTTAAAGCAAAAGTAAAATTTGGAGTTGCACAATTTCGTTCGTCTCTTCAACGATCAAAATTACCCACAGAGGATGTAATATTGCAATGGAAACAATTAATACGGTAGAACTTGGATCAATCAGTCGATTCTTCCACTCATTTCACCGCACACTATTGCAAATTTCTTTGACGCATAATTCGGTTACCTTCGTCAGTTTTCAGAAGGGCCTAAGGAACGAGGTGACGACGACGGAGCCGCAGTTTCCAGCACACAAAGGCCACACCCGCGCACGCACACACAGGGAAAAAGAAGGACCGTCGACGCGAGGAAGAAACGAGGAAGCTGTAAGTACCGAGAGTCGTTCGAGTGGCCGCTTCCGATTTGCAAATCGCACCCAGGGCCTCGGTCTTACGTCGGAATCCTCGTAAAACTGCACCCTTTTCGCGCCTCCCCCGCTCTCCTATGACTCAGACGAATCGTGAAAGTGTCTACTACCCCAGGCCTGTCATAAACCCGCCCGCCTATCCACCGTCCGCGCGACGACCCACGAGTTTATCTCTATTCCGCGAGACACCCGGCCGAAAAGCTTCTTCCCTTACTCAATATGGAATACTTCTGGCCCATAAGCCCGACAACGCGATACTTAATTGCGACAAATATGGGCCGTAAAATTTGAATAGGCATTCCGTGATGGCCGAGGGACGATGGGGCCTGATGCACCTTCGTGCAACCCTCCTGGACGACCGATTTTCGGGGACGGGGATTTTCATGGCGTTCTGTTGAGATATTTGAAAGTTGTGGGGTGCGGCGATTAATTCGATTTTGCGGGAGGCTTCTGAGAATTTAACTTTGGGGAATGGTTTTGAATTTAATTAGGGAGATATGTTGTTGAATATTGACAAATGAATCGTTTGCAGGCCAAAATAACCAATATCACTTTTTGAGTTTCATTCGAATTTACTATCAACGCGCTTGATTTGGTGTTTTAGTAAAAAAATTTGGAGGAGTTTAAAATGTTATAGGTAATAATTAGATTGTGGATTTTTATGCAAATTTACGCAACAATTGTAAGTTAATCAGAAGTCTGTTTTATATTCTAAATATCTTAAACTGTATTTTATAATTTATAATTTTATTTTTGATGTGCCATATATTTTTTCATTCATGAATGTCCTTATAAGTTTTCTCATTTTTAAAATTGACATAATTGTATAAAAATCCGCAGTCTAACAATGATTGGAGCAGAATCTGTTAAATTTATTGACGTATAAAATACTCAAGAATTACTAATAATTGAGAAAAATGGCACATAGACAAAAATAGCACTTCACTAGAATCGATTTTGGAGTTTTCATTATCATATTGTTTAATGAAAAATACTGTGATTATGTTCAGTTATCAATTCTAAATCTAATTGTATTACTTTTCATTAAGTAATACTGCAATGACAACTTTGAAAACGATTTTCTTGACATGGTATTTTAGGCTATGTTATTTTCCATCCAATGCCTCAATTTTAAAATAAATTTGTTTAAACTCTAAAAAAAATCTTTGCCTTTATCCAATGCAAGTCATGAAACCGGAACAACAATTAATCGTAGAAACTGGAAGCGACCCAAATTGAAAGGAAAAAAATAATACTGTGAATTTTACAGTTAATTAACATTTTGAGCATATGTAAACAAAACTGTGAGTTACTGTATTTTAGTATGTAAGAAAAGGATTATATTCTATTTTCTACTTTTCTTGAAACGGTCAATCATTGTATACATACGGTAGTCAACAACTTCATGCGTCACCCTAATAGTTTTTCCTAATACAATCCAATAGGTATAAATGAGTTACACTCTGTGAATTGAACTTTATACCAAATATTTTACAAAAACGTTTGAGGTGATGTAATTCCTCTAGCCAGCACTGTAATATTTCTATGGAGTATACTGCTCGTAATCCTTAGGGAATAGTGTACCAACTATATTTCTTCTAATATTTGGAGAACAATTGATCACTCGTACAGCTGGTTTAGCGATCCAATATCTTAATACGTTCGATCCTCCCGCATGGTACTTTCCATAAATTAAGTAGATTTTATCTTTCTGCAATGACCCATCCCAAACGGGCGACAAAAGTCGAGGATCTCCATTGACTGATTCACTCGTATCTCGTCGAAATATCTTTATTCTCCTGTTTGTGGTCGGTGCAGTCTGTCCATCTGCTAAGCTGCGCCTCAGTTGCACTTGCATTCATGGCTTCCATCATCATGCATTATTTTGAATAGACACAACATTAGTCACATGCTTTTCTTAAAAAAAACTTGCAATTCTAATATCAGATTGATGCACTGTAAAATATGTTATCTTTCTCTCGGTTTATCAAAATACATTCTATTCCTTGTAATTTTTCTTTTCATGTATTATAATTCGTGAAACGATCGATGGAGAACGCTCCAAAAATTCGAGTTGCACCACGTCTCGCAACTTGGTGATCTTAACTCGAACGCGACTCGACACGCTGATTTATCGTGAACCAGGACACCACCCAGAATTCGCGGGGCTCGGTGGGGCTAAACGAGCAGCCAATAGCGATGGCCCAGACATTTTGGCGCCGATGGATAGAACTCGTGGTATAAAGTCGTCTACCAACAAACAGCACCGCGCTGTGTCTGATCCATACAGCTCTTCCGGTTTTGCTGACAACTAGACGGAAACTGGGATGACGAGTTTACGCAACCCTGAGACCTTGCCTCGATCCGGGCTCCTTTTTTGTTATTTTGCGATCTGTTAAATTCTTACTGGGTCCGTTTGTGAAATTAAACATTTTTGAGGCGGGAGATAAAAATGAGACACAAAAATTTACTGCTTCGATTAACGAAAAAGAAAAAACTGAGGTGGTAAATCCGATAATTAGACGCACAGCGATTTACAGACAGCGTTGCCAGATTATTTTCAATAGAAAAAGCGGGACATGCAAAACAAATGCAAGTAAACAGAAAATATATTTTGTTTGAACTAATTTATCAGAGTGGGTAGCGTCGGATAAATTATTTGGTAAAATTCCGGGATTTTTAACATCCCACATTGGACACCGATCTTTCGCATCTAAAATCTCTAAAATCGGGATGTCCCATAATAATCAGGACGTTTGGCAACGCTGCTCATGTATTCTGAATATTAATTAACTTTGAAATTTACAGTATTCATTTTTTCTTTCAATACAGATCAGCTTCCATGTTTGATTATTGCTCCGTTTCCATGATTTTTGTTCTGTATAGGGAAATATCTTGTTTAGAGTTTAAACGAATTTCATATACTCTTCGTGAACAAATTTGTGAGTTACTGTACATTATCTTCATACGTAGTAGAATAGAATAATTAGATTATAATTATGAAATTTAAGAATCAGCTTTTATGTTTCATTCATAGATTTGTTTATGACAAAAATACCACTCAAAATTCGACTCCTTCGGTTTTGTGTTACATGTCGTAGTATAGATATATTGATATCTTTCAAGAATTTTATGGAGTCCTGTGATGTTAGAGCTGAGCAGAAGTTTAATTTGTGTTTCGTTCGTTGATATTGAAATTTTCTGCACTCGGCTAAGATATGGTTGGTTGTTAGAGTTTGGTTACAGTGGTTTTTCTTCAGAAGATGTTAAATTTGACTGTATGTAGGCGCAATTCTTATCAATTCTGCATGCGTCAACGTTTTTATCAAATTCCGTAAAGTAATCCTAACATCCAAACAGCCATAAATAAGGCTATATCGAATTACTCGCTATCTCCGAATGACGTCGCTAAAAAAAAAAGAAGAAAAAACAGAGGATTAATATTTCATTCGGATCTCTATAATTGTTACTCTTCCAAGATATGTATTTCCAGAAAATTGTTACTGGACACTTGGAATTAAATTTCATACACGAAGTTGCTTTCTACAGGGTTTCACCCTGCATAGACACCCTGCTATGGTTAGTGTTTAGGCGTAACTAGACATTTCGGGGAGGAAAACTTTGCATTAGAAGCCGGGCCATATGGATTTCGGGTAAGTTCGGATCGACGGGCGCATTGTCGGCGCGATTAATCGAACGATAAGTTCGACCGTATACGGAGAGAGTGATTGACGTTACCACGATAAGGCTTGATGGCTCCGCGAGGGACAGTCCGATCGAGAAAATAAGAGAGGCGGAAGGAGTGAACAAAAATCGAGAAAAAGGGATACTCGCGGCGGGGGGGGGGGGGGTTTCCTCAGCCGTGTCCCTGAAGGAAACCGCCCCCGATCTGTTTATTCCCCAGTCTCTCTTTATCCCCTCGCCGCCCGTTGTAACAGAATAAACCGAATTTGCTCTTGTCGTGTTTTGCGATTGCATTGCACCACCTTGCGGTGCCTCTGAAGATCTTTCGTTAGCCTCTACTTATTAAATTTCCTTTTCTTTAGAATCGAAGAAGGTGGTTTCGGTGAAAATTTTAAGACGCATCACGATTTTGTAGGAGCGGCGATTCAAGTATTGCTGGGCAGGGAAAAGATGTAGTAGTTTTCACTCTTTAATCCTTTCCCTGTGTCTGGAACTAGTCCACTTTTGACGCGGAAGGGTGAATCATCCCTTATGTCATGACTCTCGGCTGGCTTTCGTCCCAAACACCGACAAAAGGAAGCTTCATGAAATAACCTTCGATAGATTTGCCCATTATAGAGGATGGTCCAATAAAAAGTAGCAGTTATGTATCTCTGTTGTTTTTAAAGATATGAAAAACTTTATTAACTGAAATTATTCAGTGTAGAAGGATCTATAATGTGGCAACAATAATTTTGGAGCTCTATAGACCTTATTATAGATTTTTCTATACTGAACAATTTCTGTAAATAAAGCTTTTTCATATCTTCAATAATAACACAGATATTCAAGTGATAATTTTTATTGAACCACCTTGTATTACAAGCAATCGAAAAAAAATAAATGCAAGCTTCGGATATTTTTTTTTAAGCGATCTCTCATCCCCCTACTGTTTTAAAATAATTCTCGATTAGTCGCCTAGGATATTCAACCAGATTCCGCGATATTGCATATTCTTTTGAAATTCATAGGTCGAGTCAAAGGGAGCAAAGAATAATCGAAGTAGATTTTCAATATAAGGAAGATTCTGGAAGGTGGCGAAGTCATCATCCCCGCGGTGTTTTGCAAGCATTCATGGTCAGCGCGCCCTGACTTCCGAACGAAAGTGCCGCTGCATAAATTGCCTGTACATCTCAATTCACCCCCCGGGATGGTGACCATTCTCTTACACGTCGTGCTTCTGAGTGACACACTCCCACCCTCGGCGGGCGACCTCCCTCCTGCAGATTCGCATTACCATCCCTTTGCGCGGCCAACCCACCCCTCATCTGATAGGGCTCGATTTTCGTCGGACCTTTTGTGCGCCCTGCTTGTTTAAATTCGATCCCCAGGAAAATTACGGAAATTGTTATGAAAATTTCTCGGCAATCCACGATCGGACAATTCTTGTCATTTAGCCAGTGATTAATTGGATGAATTTTGGATCACTTAGAATTACAGATTTTTCAGAATTTTTTTTTTATATTTTAATGTACAATATTTAACCTTAAGCGGGGTTTACTTTATTCAAGCTGCATTTTCAAGTTCAGAAAAATTGGAAGGATTTCACTTGAAGCTTGAAAGAAACTTGAAAGGATATTTCAGATAAAAAATAATAGGTTCACATTGGGTGAAGTATTTGTAGTCTAGTAATTTAATAAATGTGAACGGTGTTTTATGTACTTCTTTAGCTACTTTTTCAAGTGAGCTGATTTTTTTTACGCGTGTTGAATTCGAAAAAAGAAAATACTTTTTCGGATGATTGGAATTTTTTGGTAGGAATGGATGAAGTATATTTATGCTTTACTTTGATTTTGTTTAATTACTTACTTGGAATTCTTAAGAATTTTTATTTAAAGTTGTGATTTTCTATACTTAGAATAACGTTATAAAAAAATTGTTGTAGGTACATAAATATTATCAAAGTGCTTATCAGTAAGTCAATCTTTTAGCAATCACCATGAATATTAATAATTGATCAAATAAGCAAAGTTACCTCTACAAACTTCTTCCAACTTCAACTTCCCCAACTTCCTCTCAACTCAATCAAACCGCGCTCTCGAAATTCACCCTTCCACTTCCAATCCTTACTTCATCAACTCTCCACTCGATCACCAACGCAACCCAGTGCCAAAAAAGCAAGTTTAATTTTTAACAACACAAGAAAAGCAAAAACCAAGAAGCGAAAAGACAACTATTATTAACTCGAATTTCAACAGACGTAACTTCTATCATTGCTGCGTGTTGATGCTCGAAGGGGGGTTCCAGGATGTCGTCCTTTCGGTGGGGATAGAAGGAAAACTACCACCGTCGGCGTCGACCAATCCCCGCGACCGGTCGACGGTGGTGTGTCGGCGCATGTGCCACCCTCCGGTCGTGTCTTTGGTTTGGGTACCGCGCGCAAGGCCGCAGACCTATCACTTCTTTGGCGACAGCCGTCGGGGTAACATCCTTGTTCTCGTCCTAGTCCTCGTCCTTGCATCGTCCCCTCGGCACACCGTTTCACCAAGTCCATCCTCAACCTTCACTCCTGGTTTCAACTCGCCTCCCTTGCACCTTTCTCCCGTTCCTCCCCTTTTCTTCTTTTTTTTTTTCTCACCTTCGGTGGAAGTCCACGTTGACCCTGACTGACTGGCAAGTTCACGCGTCAGTTGGCTTGTTTTTTTTTTATTTTTATTTTCTCTCGAAAAACGCTGGCGGTTCCTTCGCTACGCGGGTGAATCGTCCTCGGTTTCGCATCTGTCGTTCATCTGTTCCGCTGCGAGCTTCTTCGGTTTCTTCGATGTCACCTTTACTGCTGGAATCTTGGCTTTTAGATTCTCCTTGGTGCAGGTAACTTTCCGATTGGTTCTATTAATTCCTCCCTTTAAAGTAGCTTTCGTATTTCTAAATTTGTATTTTCCAATCGGTTTGTTAGATTGTCCAATATTTTGGTTGTTATCACGTAAGTAGAGTCCGCGATTCAAAGTGCCTTCAAGAAATTTAGTTTCCCTTGTTCGTCGATTCATTCTCCTTGATTTGCCCGTAAGAAACAGCTTCAGTTTACTATCTTTTTCCTAATTGGTGCGCTGCAGGGCTGTCGCACCTGGACAACCTCTCCCGTGCCTTAGATTGCCGTCCAACATCGAACCCGTGACAATAAGCAACGCTTTTTCTCACCCATCGACTGTCTGCGATCTCCTCGTGGACAGTCGGTCGGAGCCTTAACCGATCTGTGATCTTTTCGAGCTCGGAGATCGAACGATCTTCGAAATAACGATCTAAAAAAAAAATTATAAAAAAAAGAAAAAGAACGATTCAATCGTCTAAAAAAAAAAAATTCCCTTCACTTGTCGAGCTTACTTGGAGAACTGGCTTCGTGCCCGCCACGAGCCACGTTCGCCTTAATTCGAGTTTAAGGGCTCGTCGAAAACTCGGCCCAGCCTTTCGTTCGATCCTCAACGAAATTTCGACGAAAACCTCGTCCGTCCTTCCCTGTGCCTTTCCAAATCCCCTTACCCGCGGAAACTTCTACCCCCTTTGGTTCGAAATTGATACGAGTGTCTGAAACGCGCGACGACAGTCGTCCCCGAGGAAGGAGAAAGAGCCGAAAGTACTTGGAGAATTTCGAGCCGCTTTGTGCGCGGTACTTTCGTTTTGAAAATCCCGACGAGCTGAGGAGAACGGAGCTGAGAAACGGGCGCAGCATGTGTTCCACTCGGTGAGTAAAAATGCCGGACACGTGGTGCATACGATGATGCGAAGTTTTCCTGTTTTCCTTCTTTGCGATAGATTTTTCTCTTCTCCGCGTTCTGTACGTGCGTTTTCCTGTTCTACGCGAACAGATAAAATCGATGCTTTTATCGGATTCAATTCTGTTAAACGGGAGCTTTATTGGCAAATAAGAATTGTTAATTGGTTTTACGTGAATATTTTTTATACTTTTTGAAAATTCTGGTATTGGCTGACGATTCTTCGATTTTAATTGTAATTCGGCATGTTTTTATTCAGTGGAACGTTCGATTAAATCGCTGGCGCTCTTTGCGGATTTCTATTTATTTATTTGCGATCAATGCAATCGGATAATTTGTGTAAACGCGGAATGTAGTCATTGATATTTTATTGTTAGGGTTTGTTTGCTTTTAAGATGTGTTTGATTTGACTATTTGGAATTTTTCTTTATCTTAAATGCAGAAACTTTGTTTGTGGGAGAAAATATGTGTATTGTAATAGGGAATAAGGATATACAATATTATTATTTATTAGAATAGAACGAGGTTTTATTCGAATGAAATTATTAATATAAAGTAAGAGATTGAATCTTCTGAACCATAATTACAAAAAAAAAAGAACTACTATAGTTAACTCTGTTACGGTCTTTGGGTCTTCTGTCACCCATTAGTAGTTGTTTTATTTTCGCGAAAAATTTGCGAAGTTTAATGTTAATATTTAGGTTTCTCATTCCTTGAAGTTATATTAAAAATTCATTGCCTATATTCTTAAAAAAGACAATAATAATAAAAATGTTTCCATTCAGGATTTTCAACAGAAATGTAACAGGGTTAAATAATATTTCTGTAAGAAAAAATAAAGCACAAGAATGATTAAAGTAAAAAAATCCTAGAAGAATTTATAACATAAGTCATCCAAAACAATCATAATTAAAATTCCACTATCTTAAAAATCCAGGACATCATAAATGAAAATCAAGCAAAAATGAAATTTATTTCCTCCACTTAAGAATTTCGAATTGAATTTTTCCCTGAATACTTGTAATATCACGAGAACAGAAGTTCTGAAGTCGTCAAATTTCAATCAACATAACGAATAAAATAATGCATCAAAGGAACGCAGATTCTTTCCGGAGCGTGGAATTGATTGCCGTGAAACAATCGCGATAAGAAACTCAATTATCAAGGGTGAATCGTGACAGCAGATCGCCAGGATCTCGAAATCAGATAGCATAACTCGAGGGTCAACTTCCCTCCACCTCCTCCCTCTCCAGTCGATCGAAAGGGAGGGTAAGCGATCACTACCTAGGGATTTCCCCGTGCATCTTTCTTAACCACGATTTAATCGTTCGTCCGAATAAATTGCGTATCATAGTGTATGCTTTCGTTTCCGAGGACCGCGACCCTGTGATTTTGTGCCCAATTAGCGGCTTTGCGAATCGCAATTACGCGTATTGTGTGTCACCTGGAAAAAGGGGCTCCTAGAGATGGGTTCGCTGGAATTCGGGGTTCGTCACAGAGTTCTCCCTCTTGGCGATGCATTGACGCGACAATTAGACGAAATTTTCTAGACGCGGTTATTATGGGAACGCAGTGCGGGGTTTAATTGAATAATTATTCTACTTGGGGGTCGACGATCGTTATCCGTTTGAGATAATAAATTAAGGAGGCCGGAGAACATAATTATAGTGTATCATTGAGACTAGAGAATACCGTATTGCGTTAGGTAAGATTTATTTATGGGGGTTGAAATGATTGAGTTTGTAGTAATTTATTTTTTTTGAAAAGTTCGATCGAGTTTTTCTTATTATAAGTATGTTTAATCATGTAGGAAGTTTTCTTCCGTTGTGTTTATTTTTCTAATGAATAAAGAAAATAATTTTCTGATGAAATGGAAAAGCTTAGACCTTAAATAAACAAGTATTCTAATATAATTCTAATTTATATTCATAGCGTAACTTCAAATGTCATATTCAATTATAGTTTATCATAACTGGGAAGGTTTCCGTGTTATTGAGCACTTAATAAAATACAGCAAATTTAAATTTTCCAGGATATGACGATCTGTTTGCCAAATATAATCGGAATTTTAATTGAACTGGTTAAAAATTTACAATTCAGTTCCATTTGGTTATTCATTCATTACAAAAACACGGTAAAATAATAATTCAGTGAAATCTCTATTATTGAAATTAATGGGGAAATAAAAATATTTAAATGACAGAATTTTGAGATAATGAAATATCTTCTTTCTGTGAAATTGTATGTAGTTTGTGTATAACAGAGTTGGGCATATTTTATTAGAAATAAGATGTTTTTATTTTAGAAATATAAGAAAATCTATTTTATTTTGTGTTGAAGTCAAACAAATTATTTTCTAATTATTTTTGCTTTAATTTATTGTTCCAGTTACTTTACTGACATAAAATAAGAAATTATTCGTTTTAAATTGGATTAGTCGTTGAACATAGAATATGGGAATTTTTACAGTTCAATTTGCTTTAAAAATTGTTCTTACTTTAGACAATTCGTCAGATAGACATCCATATTGTGGTAAATATACGAGTGTAGCTAAGGAAAACAAGCTTTATACTGTTGTTGTGCAGGTATCATGTTTATGTAACATTTCAATAATGTGTGTGCGGGATTTGTAGACCAAAATAAGTATAGGAACCGTAAAAGTGTTAACAAAACGAAGGTATTAACAAAAATAATTAAGGCATTAACAAAGAACACCAACCAATCGTAGAGTGAGTACAGCGGACGGCAATAATTTATTTGAATAATGCTTAAGCCTGGTGTATAATAATTATCCTGTAGCTGTTTATGCAAATTTATATTTTTACGGACAATAGATGAAGAATCGAAAATTTAACAAAAACTTGTCCCACTTTCTGACACTTGTTACCTCGACTTGGGCAAAAATTTAAGCAATGATTAACAATTGCAATTAACAGTTTTACCTGTTAATTTTGTAATTAATTAATGAAATTTTTTTGTAGTGACATAAGTATTTTATTACGGTGTTCGACGAAAAATAAGTAATTTAACAAACTAATAAAAATAATATTAAATAGAGTACCTAATTTAATTCAAATTTTAATCATATTTCATTTAAAAACAGCGATTGATAACGCACGATTAATTTCGTCAACAGATTAAATCCATCGCGAATTTTTCGATGATTAATTTTTTTAATCATAAGTATTAATCAATTAAACAATCTAAAAACTCTGTTGTCACATGTGTTTTTAATACTTTTATTTTTCAACGTTTTTTTTTTTTTTTTTTTTTAAACCAGAACAAGACCCATATTTTTTAAATTATAAAATCGCATAAATAACAAAAATAATTCTACAGATTTCTATATTTAGCAGAATATTCCGATAATCTAGATTCTGTTATAAAATCCACCCCACATCAACAGAAATCAAACTCATCCCCCCATCAGAATGGAGAAACCCCAGTCGCACCCGAAATTCAACAACTCATCCCTCCGGAAAAATCCTGCAAGCGTTTATCTACGGAGGCTGCAAACCGTCGATCTGTTCCCAAGCGAACGAACCTCGGATTTGTTCGGACTCGGACGTCGCTCGAATTCTCCACAGCCGGTTTACGTGGGGGTGTGTTACTGGGGCAGTAGTGCGCAGAAGCTCCGAACATCCCTGACGTGAATTTGCCAGAACCCTCCTCTCCAGTCGGTCTCGCTCCGTCTCCCTCCCTCGTCGGTCTCTCCGTTTCTCGGTCTCCGTCTCGCCCTACCATCCCCCGTATGGCACGAGGGGTGGTTCCTCGACAATCCTCTCGGTTACATTCAAGTCTTAACTCGGACCGCGACGCATTCAGTTTCTGATCGGCGGTGAAACGGCGCGTCGCGTCCTCCGCCCGTTATTTTACCGAATAATTCGGTGGCGTTGATCCCGAAGCTTGGTGCGCGGTGTTCTGCTTCGTCCGTTGTACCGATCGAATCGACATGTGTGCTTCGTGCAATAACCGAACGATCCGAGGGTTTGCGATGAATCGTGTGTCCGGAGCTCAGGCCTCGTCGCCGCGCTTAATCTCTCATTGCCCGATGGATCCTTGCCAGTGACGCGATATCAGGTGATACAGTATCGTGCGTTCCTTGCATTCGAGGGAATTCGATTCAGGTTGGTTTCGCTTTCCTTTTTACTTTGGAATCGTTTGTTTCATTTGCACGCGATGACTCTGTTGTGGGATTTTTCTGTTTATACGTGAGGAATGGATGCGGGGTTGGTTGATTACGTGGAGTTTTTGTATTTCAGGGAGGGGATTTGAAAACACATTGGTGGGACAGGAATGCTACTTTATGGATTTATTTTGTTTTTCAACTTCTCTAGGGCTTTTAATTATTTCCTTTTTTCGCTGTGATTTCACGCTGTTTTAACAATTTTATATTTGATTGAGTGCGGTGTGCATTTCAAGTGAACAGAAATTAAGAGCTACGGTATTTTAGAGTTTAATATAGAGAGAAAATAGTTTATTGAAGAAAGATGCTTGAATGAATATTGATGATCATTGTGGAAGTTTTATATGCACTCGAGAATTTTTAAATAATTTGTAAAAGAAAATATCCTGTTTTATCAAAGTTCAATTGGATGGAATACATATAGTTATGGGTACCTTTAGGAGTGTTTGTTTTGTTTTTTATTTGAAGTACCTTTTTCAGTGATCTTTTATTCTTTCAGAATATTGATTTGAAATTTTTGGTCCTTCATAATATACCAATTATGGATCTGAATTTTAGTCATAAAGGTAAACAGAATATTGCAAAGAAAATAAAAAGTATCAACATTTTTACTTATGAGCTTAAAAAATTTAACAAATGCGATAATTTAACTTATATAGTGCATTACTGAAGCGACTATTTAAGGCACTTTATTTTTAACGCTAATTACTTTTTTCCAGAACTTTTATGTACAAACAGAAAATATAAGTGATAAATTAAATCCATTTAAAGTTCAATGTATTTTGTATATTTTACAACATTGACTGTTTATCTTTATTAAATAAACTTAAATGTCGATTTATACCTCCTTGTGACAGGCACGAGCTGAGCAGAAAGTATTGATAGTTTTTGTCATTATCATTATTCATAGAGTGACCCACAGGTTCGTTCACATGTATTCTAAATGCTAATTAACTATTAAATCCCCAGTATATTGTTTCTATCAATTTGTGTTATTCCAGCAATTCCAGCTTCCACATTTAATTGTGTTTCGACTTCTATAACTTTTTTTGTGTAAATTCAAATACTTTTTTTTAGAATTTAAACAAATTTAATATATTTTTTGCGAACAAATGTGTGAGTCACTGTGTTTCCGATTCTTCGGCAGTATTATGTAAAATTTTTGTAGTATTCTGCCCGACTCGTGTCTGTCATATCGAAGTATAAATCGATCTTAATACAAATTCAGCTTTAAGTGGTCGACTATTAGTACTTTCACCCTATTCGATGTACTTAATTTGTTATATCATAGAAATTTGTTTAGTATTTGTATATTTATAGAAAGTACATTTGATTAAAGTCGTGTACAGAGTATTCGTAGGAATGCATTATACTTTCAAGTGGACATTAAGCTCTCTATTATCATTCGCATTAAATAACCGGCGATTAAGGTAAACGGATTCAGGCATTAAGGGGTTGAATGTGCATCTTGAGTATAAGCGAACGCTTTATAAGGTAGTCTCGGTGTAGCATTTACAATTTCTATTCATGAAGAGGTAATGACGTTCTGCATCTTACTTCTGTGAATTTAAAACAGTGCATACTCATTTCTCCGATTTTAATAGAGCACTATTACACGACAGTAACAGAACTCATAAGGCTTTATGCTAATATTTCATCGGTGCAATCGACCAGTTCCAGAAGAATTCATTCATCCTTGCTGACCATCAATTATTTATCTAAAACCACTGCAAAAACTGTTCATCTGAAAGAGATTGTAAATGTACACTATGAGCTAAACTTGTATTGACATTCTTTATACATAAATTAACTCTCATTATCATTCCGCGTTTGAAGTCATAAATTTATAAACAGTAATTTACATCTGCTTACGACTTGTTCTATGGAAATAAGGCGATACTGAGATTTATTCATATTCAAACTCGAGCGTAAAGTAACAGAACTGATTTAAACTTTAGCATTGTTATTCTTCGCTTACTAATTTTAACTTTTCCCATAGAACATCTGGAATACATAATATTATTTTCGGTGGAGTAGCTAGCTACAGAAGATTCAGTTGATCCTATAAATTGATAATTTTAGTCGCATCGCCTACCATATTTTTTCGGTTTATGGATTCAATATACCCCACAGGGATATTTAAATAAAAGATTCGAATGGGAAACAGTTTAGAAACACAAGACCACCTTTCCATTTCTCTCTCATGAAGCGTTCCGCTGTCCGAGGTTATTTAACTGGATCGTTAATCGGGTCTTCATTAAAACCGGACGGCGATAAATACGCGAGTGACGTTTATGAATCAAATCGTGATTATATGTCAGCGAGCTGGTGGCACAGCTTGCGAAAGGTGATTTGACGCGAAAAATATTCGCAATTGGAAATGCAGATTCGCATTTCATCGATTTTCTGAATTTCTACATCTAAATTCAGAACTATTTATAATAAAATTATTACTATTACTAAGAAGGAAATAAAATCTAGTTCTTCAAAAAGTAAAATTTGAACTGATAGAAAGAACTCGTACCAAAGCATTCCGAAAATGAATTTTTTTTTTTCTCAAAGGCAGCATTTCATTTCGGAGAGTTACTCTTCATTTTCAATTCATTTCTACAACGAGAGTCCATTTCATCTGCAGGTGAACAATTTCCGCCGGCGCATTCCATTTACATTCACTTAGCCGATATTCGAAGTCGTTTATTTAAAAAATCGATAAACTGCATTCTACATTTCCCGTTTATTTTCCTATATAGAATCGGTCCATCTCGGTCGGTAGCACCGATTCGCTGACAACCTGTATTTAACAGGCGGACGTCAGCGAAACGTGGGTTGAATTGAACATTACAAGACCCCAGTGGATGCGTCGACTATCGGCGGCAGTAGAATTGCAGGTAGCGTTTCATAGCCGAACGAGAGATAAAAAAATCTACGCGAATCCATTCTGCAACTTCAAAGGAATGGTTACTTATTTGTACACGAGTAATGATAAGATTTCAATCACTTCGAATCGCTTCGAATCAATGACGAAAAATTCGAATCGTTTGGAACACGATTCGAAGCTGAGAACTCTGCGCTAGAAACTAAGGAAGACACTTTGTGCGTCATCCAACATCCCACGATCCTGGGTATTGCAAAAATCCCCAATTCCCAATTGGATGTTTTACAATTAGATGCCGCACTCGTTGCTATCGCTGCTGGCGACATCAGTCATCCTTTCATCGAGGCAGATAAATCACGATCTTTGCTTCTCCGTAATTTGCAATCAAGTTCACCGAGCCGTCTTTCATTCGACATTCAGTTTATTCGCATAGTTCGTTGTTTTACCTGCGCATTTACATTTTACATCCCTTAAAATACAATCTACTTTCCTGGAGAAATTATTCCTCCGAAAGAATTTAACTTTGAAATAACCGTTCTGTAACGCGCAAGTTTTATAAATCATTTCCGAGCGCGATCGTGAATGATTAAATTTGCGTTGGTAATGGTAGATTTCTATTTTCAGAGAAAAAGGATTGAAAAGTTGCCACGAGCCTCTTCTCACGTGCGTCGTGGAAGAGTTAAAAGCAAAAAGTCCGCTTGACTCTGTGAAAGATGTCTCGAAGTTTCCGCGGAAAACAGTGGGGCGCCGGTTTTCCAGGGGGGGATCTAAGTTAATAAGTCATTCGAACAACCCCTAACGGAACAGATACCGTCGGGGTCATTCTTCACAAAGTCCTGACGTGGGCGCAGGAACTTGCGAGAGGAAACTATGCCACCAGATTCAATATTTAGGTGCACTAAGTCTCGCCTGAGTTTTTAGATAAATATTCCTTAGGTCATTAGGGTGAATAATTAGTAACAAGCAATGAAAAATATTATGCGGATACTGCTTTTAAATTTTGGCATTTCAATAAGGGTTGCATGATTCTCGAGGAAATCATTTCTTTATTCTTTTTAGGGGTCTTTATAATATTTAACAAAATATGAGGAAGTTGTAAGTGATATTCAGAATCGTTTACAGAGTTTGCAGTATTTCCAAAAATGTGGAAGAGCATGGAATATTGTGCTTTATGTTTATTGACGCAGTATTGAAATATATTACTTGTACTAAAGCATCAGCAGAATATATTTAGAGTTGTCACCTTTTTTGGAGGAAATATAGCATTTTTGTGGAATTTTGGAAAAAATATAGTATTTTCAAGAAAATTAGGAAAAATACAGGGTCCACATTTATTTTTTTTTGTGATTAATTTTTCTCAGAATATTTGTTGTTTGATTGTGCTTTTAGTATCAAGATATTATTTTTTGCTAAATAACTATAAGAGTTCCGCCATTAATATTAATATTAAGTGAATTACTTATTTTTTATTAATCTAAGAAAGATTTACTACTTTTCATACGTAGTTTTAGATACAAAATCTTTGTTTTCACTTACTTTTTTTCAAGAATCTGGTTTAATAGTATCAGTTCAGAATTAAGTTCTTAACATTAATTTTAAATTTATCTACTAAATTTAAAGATTCCAAGATACTTTCAAATTGATTAAATTTAATTTTTGTATTTTAATTAAGAAACTAAGTTTGGCGAGGACAATTTCGTGAGTGAAAGTTACTAGTGCGTTATTAAAATAAATTACACCTTTACCAATAAATAATAAAAGATTTCTAACAATTTTAACTGAAATCTCTGGGTGGTTCCAATTAGGTTAGTTTAGTTTGATATGAAAACTATGAAATGAAAATACAGTATTCTTTGCAATATATTTTGTTTTAACAGTGTTATAGTACAATTTATCGAAATATAGTACTATGTACCAAAACGAATCTGGCCACTTGGTGGGTGTTTTTCGTTAATAATACATGTAATGATACATAGTTTTATATAATATTACATAATTATTCCAACGCCACACCAAATTACTCTCACACAAGAAAACCAAACTTCTCAACATACTTTCCAAAGACTAAATTACTTAAAGTTTCTAAAGCACTTACAGGCGACTTCCGTCGAGTTCGGGATTTTCCCGGAAGACTCGAACGAAGAGAGAGAGAGAGAGAAAAAAAAGTTTCTAAAACAATTTACGAATCGATTTCCGCGACTGCCTATAAATTCATTTTGTGGCAGTGTGTCGTTGGCCGCGACACGCCGCGACACCGTCGGGCCGGATCGTGACGAAGGGTGCCGAGGACAGGACAAAGGGAAGGTTGGGGATCGTCGTCGACGCGGCGACGTTGGAGGGGGTGGGTTTGGAAAAAGACGAAGCTCGTAAGGCGGCGATGGAGTTAAAAAAGCTGACGGCGTTGCTTTCGACGCCTCGAGATCCGCCAAGAATGGAGAACAGTAAGTACTCCGGCGGCGGCGCGGCGCGGCGGTCGAAAGTAAATGGCTGTAAGTGGTTCCGCAATCTCGATGGTCTTTGATCGGAGGAAGGGGGTGAAACAATCTTCCGTGTTTCTTCCGCGACGCCACCCTCGCACCAGGAAGAAATGGATTTTCCCGTCGCCTTTACTCTCCACCATTCACACCGCGAATTTGTTTCTTCCTCGTTTCCCGGGGAACTCTTTTAAATTCTATTAGTGTACGTCTCGCGTGTTGACAGGGGAAGGCGAACTTTGGAGTGAAATGGGGTCATGAGGTCGAAGGTGGCGGTTCGTGAACGGAGGATTTAGTCTAGGTCGTGGGTTCTCGAAAGTCAATCCCACCCTTTCGTCCTGGACTATCTTATTTTTTTTTTTTTTTAATTGTTTTTTTTTGTAGTTGCCTGATCTACTGCTTTTTTAGTTTTAGTGTTCCGGTAATTTTAGTAGATGGATATTGAAAAATATTTTTATGAAAGAAAGTCTTTTGCAGAGTATATTAATGCTGTTCTGTTGCAAAATTTTTCTATGATTTTTAAATTTTATGAGTAAATTTTTATGGGATGTGAATTTCATGCTCGTGAATCACGTGTATTATTTTTTTAATTAATTGCCAACTTGTGGTGAGGAAAAATGAAAATGTTATGAGTAAATCTGGTTAAAAATGAATATATTTATTTAGGTATGTTATCGCAATTTTGTTTATGCGACATTTTTTATTTTTAAGAGTTTATGGATTCTAAAAGAGTCATAAATTTTGTGTGAGTTTTTAAATTTTTTCCTTTATTCTTGACGATGTGATTAAATAATATGCTATCATTTTCTGCTTCGGAAATCGCAGGAAATGAATGACTTGCATCGCTATCGAAATGAACTTGAAATTTACTCATGAAAGTAGTGATACTCTATACTCTATATAATTATGCAATTAGTCATTTCTTGGGCATATCGCGAAAATTTCGTAATATAGAAATATCAGTTGATACACCATGAAGTACTATAGAATCTAAATTTTTAGTTTGTTTCTTGGATTTT
Organism: Perdita meconis; assembly: GCA_030770465.2. NCBI lineage: Eukaryota > Metazoa > Arthropoda > Insecta > Hymenoptera > Andrenidae > Perdita > Perdita meconis. The sequence goes on from JASKOS020000004.1 coordinate 21,054,097, forward strand.
CTCAACTCTCATATGGATTGACATACAAAAAGAACTCAATTCTTCATAAAAATGTTTTCTCCTTATCGTGAAATTATTTTTTAAATATCATCCTTATATTAAAATAATTCTGAATTCATAGAAAAAATATTTCTTGCAAAATTTACTTAATCCTTCAAAAACAATTGATATTTCCTAAAATATGCTACCAATTATTTCACAAAAATTATTTGACGTTTGTTTTTAATGGTTGACAGAATCTAAACAACTAATTAAATACGCAAACCAATAGTTGCACCGTGAATCAATTTCCTGATCCTTATTTCACAAACTACTCAGTCGCTAAATACTAATACCATCCTCACGAACTGGAATGCAAAGTAAGCAGTGAGACGACAGACTAATTGACCATTTGACCAAATTTACGAGTCACCGTGCGTCAATGTAATCAGCGGGCGCGGCGTCCGTCTCGATCGAACCGAAACGATGTGTTAATCGAGGGCGAAACGTTATTTTTCTTGGTTACCGTATCAACGACGGGGTTCCTGCGTGATTGGCACGCATGTCAGGGTCCATTAAGAGAACCGTGGTCTCCGATCACCGAATCTCGTGGAGCGTGCATAATCGTGTCTTCGTTAGACTCGGAGGCGATCGGCTGGACCCTCTATTAGTTCCTGTCAGGCGTCATCGCCGCGGAAAGAGAACTGATGTCTAAATTTAGACACTGCAATCGATCCGCTTTTGGTTAACGCACGATGAACCTGTCGACGTCTAATTTACTTTTCGCCCTTTCCCGTCGACGCGACGTACGTCGGTTTTGTCGTCACTGTCATCCACGCGATTCTTGCGCGTTCTTAGAGGGATGTTACGTGTTCCGTCGATCGCGATTAATTTCGCAACAGATAGACGATAAGAGAGCCCCGCAGTCCCCGAGAATAGGAAGTCCCCAGGAGTTCCTAGATTCAGACCGAACTGTGCTACGTCTGGCGAATTTAGAACGGAGCAAGTAGGCACAATGAACCGAGGAATGGTTCGTTTAACAAAACATTTACTGAATTAGAGGAACAAAGTTGCTGGTGTACCCTGCCTGGCACTGTGTCTGTTAAGAACCGTACTGAAATAGTGCAACGTTGGGTCGGCATCGGAATAGAGCTTGGTAAGAATCGGGGGCTGTTATTGGATCCAGTCTGATTTGATACTGAACTAGTTACGAAGTGGAACTGAACTGGAGCGGGTCTGACAATGAGACTTGTAGCGAACAAGAGTCTGATTGACGATGGTTGCTGAAGAAGTGACCCTTTGAACTTGCACACACGTCTGTTTACTTTCATGTAAACGGCAAAACAAAGGTGTGAATTTTTAGAATTATTATAATTTTAAAGGAATATGATTAATCTATTAAGTGTTTAAATTGATTCAGTGCCTTTTTTACTGGCGTTTAAGTTTTATTTATAGAAAAAATACTCTGTAATTTTTTATTACTTTTTTCCCATTTTCTTAGCAGATCATAAATTTCCTCCTGGAAAAAGATGATAGCTATGTGGCGATGTTACAAATTAAAATATTGTCATTCAAATCAAAATTGCATTTCGAAACCTTTGAAAGTATTTTTTACATGTTTAAGTTACTGCATTTTCTCTTACAAGGAAACGTTGCTAAATATTTTTTAAAATTTTTAACCAAATATTTCTTAAATGTAGGGAAGGATATACAAAATAACCTCAGAAAGTTACAGGGAGCGTTTCCTTTCAGTTTTCGAGAAATAAATTACTAACCGGATGCATCCGTGACGATTTTAAATGTGCCAAAATGTATAAAGTTGTGCATAGATGCAAAAATGCATGAAATATCGAAATTAAAACGCATTTTATAGTATTTAGAATGTAAAAGACATGTTTATTGAAGTTGCTTTTCTTTTTCTATGTCCTTGAAAATATGAATTTACATAAACATCTACAGTATATAAATGACTAAACATGTAGTATAACTTTTTTTAACATTCCAATTTTATTTAAAAAAAAAAATGCTATATTTTTCTATAAGAAATAATAAAATATAAAGAAAGATCGTTTTTATGATCAAAAGAAATAAAATGAATAGTATTACTGTTGGTCTATTATTGGGCAAAAGAGGAGTTTCATTTCTGAGCAAAAACATCCAGTTTTTAAGAATTGCTGCTTGCAATTTTCTAGCATGATTTCAAACTTCTACGTATTAAAAGAATTTGATCCGAAAATTCGGAGGACACTTTTCCTTTGAAAAGCGAATGGAATACAATGTCGAATGTGTTGTTTATCGCAACTCATCGCGATCTTTATTATTTTGTGAAGTTTAAGTCACTGGAGCAACTAAAGTAAATACAGGGTGTAACAAAAATGTTGCACGTCCTTGAAATGGGTGATTCCTGAGGTGATTTTGAACAACTTTTTCCTTAGCGAAAATGTTAGGTGGGGCTTCGTTAAGGAGTTATTAACAAAAAACACCGACCAATCAAAGAGTTAATATAATATACGAATTTCGGCGCGAGCTACAACTATGCGTAGCATTGGTCCGCCATCGCCCACGCTAAGGTCCGCCTACTATTCTCGCTCTCTGATTGGTTGCTGTTTTTCGTTAATAACCCGTTAATAAAGCCCCACCTAACATTTTCGCTAAGGAAAAAGTTGTTCAAAATCACCTAAGAAATCACCCCTTCGAAGGAACTGCAACATTTTTGTTACACCCTGTATAACAATCTTTTTAAAGTTTAAAGCTGACAGATTATGGCTACGCAAACCAAGAGAAGATATTTGAATTCAAACTGAAGTTACGATCGATTAAACTTTAAAGCTCCGAATTAATTTGCGCAGTTAATAACGCTGAATAAAAAATTACCTGATGGTAGAAGCAGTTTGGGATTAGGAAAACCTTAATGTAGTTGCTGTTTAATTTCGTCTTCTTTCGATATTGTTCTCCGAATAGTTTGCAGTCGGTCGTAGATCATCGTTTTTTTATTCCATCTCGGATAAAAATATCGCTGACCTACTCTTCACGCGGTGAAACGGCACATTTCGACTAGAATTTTTTTGCACACTGCCTCTAAAATATTCATTCGTAAGGTCGTTTGGGCAGGAGCCGTGGCCATTTCGCACGGTCTACTTGAAAGTCTCGAAGCTCGCTTGGCAGAATTTCCGGGGTGCACGTGGGAGGGGGCTAAAATTGTAACGCAACACGCGGAAAGCTGTAACATTTACGACAAACGTCGGTGACACTAATTGTAAGTGCTAGAACGATTTCTTGAAACTGGATGCAATCCACGAAGTCTTACAGTGAAACATTGTAAAATGACAGCTGAATTTTGTAACTCAATTTTCTTTAGGCATGAGAGAAGGTGTAAAGCAAATACTCCGGAAAATTGCAAGATACACTTCTTCTCCATTTTTGGGCAATTTTTTATCAACTTTTGTTGATAAAAATATGAAAATTTCTACATACATAGGATAAAGCTTTTTGCTTTTTTTGTTGTACTTACATATACATACATATATATTTTTTTTTGTTTTGTTCTCTTTGGTTATTAATCTCTTATGTTTTTTTTGTACCGAAGGGTTGTATAACTGGTTAATAATAATAATAATGATAAATAATACATAAAGAACTCCCTCTGTTTTCTAATAATAATAGTTTATTCTTATTTCTAACTTAACTTCTATTTCATCACCAAAATGCTTCTTTTATATGTTACCGCTTTTATAAAGCATAATTACTTTTTATTAAAAGAGTTAGAATATTAGATGAAATTACGTTACATCTTTAATAGTTTATATCCCATAAATGGAGAGGAGGTGCTGCTTGCAACTTTCTGTGATTGTTTTACATATTCTGTCCTACATCGTAAAAAAATTGAATAAGAAAATTGAGGAGACACTTGGCACTGTCCTCTCCGAGGAAAGAAGATTCCATTTGCGAAAAACTTAGCAGTTAGTAAACATTTTTGGCTTCGATTGCGCAAGAGTTAAACTTATCCCTGGAGGAGTAGATTTTATAAATTACGTTAGACTAAGTATGGATCTCTAAATAATGATTCAGACGGTGTCGAAGCACATCACAGCTTCTGCATAGTTGCACTGGTCTGGCTGACCTAATTGTAGTTAATGAGGTCATTCCTCTAAATACCATAGCGTGGAAATTGGAAAGTGACGTACTGCGGTCGAACAGAGCAACTTTGTCGTTCGTTGAATTAATTCTGCCCTTAGATACCACTGCTGAATCGCACTCACCCTATATTTGGAGAGCTGAGAAGCCATATTAAGTGAGATAATTAAATGAGAAATTTTTTACGCTATTTTGTAGTTTATATAAACACTATTTTCTATTAGTGAAATTTTAGTACTTAGGCATTTTGACCGTTTGATCGTGACGTATGTGAGTTTAATTGAAATTGATAATTATGTGAAGCTGATCAAGGATGGCGCAGCGAAAATGAATTGGCTGTGTAGAAAAAATATCAATATAAAAATATAAGTTGACATTGTAATTTTGGATTTTGCGTCAGATAGTCCAATTTGAGAAGTGAATGTAAAATAAGGTCTAACTCTTGAAAAAAAAACTCCGATTAATCACCAGAATCCTTCAAATATTATAGTCAAATTGCTTTGTCAATTGAAAATTGGTTCAAGAAACGAATATTTATACAGTACAAGTTATTTCTAGTGAGAAGTGATTGATTATATAAGATTAGATAGTTCTATATAAGTTAGAATATTAGGTGTTAAATAATTTGATGTTAAAGATTCCTTCGCAGCAAAAAAGAAACATTTGTCTGCAGATTATCCTCGTTTACAACTATGGATGCTATCATGAATGCTGGGATGACTTAATCCGCTTGGAGATAAAGTTAAACGAAATTATTAGACAAGCAGCTCTACGGTATCATTGCATACATTAAGGGATGGGAGTTTCAGGATGAACTCTGAGCAAAAGTTGTCTGGAAACTTCCGCGATTATCAAAGCAGATCCGCGCGCTTGTAACTTGGCGATTTGTCCATTACCGAGGGAAGGATTTTCGAATTTTGTTTCATCCCCAATTTTGGCTTCGTTTCAATTTTTTATTACCTATTCATAATTCTCAACAAGATTATTAAATTTCGTTTTCTCCTTCGGGTTAAAGCTGTTTCAGTAACTTTTCATGTTTTCTTCTGCAAGAAATCAGAAAATTTCAGTATGGACAAGAATCAAATGACGAACGAAAAAAATGTATCGAACAAAAAAATCCTAAACAAAATCAGGAAATAATAAAAAGTAAAAAAAAAAAGGGAATTGCATGTTTCGTAAAAGAGCTAAAAGGGGTAATTTGAAGAACAGTACGAACAGGAGGTAGAGGAACGGCAAGATTCGATGAGAAAAGTGATGGGGGTGAAAATACAGTGGCAAAGACTAGGTAGAAAGTAGAAAGCAAGGAGGGACGAATGATGGGAGGGTGGAAAATGAAAAGAGAGAGACTGAGAAAGACTGGTATCGTAAGAAGGGGATGGTCTGGGGTGGTTGTGCTTGAGTTTGACACAGTCAGAGACCAGCGTTGCCTGGCAACCTCTAAGGGTGGCAGTCCACATTGGCGTAGGGTGTACTTGCAACGAATTTATGCGCATGGACCACCCTCGCGTTCTCGTCTCCTATCGGGACGCGTAGAAAAACCGAGTAAACGAACGGAACGGTCTATAATTGGCGATCTTCTTCGTGTTCGTTGACCGTGTCGTGATATATCGCGTATCATCCCCTGCGGATGTCCGGGTATATTTTAGAAATCGAACGTCCGCATCCAGCCTGGAAACTTGATTAAGGGGTGGGAATCCAAGATAAAGATAAATTATTTTGATAAATCGGTCCTCGAGTCAATTGACTCTGCGAAATTGTTTCCTCCTTGTACGCTTTATTCCGATTGTTTTATTTCCTTTCGAAGAGCACCGAATTTTATCGACATAAACAGATTTTTATTATTAATTTCCTATTTTGTATTAACTTCATAAAAAGTTCAAGTCTAATAGCATAATTTTAATTTCCATTTTTGAGCGATTCAATATCTGAGAGCTATTGTTCTTCATTGAAACGATTGAAAGAATATATAAATACCTTTGTACGAGGTGAAGTCTAGAGTTGAAGAGGTTAAAGAGGAGTCCTAGAAATTGCACTTTGACCGTGCTTACCTTTCCTCCGTGGAAACTAGATTTCTTATCGGATTGCGCTGGAGTTTATGCAAGCCCGTTTCGTTAACATTACATTCCTTAATACCTTCTCAGGCCTCTGTTTCTTAAGGGAGTCAAGCTGCAGCGACCGGTGAGAAATGTTTCCCCCTTGGCGAACTATTTCATCAGGGACGTAACTTTATAATTAATCAACTTTCCAATTAACGTGACCAAGACGGTCCTACCATTCTCGCGTGGAATGCATTTCTTTCAGAAAACACGGAAAATCAGTTGCTCAAATATGATTTGCAATTTTTTATTATCTTCTAAATTATTTTAAACTTGTAAAAGAATCAAGATATACACGTATAATATTCTTCTTTCAATCGTCTGTACTCACAGCAGACCTTTGTTAATGAAGTTAATTTAACCCTTCGCCGAAAAACCCTTCCCCTAATTGTTTAAAAAGAGAGCATTACTTCCATTTTTGCTTCGCAGATAAATCTTGCCTAATAATTAAATTTCTCTTCGACTCTGAATTACGTAGGCTCCCTATTACAGTAATTAAGTCGCCCAGCGTTCCCGTGGATTATTCCGTAATTTGTTGATGCAAACAAAGCGTTGACGGCGATGCCTCGGCCCCCGCGGCGCGCAAATGAGAGAACTCGTTTTCCCGAATCGATTTAATTAGCCTCTGGTCACAATTTATTTTTATTAGCCGGACAACAGGGGCGGAAGGAGGACGGGTTTCTACGCCCCTGCGCTCAGATCCCACGCTCTGCACCCCGTGGCAAATTCTATGGTAAATGTATCATACCGCGGGAGATCGATATATAGACAGAAGTCCCACGGCGGGCTTCCTCCTCTCTTTCATCCAATAGCGGGACATTTTTAATCCGTTCGTCAGCCGAGTTTCACGGAAAACCGACGCCAATTGCTGCGAACACCGATCCAGAATTCCTTTTTTTCTTTTTTGGATTTACCGAGAAAATATTACAAAATATGAGACATTTTTCTCGATTTTTTTTTAGTGTTCAGAAAATAATGTGGGGGCTGACTCTAAGTCAGAGAACCATGATTTTTTTTTAATGTTGGTTTAATGTTAGTGTAATGTTAGAAGATATTTGCTGTTGATTTAGTTTCAAGTATTGAAGTAATATTTGAGAAATAATTTACTTTTGCAAAGGGTTTGTATATTGATTTAGTTGATCTTAGAAGGTCTTAGAAATTTTTAAAATTTCTGTACTCGCATTGAAGTTCTTTTTTTTTTAGTTAAAAATTGTACAGTGAAAATTTTAATTTTCTTATTTATTTTGTGATATGAATTTTCTTTGATATTTTAAGAATGCGGTAATTGAAGTTTGTTAAGAGGAATTATCGCACCGAGTAAAAAATAATTAACAAAGTTACGAATAGTATATATCGAGGGAATTTACGGCGCCGACAATAAGGGGCTGTTATTTTACGATAATGTACAATTACGCGGGCAGATAGAACGAACGGTGACCCCTGAACAAGCACAATACTCGACCCCTTGCAACTTGTTGCACTTGATTCACTGGTAAACTGGAAATTCTATATCCGCATATAGTCCTTCACGTTCTTCGCAAATACCGTAAATCTGTCCACCACCATGCGGCCAACTGTGCAACGAATAATTATCTCGTTTTCAGAAATTCGCTATCACTGGTTTTAATAACAAAAACATGGAAGATAAAGCAAATATTATTATTCAATTAATTTCTATACCATTTAATTAACCAGTCCTGTTAAAATAATCTGTATATTACAAATTCAATTTAAGACTTTGATTCATCTCGTAGTACTATTAATTTATATGTCGTTAAAAAAGTCGAAGGGAGCCACTTATGGCATGCTTCTACAAATTAATATTTTGCAACATGTCTAGAAAATTATAAATAAAATATGAGAGCGCCGACTCAATTTCAACCCTTTTCTCACAATATGTTAAGTATTTTTGCATGCTTTTCCGTTACCAAAGAATGACCGTTTCCTAAAATCTGATAATCGAAGGGGAAAGCTCTCAGCAAGTTTAAGCAACCATCAAATAACTCTAATTTCAGTGCCCTTCGAATCCGTTTGAAGCAGCGACTTAACGTGCCAAACGATATCGCAAAAATTGAGGGGGCTGATAGGTGGTATTCTTACTTTTTTTTCCAGTCGAGTGATTCCGGTGGTTTTCGTACACGCAGGAGATCACCCCAGGCAGTCACGATGGCCCACCTATCCTTGCGTATCTCCATCCCGGAGAAAAACGCCACGAAGATGATGCAATTCGACCCGAGCACATCCGTTTACGACGCTTGCCGTATTATCAGAGAGAAGCTCGCCGAAGCGAGTAACATGGGCCAACGTAAGTTCCTGCTTTTACCCGAAAATATATTCAACGACCTACACTAACGAATGCACACGTGCGCGAGTTTATCTTTTTCTTACGAACCCGGGTTATATTGGAATTGATATTAAACATTGAATACAAATGAACGATTCAATTACTGGCACGATATTCCTGACGGACTTGCAAGTTCGGAGATGTACGACGCTTGTGGTCTGGCGTGTTGATGAATAGGAAATTGCAATTGCAAAGAACGTGAACCAGTTTATTTTGGAACCAATTGTAGACTTCTTAAAGGAAAATTGTTCAGATCTTTAGAATTTTTTTCAAAATTTTTATTAAAACGTAATGACTTCAAACACATTTTTCGCGAAGGCTTTTTTTCTCCTGGTTTTTCCCTCGTTGCGAACCAATGAAGGCTAAAATCGACTTGAAAAAATTACAGGATGTCTACAACATGTAATATCATGGACTGAACTTTTGACATACTTCGTAAAAAATGGAGATTTTCATAAAAAAATTAAAAGGTCACGCTTTTTTAATAACGCAAACACCTGAACGAATTTTTTCCGATAAAATTGAATACGTGTACCTAATAAGCAAGGAACACTCCGTAAAATTAAATTACGTCACTTTTTAAGACCGATATTAATGCAAACCCACAGGAAAACGTTGAAATGTTACCAGTTTGCTCCATCAGTTTTAGAATTATATATGTATATGGTAGTAATACACACTGAGTATAAAGTATAAAGAAACGTCTAGATCTGCTTTCATTTTTCCACAAATAAATAAAAACCATGAAAAATTCCTAGACTGCAGATTCTATGCATTTGTGGCTATTCCCAGCATGTAAAAAATGTACCATACTGCCAACACATGCCAAAATCTACAGAAACACTGTTATTCCAGTTATAATTCATTGTTCATGTTTGTAAAAACTTTATTTTGCATAAAAATCCCCGCGGTTTAAAAATCACATTCAGCTGGTGTCTGTTTTTCCCACAAAGCGCAATAAATTTTTTTCATTATAATTTTGTTCCATTTTGCATGCGTAGCCAAGGACTACGGACTATTCCTTGCCGACGAGGACGTGAAGAAAGGAGTCTGGCTGGAGCCAGGGCGGAATCTCGATTATTACATTCTGAGGAACGGCGATCTGCTCGAGTACCGGCGTAAACTGCGGACCCTCAGAGTGCGCATGCTGGATGGGACGTTGAAAACGTTACTAGTGGATGATAGTCAACCTGTCGCCAATCTCATGGTGGTGATTTGCACGAAAATAGGCATCACGAATCACGACGAGTACTCGTTGGTGCGCGAGCTGGTCGACGAGGAGACCGAGAACCAAAAGCCCGGCAATTTCGGCACTTTAACGCTGAAGAGGAGGAAGGAGGAGAAGGGCGAACGGGACGCGAAGATGGATCAGTTGAGGAAGAAGTTGAAGACCGACGACGAAGGTAAAGTTTTGAATCCATCTGGAATCTATCTCGGTTTCAATCGGAAACTTCAGCTCGTTGAATTTCCTTGATAAGCACTGCCTTGTCTTTCGCTGAAAAGCAAAACTTACCAACCGACATGTTTAAGACTATTTGAGAAAAAGGGATTTCAGGATTTCGTGCTTTTAAGAATTGCAGAAAACTGTTGGTTAAAGTGTAATGCACTTTGTTGCGTCATTTAATTCACTCGGAAAGCGTAAACGTGTTTTTTTTCCTTGTTTCAGTGAATTGGATCGATCCCAGTAAGACGTTACGAGAGCAAGGAATAGACGAGTCAGAGACGGTCCTGTTACGGAGAAAGTTTTTCTTCTCGGATCAAAATATCGACAGCCGAGATCCGGTACAATTATCTCTTTTATACGTTCAAGCAAGGGACGCCATTCTGGACGGCACGCATCCAGTTACACAGGAGAAAGCTTGCATTTTCGCCGGAATACAATGTCAGATTCAATTCGGCGACCACAAGGAAGACAAGCACAAACCGGGCTTTCTCGAGTAAGTCCTCTGATAAGGAACAGCGACCTCTGTCGAGTCTAATATCCACTGTATTTTTATCAGAACTTCTACATCAAGGCAGCAAGAACAAATAATTGAAGAAAATCTCATCTACTCAATCCTTGAGCTTCTTAGACAATTATCGAATTTTTCTACTAGTTTTTAAAGGCATCATATTAACTTTCTCTTCAGTATAAATTAAAATAAATGTAATTAATCACCTCTGAAACTATTCATTTCGTTATGTAGCCTGAATACAAACTTGTTCTAACGTAATTCAAATACCTCCACAAAATCAATGTCTATTTTATTTTCTGCGCAGCCTCAAGGAATTCCTGCCGCAGTCCTACCTGAAAGTGAAAGGAATCGAGAAGAAGATCTTCGCGGAGCACAAAAAGCACATCGGCCTCTCCGAACTCGACTCCAAAGTCTTATACACGAAAACCGCGAGGTCCCTAAGCACATACGGCGTCACGTTCTTCTTGGTAAAAGAAAAAATGAAAGGCAAAAATAAGCTGGTGCCTCGTTTACTGGGTGTCACGAAGGATTCAGTTTTGCGACTCGATGAGAAAACGAAAGAAATCTTGAAGACCTGGCCGTTGACCACCGTCCGACGTTGGGGAGCCTCTCCAAACACATTTACCCTCGACTTCGGTGATTATTCGGATCAATACTACAGCGTACAGACGACGGAGGCTGAGCAGATCCTTCAGCTGATCTCCGGTTACATCGACATCATCCTGAAGAAACAGAAGGCCAAGGATCACTTTGGCATCGAGGGAGACGAGGGCTCGACCATGGTTGAAGACAGCGTATCGCCTTTAAAGTGAGTCTAATGTTCTTTTTACGTGTTAATTTGTTAATTGAAGTCGTGACGGAGAGTACAGTGGGGTAATTATCGACGCTGGAAGGTCGGGCTCTAGTTGTTAGTCTTGTTTTGTTTATTGAGAGTGTTGTGTGTTTCATTCGATTTGTTAGAAGCTTTCGATTTTTTTTCCTGAAAGTTGGAAAATATGGAAGAGTTTTTAAGACAGAGGCAGAGAAGTTACATGAGATCTAGGGAAAAATATGGATCTAAGTTAATGAACTTAAGTTTTACTGTAACTCTGAATTCTAGTATTCTAATATATTCTAGTTAATCAATTCTATCATTTATTCGATAGAGCAACCATCATGCAACACGAGACGAGTAACGTTGGCAAAGGAAACGTGGAAGCTGTGTCAGTTGCCATGCCAGCGGTTATGAGAGTTGGAGGAGACGGTAAGTCCTCGAAGTTTAATCTTCTCGTTTATCCCAAAATCAGTGTCTTGTACCGCGGAGAACTTCTAGAATCACAAAAGTAATCTCTTAATTCTCTGGTCTCTAAACCCTGGAAGATTAATCGGATTAATTTGTTTCTCTTCGATCTAAAGTAACTTGTAGATTCTGAGGAATAAGACACTGCGTTTTGGAGTCGTCACAAAGAAGCTAAAGAAGCCAAAAAAATCCTTGCACGGCTGAATCCTCGAGCGTCGTCCTTCCTGTTGTTTATTCTTGTACATACGACGTGCTCGTGTCTCTTTTTTTTTTTTTCCTTTTCTTTTTCATTTTGTACATGTAAACGACATGTTCAGCCTCGAGAGCTTTAACTTATGAATGTTTTGCTTCGCATCACGGAGCCAATCAGTGGGTACCTAGCTTCTTGTTGAGCGAACTCGGTGTTGTGCGCTCGATCGATCAACGATCGATCTTTGTAAATACCACTCGGATAGTTGCATGATACGGTTTGTAGGGGCTCGACCATATGGGACCGGGCACATGGGCGGTGCTCAGTACACGACTGTCGGCGGCCAGGTTAACATCGCTCACGCTCCACCGATGGTAAGACCAATCAGAGACGCAGAAGACTCTTGCTCACGTTGAACCTCAGTGTTCCCTACGCGTCAATTACTTCTGGAACAAAAGGATACGTCATGATGAGACACTGATGATTAATGTCGGCAAGAGTTGCATCGCTTCGTTTGTTAGTAGCTTAGACCTAGCGTCTGTAATGGATCGCAACAAATACCGACGATACTTTTAAGTTTTGTAAATTAATGATAAAAAGATTTCGTTAAACGTTGGAGCGATCTCGCAAACGACTAATAGACGGTTTACGTTTATTTTCATGCTAGGCGCCTTCTATTGCGGACACAGAGTAGGTACACGATGATAAAATCCTCAGTTACATATAATTGGTTGTTCAAGAAAGCTTCCCGATGTGTTTTTCTCATTTCAGTTGGAGTTTATTCTGTTTTTGCGATAGAAATACAGAAATCACTGGAATGTGCGATAGTGACGTAGTACTTTGTGAAACCACTTAATGTATTCTATAAAAAGAAACTCAGTGAAGTCTGTATTACAAAATCTCGTTTATGTAGCGTATATTTTGTTCAATGTGCACTTTAAATCATTTTGACACACTGATTATCGAGAATTCCAAGTCATACTAAGTTAATAAATTCTGTGATTCACTGTATCATACATTTATAAAACAGGTTTAACTGCAGTGGCAAGTATAAAGCGTAATCCTAATTAAAACCAGGTGCAACAAACCAAGGTTACATCCGTCCTGTCCGAACCACAACGTGCCTTACTATCAACTATCACCGCTGGCCACGAAGTGATCCACATCGCTGAGACCGAGCTCTCTTACAAAGCCGAGCGCCTTGAATTGGGAACCGATCCAGCCTCGTTGAAATGGATCGAACAGACTATAGACACGCACAAACAGAATGTCGGCTCGCAGATCGCGGCGATGAACGCCGCGACCGCGCAGGTCGTCACTCTGACATCCGGTCCGGCTGACGATGTGGATCACACAGCGGTGGGAGCAGCGATCACCACGATCGCCAGCAACCTCCCAGAAATGACGAAGGGCGTCAGGATGATTGCCGCCTTGATGGACGACGACTCCTCGGGCGACAGGCTGCTGGACGCCGCGAGGAAACTGTGCTCGGCGTTCTCCGACCTTCTGAAAGCGACGGAGCCTGAAACTAAGGAGGTGAGTTTTGTTTTGATGATGGTGGACATTGCTTCCGCGTTAAGAATTCTTCAGAGTTAAATTATCTGAGCAGTAAGTAGTTAGTATCTTTTTGGAGAAGACAAGTTGATGGAAAGCAATTGCTACTATAATTCTAATTGTCTGTAATTGTGAGATGATAGTGAGGATGATCTCTTTTTGTACAGCCTTTCTACATAGCGCCTTCTACCTACGAAAAATACGTAAGCAAAAATGTCTAAAGGCTTCATAGATAGCTTTTATATATTTTAGCGTTTGTGCAAGAGTTTCGTTACAAGTGATGTACGCAGGCGGCTTCTTAAAAATACTTTTCTATACTTTGATTCATGTTTTAAATTGCAATAGTGTAGTTCTTTTTCCTTTCTCAGCAGACAAAATTTTATTATGATTCAACAAATATTTTCTGTTTATACATAGCAAATGGTTCACAAGAGTTTTCCTCTCTGGCACATTAGAGTACAATTAAAGTTTCGTGCAATAGTGCAATTCAGTACACTAGACAGAGATACGTTCAGTTATTAATAGACAGCGGATCTTTATGCAAAATAAAGTTTTCTTAAGCACAAATAAAGAATTGAAACTTGAAAAACAGTTTGTTTAATATTCTAAACATTCTAGCTTGTTAATATTTTGTGTACTCTGACATGTTCTACCAGTTTCGTAGATTTTTTACATATTTAGCATTGTCATATATGCATAAAATCCGCTGTCTAGTTATTAATATTATTTCTGTCAAATACTTCTACAAATCCATATAACTAATATCCGATCTTTGTACATTCTAGCCGAGACAGAATCTCCTAAACGCCGCCTCCCGTGTGGGCGAGGCATCGCACCAAGTGCTAACAACCATCGGAGAAGAAAACGACTCGAACCGAGAGCTCCAAGACATGTTGCTCGCCCTGGCCAAAGCTGTCGCCAACTCCACTGCCGCTCTGGTGCTAAAAGCAAAGAATATCGCAGCAGTTTGTGAAGATTCCGCCACGCAAAACCGTGTAATATCAGCTGCTACACAGTGTGCCCTCGCAACGTCGCAATTAGTCGCCTGCGCAAAGGTGGTAGCGCCAACTTTGCATTCTCCAGCTTGTCAAACACAATTAATGAACGCAGTTCGCGAAGTTACAAGAGCGGTGGAAGGCTTGGTCGAGGTGTGCAACGAGACTTGCAGCGACGGAAACCTTTTGAAGGAACTGAGCGCAGCTGCTGGCGAAGTGAGCAGAACACTGAACGACCTGTTGAATCACATAAGGACAGCTACTAGAGGAGAACGGGCTAAGGAAACGATCCAGGAAGGAGCAGTGGAGACGATCCTTGTGGCTACCGATAGACTATTCGCCAGCACAGGTGACGCAGGTGAAATGGTTAGGCAAGCAAGAGTGGTTGGCCAAGCAACGGCGCAGTTGATTCAGAGCATAAAAGGTGAAGCCGAGAGGCAGACTGATACAGCACAGCAACAGCGTTTGTTGGCAGCGGCGAAAGTGTTAGCCGATGCTACGGCGAAGATGGTGGAAGCTGCAAGACAATGCGCAAGCAGTCCTCACGACGCGAAGATGCAGGATCAGCTGCGCCTGGCTGCGGAAGAACTGAGAGCAGCGACGACCGCGGCAGCGACTCCAGCTTTGCGAAGGAAGTTGATCACAAGATTAGAAGCCTGTGCGAAGCAAGCTGCTGCAACTGCTACACAGTGCATAGCTGCTGCGTCAGGAGTAGTGCATCACAACACGAATCCATCCAGTCAGGAGGAATTAACTGCAGAGTGCTACGCAATGTCGCAGCATGTACCACATTTAGTTGCTGGAGTAAAGGGAACGCAAGCGCAGCCTGACAATTCCACGGCGCAATTGAATTTGATCAACGCGTCGGAGCAGTTCTTGCAGCCTGGCACAGCTGTTGTGAAAGCTGCCAGAGCAGTATTGCCGACAGTAACCGATCAGGCTTCTGCTTTACAGTTGAACAATACTTCTCAACAACTGGGCGCTTCTCTGACCGACCTCAGGTCAGCGGTGACGCGTGCTAGAGAAGCTTGCGGTGGCTTAGAGCTTGATGCGGCCGAAGAATTGATTAACAGCTTGAAGGACGAATTGAGAGAATTCTACAGAGCTGTGGAGGCGGTTTCGTTGAGACCTTTGCCTGACGAAACGACCGAATCGACCGCTCTTCGACTTGGTGCCACTTCGAAGAACGTTGGTTTCGCCATGGCTCAGCTTTTGTCCGCTGCGAAACAAGGAAATGAAAATTACACTGGTAGCGCAGCGAGAGAAACTGCGACTGCACTCAAAGATCTGACTTACGCTGTTCGTGGAGTTGCTGCTACGTCCAATCAACCAGAAACACAGAAGAGGGTGCTAATGACCGCTGACGATGTTATTCTGAAGTCTCTGCGCCTTGTCAAGGAAGCCAGACGCGCTCTGAAGAACCCAGATAATCCTGACAACGAAGCCAATCTGGCTGCGGTGGCTAAAGACGTGTCGAATTCTTTGAACAAGTGTGTTTCTTGCTTGCCTGGTCAACGAGACGTCGATGAAGCAATTAAGAATATCGAAGACATGACTCGAGTGCTTGGCATGAACGAGTTCCCGCAAACTAACAAGAGTTATGGGTATGTACATCCTTTTATGCATTTGATAAGAGCGACTTTATCAAGTAGTGCACCGATAGCTTGTTACTATTTCAATTCTTGTATTTCGTGCGGTTATCAGTCATTGACACACATTTGAATGGTTGAAGGTAAACCTGACTAGTTAATTTTAATGTCTCCACTTGTTGGGTGTAGGAATGCCACACAATTATTTTACAAAATAAATACAATACTATTAGCGGTTCTATGTAATTATTTAACATATAATTAATGTGAAGTGAGTCTTGCTGAAAAATATTTTAATTCTCTTTTACAGACAATTGCAGAGCGATCTGAACAATGCAGCCGCTAACTTGAACGATGCCTCTTCGAATGTAGTTTCCTCAGTTCGTTCACCCGTACAACTGGCGAACTCTTCACAGCAATTCACAAACGCTTTCGGAGATTTGCTAGGTGTCGGTATGGAAATGGCCGGTCAGACGACAATCGAAACTCGAAGTCAAATGGTTGTTTCCCTGAAGAACGTCAGCATGACATCCAGCAAGCTTTTGGTAACAGCTAAATCGGTGGCAGCCGATCCAAGCGCTCCCAACGCGAAAAATCAATTGTCAGCTGCTGCGCGAGCTGTGACCGATTCCATCAATTACCTCGTCGATGTCTGCACCTCCGCTGCACCTGGCCAGAACGAATGCGACAACGCGATCAGAAACATCCAATCGATGCGCTCGCTTCTCGACAATCCCAGCGAGCCGATTTCCGACGCGTCGTACTTCGAGTGCCTTGAAACCGTGATGGAGAAGAGCAAAAGCCTCGGCGATGGAATGACAGGCATAGCCAATCACGCGAAGAAATCTGAACATGAACAGTTCTCCGTCGCGGTTCGAGGTGTCTCATCATCCATCTGCGGCCTGATTGAAGCCGCGGCTCAAGCTGCGTACTTGGCAGGAGTGAGTGATCCGACGTCCGTTGCTGGAAAACCGGGACTGGTAGATCAGGCTCAATTCTTAAGAGCCGCTCAAGCTATTCACACCGGTTGCCAGAGCCTAGGAAATCCCACAAGCACCGAGCAACAAGTTCTCTCTGCAGCTACCATGATCGCTAAATATACAAGCGCTCTTTGCAATGCTTGCCGCGAAGCTTCGAACAAAACCAGCAACCCAGTCGCGAAACGACACTTCGTTCAGTCAGCCAAGGACGTTGCTAATTCTACGTCCGCCTTGGTGAAGGAAATCAAGGCACTCGATCAGAATTATTCCGAGGCGAACAGGGACAAGTGCGCGGAGGCAACGAAACCGCTTCTGGAAGCCGTCGATAATCTCTGCACCTTTGCTGGGTCTCCAGAATTCGCGAGTCAGCCGGCAAAAATATCCATTGCTGCCAGAGCTGCCCAGGAACCAATTACCAGCGCAGGTAAAGCGATCATCGACGGTTCCTGCGCCATGGTGCGTGCCGCTAAGAGTCTAGCCGTCAGTCCGAAAGATCCTCCAACCTGGCAATTGTTGGCTAATCACAGTAAGAGCGTCAGCGATTCCATCAAATCTTTAGTTGCTTCTATCCGCGACAAGGCGCCAGGGCAGAAGGAATGCGACGCCGCGATCGAGAAACTATCCGCCAGAATTCGAGAACTGGACGCCGCTTCTCTCAGTGCAGTTTCGCAGGCTCTGGTTCCGCGACGAGAAAACACAGTGCAAGGATTCACCGATCAGATGGAAAGCAGCGCCAGCGAACTTCGCGAGAAGCTGGAACCACTTCGAACAGCTGCCAAATACGAAGCAGAGAATATCGGACACGCGGTTAATCAGGTCGCTCTGTACTGCGAACCTCTCGTTTCTGGTGCTATTGGTGCTGCCTCGAACATGGTGCATTCTAAACAACAGATGATGCTGTTAGATCAGACGAAGACTGTCGCCGAATCTGCTGTGCAACTTGTCTGTGTGACGAAGGAGTCCGGCGGAAATCCAAAGGCTATCAACTTGCATGCAGAAGTAGACGAGACTGTAGAGTCCATGAAAGACGCGTTGCAGGAGTTGCAGAATACTTTGGAGACCATTTCCACTTCTAATGGCATTGTTACTGGATTGATTGACACTATCTCGCGAGCTATGGTCAGATTGGAGGATCACAGGATGTCCACGATTGACACGGTTGACTCTTATGTGGATTACCAAACGAGGATGGTGGAAGCTGCTAAGGAGATCGCGCGATTGGCGCAAGAAATGGTAAGAGCCTCACTAATGATAGAATATAGTTACATATTTTATTTACAAGGGAACGTATCGAACCCTCACACCCTGATTTTGATGAAACTTATGTCAGAGCTAGTTTTCAGAAAAATATTCATATTTTTTCTTATCGAACATCTTCCAACTTGAAAGGGTGATAAGTGATAGTCCCCAAAGTTGAGGGATGAAAATACGTTTTTAGAATATCTTTAAAACTATCTAATCTAATCAAGTATAGATAGTCGATTTTTTAAATTGCGTATTTTTAAACGGCGAATTCAGAAAGATACTGAATTTCAAGAGAATTTTGATTAAATAACATAGATTTTTTATTGGCCCGGACTAACACCGATTTTTTATTGACAAATAAAAAGTAGTATGCGAAAGATGTTCCCTCGTTAAATATGATGCTCTATAATAGTAATCTTATCTTTAATTTTTTTTTTATTTCAGTCAACAAAGTCCAGTACCGACGTCGCCAGATTAGGCCCCCTCGCAGTAGACATTTCGCACAAGTACACGCAACTAGCTCGCGACACTTCCGGCGCCTCAGCAGCAGCCTCCAACGCAGACGTGTCTTCAAGACTCCGCACCGGTGTCCAGGAACTCGGTCGAGCCTGCGCCGATATTGTCCGCGCGGCGGGAACGTGTCAGATGTCTCCAGGAGACGCCTATGCTCAGCGTGAAGTCGCAGAGCAGAGTAAAATCGTCACAGAGAAAGTTTCCCAAGTGCTGGCCGCCCTTCAAGCTGGCTCCAGAGGCACTCAGGCTTGCATAAACGCAGCCAGCACCGTGTCAGGCATCATAGGCGACCTGGACACCACCATCATGTTCGCGACTGCTGGAACTCTGCACGCGGAGAACGAGGGCGACACCTTCGCGGATCACAGAGAGAATATCTTGAAAACAGCTAAGGCTCTCGTTGAAGACACTAAGACGTTGGTAGCTGGCGCTGCTTCCTCGCAAGAGCAGCTAGCGGTCGCTGCACAAAACGCTGTGTCGACGATTGTTCAGCTGGCTGAAGTTGTTAAGTATGGAGCAGC
Source organism: Perdita meconis (assembly GCA_030770465.2). NCBI lineage: Eukaryota > Metazoa > Arthropoda > Insecta > Hymenoptera > Andrenidae > Perdita > Perdita meconis. The sequence continues at coordinate 21,073,471 of JASKOS020000004.1, forward strand.
CAGTTTGGGCAGTCAGAATCCTGAGGCCCAAGTGATGTTAATCAACGCGGTGAAGGATGTCGCCTCTGCTTTGGGAGACCTCATACACGCCACCAAAGCTGCTAGCGGGAAGCCCATCAACGACCCGAGCATGGCGCACTTGAAGGATTCCGCTAAGGTAATTGACTGGCTTAGCACTTGTTTCTGAACGCTTTACTCGTGTTCACTTCGATGTTGCGGATGAACGAGGCTCCTGTTGTGGGCTTAGTATTTACTGACACTGAGACGCTTGAGTGGAAGAGGCCTGTAACGGAATGGCAACGTCGAGAGGTCAGGAAGTAGAGCTTTGACAAGGATTCACGCGTGTCACTAAATGTTTTTGGTTTCCCAATCTAATTAGGGCTAGAGTTGACTGAGGTTCTGATAGTTATGAGTCTTTGTTGAACCTTCTTTGAAAGCTTCAACCAAGGTTCCGCAATTAAGATAAGTAAGAATATCTTTCCAATTCTGATTGTGACAGATTTTCTAAGTTTTCTAAATTTGTACAGAAAAGGATACCAGCGATCCGTTTCGCTACTTTAGAAGAAACATCAGACTGAAGCAGATCACGATTCGAAAATTGAATTGAAAGATAATGTCATAGGTTGGGAAGCGCTTGACCAAATGCCATTAACCGCAGCAAGAATATTAACTCGCAAAGAATTGGGACAAACGACGCAGGAAGCGTACGAACCCAGCATTTTACGAATCTAACAGCGTCTCCCTAAAATAACTAAAATCCGACTCTCACACACTTAACTACGAACCAATTCCCCGTTACTTTTTGGGTGGACTTTAATCGATCAGATTTCTTTTCTTCGCCTCTAACCGATTTCATTGACATTCCACTAAAAAATGAGAGATACAGAAATGAAAGAGAGTACAACCAAAAGTGTCGTTCGGATTCGTGTACGAGTTAGAGAATTGTTCCGCCTATGTTCGCCACGACCAAATGAAAGCACGTGTTCACGCAATTAAAGTCCACCTTCTTTGCACTTTCCTCCGTGTTTCGGGTTTTTCCATCTCTGTTCTATCCGTGTGTGTGACATACTCGGTCTCTGTGTTTCCTCTGTTAACGGAAAGTATTGTAGAACGCTGTGCGAGGCGGAACCGATGTTTGCTTCATCCGGTAAAAGAGAATCACTCTCGGCTTTGTTTTGCTTGTTGATGATGATGAGATTTACGCGATTACGTAGTGAACAAAAAAAAAAAACATTTGTCATGAACGGTGGACTTTAATGTGAGTCTCATTGACGATTTTGGTCTGGGCGATTCGGATAGGTGTTAGAACAGCAGCTACACCAGCAGTTGATGCCTCTAAGTGACGTCGACGGCTCGGAGTCCGAATGGTTCGTGTCCGATCAAGAGGAGGAACTGATACGTCTGCTCTCAGCCTCCGAGAGCGAACAACCGTCTCAGCGAACTTCCGATTTGCTGTTGCTCATGTAGCCGAAGCCTTGATTCTCTGTTCTTATCGCGCTCTTGTCGTTACTCGCGTTGCTTCTCGCTAAATCTTTATTTATTTCACCCTTTCGGTACGCCACCATATTTAATTTTTTACTTCCTTTAATACTGCAAACGATTCCTAAATAAATACTCTCAGTTATACATTTTTTTACCGAGGAGAGTTCAATAAGAATAGAGTTCACAATCTTCACATGTACGTAGCTCAAGTTATACCAGAACTTATTCAAACAGAAAATAAAAATATTAAGTGAAAGTATCGAAAGGGTGAAAATACTTGTAAACTAAGTGGCGCAAAAACATTAATTTTTATATAATTTATAATTTCGAGCGCATATGATTACTAAAAATTCCTGACACATGGAATCAGCGTAACTCGAGAGAACTTGATGACGAATTTGTACGCAAATTTGCATTTCACAGTTCTGGCTTGAGTTAGAAATTTCCAATAATCAATCGAAGCATTTATATTGTCCAGAGACTGTTATTTGTACTTAATAACTAGAAAGCATTTAAAGAGTATTTATTCAGTACGCTTCTGCTACATTTTTCAGATCTTTTTTTTACACTACACAGAAACAATTGTATCGTGTTTCAATCTCGGTATTTCTTGGTGATATCAATTCAGCCTGTACTTTACTTTGTACCATATTTTCATCTTTCCCTCTTTTTTTTTTTTTTTTTTCTTTTTTGTAATGACGAAATAAATTAACGAATTTTTACACTATACCTATCGAACCAATTTATTAGTCAGCCGTGGCAAGAATTTAAAATAAAAAATAAAAAGAACGACTTTAGGTACGTACATTCCAATTGCAAGCGAGTGTGCATTAACCATTAATAGCAACGTGCTTAATGCTTCGTCGACTAATTACAGGTTAATTAATTGTATACACGTTGTTTTGGTAGAACGCACATACTGTAAATTCACAAGATATTTGGGTAGCCTCGGTCACAGAGTGTGATAATAACTTCTTTCTAATTTATTTTTCACTTTTGAAAAGCAATACTATTTTAAATTTTAATATTGTTCATATTTTATCAAAAAGTTTTAAATATTGACTCTAAAATAAACTTCACACAATTAATTCTATTCTTTAAGTCGATTCTGTCAAATCTTTTTTGCATCTCTATTATTCAATACTCTTTCATAATTTAACTCCTCTCAATGCTTGTTCTTGAATCTAATAAAAGCAATAATTCTACAACTACGCTAATAATATTACTAGCTTTTCAGAACCAACATTCTTATGCTGCAGAATCTTGTCACTAAATGGTTGAAAAAGTACATCTGACATGATTGTACATAATACATAACTACACTAATCCCATAACAAACGTTACAAATCTTCCAAGTGGCATTGCTCTAAAACTCACGTAATCCAAAGTGCAATAACTCATCATCATTCATATAATTAAAGCAAACGTCTCGATTACGTGATTTTTATTTGTCAATTTGCCCTCGATGAGTACACGGAGAACAGTACCCAGATTATCGATAGATTAACGTAGTAATAATCATTAACGTGACAAGAAATGAAAACCTAACAATTTCTCGTTTCTTCGTCTTCAGGTGATGGTGACGAATGTAACATCCCTGCTGAAGACCGTGAAAGCTGTTGAGGATGAGCACACACGCGGTACCAGAGCCCTAGAGTCAACTATTGAAGCTATAGCCCAAGAAATCCGCGCTTTGAACACCCCAGAGAGCCAGAAGACCAACGTGACTCCAGAAGACTTGGTCCGTTGCACAAAGAGCATCACTATGTCAACCGCAAAGGCGGTGGCAGCTGGAAACAGTTGCAAACAGGACGACATAATCGCAGCTGCGAATATGGGACGAAAGGCTATCAGCGATATGCTAACGATTTGCAAAGGAGCTGCTTACAATTGTGCAGAAACGGCAGAGCTCAGAGACAGAACTCTTCAAGCTGGCCATGATGTTGCCATTAATTATAGAGAACTGTTGCAAGCTATTCTTCAGATTGCCTCTAGATCTGGGGATGCGAAGCACACACTGCCTCAGATTTCTAGAAAAATTGCTCAGAGTGTGACTGAATTAGTAGCAGTCGCTGAGTTGCTGAAGGGCAATGATTGGGTGGACCCTGATGATCCGACCGTCATTGCTGAAAATGAGTTGCTGGGTGCTGCTGCTAGTATTGACGCTGCTGCCAAGAAGCTTGCTAGCTTGAGACCAAGGAAAAGCATACAGGTAAATATAGTTTTAATCTTTTTGATTACCTTTAAGAGTGTGTGTCAATTATATGTTAAGCGTACGAGCTAAGAATTTAAAAGTGGGAAGATGTGAGGAAGTGAGGAACTTAGTCTGATTTCTGTAAGATATGTTTGATATTCTTGGTTGTTTGTTTAATAATCGACCAGGAATCAAACATATTATTATGGCAGTCAGAAGAATCGACGAAGTATCACCTATGGTAAGATTTGTAGAAAATGTCTGTTGTCTTAAATTTTAATCTAACTCTACATCACTATAGAAGCTCCCAATCTTCAATTCTTTATTTTGCTTGTTACAGGAGGCCAACGAAGACATGAACTTTGACGAAATGATCCTAGAGGCAGCAAAATCTATCGCAGCCGCCACATCGGCGCTCATAAAAGCAGCGAGCGCCGCTCAAAGAGAACTAATAGCTACAGGAAAAGTCTCTCGAACACCAATAAGCAGCTCCGACGATGGCCAGTGGTCCGAAGGGTTAATTTCTGCCGCGAGAATGGTGGCAGCCGCGACTCACAGTCTCGTGGAATCTGCGAACGCGTTGGTCCAAGGTGTGAGCTCCGAGGAAAAACTAATATCCAGCGCCAAGCAAGTAGCCAGTAGCACAGCACAATTGTTAGTAGCCTGTAAAGTGAAAGCAGACCCAGATAGCGAGAGCACAAAGCGCTTGCAAGCAGCCGGAAACGCGGTGAAACGTGCAACAGACAACTTGGTCAGAGCTGCGCAGCAAGCTATTCAGCAGGAAGAAGATCGATCCCTTATTCTGAACCGCAGAATGGTTGGCGGAATCGCGCAGGAAATAAATGCCAGGTCAGAAGTGTTGCGCATTGAGAGAGAACTGGAGGAGGCCAGAGGCAGACTGACTGCGATTCGTCAGGCGAAGTATAAGAATCGACCGGATCTTACTGACACTGACAACGAAGGTGACCAAAGCGGTTATGAAAGCTACACAACTAGATACGAAACTAGGGCTTACGATTCCCAGTCGCAGTTGAATCACGGTGCTGATCAGTTGCATTCTACAGCGTATAGCATGAGCCAGCTTGCCGCGGATAGACAGAATTTGGTTAGTCCAGAGAAAGTTAACTCCACGCAGAGCACATTAGAAAGGAAGATGAAGGACAGTCAGTATCGATCTGCCATGGAAAGTCAGTACGGATCAGTTGAGAAGAAATATAGTGATAGCCAGCAGGACAGACGATATATCTCAGAGAGTCCATACTCTGTCGGTGTTGACAGAAAGATCGATAGTTCGCCTGGACAGTATAGTTCCATCGAGAGGAAAATCAATCAAGAAAGTTACAGCACCATGGAAAAGAAACACATGGAAGGACCTTATCCACCTGTTCATACCATGACTTATTCTCCAGCCTCTCCCACGCGCAAAGTTCTCCAGGAACAGCAGCAACACTCGTACGAAAAGTACTCTCAAGATCAATATGGCAACGAAGAACGATCCTACGAACAGAAATCTTACTCGCCTAGTCAGGAGCACAAATATTATAGTGATTCAACGGACAGATTCTCTGGCCACAGTCCTATGAGTACTTTCCGGTCGGAGAAGCAAACAGATACGCAGCGTTACGGAGGCCTTCCGCAGAACCAAACCTTCAGAAATGTTGAAACAAAGGTGATACCTGGCGGCAGAGTGGAAACCATCACGACGAAGGTGTACACGTCGACTCCAGGAAAGACAACGACCAGTTCTAACTTCGAGTCGACAGAAGAGACCAAAGAGTACGCGACCTCCGGCAACGAGCTGTCCACGTTTAAAGCCGTCGACAACGACACCAACGAGGAACGTACAACGAAACAGTCGATGACGCACAAAGTTACTGAAAAGAAAACTGTCACCATGACGATGTCCAGTCGACAGGAATCGAACACGAAGACGTTCCGGTTCGAGGAGAAGTAACTGGACAAAGAAAGCAGTGCCAAGCATCTTGACAATGCTTTGGAACAGTTCGGAAACTGCCTGCATCGAAGTTGCTTTTTGATGCGCGAAAACGCCAATGGGGTTGCTTTTGGGGTTCCCTGTAATATTATGCACGAGGGGAAACTTCCTCGATGGAAATAAGTTATTATGCGTATTTTGGCATGACGAGCTGCGGTAATCCGGCGATATCGATTGACGAATAACGAGTAACCGATTGAGGCGAGGCAAGGAAGCGTTTGGAACGTGAGATCTGAAATTTCACTGACGATTATTTAAATCTAAACATTTTTTAACGAAGCTATTCTTTGTACTACATTTACACCGTTGCCTATCAGACAATCGATATTAGGAATTAGGAAATGAACTAGAGTTGAACTGTGTCAGTCGGCTCTAGTGTGGATCAGAATTTTTTTTTATTCGAAAATCCATTACGAATTCACACAATAACTTGGTAAAAGTGTGATAGCCTTGCGAGCACAAAGAGTCAATCTGATCCATTGATTCGAAATAGTACGATACAGAGCAATTAGGTCAATTATAAAACGATACTCTTAGGAAGCTTGTTAGAATGCGATTTTGGCGCCTTCGTATAATAATCTTCACAATGAAACGATGAAGAAGTGTCCTTAGATAGAATTAATACGTGCTTTCGAAGTTAGCCTTTTTAAGAATAATAATGGACAATAACCGTCCCTTTTTGTACACGAATTTAAAAGAATTCTGCATTGTCTAACGAGTATTTATTCAATATAATTAAGGGAGATTAATCCTTCCTTTGGTAGGCTGATCTAAACTGTAATATAAACGTGCGTCGATTTTTTTGGACGTTTTGATATCGTTTATTACTCCAGTTTTGTCTTTGAGAAATTTTTATACGGTATATTTGAAAGAATTTTATCGAAAACTTGATTGATAAGTTAGGCAAAAAATTTTGTAATTTCTACTGGGAACTTCTCAGGCTTTACAATTTTATCTATGGATTCCTGAATTTTATAGGATATCTCAAAATATGTTATATGACTTAAAATGCCATGGTTATCGATGATATTACCTTGAGATATCCTATGAAGGAAAACTATTTTACTGATTTTCCTCCACGTCGAGGAGACAATCCTTTTATTCTAAACGCGATCGATGAACCGTCGAACACCGCAGAGAAGCTCCGTCTGACTTTTAATTTAGCTCTGATTTATTTTAATTTTTTAAGTTTAAGACCACGGATTAACAAGAGAAGCAACATATCATTTAATTTTATTAACTTTCCGAGACCGTGCGGCGTTGGCCCTCGGTGTCTTCATCTCCTTCTCCTCTTCCTCCCCTTTCTATAACACTTCCGTTCTCCTTGGAATTAATACTAACGTTTAAGCGCGTCTCTGTTCAATCTGGATGCTATTCGCTTGCTTGAACCCGATCCCCTTTCGTTCTCCTGTATATGATTTTATTACTTCCACTTGTTGCTGTCGCAAGATCTTCATTTACCCATTTCATAGCGGTGGCTCGTTTGCGATAATGTTTCATCGCCGAATTAGTCGTCGACCATTTTTTAGTCAGAGCTGTCCAACTGACGGAAACGAGGGATTTCGATGGAAAGTATAGATACACTGTGGTGTGCAATGAGTGAAAAGTTAGTGAGATGGAAAAAACAGGAATGAGAAGACTGGGATTTTTGTATAAATATTGTATTGTAAAAATGTCAAAGGATAGTCGATTTATTTTTGCTACTGCATGAAATATGAGCTTCTTCATAAATTTTCTAAGGTATCAGATTGATTGCAAGACATTGAAGATGGAGGAATTTAGCACAAAGTGTTTCTTTAGAGTCATGATTAGACTGCGGAAGTTTATGCATTTATAGCGATTTTGAATTTGCTAAAACGTGTAACGATGAGTATAGATGCAAAAATACATGAAATATAGAAAACAAAACACATGTTATAATATTTAGAAGGTACAAGACACTTTTATTTATGTAGATTATCTTTTTCTACGGTCTTGAAAATGTGAATTTGCATAAACTTCCGCAGTCTAGTCATGATAATTATAGAAATTGGAAAAATGGAATCAGGTTCTTTTCACATAGAATTTAGAACAAATACGTGTAGTTTTAACCGTAAACAGAAGAAGATACACTCTGTTATTGAATAATATTAAATTTTATACGAATTATATAAAGTAGTGTAGTGTTTGACGATGCGTTCTGCTTCATTGAAAGAAATTTTTTTTTTCCAGGAAGGTTCTAGATATAGCAACGAGCTTATAGGATAGAATAGAAATAGAGCTTACAGCGGGAAAGCACTAATGTAATATTATTGGAACGAACGCAGTCTCATTAATAAATTATAGAATGGTTTAATTGAAATGAATCTACAGTAACGTCCATTAAGATGCTCTAGAATGGGAAGACTTGTGGACCAGTGGTTGGACAGACCTGTTTTATAAGTGATGAATTAGTGCAATTATGGTTAGTCTTTCGAAGGTAGACGAGGAATTGTAAATAGATTAGTAGATTATGTCCGTGTAAAGCGCCTTCGCGAAAGCTTGAAGCTTCTTAACGAAAACAAAAGGAAGGTAAAGGTGAAAAAAGACGAAAAGTGCCTAAGTGTAATGAGCTGCCGCTTTTTTACGTGTTCGTAGTGAACGTAGGAGTTTTGAATATTACCAAAAATCACATGCTTTATTAATGTTCGGTAGTACAACAACGAAAGCAGAAAACAAAAAAAAAATAAAAAATAAAAAAAAAGAAGCAAAGAACCCTTTCGACACGAAAGAGCAAAACACGCAGAATTTCGATCGTCGAGGCTCTTCCAAAGGGATTCGTACATGTATATGTATACATTACTGCATTTAGTATAATATATATATATTTTTTTTCGAGACGATCGCCAATCGTATTTTTATTTTATATACGTATATAAATATATACATATAGGTGCGTGCCATGGTATATGAAAAGATATATATACATATACAAGTAACAGAATTATGTAAGGCAGTTGTATCGTTAATGTATTAAAAGAAAAAAAAAAGCAACGAGATGGTTTTTAGAGTTTCGATATTGCAACATTGTTTTAATCATATACAAATTTATACACAGGATATTTTTAATCGTTATTCTTAGTACAATCTTTAATTAAGTCTTAATTAAAGTATCTATTACCGTGGAATGTTACAAGTTGTAATATTATATTATGTTATTATTGCTTTATTCTTATTATTAATTATTATTACGTACAGTAACGATGCCCGTTATAACGAATGTTATTTTATCATTATACTACAGCGAAAGTATACATTCATAGCCCTATTGCGTTCAGGTAATAAAGAATTTTTAACACTTTGCTGTCGTCTTATTGACAAAGGCGCGTTCTGGGAGAACTGAGATCTGTCGCTGAATGATGATCCCTAAATATAAGGAACTTAAGTTGTAGAAATTTAATATCCCTGAATTGCGAGACAAATATTTTATTAACGTACAAATAGTAAAAAGAATAGTTCTAACTCGTATATTTACAAAGATTTAAAAAGCTTTTCCTTTTTTTTTACCATCGCTATGAATTAGACAATAATTCGTATGTTTACCGTAGCTTTTGTACCAAGGTCAAAGAGGGTATCTCTATTCTAAAGTCAACATAAAACAGATCTTAGATCGTGTATATGTACTATACAATTTAAGTTGATTCTACGATTTTAAATTTAATCGTAGAACAGCGTAAAAATCTAGAAAAAATAGCGTCGATTTATTTGTTCGATTAGAGGCAGTTGAGAAAAGAATCTGATAACGATTCAGCAGTCGCGTACTAAAATTCAATCTTCAAGATTTCTTCATTGGTTTTATCTCCGCAAGAAATTCCTTAATTCTCAATAACCCAGCGATTAATTTGTATCGTGCTCAGCGGTCAACGCTTTCGCGATGAACCTTGGCAAAATAAATGCAGCGCGATGCACTTTTTCGTCATAGTATTTTATCTTCATCTCATCGAGCTCGTTTTCGCTGAAAATCTTCTTAGGAACTTTAAAGTCTGTTTCCTGGAAGAACAGTAAAGTTATAATAAAATACTGAGATTCTTTGTGGATTTAGCGAATGATGTATACTCACGACGTTTAAACTGCCAAGGACGAAACCGATTTGTCCCGTAGGATAAGTGGGAACGGAAGCGATTCCGTAAGCTGCGACCGGAAACACGGATCTAACGTGTTGCAAAGTTTGGGTTACGTGATCGAGATTCGCCCATGCTGTTCCTGCCTGGCTGCAAACGATTCCGTCAGGCTTCAATGCGTTTTTCATTAAACTGAAGTACGATTCTTGGAACAGAGACAGCGCTGGGCCTGGATTCAGAAATATTCTTCAATCCGTTTCGTTAAAAAGGAGGAAAAATTACGAATTAGAGTAACTACGAACATAGAGTAACGCACACAGATGATGATCCTTAACAATTTTAAGAAAAGTAGAAAATATAAAATTCTTTTTAGATCAGAATATTTAGATCACTGAAATATACATATATTTTATTATGTAAGCAAAGGATTGTATTATATTTTTTACTTCGCTTGAAACGGTCAATCATTGTGCATACAGAGTATAACAAGTATGCGTTGGAATATTTTAAGAGGTAGCAGGGAACATCAAATGGAACAGAAAATGTCCCATTATACAGGGCGTAACAAAAACGTTAGTGGTACTTGAAAGAGGCGATTCTTGAGGTAGTTTTAAAGAACTTTTTTTTAGCGAAAATGTTAAGTGGGGTTTTAGTAACGAGTTATTGTTGAAAAACATTGACCAATCGGAGAACGAGTACAGCGGACTAATTCAGACGCGAACCATGGCAGACCAATGCTACTCACAGTTGTGAATCATGTTAAAATTTATCCACTACAGTGTTCACTCGAAGAACGACACCTGGGTTTGATCCGAAGAAGAGATTTCTCCATCCTCACTATTCCTTTTCTGGTGCGAACCTCCTCATTCCACCGCGGCCGTCTCAGGTTACGCGGCCAGGATCGAACCCGACTCGAAAAAGGGCTGCGCTCGGTTCTGAAACCCAGCCGTTCTTCGAGTCAACACTGTATACTCGTGCTCTGATTATGTCTCTGGGGTTTATGTCAATATTTCGTTAACAAAGTCTCTGGGTACATTTTTGCTAAGAAAAAAATAGTTTCAAATCACACGCCGAATCACCCCTTTCAAAGACCTGCAACATTTTTTTTGCTCCCTATATAGTTGTTCGATCTGTCTGCATTTTGCATTATGTCTCTATAACATAGAAAAAACTCGGAGTACTTAAATTATTTCTTGTGCAGAAAAAAATTCCTATAAATTACCTTTTTTATAGTGTTCAGGGTGCGGTTCCCCTTTGTAGACATGCTAACTTTAAGGTATTATTACTGCAAAATGGAGTTAGATCGGACATCATGTTATAGAACAATCTATGATCCAATTGTGGTTCTATACTACCCCTTAAAATATTTCAACATATATTTATTACACCCAGTATATGGGGGTCCACAACTGCATGCATTATCTTATTTTTGAATAAATAAATTGCGCTCACCGACAGGATCACTACTGTCCGTGATGATGACATCGAATTCGCCCGTATGCTGTTTCAGAAATTCAAAGCCATCGCCCACGTTAAGGGTAACTTTGGGATGGTCAAGCCCCGAGCTCATCACGGGTAAGTACTTCCTGGACACTTCTAAGACTTTTGGATCAATCTCAATTTGCACGATCCTTTCCACTTGAGGGTGTTTTGCTACCTCCCGAGCTACCCCTCCGTCTCCACCCCCGACTATTAAAACCTACAACATAATACAGTAAATAATGAAACGAAGAGAAATTTTATTAGAGAACTTGATATAATAGCGAGTGTAAAATCTTACAGTTTTTGGATTTGGATGACTACATAATGGCAGAAAAGCTATCGCCTCTTGATATGCAAATTCGTCTTTCTCTGTGCACTGTATGATGCCATCCAATATCAACGCCCTTCCGTGGGATTTTCTGTATTCATTCAATTAAAACAAGTTCTAGTTAGTTGTAGGTATTTTGTAACTAAAATTGATTAACTTGCCTTTTCGAATTGAGTTTATTACAGTTTATTACTTCTACAAATTATAAAATTAAATATTTCAGATGCGGCGACGTGATTCTAGTTCTAACACCGGCTCCACATACAGTGACTTCCAAAAATATTCGGGCACTAAATATGGCTAACTTTATGACTCGATATTTCGGTTGTTTATAAAGCAATCACCCTGTTAATTTTTCTACGAATCAGTCATTTATTAATGTTATTAAAGATATATAACTTATTTGGAAAATTTGTATACGTTGTATAATAAAAACTATTAAAGTAAGTAATGCTGCATTTTTGGCTCACAAAAATATTCGGACACTCTATTTTTATCACTTATTTATTCTAATTTAATATTACAAAATAATTTTAAATACTTCGTGGCGAAACCATTTTGCTTTAAAACATGTTTTAGTCTGTTTGCCATATTATTTATAATTTTTTTAAAATATTCTATACAGTTCTACACGCCCATTCATTTTAGAGTCTTTGTTTTAATTCAGCTACTGAAGAAATTGGAGTTTTCCGAATTTTCCTATCTAATTTCGCTCATAAATTTTCATTAAATTTTCAATTTTCGTTAATAACTCGTTAACAAAGTCCCACTTAACATTTTCGCTAAAGAAAAAGTTGTTTAAAATCACCTCAAGAACTACCCCTTTCAAAGAACTACAACATTTTTGTTGCACCCTGTATATTGGAGCTGTTACTATTGCTCGGATTCACGGATATCCGAGTCCTGGAACCCTATTCTTGAGCCATGCGAGACGTCTCGCATGCAAGAACTTTCGTGTGATGTGTTCTCGATCTCAAGCTACATATTCATAGGCTCTAGTGCCGAAGAAATGCAAGAGAAAATAGATCAGTAGCAAGACAGAACGAGATAATAAATGGTCCACTATGAATATATTGCAACTCTGATCCTCGATCACGGTGTATTATACAGGTGTTGCGAGTGCCCTCAGAAATGTGTGACGATTACATGGAAGGTCTTTTAGCGAACGCTAGAGTGCGTCTGAGTAGAAACATCCGTGGGGAGCGCTCCTATTGGTTCAGCGAGCTCAAGTGGTGAGGAAGCCGAGCGCGAATAAAGATCATCGATCATCGAGCGCTCTGTGATCATATGTGACGCACTTCATTCGCACACATGTATAGTATACGCGGAGTTCTGACCATGACGCCTCTAGCGGCACCCAGAGGATCTTCCATCTATTGATCACAAAAAATCAACCACACAGAGGTGCTTTGTCGGAACACCTCTAATACACCGTGCCCTCAATTCGTGAAATTATAACTCTAAATGTCACATGCAATTGCTCATGCAAGAACAAAATGAAATGAATAATATGAAAAAAAAGTTTCCTTCATAAATTTATTTTGCAATTGTTTTTAACAAAGCGGTTTTTTATTGCAGGGAAATACGGACAATTTAAAATTCGCCGTATGAAAATGATTTGAATTAATAAGCACTGCATAAAGCTTATTGCGGCTCAACCAACTGACGTTTCTTTTCTACTGAAATAATTTTTATTTGGTAGCACACTTTTATCATTTTGTTAATTCAAGAGTTAGAATTTTAAGAAAATAAACTAAAATTATATTTTAAGCAGTTGTAAAATCAATAATTTTTTTTATATTTCCCTAAAAACTACACATATCCAAATTTTAGCAAAATCCGAGATTGGTTATATCAAAGAGGATTAAACAATCCTCTTCGGATTATATGCATACTTCAAAAATTATCCAAGTTCACATGGAATCACTCGTATGCGACTTTTAGTCTCTGAAACGTTCGAATATTTTCGCACACGACAGCATTCTCGCATTCAGCATAGGTTCATATATTTTCATTCTCGCATGCGAAATCGCATACGACATTCAGCGTTATAATTTCAAGAATCTAGTGACAGAGTTGCAATAAATTCAGGTTGAACTATTTTGCTATCTCGCTCTGTCTTGTTACTCATCTATTTTCTCTTGCATTTCTTCAAAACTAAAGCCTGTGAACATGTAACTTTGAGTTCGGAACACATCACACGAAAGTTCCCGCATGACTCAAGAATAGACCCCCTGAGTATTCGAGTACTCGCATACTCATAAAATCTGTATTCGAATATCCGGATACCTGTTATAAGTGCTCGGATACTCATAAAATTTATACTCAGGTATCCACATTCTGGATATTTGTTTAATTTGTATTGGTATTAAGCCGCGATGCACACGAGCGAAAAAAAGTCGCTACGATTCTGCATACTACTATGTTTTTGTCAAACATAAATAAATTGGGCAGCGTCACTGACATGAAATCGCAACGATCGCAGATTTTATCGCAGCGACTTTGTATCCCTCTTGTGCATCGGGTCTAAGAGTTTTTCTATTCAGATGTCCGAGTATCCGGCATTAGTAATTTTAACTTGGAATCCGAATAGAAATTCAGGAATAAACATTTTCGCTAAGCAAAAAGTGGTTTAAAATGATCCTAGGAATCACCCCTTTCAATTAACTGCAACATTTTTGTTACACCCTGTATGTCTATGTGTAACTGTCCCACGCAATGCACCCTGAACTTTCGACAGACTCTCGGTTCAAGTTTCCAGTTTATCATGTTTTCTGACATGACTCGATTGTCGAATCTATTCACTCGATTAGAAGGAAAGTCAGTCAATATTTACGTTTCAAGCACCATCACGTCCTGATACTGCGACTGTTCCCGATGAAGTACCTTGTCGACTTGAAGGGACAACGAGACACCCGGCCACAGATCATTTATTTCACTGAACCAGCCCGGCTTCATCGCGTCCATGCCGTCCCGTGGTCGTCCAGTTTCTCCTCGCTCGATGTTCGACTGTAAAGCAGAGCCTGTGTGTCGGCTTACTTAATCGCCGAGGAGAGGAAAACAAAACGAAAGGCCTTGTTACGCCGGCCAAACATGTTTCCCTACGACGGTCGTCCTTCACCATCCGCGAACAGAACGGCGAAAAACTCGTTTGTCACCTGCTTGTATTCGCATTCGTGCCCCTCGGCTTTGCTGCTTATACGTTTGATATGTTCGGGAAAAATTATGAGACGTGATCGAGAAATTGACTTCGAGGAAAGTAGAATAGATGTTCTTGAAAATCGTCGTTTTTCTGAAAATTGTCGGTCTTCAATTTGAATTCTTGTAGAATCCTGAACGATATTCGAAGAGCTTAGTTAAAAACTTAAATTTTTGAAAATGCATATGAGGTGTCAATAAAATTGAATCAATACTAAAAGTTAGTTAACACGTGCTTCGAAAGAAGCTTCATGAATTATCAAGAAGTGTTGATAAAAAAAAGTAATTCGATTACGTACAATGAAGAGTATTGGTAGCAGAATTCCAACAAGGAACACGTGCCAATTTCATGTTGAGCTTGTGTTTACTTGTCTAACGTCTCGCGCATGTGTGAGTTACAATATCAATAAGAAAAACACACTCTGTCGATTAATGAGAAGACCCAATTTGTTATTCATTAATTTGAAGAGAATACCTGATGCGATTTAAAAGCAAATAAAAAAAACTGGAAATTAAAAATAACGAGGAATGGAAATATTAAAAATTGCAATTTTTCTGTATGAAAACTTGAGCAGTTAATAAAAAACTAATAACTGTAATCACCTCTGCTCCCATAATTTAAGTACTCGAGAGCTACGCGTGTTTCATACTTCTCAAAAAATCATCCCAATATCTCAACATGAAATATGAATATCATATCTTTTAATTTTTTTTCTCTTCTTCGAACCATATCAGCACAATCTCCAAGGATTCACCACAAGACGCAATAATCTTTAAACTATTTTTAAAAACATCTTCGACATCCGCGTCCTTCGAAACACCGAAATTGCTTTGAACTCAAACGGTAACAAACAGTTTTCCACGTTTCTATCAGGTGGATGGAGGACTACGAGAAGGTTTACTCGTCGGTTTTCATTTACGAAATTCGGTAAAAAAAATCGGAATGAAAGTTCGTACCGTGAACGAGGCAACCAGCCGCGAGAGACCTCTCAAACAGAAGCACAAGCGAGACTGACGAAGCGAAACTCGATGAGAATTCGTTCGCTAAGCGGATGCCAGCACTTATCGCCCCCAATCGTGTGCTGCTGATAATGATGAACCAACTAAGGGTAAGATAAGGCGTATGCTAAGTGTAACAGCGGAATCCAAATAGGAGAAAACAAGAGGAAGAAAGATTTCATCGAGGAGAAAATTGTTTTTAAAGAAATTGTGCTAGGTATTATTTTCTGAGTGTGTGTCTTCCGAGCCTTTTTTTCTTCTAGATGTCATATGCAAAAATATAATATTACAGATTTTTAAAGAGTAGAATACGAGCATAAAATGATTGAGTTTTATGACAGAGAAGGTGAAAAATTTCTTCTATTTCTCTTAGATAATGTTTGTGTGCAACATTATCTATGTTTCGTGTTTGATTTGTGCATCACGAAATACCATAAACACTGTTGATATCTACTGATTAACTGTCCTGATACGTATAAAATTATCTAAATCTAAATATAACAGCATTTCATAAGTGAAATTAGTGGTTCAACGAATTTTATAATTTTGGAATGAGAACAAAATAAGTTGAATGACATCCTAATTTCGTTTTAGATTACAAGAGAGAGAGAAATATTTTTCACTGTTTATCACGATGCAATTTACGGTGCTAATGCAAATAGAACTTATTCAAGCTGCGATAAGACAAACACGTGTTGGGTTCTAGACTTTTGACCTTGATAAACAGACTTGTGTAAAACAGATTCCTTACATTGAGATCATATAGTTTTCACGTCTTCAATTTTATCAGTATTTGTAAAAACTTACATAATGCTTCATAAAATTTTTAGCATAATAATATAAGAACCTAACTGTATAGTCTCTATAATATAGTTATAATATTTTATGTAGACACACGTCTTTTAAGAGTCGATATTTACACAATTTGCGTAATGAAAAAAAATATATTTATATTACTCGTTTAACAGGACTATTAATGCTGTATTTGAGTATAAAACACAAGAAAAAATATAGTTTTATATTTTATTTATAAATGCACGTCTTAATTAAACTGAACAAAAAAAAAAGTGGCGCAAATGGAACGCTAAACGATTCAAATTTGAATGTAACAGAGAAAGCGCGTGCGTGTTCTGCGCAGTGAGGTGCGCAATAGTGCGCATTGCACTCGCGATAACGTTCCGCGTGGCTTTGTATCTCGCGTCGTGCTTTAACCTCGTCGGTCCGTTAATTTCATGAAAGTTTGATCACAGATCAAGTCCTCGTTCAGTTAATTCGAGGGAATCAAGGTAACATGTCGATGCTTGCGGAACCACGTCGAAAACAAAAATGGACATTGAATCCGCGGGGAAAACAATGGAGCGAAGGTGCAAAATTATTTCTTGTAACTTGTTATGACAATTACATCGCGTGCGTTTTAATAGTTGCTTTAATGTTTCTTTCTTTGCGCAGATTCGAACAAATTCGGACAAAAAATGTTAGAAAAAATGGGCTGGACCAGCGGCAAAGGTCTCGGCGCAAACGAACAGGGCATGACAGAACATGTCCGCGTGTCTTATAAAGACAATACAGCAGGTAAATGTGAATTTCATTTTAATTCTTGAAGTTTTCTGTTTCAGTTACAATATTAATTATATTTATGACAATTAGTTACTATAATTGTAGGATTAGTCTTTAATTGCCTCATAGTTTGTCTGTGGACGATAACGTTCTTTACATTCTTTGTATTTACGTAGTTTGAACATTAGTTTTCATAGTCAGCGCTGTGTTTATCAGAAAATGCATTAGGTGCAAGCTGACGCCTCTTTTATGGGGCCACATTTTAATATTTTCTTTTAGGTAAACAAAATTACAATACATATTAAATATTAAATTCATAATAGAAACACTAGAAGCCGTTGAAAATTGCTTCTTCTTAACTTTTCAAAATTCCAACTTTAATTTTTTAATTCTCCAACTTGAAATTCTCCAATTTCCAACTTCAAACCCTCAAATTCCCAATTTTATTTCTAAAAATCTAATAATCTGAAACTTGAAATTTTCAGTTATAATTAAAAAAAAAAACTGAAATCCTAGAATCTAAGAATTTTCAATTTTAAATCTTTAAATTTTCAACTTAAAATCTTCAAATCTTGAAATTTTGAAATTTAACTTTAAAATTCTTGAAACCTTTAACGTCGTCTTCCAAGTCTCCAACCTGAAATCTTTCAATTTTCAACTTCAAATCCTTAAATTTCCATTTTTAATTCAAAATGTTTAACTCTACAATTTGAAATCTTTATATATCTAATTTGAAGTCTTAAAAATTATTTAAATTTCAATTTTTAACTTTTCAAATATTCAACATTAAAATTTTGAATCTTTCAAATTCAAGGATAATAATCTTAGTAATTCTTCAATAACTTCCTCTTGAAGTCTCATAGTGGTAGAGTTTGCAAAAGCTTAAATGCGGCAAAAACCCATTTGCTGTTGAAACTGCTTAAATCGTGTTGTATTAATGCTATGTATTATTTTTATATAAAGTAATATAGCATAAGCATTGATGCGACAGGTATTGGATTTAAAAAGGAGAATTTGGATAAAGCATGGACAGAACATCAAGACGGCTTTAATGATTTCTTGCAACAGCTTCAAAAAAACCAATCTGATAACGTATCGCAAACACAAGAAGCTAAAAGTGAATTGAGCGGAAAGTCGTTGGAGGTGAAATCTAAACAGAGTCGAGCTCGTGTTCAGTAAGTAACATAAATGAAGTATAACAATTTAACTTTATACATACAGATACATGTAGTTCATATTTCAATTTTTATTGGTTTAGCTATCAGAAATTCACAAGGGGAAAAGATGTGAATAAGTATAGCTCGAAAGACTTAGCAAATATATTTGGTCAGAAAGACTTAGTTGTAGAGAAAAATGGTAAAAATAAAGAAAGCAATGACCTGGAAAGTCCTGATCCAATCGGTGCTCAAGATAACAGTGGTGGTGTTGTTACTATAAATGGTGGTAACATAACTGATTATTTCAACAGAAAAGGTCAGGATTTTCCTCTTATGATCAAAAATAGGAGTCAGAGAGAAAACAACTCTGAAAGTGAACCAGAGTATGCTGGATTTGGCTTCACTTCTGCGAGTACTGAAAAAGAGGCAGAGAGTAAGGATGAAAATAAAAACAAGGAAAACGTTTGCAATTATGCTTTTGAGAATCCTTGTTTAAAATTGAACAGCCCTGAAAATATTTCCAGTATTAATGGGTCTAAATCATCTAAAAAAAGAAAAGTTGTTAATGATAATGAGACACAAGTACATGATGGATCTAAAAAATTCAAAATAGATACTGTAGATAAAAATGAGTGTAAGATTGGTTTCGTAAATAATGCTCTAAATATAGAATGTCAAGCTGATAGTGCTTGTAATGGGAAAGAATTTGAAGTATCCAGAGCAGAATTTGGCCTTGCAAATTCTGCATTAGACGTAAGTGATGAAATAGAAGATAAAAAACGAGTGACATTCAATGATCATGTGGAATATAGTAGTGATTCTGCAAAAAAGAAAAAAGGAAGAGCTAAATTAGATAGATTTGAGGTTGAGATCAAGAAGAAGAGCAAAAAGAAAAGGAAGCAAGTAGACACGTACAATAATGATAATAATTTTGTGCCATCTGGTTTTATCAATGAAGCTTTAGATGTTGAAGAAACGCCCGAGGAAGTGAATGATAATGAAATTAACGAGCGTAAGAGTCGAAAATCTAAAAAGAGGAAAGGCAGTCGTCGATCTAATTTGGAGACAATAGTAGAGATTCCAGAGGAAGATAAAGAAGTCGTTGAAAGTGAAATAAAACTGGAAGAAGTTAAAATAGAAGAGATTGCACTTGATGATTCTGTATCAGAAGAAAATGTAAATAAAAAGGCAAAGAAAAAGAAGAAACAGCAAGAGAAAGAGCAAACGGAGGTCGAAATCGTTACCGTTATTGAAAATAGTGTAGATGCAGTTGGAGCAGGAGAGTTAGGAACAAAAATAGATATGGAAGAGGAAAATAAGAAAAGTTTATCCAAGGAAAAGAAAAGGAAAAAGAAGAAGAAAAACAAACACGAGGCAATTGACCTAAATCATGAAGATATAGTGGAAGTTAATGATGATATGAAAGAGGAAGTTGAACATTTAGAAGAACCCAAGAAAGTTTCGAAGAAATCGAAGGAAAAGAAGAGACTTAAAGAAGAGGAAAGAACAGTTGATTCTATCATGGAAGTGGCAGATGTGAAGGATGAGGAAAAAACTTTTGATGAAGTGAATGCTAATGATACATCTGAAAACACTCTGAAGCCAAAGAAACCAAAGCGCAAGAGGCAGAAAGAATCAGTAGATGAATCAATTGATAATTCTACATATAATGTAGAACCTATAAAAGACGAATCTTTGAAAGAAACAACGAATACATGTCTGCAAACACCATCAAAAAGTGCATTTAATGGATCTTTCGTTTCATCTAGTCCATGGAGTAACAAAGCTAGAATGTCGAAGAGATTATTGAAGGCTATTTTTCACAGAAATGCTGTTGATAATTTTCCAGGCTCTAATATATATGAAATTCAAGGATATGGTTCTCAGAGACAATAAATTAATGGACAGGATTTTTACAAAAAACTGCATGTACTTTTATAGAATTGTGTATATAATTAACTATGTACAATGATATGTAATAATATTAATTATCATTACACAATAACAGAATATTAATTTTATAAATGTACAGAATTATTTAATTTTATTTATTTCTTGAAGAAAGGTACGTTTCACCAGTATCAATAATAAAAGGCATATTTATTTTATCCCTTGCTTTTGTTTCAATCATTCTCTCAAGGTGGGTACTCACTGGTGAACAATTCGCGAGCACTGTTCGCATATAATGTTTACAAGCACTTCGTAAACTTTCTATAAGCACTAGAAAAACACTACGTTATTCCTTCACAGATGTTACACGAACTATTGAAAACTCGTATGCGAACATGTACGCGAACAGATGATTTCTGCGAAATTCAATTGTTATATTGTTCGTGAACAGTTCGCGAACGCCAGTGAAGACGCACATTTAGAGGTCTGTTTTCTATTCCTGCACTAGCTGCACTAGTTCAGAACTCATCTATTGCTATCTTCTTTTATTTCACAAAATGGAAGGAGATAGCAAGTGGTTGGTTCTGCACTAGTTCAGCAAGTGCAGGAATAGAAAACAGATCTCTTATGTATTTAGAAAGGAAACCCATATATTTAGATTATCTTTACATTTCGATTCATTCATTTTCTTCAAACATTGCTATGTTATCTTCTATCTTTTCAATGTCAAAGAGGGATTCTAGCCTCATCTTGAGTCTTTCCACAGTTTCTAAATTTTTTTCATTCAATTCCGTTGTACATTCAGGTACACACACATCTTCCATCGATAATATGGAGTAACCTAAATTCTTTAACTGTGACGCACTTTTCTGGGAGGACAGAAACTCACATTTGAACTGCAACAAATAGAAAAGAAAGAGGTGTAATACTTTAAGCAAGGAAAGTTAGGAAGGTTCAGAAAATTCATCTTCATACCTCAAAATATGTTTTATCTTTATCTTTCAACTCTTGTAAGTCTGATGCATTTATATTTATTGCATCTTCCATCGCTTGATCGAAATTACAATCTTTTGAAGCTACCACAAAACATGCACAGTTGAACATTTGCAATACAGAAGGTTCAGCATATTGGCTTCTATACATATAAAGTTAATATTAAGAGATTCAACATAATAAAAGATAATATAAAAAGTAAAATTAAAGTAACGCTTACCCGTGCTTCTTTAAATATGGGCTTATTTGGGTTTTTATTAGTGGCAAGTTGTTGGTTGAAAGATGCAAAATTAACGTGCAGCCACCAGGACCACGAATTGGAATTATTTGATTCTGAGTTTTCTCTTTCTGGTTCTTCATTCTTACTAAAAATGCGTTTAAGGTAGATATTGGCATATTAGCTTTCTTAGATTGCTCAACAAGCTGCATTAACCTTCCATTTGTATTTGGATTCGGATCTCCAGTTTCTTGAAAACAACAATTATAATATTTCAACTTTCATTACCAAATGCTTTTCTGGTTGCTGGAAACTTCATTTAACTTAAACAGCGATAATCTGTATAGTACGAATATATTTGTAAATGTTCGCTATTAAAATTTTATGCATAAACTCTAATTTACTAAATTCTTTCCATTTATATTCAAAACATACCAGCTACTGCTATTTTCATTTTATTAATAAAGTTACGGAATAGTATCGATTTCGCAGCATCGTTTGCCTCTTTGGTATGTTTAATATTCTTCCACTTGCTGTGACCCGCGTACCTTTTACTTTCTTGGAACAAAATACATCTGCATTTGTTATAAATTGGAACACTTAATCCGTATTTCATTGTAAAAATTGATTGCAACATTTTAGGTGATGAAAGGTTATAAAATCTACTACTTCAAATTTCATATTGCACTAGGGACATTTAAGATTTGATATTACCAGAGAGGAAAAGAGAGTGCTCACGCCCAGAATTTCGTTGTCCCCGGGCAAGTGCTGCCCCCAGCAGCCGATTGTAGCAAAATAGTAGGAATCTAACCGTTTTAGTTCAACGCTAGCATTTACAAGACCCTGTAGTTCAACTATACCGACGGTGTTTCTACGATAGCATATATCAGAACCACAATTTTTAGTGTCACTACAGACATCTTCCCCTTTTCACATTACACATATTCGAATGGATCAATTAGCACTAGCTTTACATTACAGCGGCACTTATGATGGAAATTAAAATTAGAAGTAGTGGTAAGTATTTGCTCTTGTAAAGAATTAAAAAAAATGTCGAATATGTACAATTCGCAGCCAATTAGCTCGGTAATTACCGATTGCCCAGGTCTCACCACGTGGAGGTTGCTGCGGATGGAGACCCAGAAGAGTACGTCCAATCAGAGTTCCATCGATCACCCTTCACAAAAATCCTAAAATCTAAGATTTTAAACTAGTGAACCTCAAAAATGGATGGAATCAATGTTCCAGTCTTGGTTTCGAGTTTAAAAGGCGTTCCGCGCGAGCGAAGCCCAGAAACCGTGGTGAACTCGATAGATCTATCGAGTTCCGCACGGAACGTGTTAAAGTAAAGAATTAAACTAAAGAACTGCCGAGATCAAAATTAGCAAAAATGAAAGAAGGAAGTCTACCGCGGCGCAACTGAGAAAAGGGTCTTGCGGAGGTGTGCAGAGCCTACCAACTCAAGAGCTCAGTAAAGGGGACAGTGATATCGACACTCCAGAGGACAGTCCCACTTCCCTGCACCTTACAACTCGTAGGCTACGAGGAGCCACGCAAGGATGGACCTTGAACCGAGTGGCTAACCAAGAAGGGCCTACCTGCCCCCGGGAGATTTCCGTAGACGGATACGCGTTAACACGCATCTCCCTACGTCCAAAACACTTTTTCCTCGATAGTAGTCCCAGTGGTGGTCTGACCCAACGGCACAATACACAGTCGATCACTTATTTATATCAATAAAAGCAGAGGCGATCTTCTCAGAAGCTAGCACTAGCTTCTAGCTGGAAGAAATATCGAAAGAAAACATCAAACGAAGACATGAAGAGAAAATATAAGATTATAGAAGATTATAAAAGATTATGGAAGATTGTAGAAGAGGATAGAAGAGCAACCGCAAAAAAGACTCTTAGACTTAATTTAATGTAACACTCGCTGTCAAAACTGCCAAGCTATCATTTGTTAGTTGTCTTTGCTCGATTACTCGCTCCTCATCCGCGATGAGGAGATCGCCTCTGCTTTTATTGATATAAGTAAGTGATCGACTGTGCATTAGGTGCCGTTGGGTCAGACCACCACTGGGACTACTTTCGAGGGAAAAGTGTTTTGGATGTAGGGGGATGCGTGTTACCGCGTATCCGCCTGCGGAAATCTCCCGGGGGCAGGTAGGCCCTTCTTGGTTAGCCACTCGGTTCAAGGTCCATCCTTGCGTGGCTCCTCGTAGCCTACGAGTCGTAAGGTGCAGGGAAGTGGGACTGTCCTCTGGAGTGTCGATATCACTGTCCCCTTTACTGAGCTCTTGACTTGGTAGGCTCTGCACACCTCCGCAAGATCCTTTTCTCAGTTGCGCCGCGGTAGACTTCCTTCTTTCATTTTTGCTAATTTTGATCTCGGCAGTTCTTTAGTTTAGTTCTTTACTTTAACACGTTTCGTGCGGGACTCGATAGATCTATCGAGTTCACCACGGTTTCTGGGCTTCGCTCGCACGGAACGCGTTAAACTCGAAACCAAGGCTGGAACATTGATTCCATCCGTCTTTGAGGTTCACTAGTTTAAAGTCTTAGATTTTAGGATTTTTGTGAAGGGTGATCGATGGAACTCTGATTGGACGTACTCTTCTGGGTCTCCATCCGCAGCAACCTCCACGTGGTGAGACCTGGGCAATCGGTAATTACCGAGCTAATTGGCTGCGAATTGTACATATTCGACATTTTTTTTAATTCTTTACAAGAGCAAATACTTACCACTACTTCTAATTTTAATTTTCATCATAAATGCCGCTGTAATGTAAAGCCAGTGCTAATTGATACATTCGAATATGTGTAATGTGAAAAGGGGAAGATGTCTGTAGTGACACTAAAAATTGTGGTTCTGATATATGCTTTCGTAGAAACACCGTCGGTATAGTTGAACTACAGGTTCTTGTAAATGCTAGCGTTGAACTAAAACGGTTAGATTCCTACTATTTTACTACAATCGGCTGCTGGGGGCAGCACTTGCCCGGGGACAACGAAATTCTGGGCGTGAGCACTCTCTTTTCCTCTCGGGTATTATTGTTAGCGATTGGAAAAATAACTAGTATATTGTCCTGAATAATTACGATAATTACAGAAAATCTAAAATGCATTCGATCATTTCTCATAAATATGCTTCATAAAAAGTTTTTTCTCAGGAAAGGGGAAGGAAGTCTGTAAAATAAGGTAAAAGATATCAATGTATTTGCATTTCTTTAAATACAGGAGGGAAAAAGCGTCTCTAGCGGGAGAAAAGCGAAATACAGGAACACATAAATCTCCATTTTCTTATAGGACAGTTTTTTCAGAATTTGGGACAAAATAATAAACGAAATCCATAATAATTATGATATTCTTATACAGAAGAAGTATGCCGAAGGCGCTACCAAGCTTTTTTTTTGGAAAAAGTGTCTAAGAAAAAATTTCTTATATAAAAACATGCATGTCTAGTTTTTACAAAATTTTGAAAGCCAAATACCAAAATTGGATTTTGTAGAGGCTTGTATTCCTATACAAAGAATATTTAAAAAAAAAATCATGACAAAATGCTGTTTCTTCGCTTGGACTAAATTGTTTACACTGTTGTGCACTGTTGTATACCAACATGGCTGCCACATGATTGCACGCGTTGTACTTTGTTCCTAAATTCTAAATAAGTCAATAGGATTTGTCTTATTCAGAGTTTTTGGTAGAATTGAACAATATATTACTATTAAATTATTTTTTAATAGATACATAGAATCAGAGACTATCAATAAATTTTATGAAATAGGTTAATTTAATTCTGGTTGTATTTATTTTTATTTCTCGAATGCAGTTACTGAAATCATGGGGATAAAATTTGAATAGTATAAAATTCCCTAAATTGGGGTTAGTTATAACGAAATGGCGGGACTTTTAAATTTGTTGTATGGCGTAGTAGACTTAAAAAGTAAAAAGCAATCAATAGAAGAATAAGAACTAAAATTGTATTATTAGTGAATATTTCTTTGGAATCGTTGACTAATTGTAAGTACCACCACAGTATGCTGATAAAATCTCGAAACAGAAATTAGAAACATGCTGAAAGTACTAGAAATTATAGTTGAATATAGTTAAATTGAAAGAAACTTGGAATTTACAAATGTTTGAAATGAAAATTCCACTTTTGCTACAAATATTCTTAATAATATTAGTTTTTGACATCGTTCGGTGCAAATTATTGACAGTTGTCTTAGTCAATGAATAAAACTCAACGAAAGTTACATAATTTCTCAAAATGAATTTTAGTAGACTTTTACCATTTTTAAATATTACAAATTGAGGATCAATTCAGAAAAAATCTATTGAATTTATTTGACACTGAATATACCTGAACGAATGAAACTCCGCACAGACCCTTGCGATTTTTTTCCATTCGGTGGTTAAATTTGAGGCGCGAATAATAGCGAGGAAATAAAACGGGCCGCCGAAAAATTTTCAGGAAACCGGTCGAGATATATTGCTAATATACCTATACACGCGTCGAAAAATATATGCGTATGAATAATTCGTCCTATTTTGCGGACGTTGCAATATTTCACGGCGGAAGAGCGCGCGGCGTTTTGCATTTGAAGTTTGATTTAAAACAATGAACCGCTTCGCGAAGCGTGCCGAGGAATCCCCCACCGATGAAAAATTCGTTTCTAGGTATTTTGGTTCCATCTAGCGCGAACATTTTTTTTCCGGCGTAACTCCCAGTCGGGAATGGTAATTGTATAGCGCGTTATGAAACTGAAAACTGTGAAAACTCGTAATTAAATTTTACTACGATATTTGTGCCCGGAGACGCGCTTTACGCCCCTCTCAAATTTTTAAGCGAAAAATATTCCAGTAATTGTTTAAGTTACAAAAAATAAATTATTAAATGGTGTTATTTAAAAAAATAGTACGATATATGGTTACACTCTTTGCTATCGATACAGCCTCTACTTATATCGGGCGATTCTATACCAGAATGAAAACCCTGGTTTTCTAGGTCAGACTTCCAGCATATTCGGGTCAGGGCCTGAGCTAGATTTCCGATATTTATTGAGCTACTGTCGCACAATAAAATTTACGTATACTCTAAATTACTTGGGCAATGTTTTAATTTGTTCAAAATAACACAAATTTGAAAAACAACGATGTTACGGTTTTTCCAAAAGTGGTCTAATTATTCGGGACTTATCCTATTAAACTATACAGATTCACATGTACACCCCCGCTCAAAAGTATGTGGACTAGGGTGGTCCTTATATGGGTCAAAAAATTTTTTTTTCAAATTTTTGACGGGGCACCATCTCATTTGATTTTCTACTCTAAGAAACTATTTCAGTAATTTTTTCACAATTTTTTAACAATATTTAAAGGTCGCTACCAAGGTTTGAATTTTAATGAAAAAAATGAAAACACTGTATTAATCGTTCATTTGTATTTATTGATATAAAACATTTAAGAAGCAAAATTATTGTTTAGATTATTCATAATCACGATATAAGGGTTGATTTTTTTGTATCAGGGTATTTCTTCCTGTATTCTTTTACGACAAGCAAGCCAAAGCGTATCTTTCTCCATTTTTTGCTCCAGAAGAACACAAGCACCATTTCTCAAACCGGTGTTTACAGCTGTAGTGTCAAAACATAAACATTTTACTTTATCAGTCAAGCCCTATGAATTTATTGTTTCATAGACAGCTGATGCACATGCTTCGCCTGTTCCACGATCCAATTTTGGAACCGCTAGAAGCTGATCAACCCCATGTCCTGATACCAAAATTGGTAGACGATCTACAGTTTCATGTCCACTAATATCTTCAATTAACTTGCCATCCCAATGAATCGTTAATGGCAAATCAGGTTTGAATTCGCTTTTGAGAGACTCTGCTATTGCTTTTCGATTTTTCAAACGCTGTCGACGAATGGAAGATCTATTAACATTAAACTCTGAAGGGTCACATCCTGCACTTTTCAAAGTAGATGCTACGACCACAGCTGCTTTTCTGTCACTTAATTTAGAGAAATCAAGGCTAGCAGCTAAGTGGCTATTAATTATGTCTTTTCGAGCTCGCTTTTGTGGCGATTGCGCTTTTGAAGATTCTGATAAGATTTCGAAATCAGATACAGTTGTTTCTTCACTGGTGGTGGGAGAAGAAAGTAAACACTTTTCTGTCAAAGCCGCGATACTTCTGTTTTCACGTTCACGTACTTTTTGAAGACGTTCTGCTTTCTGTTTCGATTCCTCACTTTTTCTTAAATTTTTTTTATCTACTGAACCAATTAAACCCCGGCGACCTTTCTGCCGTTGTGCTAATAAAAATTGCTTATCCTCTTCTATAGTCATAATACTTAAAGCTTCAGAGTGAGCAATATCAAACAAATCCTCTAATTTTTGTTTCCAGTCTTGTTCTTTCTTCTTTAAAGCTTCCGAACGTTTTTTCTTGTTCTCTTTATTTTTTTTCAGATTCTGCCACTCTTTGAAATGTTGTTCTATTTTACTGATTACATGTTTTTTCAATCTTGTTGATATACTAGCTTTTTCCCACAAATTGATCACTTCGCATGCAGCCACAGTCGCAGAGTCACGAATGGTTTTCTTTTCTTCGCTTTTGTAGTAAAAAAATAAACGTAATACTTCACCAATAGAAGGCAACTTTGACTGATTCAGATTTGGTAGTGACTGGCCGATAAGCCAAATGTTGGTTCTATTTCTAGTTATTAAACTCACACCACTACTTATGGGCGCCATGACAAGTCGAAACAAGTATGTATGCTTTAGAAGAACAATGCGCGTTCTCTCGCTAACGGCGGAATTCCAACTGGTGTAGGGGGGGGGGGGGGCTCAACCTCGACGCGCAGGCACAGGAAAGGAGTAGGGGAAGGGATTGACTAAAGTGAATTTCTCTGCATGTTATTGGACTTTAAAATAGGCTAATAAACATGCTGGAATCAATTAGCCGGATTCATGGTTGAAATGGCCATACAATGCTTTTTCTGAAAGTTTGACTGCTGGTAGCGACCCCTAACACCTTTCCAAAAATTAAATAAAAAAATAATAGTTCATATTTTAGGGTAGAGAATCATATGACAGGGTGCCGCGGTAATTTTTCAAAAGTCAAAAAATAAGGACCACCCTAATGTGGACACTAACTATTTTTATGAAATTTGTGATATATTATGTATACTGTTGTTGTTAGACGGTATTTATTGTTAAATTCTGTTACGTACATGTATATAATGTATTTTAGTAATATTCTATTGTTTCCAAGTAATTGTATCCAACGTATCAATCCAAAATCAATTCCACTTTTATATTATTAGTATCATCGAAAAAATAAAATTCTATTGTTTCCAAGTAGCTGTATCCAACGTATCAATCCAAAATCAGTTCCCATCTTATATTATTAGTATCATCGAAAAAAAATAAAATTTTATTGTTTTCAAGTAGTTGTGTACAATGTTCTAGTAATACATTACATACATGTACGTAACAGAATTTAACAATAAAAACCGTCTAACAACAACAGTATACAAATTTCATAAAAATGGTTAGTGTCCACATACTTTTGAGCGGGGGTGTATTTCAAGCCGTGTATCCGTGTAGTTTCATGATCCGTGTAACCATGTATTAAAAACTAAACGAATTCAAACACATATCTAATAATTTCACGAACACACGTGTATTTAAATACACGTGAAATCGAAATCTCAAGTTTCCATTAGCGCATCTGCAAACTGCACATGTATTATTGCTTTTAAAAAAAAACTATGACCATGAATATGTAGCCCAGATTGAGTCATTTATCTTTTTCTCTTAACATTTTCTTCTTACTTCAGCCAGAAAAAAATAGATATTACTTGTTACAGTTCAGTGAATCACTCTGTAGAGCTCCAAACTGAGCTTTTCATTTCCTAACGTCTTGAAAAATTGATGTCGAACGTGAGAGGGTAATCGTTTCGTAGAGAAAACGATCGTGGGCGGTGTTCGAGCGGCTCGAGAAGAGGGACTTTCGCCACCGAATTCTAAATTTAGTCAGGCTGTTCGCGGCCATTCTTTTTAATTACCCTCGGGCGACTTCACGGGTACCGGGATCTAACCCTGTTAACTGTACGCTGGGTGGTTCCTTTGACACGCCTGTTATAGGACATGTTCAGCATGTCATTGCCTTTAATTCGCGCACGCCCGCCGCTTTCTGGACGGTTAACCGGACAGAGAGAGGGAGGGTTTTAATAAATTTTGCACGAGAGCTCACCCTCTACTCGCCGCTCCCATTAAGATGTATATATTCTTGCTCTCGTGGAAACCGCGTACCGGGCCTTCGAGTACGGGAAAAAGGGTGCGTTTGAAGGCGAGCTTCTTACCCAGAAGGTGTTCCCATGATTTGTGGGATGAAATTTCAAGATTTACTGGGCAGTGGACCCTCGAGGGGAATTTGTCAGAGGATGGATGATTATGGGGTGATTAGTGGCGATCGATGTTAGGTGTTTTGTATCTGAGGGTCAGTAAATGTTAACCAATTACAGCGTAATATTTTCATACCACGGTCTTTCATTTTCTTAATTCTTTTCTTGATTCGTTGAACGGGGGATTATCAGAGAATTTCACGAGAATTTCAATTAATGCTTAAAAACCTTCTTTGCTGAAAAATTCTTATATTTATTATGCTTTGATATTATCGTTCTATGTAAATCCACTCTGTGCAAGACTTGCGTATCTTCTGTCATTTGTTCTTTAATTAAACAACCTGGGTGCGCTTTTGAAACAGAAATTCCTCGTTTATCATGTAATAATGAAATATCTTCAGTCGATTCTTAAAAAAGAAAGGGCAGCAAAGCGTAAAAGGCTGGATGTTTATTAACGCAGCAACAATCTGCCGCTTGTCTCTCTTTGCTCAGAAATAATAAAACGTTAACGTTGCCTTTGTCCCACTCTGCTGCCTTTTTCGCTTGGCTATTTTATATGTTTTCTGTAATTTTAGATTTCGAGTAAACAGGAGATTTCTTGAAGAACAAGTAAAATGTTGCTTTGAAATTGTTTCTATGGCTTTTTGTACGCAGATGAGTTCGGCTATTTTTATTATCATTTTTTAATAGTAAAATTTAATACAAAGAAGGACAAATGCAACAAAAATTTGCTTTTGTATTATATACTAGTATTGTGAGTGATCAAATTTTTATGATCAGATAAATAAATTAGGTTTCTTTTGTTTTTGGTGATATGATTTTAATAATTGTAAAATGTGTGTTTTTTTTGCTTTTCCGATGTGGATACAAATTTTGACATTATTTTGGTATGCAGTTTGATGCATATTTATAACACGTTGCCAATTTGTGCAGCTCTTGTTTATTTTCAACAGTATGGCAAAGTTTTCTTTATTTATGTTTGTTTTTGTTTATTTGTGTATTTTTTACATTGAAATTGTTGATAAAACTGTAATTAGAAATGAAGAGTGGTATGACGAAATATTGATATTACATTTTTTTAAAAGTTTAAAATATTTTTCAGAAATTCAAAAATGTATGTTACGTAATATTAAAAACATCGTAATATTTTTCGGAATACAAACGTTTTTATTTTAAGAGTATTTTTAATGTCATTTTTGTTCAAACTTGAAGGCATAAGTAAAAATATTGGAACAGTCACTCAGTTTAACTGTAAAACTACTAATTTGTAGCATTTCAATATTTACAAAATTAGAATACACTACTTCAATAAATATTTGCTAGTAACTGTAGACATTTTTTAGTGATTGAAACGCTATGTTCACTGTTTTTATATACTCAAACTCTAATAATCCTGTAGTTCGGATATTAAATTTATGAAAAAAAAGGATTAATTTAACACAATGATAAATACATGCAGATATATTAATAACTTAACACAATGATAAATACATGCAGATATATTAATAATTTAACACAATGATAAATACATGCAGATATAATAATAATTCCTCCAATCACAAATCCAGAATTCGCTATATTCAGATTGCAAACTATTTTCTTGCCAAATTGCGGATAATTCATCCTTGCTGAATGCAAATTCGTCAAAAACAGAGGCTGGCTTTACCATCTTTTAAGTTGGCCACACGCTAACGCAAATTTTCCGCAGCGGTAGTGAATGTTTCACGGTGAAAAAATTGCAGCAGAAAAATACATGGTGAAATTTGTTGCCTTGGTGTGAATGAAAGCACAAAATGCCATGTATTTGAAATTTGCACTTTTCGGCGCGGAACATTTGCTATCGTCGCAGAAAATTCGCATTGGTCTGTGGAAAACTTTATTCGTATTGAATGCTGGCTGTGCTCGAACTACCTATGCGAAAGTGAGTAGTGTGAATTCGCCCTAAACCGTCAATAGCTCTTCTCGGTGACACCACTCCCGCCGCAAATATTTCCACGTAATTTACGCTTGAAACGTACTCGCAGCCCCGTCGGCACCGTTCCAAGGTGCATCGAAAATAGTCGAGGGGGTAAATAGTAGGTCGTTGAAAAATCGATTCCATTCGTTCCTTATCCGTTATCTTCGGCCCGGCTATTCTATCTACGTTTAATACCCACTTTACCATGCTCGCGCGCCCGCGAGTGCCCCATTATCGCGAGGTGGAACGCTCGATATCGAAACTACTCGTTAACAGTTAACGTTATTTGCCCGGACCCCGGGTCTCCGATCGTGAAAATAATTTTGCTTTTCGTCGCGCGTTACCACCTCCCTTCCCGTCGTAATTAAGAGACTTCGGGATCCAGGATTTAATAAATCTTGTAACTCACGTTGTCTTTCCGCCCTGATTCTCTCGCCGGATCACTTTAATCCCCTTCCTTCCGCGTCTCTTCCATCGTCACCCTCATTCTCGTTTCTTTCACACCTGCCTCCCCTTACCCCCTACTCCGCCCTCGCCGCCCCCTTCTACCCTTCTATTTTTATCCCGCGCGGGTCTGTAATTATATCGTCTACCGTTGTAAGTAATATTTCCTTCTTTCCTTTCCCAATTGAGACCCGCGGAGCAATGTTTGCGTTGCCGCTTTTAACTCACCCCCGTCGCCAATGGTGGAAACAATCGCGCCGAGGGGCACGCAATGCGCTGGGCGAAGCGTTTAACGAGTGCACCTTCGTGTCACTGTCTTTGCAATTCTGTAAAAAGATGCTCGAATCGCGGGACGGTTGCGCTCTTTCTACGGGGGAATTATGGCGAATCGAAAATTGCTTCTCATTTCTTTCGAACTCTGGGCGTGTCTCGTTTGGTTAATAAGTTTTAGAATATGCTTCAGTCATCTGGTCACATCAACTAGTTAAATGTAGATGACAGCTTGAGAGTGTCTAATACCCGTTTTATACAAGGTGAAAAGTAAAGAAAATGTTGCAGGTCCTTGAAAGGGGTGATTTTAAACAACGTTTTGCTTGGAGCCTTGGAGGATAGAAATCATAGTTATGGCAATTTTAAAATTACAAAAACCTGTAAGGATGCTTGCAGATGCAAAAATGCAATAAAATATCAAAACTACAATACATTTCATAATATTTTCAAAATAAAACACACATTTATTTATGATTCAGTTGTTGTTGGATGTCTATGGTATAAAAATATGAATTTGCATAAACTTCCGCAGTCTAATCATAACTACTATCATCTCATTAAGCATTTTCTCAATCACAAATCTTGGGAAGCTCGTAGAACTTTTTCTGACTTGTTTCTTTTTAAGATTGACCGTGAATTCATTCGTTATTATGTGCAGTTCTTTGAGTTAATCAACGTATGGGCATCTGCTAGGTCGTTGAGACTCTCAATGTCTTTTCTTATATGTAAATAGATACCTCTAAATTTTCTAAGAAAATGAGGAAAAAGCAAAGTAGACAGAAGAATTTGAGTTATTGAAAGTTCTGGAAACAGTATTTATTCTTATAATACAATAATGTTCATTATAATATTTATCTTTCGCATTCTACTGTTTTCTCTTTGATAATAAATATGTAGATCTTTGAATTATTTTTTTTTTCGTATTTAATTTATGTTAAATTGATCTAATATTTCTACGCGTCTTATATTTATACCTTTGCATTTTATATCTCAAAAACTCCAGTATTTTAAAACAGTTTGATTACGTAGCGCTTGATCAAAAACTTTCTACCAGGAGTTGTAGCAGTTATTTAATATAAAATCTTATAAGTAAATTACGTATGAATCTTACTTAAAATTTTAAATAATCTCAAATAAAAAAAACTTGTGAATTTACGTGAGGAAGATTTGAGAATTATGAATCGTTTGACACTTGTGCGAATAATTATTAAAATGTTGCTGGATCTCTAACTCTGCTGGATCTCTTTAACGTTTTTTCTTCAACAGTGATGATTGAAAAATAATTAATTCCTTACAAGTTCCAAATTGTTTGAAAAACTTTCCACGTAAGTTGTATTATAAACTCCTCATTTCCCGATATTTTATTAGAAAACTAGATCATATATTTGAAAACTATTACTTTGTGATCTAATAATTTGCCCACGTTTGTATTCTTACTTTCACTTATTTCTTTTCCGTCACTTAGTTCACTTTTCTTTGGAGTCCTTTCCGTATTTCTCTCCTTCCATCGTTCGGTCTCTCTTTGGAGCTCTTCCACGCGTATAGGTATGTACGCCATGTTCAATTTTATGAGGGGAAACGTATACTGCGGGCCGACGGGCGACGTTTAATAAAGGCGTGGGTGTGTGCGCTAGGGGTGCTAGTTAGCACGGCGCTAGGCGCCGACGACGACGTCGCCGTCTGGACGCCTATGGCCTCCTCTCGACGTCCTACACCGACGGCGGCGGCGGCGACGACGACGACGACCTCGTCTCACTCTCTTGAGGCACGTTCTGACACAAAGTGGTCGTTCTTTTAAAAATCCAAAGAACGTCCCGGTGATTTGAAATAATACCAACCGAGGCGCTTTACCGACACCCTCGAGTTTCTGATAAAGAAACCTTCACTTATCGTTGTGCCTAACGATCGTAAAAAATGTTGCGGGCAAAGGAGTGTACACACTATCCAGCTTCCTTATGAATTTCACTCGAAATGAAATTTTCTTTTCAATTCAACTTGGAACCTTTTTAATGTAGAAATTGTGGCAATGTAGGTTTTCTTTATGTGTCAAGTGGTTGAACGATGATTTTTCATGACGTTTCTCTGGGTTTTTGTTGAATTCTTGGTAAAAAACTATGCAAACATTGTTTGGTGATTGTGTATAGTCTCTTCTCCCTTTTTTTTCGAAGATTTTGTATAATTATGAAATATATTGATATTTTCATCCTAATATTACGTATCTGAAAAAAGGAAATTGTACAAAGTAAGTAAATAAACTAATTATGTTAGCCTAGCTTTGCATTGTGAGTGGTTTCCGTTAATTGTATAAAAATCCGCAAAAAAAAACTTTTTTATGGTTCATTGTAAAATGATTTTTTTTTTATAATAGAATGGAGATTTAAAAGTGGGTGTAGAAACATTCAGAACTCAGATTTCGTTAAAAGTGCTGATACCTGGTTTAGAAATTAATTCTTTGCGATTTTTGAGTAAGATAAGAATTTTAAGAAGAAAAATATATAATAGTTCCATTATCAAAATATTCCAATGATAATGCCAATGTTATTGAGGATCTTACGCTATTTTCCTAGCTGATAATTTTTCATTTTATGCAAATAGAATCAAATTACTATACTAATTGTGTGAAAAAGTTCGTCGAAAAGAGCTCATTTCTACTCACTCACTCAATTTAGATCCGAGTATCTTAATAATTGCTGAATTCTTTCTATCTAGGTATTAATCTGAAACAATGATTGTAAACTTTGCTCATAACCAGTTTTGAAAATGGAGTTCAGATTATGATAAACATTTTGGTTACTCGAATACCCGAATAAAGTAGAGCTCTAATCTGAAGATAATTGATATATTGCTTCCCAAAGTTCTACGTTTTTGATGGTTTTAGTCTAACCCTATATTAAATAATTAAACAATTGTCTGAAAGATTTAATACATTTAACACGAGTGCGAGATTTCATAAAAAACGTGCAAATCTGCCTCTTGTTTTATTCTGTCTCTGTAATGTGGCGTTACAGTGACAAAACACTATTATAGTTCACCCGACTGTGGAAATTTTACAATTCGAAATATAATAGCCAGCGGCGCGGTGCATCGAATATGTTTTTCATACGATTTCGCGTGGCGCCGCGTCGAAATAGAAAATTTTGACTGGAATGCATCGACGTGCGTCGCGGTGAAACGTGCGAATTGCGTCGAGCTCACGGCACGTTGCATCTCATTTAGATAAACGCTCGTTGCGTTGATTAAAGCGTGTCGCTTGGAAAGCGACGACTCTGTGATTGTTGTTATGTGCAAATGTATTAGCTTGGATATTAAAATTTGCTGCCTCCGTTTGCGCAGCATTCAGATTTCGAAGTTTCCTAGCGTGAAAGTCGATGCATTTATTATTTAACGATATTAAGCGACGAACGCTCTTTCTACTTTCAAATCTCTTGCCTTTCGCCGCACGTTTTTTAGGCGTGGTATTCTTATTTCCTGATGCTTTCATTCCTTTGTAAAGTGTTTTGGGAGCATAATTTTTTGTCCCCAATGTCGTGAAAGTATAAATACACGAAAATATTTGCAACGTAAATGAAGAAATCGGAACAGTTGCAATCAAGGATCAATTGAGGAAGACTAAAGTCGGTACTTTTCGTTGTAAAAATCCCCGCAAAAGGTTCCCATGATTTCGCGAGCAGTCGGCAGCATAGTGAAACATGTCAACGGCGACTTCGCCGCGAGATCAATAAAATTTCAAATTGCACGCCCCAGAAGCGGGGATTATTCGTTCTATTGCGTTGTTGCGAGGGCAGAATGAAAGAGCGCGGAGGATAGCAACGTTTGATGCGTCGTTTCAGAAAAATTGCTCACGGTCCAGTGATTTCGAAGCGCCAAAAAATAGGAAAGAGACATCGAGGATGAGGAAGAGAGAGAGAGAGAGAAAGAGGGAGAGAGGGGAAAATCGAGCGGCGTTACTTTCCGGCAGAACAATTTCAAGTCGGGCCGAAAGTCATTCACTTGCTAATTGCGCGCGAGCGCGCGTGCTCGCTCGCGTCATCCAGCCAGCCAGAGGTGACTTTTTTATTTCGCGACTAGCCCCGATTGCTTTGAAAGGAGTCAGCGAGAAGCGATTTCATGGAAACCTTGGTGCAGCCTTACGGAACGGAGTGCTCCACGCACTCGTCAAGACTTTATTAGTCGTCTGTAACGAGGCCGAGGGAGACAGAGCCCGGGGGTGTTGCACAGTGATTCAGGTTAACATTCGATGAACAAGGACGTCCTCTCTCTCTCTTCTCTTTCCATACACGCTTCTTTCTCCCCGGTCTGTTTTTCAATTTCTCTCTCCTTCCACGACGCCTCCTCTCGTCTTCGCCCCAGTATCGCCCTCTTCGCATTGTCTCCTCCGTCTCTCGAGTCGATTCTCTGGGCCAACTCGCCGCGTTACACCGTATTTAGCGGGCAGTAAAAGCTTTAATGAAAAGGATCCCGACTACGGCAGGCAGTAAAATCGGTTATATCGAGGAGAGGAAAGCTCCATAGAACCGGCGATAATTTATCGCGGGATTGTGCGAACGTCTCCTCGATCGCTTTTCTTCGCGATCTTGTGGTCAACTTTCGAGTGGAAGTTTGTCCTCGAATATAAATTTGATCGATAGTCGCTAAGAGTGGATCAGGCCCTCCAGTGTGAGGCGAATTTTTTAGTATTTCGGTCGTTTAGGATTAGAATATTTAAAGCAGAATCGGTCGGGGTGTTGCAAGCTTCTCAGAAATGCATCGGATTAATCGTAGTGCAATTCCAGTAGTGCGACTTCAAAATTAGTCTGCCATTCATGAAAATTGTTCTTCCCCATTAATCATTGACGCTGGCAACTGTTCAACTTGCAGGTGGAAGAAACTTCAAAGCATTTCAAAGAATTTGAAAAAGAAAATTAAAAGGAGAAAGTTGTACGGAG
This sequence comes from Perdita meconis, assembly GCA_030770465.2. Classification (NCBI taxonomy): domain Eukaryota; kingdom Metazoa; phylum Arthropoda; class Insecta; order Hymenoptera; family Andrenidae; genus Perdita; species Perdita meconis. The sequence goes on from JASKOS020000004.1 coordinate 21,111,046, forward strand.
ATTCAGCAGGGTTAAAGATTTAGCAACCCTTTAATGATCCATAAATGTGTTAGATTCACAAAACCTCTTAAATTCACAAACTTCGTTTTTTATTTGAGCTTACCTAAATCTCTAACAAGGAACATCACGCAAGTGTAAGTGTGAAAAATCAATTATAAAGGAGGATTCATCGTTAAAAAATAAATTCATTCGAAGTAGTACGAAATAGATTTTTCCCCCCAACTTTAGAATCTGTTTTAACCCCTTCAGAGTGAATTACCGCTGGTACAAAAAGACAAGTGTCATATATTTTTTCGAGTACTACATCATATAAAAAAGCATAGAAATGACGTGATTTCCCTTATATGTAACTTTGGTTCATACAACTGTATATGATTTACTTATAACTAAATTACAGATGTATAAGTAAATCCATATGTTACAGACATAAAAGAACAACTGAAACATAAATAAATGTGCTCTTTATATTCTGTGCATTATAAAATATATTTTGTTCTTGATATTTTATATATTTTTGCATCTATTTAAAATTGCCATAAATGCATGAGAATCCGCAGTCTATTTATAACGTAGTATATCTATGAATTACAATTAAACTTCTAGTTCGCATTTTTCGAAAAATTCACACATCAATTGTAGAGCTCGAACAATGAGAGTGGCAAGTAGGATTTTAATATCGAAAGTTGCATATTGTTTGTACTTCCTTAAATTTTTAATTAATATTTTTCTTTAGGGATCGTACTTTAAACTGCGTATCATATTCGCAAATTATTATTCTACTATGTGAAGTCAACTATCATCCGCGTTAAATTTTCCTTCCAGCTGTTATTAAGCGGCCTGTACATTTCACCTGCGAAGAGGTGGCACGACGATCGATATCGAGGCGTTTTCGATCGACCATTATCGTAGACGTAGATGACAAGGACAATGTCTGTCAACTGTAATTCTTCGCAGACATTTTTACCCCGGACGTACGCGTGTGGGCGAACGTTTAACGGTGTGTTCCAATCGTTCATTAAGTTAACGATCCATCGTTAACCTTGCCTTTATTGGATGCGTTCGACGGGGCTTCATAGATGGGAAAAGCAAAGAAAGAAAGAGGGAAAACGGGGATGTTGCAGGGTGAGACGAAAGGGAGAAGAGAGTGCAAGGCTTCCCGACGTTCGCCGTGTTGTTTCTGACGCCATATGGCCGAGGTGTTTTGAGACGACCGATGCCATCCATTCCCAACGTAATAGTACGCCATTCTGTCGGTTTATGGAATACCGAGTTTAAGCATTTTTCCGTACGAAAGCACTGAATACCGGTTTTTGTTTGCCTCCCTCGTTGCGCTTGTGTGCGTGCCCGCGTTTTTTTATTCCCTCGGAATTGGTTTCATAAAACAACGCCGGCGCGGGGGATCGCTCCTATCGGAAGCTGGAAAAAATGAGATTGCGACAATTTATAAGTTCGTTATCGAAGTTCTTTTAGATCGATACTTTTGTTTCGAATAGCAGATATGGAGAGGATTTAGTGGTATTTGTAGGAATAGAATTGTTTCGACGGCTGGATATTCCGTGGTGTAATAAAGTTTGAGCCGATTTCGATTGTTCATTGGAGGTGATGATTGGAATTAGCTGCGTCGCTTCCAAAATTACATTTCGCATCCAAAGATCTGTAATAAGTTTAATTACAATTTATCCATCCGCAGATATATCTACCTGCACGTTTGTACCGATAATCTCGTGCATGAAATTCGGGATAGACGATTTATACAAGGAGCTAAATACAGTTTAGACCCCTCATCTACTTTCTTTTTTATGTACTATATTTAATATAATATAAATTTGCAAAAAACTTATGTATACTACTTTTGTATTAAATATTAGACTCATACATATATTAGAAAGTAGAAACTCGTAAAAAATTCCTCACAATGTCTTTACAGATCCTCGCCAGAAAATTCGACGTCTTTCTGAAACCTTCGATCGATTTCTACATTAAAAACGAAACTCCACGGATTTAGATTCAGCTTTCTATAAAAAATGTTTGATATCCCAGCAGGAGAAAACGATAATATGTATACCTAACCGAGAATAATAGTGGCGCATCCCCAATCTTATTAAAAACGCAACTATACAAGTCAATTTTAAAGTACCAGTATAATAATAAAGTATTTTCATGTGTAATTATTTGAACCTGTTTTTAGAAAACTTATGTTGTGCTAATGTTGTATGGTATCAAGAACAATAATAATTTAGTACCTAAATTCAACGTTACGTTTTCTTTTTCTCGAAATATTAATGATGAGAGTTACATCATTATTATTCTGAGTCACTGAATTGTCACATTTCTTAGAATAGTGAATGCAACGAAAGAATCTTTAGATTTGAAGTTATTTTTCTCTCAAGGATTAAACAAATTTAATTCAGATGCATTGAGTCTCTTGGAGATTATATCTAAGAAAAATTCTCTTTCCAAGACCAATGTATAATCTTCGATTTCGGACAGTTCAGAATCAGTTTGTATCTATTCGCCAAAGCAAGTTAATCCTTCCGCAGCCGAAGAATTTGCACCGCGTCTACGGAGGGTATTACGCCGGGCGAGCGTCGCGAATAAAATTTCAGTCTCGGGGGCCCCCGGTCTGAAACAAAATTCCGTATTTTCGGTCTAATAAATGTTTGCTGAGGCAGCGTTGAAAAGGGGAGTCGAGGCATCTCGGATGACCCTGACTCGCGACGGGAAGAGGGACCGCGAATGTCAGCGGACGCAGGAGGAAACGGGTAGCGAGGAGAAAAGTATTTCATCCTTCTTTCAGGCCTTTCCCCGCCGGATCCTTGCCAAGTCTGGTCCTGGTATTACCTCCTTTGAATCTACCACGAACAAGGGTTGGTCTTTAAGACGCTCGCGGGGGTTAGGTTAGTAATTTGCGGATTATACGGCCAAGAGGAGGGCACCGTCTCAGCTAGAGGAAGAGGGTGCGGGGAGGATAGAGAGGAATATTCGAGGGAGCGATAGAGCCGGTCACTGAATGCTGAACAGAGAAAAGTCGAAAAGGAAAACGGAGAAAAATCCACGATTCCCGGCTGGCTTCGCGGCTCCTTATATTACGTTTAAATGATTCCTACTGTGGCAACGGAGGCCCCCAAATTGAAGGATTTCGATTGATTTTTAGTATTCAATTGATGCAAATTACTTTGAGGGTTGTATTTCTCCTTTTTTCTTTGGAAAGTAGAGAATTCAAATTTTTTGAGGTCCAAGTCGCTATCTTTGTCGTATCTTAACATTATTTAGACTAAAAGAATTTTATTTCCGTATCCGTGATAAAACACTCCAAGAAACTATTTGGAAGTGTTTACTATTTTTATCTTTTATTTTATTTTAATCAATGGGATATGGTCCCATTAGCGTACAGAAGTAACAACACTGTAGAGTTCAGTACGGAATTTGATTTGCATATAGTCACATTATAGAGTATAGTTATATCTATACGACGCATGTTTATGCATTTATGAGCGATTGTAAGTATGCCAAAATGTGCATGGATGCAAAAATACGTGTAATATCGAAAAAAACACATTTTATAATATTTAGAAGGTAAAAGAGACATTTACTTAAGTTGTGTTTCCTTCTGCAGACATTTAAGAATATGACTTTGCATAAACATCTGTAGTTATAACAGATTATATTAATATAATAAAAAATTAGTCAGAATATTGTTCAATGAATCGAGAAAATTAGAGAAAAAGTCTAATGATTGACAACAATTGTTTGCTTCATTACATATGCAATTAATTGGATCAGTAAATATCAAATTGGATTTATATAACGTAATAGCCTAAGATGGAAAGATCGTAATACTATAAAACGCAAAAATTAATTACTTCTAAATATTGAGGACATGCTACTAATCAACTTGAAAACAAAACAGAAATCCAGTATTTTTTTCCGATCTTCCAGAGACTTTAAAATTAGCATGTTCATGATTGGTACATAATTATGATCATTATATTCAATTTTAAATTCAGATTTATATGCAGCAAATCTTAAGAATTCATGCTGCACCCTTTCTATTAAATTTATATATTTCGCATGATGTAGTAACCAGACCACAGATGCAAATTTTAATTCAGGTCGAACAATAGCCCAGTAAAGTAACTTAAGGGAACGCGAATCCTTAAAGTTAGCTGAACATTTCTCCAGAAATCCTAAAGCTCTGGAAGCTTCATTCAACTTCATTGGTGATGTTCAAATAATACTTAAAAAAATTTAGAGTCGATGAAAGATAAACAGGTAGATCAAATGTTTCGGAAACAAAAGTAAAAATTTTATTGGAAAGCTTGTACTCAAAAGCAATCGGAATTTTTCACGTGGAATTTTTGTAGAACCTAAAACAACTCGATTTTCAAAAGAGCAACAAAAATGGTTGAAATAATTTCACACAAGCGTGATTCCATGCGCTTGTTTACTCAAACAAGAAATAAAATCTCTGGCAGCGATATTTTTCCATTCGTAAGACACGCAATCGTCGACCCAACGATTTTTAACGTTCGTAGGATGTTTTATCGCTAGAATGAACAAAGTTTTGCCTCGGTTCCAAACGATCGTACAGAAGGGGCGGCTAAGGGGGTTGGGGGCGCGGTGGTATTCCCACGCGAGAAACAGCGAAGGAGAACGGAAAGAAGATGACACAAACGAAGAGCCTTCTCGAGTGATGGTACACGCTCTCATCTGTAATTTTCTGTCTTCCTTTTTTTTTCCTTTCTCTCCTTCCCTCGTGTCCCCTTCGCCACCCTTTCTCGGATCCTCGTCGTAGTTTGGTTCATCGTCCGGACGATGCTTCGCGGCGGAAACTTTCCGCAGCGAACTTTTTCATTTCGACAGCTCTGGAAATCTGTCATTTAACCGAGCGGGAAGAGTGTACTCGCTTTGATAGCGAATTACACCGAAGTCTCATTATGGGTCGACGCAATCAGCGATTTTGTTTTGAGGCAGCCCTTAAATGATTACAGATCCTTCGGGAAGTGTACTCCGGCCCTTTAATTTTGTAGATTGGACCTTCATTTTTTTTTTATTTGTGGTCGTTTCCTTGGGGTCGCTGTTTGTTTAATTTAGATTATATCTTTGCACTTCTTTTTTCATTATTTCGTTAATTAACGTCAGTTTTGATCTTGCAATCTTTTTGTTGACTATCGAGCAATGCGATAGGAACTTCTATTTTATGTTTTATTTGTGTCACTACTTGGCTCCATATTTCATAATTTTTTTTCGTGACAAGATCATTTTTGCAAAGTCATTTCTTCAATCTATAAACCCACAAAATCTTTTCATTATTCATTTCACCAGAAAGGATAACAAGTATACACTTCCATATCAGAAAAAGGAAGAGATTCGCTGTCTCGTCAACAAAAATTCGTATGCAAAAGTCCGAGAACGGCGTTTTCCGTCGCCAGCATTGTTTTCCTCCCTGTCCACGATCTCAGTGCGTCCTTATCAGGCGTTCACGTAACCGCGATAAGCGCGTATGAACCGGGGGGGGGGGGGGGGGGGGGACAAACCGCGAATACACCGCAGAAATTTATCGCGGCAAGTAACACGGTGCCTTAATCATCCGTCGCTCGGTAGAGGAACGAAGAAGTTAATTGACTTAAAGGCTGAATTACTACAGGTTAGTTCCGAGAGCTAACAGCCGTCAGAGGTTTGCCAGAGGGTTTATTCCTCGAGTTCGCTGCGCGCACGTAAAATCCTTCCTCGCACGCTCGAGCACGGATTCGACCGTAGAAATATGCTCGACTTTTCTGGCTCGTTCGCTCGACGTCCTATTAAACAGTGATCCTGCGACGATGGGACTCGATGAATATGAATTTTCTGCCATTGTCGCTCGTAAATGCTGGGAGGCTTCGGGGACTTGCGAGGGAAATAGAGTGGCTTCGTCATTCGTTCCCTTTTGTCGGTTTTAGATGTTAGCTTCCTCTGTTCGCGTCGAATTAAAATTAGGGTAGGGAGGGGACGAAGGTCCGGCAGGTACAAAGTCCTAAATGCAATATCTCTGTTGATAAGCTATCGGTTTAATATTAGATCATGCTATTTAAAGGGCAGAGAAAACGGGGGAATCGCTGAACCGCTAGTCGTTTTGAGGCGTTTGTGAGAATTACATGATTCTTTTATTTTTATACCAGAAAATAAAACAAATAATCTTCTTTTTGTGTTTTGAAGTAAATTACAATTAAATATCATATAAGATGATCATCAAGATTGTATGTTTCTTGTTTATTTCTGAATAATAATATTTTTCTATCTTTTCATCAACAGGATTCTAGAGAGACTGTTGGGGGGAGAAGTTTCCTATAGGGATTTATTATCCCGCATGAGAATTCACGGCACGTTCATTTCAAATCAGATTTTTGAAACTGTTTTAAGAGTTTTTATTAACTTTAAGATTGAAAAATTTAGTTTTATCAATTGAGTAAGAAATATTAAAAAAGTGATTAGTAGTCATGGCAGATAATCCTTAATATTTCTACAAAGTCTTTCTTAAAAAATATTTAATAATGGACATTTTTGGAAAATTCAGGAAGATTAGATTAGATATATAATATACTTACAGTGTAATAATAAATGTAAAGTAAAAAAAGTTACTAATGTAATAAAAAAATTGTTTTTCTTTTTTGCAAGCAAGATTCCATTGAAATTGTTTTTTTTATTATTCGAAATTATATTATTCATTCTTTCTTTTATATTAGGATAATTTCAGATTTATAAGACCAGAGAGAGCGTTTAAGAATGTTACATTCTTATGTTGAGCTAAGATCATTGTGTAATTTTCTGTCTAAACTGTATTTTTTGTTAAGAAATAATGCTATCACATTTCCTTCCAATACTGTAATAGGTACTGTAAAACAAATATTAGATCTAGAAACGAGATCTAGAAACGAGAGAATTAATATAGTTTACTATAAAAGGGGCGTAAAGTCATTGATAACAATGGCGAATATTTCAATGATTGAGCTATCATATCTTTTTTTTTAATAAAATTTTTATTTTGTTCAAAAATTGGAAAGAATTCATTTTCACACCTAATATTTCTGCATATGAAAAAAGTTTTTTTACTTTCCTTTATGCAATAGTATTTGAATTTTTTCATTCTGCCCATTCAATTTAAAATTACTATTATTTGAAGCCAGAAAGTGACAAGTGGTCCTTTGGTGTACCGACAATTTCATCTGTACTTTTAATAACTTTTCCATCACATTTGCAATAAATAATGGAGCATTTATGATTACTCAGGACATATAGAATGATGCTTTATCAGTATTTTAGGTGTTCGAAGCGGTACAAACTTGGCATTTCTTTAACATCCTCCTTTAGTCCCGACTCAATATTAAACTATGAAACGAAAATAATTACTGAAGATTATTTTTTTCGTGTATCGTTAGAAATACACAATGATATCCCATTTTTTAATCCTCAGAACTTAGAAGGTTTGATCATTAATTCATCCCAAAATCTCTTCTAACACTGAACAACAGATTTCGTTTATCCCAGCCCTTAAGTTACGCCATAAATTTTCCCCTACCTGTTATCGAACACCACTTACAAGATAGCAGATTATTCGAAAGCATCCTCTATAAATACTGGCGCAAATCACGTAAGGTTAATCTACATCTCCGAAGCAACAGCCTCTTTGGTAGTTTCCCGGTAATTGACTCGGACGTGTTCGAGGTGACCCTCTTCGAGCCAAGTTCCGCTTCGCCCCGGTTCCGATATTTCTGCACCCCCGTTGCAATAAAGAATCGTCATGAAGTCTCTCGGGCAGGAAGGATCGCGAAGTAAAAATTGAAGCGTGCATTAGGTCACAGCGGGACTCAAGTAATTTCGTCTCGGGGATATATTCCTTAGGTAACGCCGCGTAAATAGATCGCATTTAGAGGCACTCAGCTCCCAGCGAGAGGCCATTTCGAAACAGACGAAAAGCCGCGGGGTACGTGGCACGACATTACAAGGTTCTCCATCCCTTCCTCCCTTACCTCGTCTCGTGATTCCTCCGAGCGAAGGAATGACGCGAGGGAATAAGGTGAAAGCGGTGAATCGATTTTTTATTAACGAAGAAGAAAGCGTCGGGCGTCTTTGAAGTGGCTTCGATCAGAGCTGCGGGGTCGGGAGTAATCGAAAAATTAAGTTATTTCGATGATACCGTATCGACGTTCAACCCTTTCGCTGAGCCAGCGCAAGTCACTTGCTTCGATACTGTTCAATTTTCCTTTTTTACGATGGGGCGAAGTATAATCTTCCGGCTAATCGAATATCCGGAAAAACTACCGAAGATTTACTGTTCATCGCGCTTTCTTATTAGTCTAAATTAGTTATTATAACTTTTCAGACTTTTTCTGGTATTAGCTTTTTACATGTAGTTATACCAAATTTAGCTCTTCTCATTATAGATTTAGAATGTGTCGTTATTCTTTTAACAAAGTGAATGCATTTGTTTTATAAACTACTACAATAAATGCTAATAAAATTAAACCTTTGTTTAAAAACACAGTTTGTCGAATACGCAGATACATTGCAAATTTTGTACTTACATTATTTTAACGTGGTATTTTAATAATTTTTCATGATTTGAATCACTATAGCTGTACTGCATAGCATCAGATTTACGGTGCATGAATTACGGTGCATCTTTGATCACTACTGTATTTTTGGATTTCTCCTCAGACAAATCAAATGACTGAAAAGTCTGACGACTGATATCAATTATTTTAAAGATGAACTTCAGTAACAATCTTAGCCAAAAGTTAATTAATTTCCAAGATATTAATAAGGTTTCTTCTTGTGATGAAAATTAGTCAGAAATGTTGATCTATTGTCATAAACTTGTTTGTTAGAATGTATGTACTTAAAATGCAACTGTTAGCAACTTCACTCTTAATTTTATAATATAATTTTCAATATTGCGTTTTCTCATAAAAATACATGTCAAATTGAAAGTTAAACAATTTAAAAACTACCGAATCAATTTGTTTTTAATTTTGCGCTGGTTTTTACTATTGCATAAAGATTCATTCCTCAAATTTTCAAACATGTTCGCTCATTTCTAATGTTACTGAAGTTCATCCTTAAGCTTCCTTAAAAATGATAAAAATAATATTTAAAAAATAGAAAATAATACGTCAGAGTCTGGGTGAAATGTCCGTAATAATAATTCCACTGTCATAAGATAAATTAACCCACCATAGTAGTGCGCGGTATCGATGAAGTACATCGAAACATTTTTCACCACGGAAAAGCGAAAGCACGATAGTTCTCTTTTCCCACGCTCAGCAAATTCTCACCCCCACCTGCGGTCTTCCGCCGGTGGAAAAGGCCATCACAAATGCGGCGGTGGACGCAGAAACATTGGTCGTGGCCGCGAAATTAAAGTCTCCTTCCGCGAGTTTAATTAGTGTGTGCGGAAATATCGGTGAAGGGAGCGCGCGGAATGATTGCAATCGATTGCTTCGCGGAAACAGCGACGCGTGCCGTGCGCGGTCGACAGATTTTCAGAGTCAATTCCCGGACGAAAAATGAAGGGAGCCCCTCGCGCGAAAACAGTTTGCTCGCGAACTTCGATTTTACTCTTTCTATTGGACATCGCCGGCCTTTGATTGTATCATGACTTTCGCATCGTTCTGGCCAGACGTTTACACGCGTATTTCTCGTTCAGCGGAAAGCAAAATTAATTAAGGAAATAATTGAATGATGAAAAAATGGACGCTGAGTTTTTTTTTTCTTAATACATTGTTAAACTTTATTGGATAAATTTTGGTTATTTTGCTTATTTGATCAGAAGTTGGAATATTATATTCATGCGTTCGAAATTATCGCAATAAGTTGTATAATAAAATGTTCAGCTAAACATTTTTTGCACCACATTAATTTCCACTGAGTGAATTTTTCTCACGATATAAAGTAGAACACCTTTACTGTGGTTTACTGTTGGTTACAAGTAATAGTAGGCTTCGATGTAATTCTATAATTTAAAAAAGAAAGATTTTTAAATACATCGAATTTCACCGTAGCAGTTAAGAGTTTAAAAAAAACAGTTTTCCATGAATTTCCGATGTATAATTTCGAAATGCTTCTTTCTCAATTTTTGTCGAATTCAAAACCTTAATTTCTAATTAAATTCCAAGTTTCTATTTATTTCTCTACGACACTGCCCAAAAGTGCTACAAATATTTTGAGTAAAGTTCCTCGAAACTCTCGATATGAAAATTTAGTGCGATGGTATCGCGGAATAGAAAGTTCTAACGGTTCGTAGAACGATGTGCAATATCTAGTAGAGTGATCGACGATGCACTACATAGCACCACTTACAGCCGCGTACTTGGTCACATCGTGTCTCTGCACGTAGCGTCACAAAGGGCCCCGAGATCAAGGACAAGCACATTTGCGCGAAGTGCCTGCAAGATAGGGAGAAAGGACGAGTCGTTTCGAATCAAACGTTACTGACCCACTTCAACTACCAACTTTCCATTTCCCTCGACACGTCCTCACGGCCCTTTTCGTCTCCATTCCTGTCGATTTCATCGACTCGCAATCGCGCGGATCATAATCGGATTCTGCGGCACGGTAACTGCTGAAAGGACTGCATATCGGAATCCAAGCCGATTATCCAGTTGGTTTAATTACTAATCTGTCTCCTTGGAGGCGAATAATGACGCCCTTTGATTTCGAGGCTATCCCGATCGTCCTTTGTACTTTTAATGCGCGGTATTCAGGGTCGCGGGTCAATTGAGTATTGAGACGCCCATTGCAAAGCATCGATTCGTTCTTTTCTTTGCGCATCTCTTAAAAATAATCGTTTATATTCGATGTAAAATTAATTTCAGATTAAAACCTGTTGATTGTTTTTGGTTACTGCAGTTATTATCAAGTTTTTATACATATTATAAATCGTAGAAACATATTTAATCCATCGTAGTTGTGTAGAACTATTAAATAGCATTCGAATTATCTAAAGCGACTTATGTTAGTATACGAAAGCTATTCGCTATATTTTCACTGGTCTTATGTTCAGTTAAAAAATGAATTTGACGTTTCACAAGATATGAAATTTAAATTAAACATTAATATTGTAATACTAATTAACATATTATTAGTATTAGGATTCTTTTTTTGCGATACATACAAAATTAGTAGGTTACACTTAAAATTTCGTTATTATACTAGTCAAAATGAGTTAATACTTTCCACATAAATTTTATATTTTGTATACTTAACTACGTCGAAGTGAAAAGCTTTGGAGAAGAAATGAGGCATTGGTTGAATACTTTTCTTGCGAAGTGACGATGAAATGAGTCAGATAGAGATATATTAATTGGTGATTATTAGATTTTTAAAAATTAACTCATAAATGATACTAATAAAAAGTAGTTTTCTGTAAATAGTTTTGAAATTCTATAATAAATTATATAGTTTTCCCACGATTCAATAACTATTTAATGTTAACTATTTAAACAAAAAAAATAAGAAGGAAGGAGATCTTCACTGTTTTTGGTTACTGTAGTGACTATTCATTTTCAGTTATTCATAAGTAATTAAACTTTCTGTGCACGGTTTATATAGCATTTTTGACACGTGATACTGAGTATTTTTAACAAAAAACATTTTTTTTGTAATGCAGAAGTATAATTTATGGTGAACGGGTTAATTTAATTTTAATAGGTGGGTTAAACAGTATCTGAAGTAGGGAGTTCGAGTTACACTTCCTCGAATGAAAATGGCATTTTTCTGGCGAATTTAAGTAATAATTTACATAAATCAAGGTATCACTACGCAAACCACAGATTGCGTTATTAATTCGGCTTTAACGAGGCAGATAATTCGGTTTTAACGAGCGTGCATCGTTGAATTATTTTAATGTAATAATAATGATCGAAATAATTAGCTTAGCGGAGGCTAATTATTGAACACGCTGAATATAACTTCGGGCGAGTTCACTATTCATTTCCTGGAGCGATAATGTACCGAAATTCGAGGCGGTTGCGTTTTAACTTCATTATTAATTCGGTCGAAACCTAGGTATGCAAATGATCGTCGCGTATGATACCGTTACGTTGCTTATGCTGCCATTACTATCGACGCCATTATGTTCTTAAAATAAAAATTTTGGATGGTGGTCCGATTTTTTACTTGATCCATAGTTTTCTTGTTTTCTACTATTTTATAAGGTCTATAGTTCTCTTCTAATAACTAGACTGCGGATGTTCTGCAAAGTTTGCAAACGTATATTTTCAAGGGTATAGAAAAAGAGTGTCTTACTTTCTAAATATTATAAAATGTATTGTATTATCGATATTTCATGTATTTTTGCATCTAGGCATTAGCGGATTTACATACAGGCTAACATAAGTAGGCTGCAGCCTAGGGCGGTGAATTTTAGGAAGCGACAAATTTTGGGCGAAACATATTAAAAACATATTAATTTATATTTTCGTAACTTTGTGACGCATACTTTTGATTTGTATAAAAAAATTCATGCGATCTCATCATCAGTTCGATACTGTTTCTTGTGAGATAACTGCTATTACCATTATTACAGTCGCAACTTTTAAACTATACGATAACTTCAATTACGATAGATTCCAGGTAGAAGTAACTCGTCGAATACTTGCCTACTATAATTTCCTCTGTCTATGCCTCCTCAACTTTACCAACAATTAGCCAAAAGTGTGACTAACATAAACTGACAGTCATTTCAAAGAAAAAAATTAGAGACAACAAAAGTAGTTACAAGGTTACAGCGCAAACACTTTATCCTTCCATAACTCACCATAACCCATCTCCCCACAAAAGAGACCTCCCATAGATAAACCCAAAATTCATAAACATTTAAGGAAGGCATGCCATAGCTGAATCCACGTTCTCCTCACATTTCGCCATCCACCAGTCCACAGTATATGGTTTTCAAAGAGAAGAGTTTCTTCACCCTCATCCCGCCCCTGAATGAAAACGCGGGCCTCGCCACCCAAGCGACTGCGACTCCGCCGTAATTTTCCTCTGTGCCCGTCGATCCGATTTTCTTACCTCGCCGCGTGTACACAAGCTGACCGTCCGTCCGTTCGAGTCGAAGATCGCAGATGGAACTCCCTTTGTGCAGATCCCAGACCCACCCCCTCGCAACCCATCCACCAGTCACCCTCGTTCGATCTCTTTTGCCTACCTTCTCGGCCGCGTCGTTGCTCGCGACACTCTCATGGAATATTTTATTGGTCGCACAAGCGCGCGCGCGAGCGTCTCGTAGTTTATTCCGTCGAATCAATTAAAAGGACGGTCGTCGGCTTATACGCTGACTGGAACCACTTCCAGGCCGTCTTCACCGCCACGCCACGACTGCTGAATATTCAAAGCCGAAGTTCCTGGCTACGGGTAATTATAACGACATTACCGTTACTTGTGCCTTGGCTGCGACGCGGAACGCAGTTGATATCGGCGAATTAGCGCTGCACGGGGCTACCGTAATAACTTTGAAAATATTAGAATAGCAGGGAAGCAGAAGTTTGAACCCTTCGATGGATCCTTCGAGATTCGCGCGCTCGAGATCGGGAATTTTTTTCAAGTTGGTTGCGATTTTTTTTGTTTTTGTGTTGGAGGGATTTGTAGTCTAGGAAATAGTAGAGGATAATTTATTGAAAATGTGAGTCGCGTCGGAGATTGATGCTTTATGGAGGCTAATCCCTCTTTTAAGCCTTGATTATTAGATACTTTGATCATCTGGTCTGTATAGTGAATGTGGGATTTAATTTGACTGGTGGCACAGTTTTATTCTTACGCATCTTTTGAGATGAGGTAATCTCTTATATTAAACGTTGAGTGATTTGTTCTTGACAAATTCTTCCTTTTTTATTGTAGTGAATTTCTCCCCTTTTTCTTTGAGCTGGAAATTCAGTTTCAATACTGCTTATTATGGAACACCATACGATGTTGATAAATAAGTAATAGATTCTGCAATTGAATTCATAAAAAAACTTTGCTACAAGCAAGAGACAATTATATGAAATTCTTAATGTCAGTTGCAAATCCTTCATTGAAGGACAAATGGTTTTATTTTGTAAAACGATTAAAACTTTATGACAGGCAAGACAAATAGTTACTTATTTTAGCAAAGATAAGTTCAAAGCTATTAGTAAACTGCTGGGTTTTATGTGTATTTATGACAATTTTTAATATGCAAACACCTTCAAGTTTGTTGACAGGTGCTAAAATATACAAATATAAATAATATAAGGCAAAGTTATATATTTTCAGAAAACAGGACACACCGTTATTCAAGCTTCAAGCCTTTATTTATATTTGTAACAATTCGATTTTCCATAAAAATCCACAGTTTAGCTATTGTTTTGCATTATTTATCATGAAATATGTCGGTGTTTCTTTATTTGAAAGTTTTATTGTTAAATTTACATCGAATGCTTGCAATATGCAATACATTCCATGCCAATTGTTATGTTCATTTTGCGGTGAAAATGTGTAAAATGAAAAAATGGAAAGAGAAAATGAATGCAATATATTTTACTTGCTTTTGTTCAGGACATGAAAAATATGGTGTATGAAGTGTATTATTTACCTGGCACTCTGTGTGAATTGCATACAAAATTATAGTAAAAAATGAAAAACATTTGTTTTATATGATCTGTGTAAATAAAAGTGGTGTATAAAGATGTAGTTGTGGTCTATAAAGATATCTAAGTGGTCTATAAAGATATAGAAATATCTTAGAGGTTTTATATGTGGTATAATTTTTTTGAGTAGTTGATTGTAACATTTTTTACTCTTTTTACCATAATTTTAAATCATTTATTCAACTTTTTCGTAGTTGGTCATTTAAATATCAGTATTTATTAAGTTTGCCATTTTTTGATTTTAGTTTCATCAAAAATAAAATATTTTGCCATCCTTGGCTAGCTTTTAAAATCAAATGTTTCATATTAAGATTGGTACAAATAAGTGGAAAGCGTCATTTTGCAATAACGTCAATATATCTGTATAAATATACATAAGCACATAAATCACATATATGTATTGTTAAATAGCAGAATACAAACACGTCCTGTTTGCGTTTTAAGCCGCGTCTACGTCGTGCGAACGCGCGTGAACGACACAGACGATGCTAATGCATTTCATTGACCCATGGTGGAAGTAGATAAGGTGTCTCATTCCTGAAGATGCGCAGTGGTTCAGAAGTAGTAGGGAGCCGTCAGCCAATCAACTCTGCCCAAAAATGTAAAAATCAAATATGGCTGCACTTGCATACTGCACGCGTAATGATACCTTCGAGAGGTACATTCTGCTGTATGGATTATTATATTCTTATTTCGAAATTTAAAACATTTTATCAGAATTCGTTAGACTAGTTCAACGAATATAAAATCCCAAATACCATTAATGAAGTTTTTTTAATACACCGATAGATGCCTATTAACTCTAAGTTTCAGCTAATAAATTGATTTTAAACTTGCAAGAATCATGATAAAAGCGCTTATGCGATCTGAAGATCTTATTCTTTCGAAGAGTCGAAATTAGATTAACTTTTACGTTTGAAATAAGCGGGATGCATTTTCGGGCGTTCACTATTGGTTGTTCTATTATTCAGCCACTATGGGATACCTATGGGATACCTACGGTTTAAAAAAGTTGAAGTAATTAGAACATGCACAGTACATTAGGGCAACGCAATTATAAAAAATTCTCCAAGCAATTAAAAAATATAATTTAACGAACGCTAATGACTGGAATGAATCTCTTCTCTTCTCTCTTCTCTCATAATTCCTAAACCTCAGCAACCTCTTCCAAACCTCGCCTCTTCTCCAACAAAAGCACTCAATTGTAGGAACTAAACCCAAGGTTCCTCCTTGACTCGAATGACCCAATCAAATAGCCTCGAGTGACAAAGAAATCCCACGCCGCAGCATTCGATCTCCTTTCGTAGTCACGTACGATCGCAGCCACAAATCGTCAGAACAAACAGACGATCCCCGCGCGGAGAGGAGCGGCAAAAATCAGATCGTCAATTCGTGGATAGAACGAAAGGAGTGTAGGGGGGTTTTGAGGGGGTCTAGCACAGTGTCATCTGTTGCTCGTATGCACCGCCAACAAGTGGTATAAGCCGAAATTTAAGGGGTCGAGAAAACTCGGTTCGCCCACCCCCGACGTGTTCCACCATTACTACCCCTGTCGCGCGCAACCCCTGGGCCACCCTCCTTTCGAACGGCGTACACACCGCTTCCACGGGATGGGTCTCACGCTTCCGGCCTTTAATTGTGTTCCGGAAAGCGAGCCGCCGAGATTCTCTCGGACTAGATATCCGGTCCGGTGTAATGACCCGCAAGGAGGAACAGGAGCAAAAGAAAGGGAAAAAGAAAGAAAGTGGAAGGGGGTGCACGTCGATATCCTCTGCACGCTGGCCATGTACGGTGCTTCCAGGACGCGGCACGTTCTTGGAATCGTGATAAGCTTCGCCCGCGAATAACACCGGCCACCACGCTCCTGCTAATGTGTTTACTGGCGGAGAGTTAAATGAGGGATTAACGTGTTATCTAGGGATCACGGGGATGCTCTTTTATGTTCGGTTCGAGTGGTTCACCGGTATCGCTGATAGATACAACAGCTTATGGGAGATCGTGGTGGACGGCAGGACGTGGTTATACGTGGTAATGGGGTGGAGTTTTAAGGGAGATTCGAGATTTAGAGCGGTGTGGTCGACGCGTTCTGTGTAGCGGTGGTCATCGGTGGAATGCGATGTTTATCGCAGGTGGAATGTTCGTTAAATGAGTACACGGTCTTAGCCAGTTGGAGTTCAAATTAATTAATTGTGGAATTAAATTGAAACTTTGGAAAATTTAATGTTATTGTTATCTCGTGGTTAGGAGTTTTATAGTTTGATTTTTTGATCGGTCGTTAGTGTTTCGTGAAAACTCTGAAATTTTGCTGCAACTTTTCTGCTGTTTTTCTTTTTTTAACAACATTAATTTGACAGTTTTGCTACTAAGAAAATTTGAATATTATTTTAATGAGGCTACGTTTTTATTTAATTAAGGATATATCTCTTTTGGGTAATCATATTTATTTATTTTGTTTAAAAAATTACCCAAAAAAAATTCTTGATTGTAACAAGGTCTTAGGAATGGAATGTTTAGAAAAATATAGAAATGTATCGGTTGCATTAGCAACAGTGATACTATTGAATTGAGGTACTGGATCGAAGAAGAACACATAGAGAATCGATTTCAAAATTTTCATTACGGTAATATGCATATAATGAAAAGTAATATAATTCTGTTAAATTATCATTCCTGAATCTAATTAATTTACTTTTCATTAAGTGATACTGTAATGAAAACTTTGAAAAGGATTTTCTAGACATGATATTTTAACCTATGTGTCATTTTTCCACTCAATGACTCAATTATGTTAACTATTGAATTATTCACTGGGGTTAAGAGAAAGAATTCCGTAGAAAAAGCTCTGATAAGCCAGTAATAATTTTAAAATTTTTCTATTATAGTTATGTTAATGCTTACCTGCTTTGTAAGTGATTCAGGTATGTAATATGTCAGACGTTCATGCTGACAAATAATAGGTTCAAAGAATTTGATGACGTCTGTTCCTTATTCTGCTCACGAAGTTCTCTGCTTATTTCGTGATAACTTGGGTTATAAACAAAATTAATACTGTACCGAACAAGTCTTGATAACAGAGATTTAAGATTAAACTGCGATCACTAATCTACATTTTGTAGTTCAGTGCTGCGTCTATTTTCTAACCAAATATAAAATACAAACACGAAATTGTCTAACATTAGGAAGGAAAATTATACAAAAAATACTATCTTCGAATAAAATACTCTCTCCATTCATTAAATTAATTTCAACTGACCGATTTTGTCATCACAATATAAAGTAAAACAGCAGCATTGTCTTCTAATTTTCTTCTTATTCAGTGTCATGAATTAATCCAATTTTTTGTTATTGAGAAAAGGTTTTTAGAAGTATAAATATAGTAAATATTAGAAGGATAAATTTATTGAGGACTAGAAAAAGAAAGTAGGATCAGGTAAAAGTAGTTAACGACAATAAGAAAAATAAGGCATATGGGAAAGAACTATGGGAAACAATAAAGTTTCAAGGGAAGAAAACAGGAATAGGCAAAAGAGATGATTACTTTTTAACCAATTGAATTCCTAATAATTGGATTCCGGATTTTTATGCATTTATGACTAAACTGTGGATTTTATGCATTTAGAAAAGACATATTGCTTGCAATTATATTGTATATTATTCAAGTTTCAATTCTTTATTTATGTTTGTAAATTTTTTATTTTGCATATAAATCTGCAGTCTATTTATGATAAATATTAACATAAAAATCTGCAGGAATGTTTATAGATTCTGAAATACAGGTACAGAATATAAATAACAAATTTGCACATATCTAGATTATTTAGTACAGTATTATCCATGGTCTTATTTTTTATTTGTCTTTATGACAATATGAATTTGTATAAAAATCTGTAAATCAATTTGAAACACTTTATTACTCGAACTTTCCATCCATCAACTTTTCACAATTATTCTACCACATATCAATATCCAATTTCCAACACACCCTACATCACAAATACTCCCTCCACCTTAATAATCTCATCCCACACAAAATTGACAACACAAGAGACCTTTCTCCTTTCCCAACTTATCGATGCTTTGCATAAAAAATTACTACTTCCACCCCCGCCCCTAGTCTTTGCTTAAACTCAGTTCCTGAAATATCAGCGCGCGTTTTTCAATCGTTTAGTTCCGGCTCGTAGACACAGTAATTTTTCTGCGCTCCGATTTCCGTGTCAAATAAATAGTCAGCCGTGTGTCGACAGTTTGCCGAACGATAAAAATTTTTCAACCCTCTCCCTGCGTGTCGGGAACGAAACGGAGGGAGGGGGGAGAAAGAGGGAACGTTAACGCAATGTAGGATAAATGTCGTCGATCGAGGTCGGCCGATCGGGCGTGGATCACGGGAGCGCGCGATTCCGCTTAATCGATTCAGGCGCGGTGCGGGAATCGCGGCGCGTCTCCATGCGCAAAATTCGACCGTGTTAATCATAACGTCACAAGCATCCATCCCGACAGACTGACAAAGCACGTACACGCGCGTCCACGCGGCGCTTAATGAATCCCCTTGTGCTCGATGTGTCCGGACGAAACGCGCGCAAAACATAACGGCGGGACGCGCGCACGTACACACATCGCGCGGAAAGAGACGCGACTGCCGCTGGCATCTGCTCGTCCCTTGCATTCGGGACACTTTATGATATCGCGAGGCGTCTATTAGACAATATTTCCACGATCTTCCACGCCGGGAAAAAGTATTCATCGCCTGAAAGAAGGTCGCGTAGTGGTTATCGTGTGGGTCGAGGGTTTAGCTGAACACATTTTCTGCATGTATGAAGGATTTGAGGGCGGTGGGAGGGCGGCGGAGAAGAATGCAACCGCATTTTGTTTTTCCCGAGGGTGGAGGCAGTTTCCGTGAGGCTGAGGGTAGTTATCTGCGCTGAGCCGGGATGCGGGAAACATTGTGTGCTCTATTGTTTTTGTAAAATATGCGTAATATTATTAGGAAGTTTTGTGCTATTTAAGGGAGGACCTCCACCCTGTGCGCTATAAGAAAAGGCAATTTTTATCAATTTGGTTCTGATATACGAGATCATGTAAACACTCCAGAATTTTCGTATGTTATAGAGACATAATTGAAGAGTTGTACAAAATTTTTTCACGTACAAAAATAGAAATTTGACGAACTTGCATTATTGGACCTCTACCCTTGCAAAAATAGGTACTTTGCTGGCCAAATATACAGCAAAATCCTGAAACATCAAAGAATGAAATTGATACAAGATTTTCAAATTGTAATACATTAGCTAACGCGCAGCGTAGGATTTTTTGAAACTTCGATAAAATTACGAAAATGGCACCATTTTTTAAAGGAAGTTAATTTTCACTCCTAAAAATCGCATTAAAATGCTTCTAAACAATCGAGAAATTAAAACCTCCAAAAAATACTACGCTGTGTTATAGAGAATACATTTTTATGTATTTTAAAAGAAACTGCAAATGTATGGAATGAATACTTCGGGAGAAATATTTTCGGCCAACAAGATACGTTTTCTTGCAAGGGTCCGGGTCCGAAATTTCATAGGCTCCATAATTTTTATGCAGTACACACTTATGGGGTCTTCTACTAATGAAATTTATATTCCAAATTCATTAAAAAAGTTATATTTACTTACAAAAATATGAATTAAAATATTCTGAGAGTCAAAAAAAAGTCAATTTTATCATTTCTTTGAAAAAACTATTCAAATTACTCGCATTTTTCGGTCCGTTACTTTGTTCTGCTCCCTTAATTTCGTCCACTTTTGATTTTAATTTTGTATGTTTCTTATACTTTGATTTTTTTGGAATTTTGTGTTTACGGGTTTTAGTGATATTCCTGAAAGCGTGTGAAAAATGGTAGGTTTTTAGCTTTTTTACTTTTAAGGTAATTTTATGAAATATGAAATGTTGTGGTGAAAAGGTCATATGGGGTTAGTTTATCTTGATTGACCCAAAATGAATGATATTTCAAGAATTTTTTGCTGGAAATGTAACTACACGCAGTTAACTTCATCTTTTTACGTCATATAAAACATGACCTGCATTTTAAACAGCAATTTTTTTTAAACATCTGTATGTATTTATATAAAAAAATAGATTCATCTCTCGTTTATGAAGTAGTGCTAGTGGTAAATTAGCACAAATAATGCCTTTCAGTGCCTGAAAATTAACAGTACAGTATTTTTGTTTTTAAATTAAAGGCACTTTAAATTGTATGACGTAGAATTTTTTGAAGTTCAAAGAGTTTCTCGGCTCGCTTGGAAATTTCAATTTTCAAACCATTATATTTCTGTCATTATTTCTCTTTCGCACCGCTTGGGTAACAATTAAACTTTCATTAATACAACATCTCCAAAGGAAATATTTCTCCGTTTTATTTCTCGTAACTCATTGTTGGAGCAGACTAGGTTTTAGGTAATAATGCGTGTAAAGTGAACATTCAGAACTGCATTGTTACGAACGTATAACCTGTTAACACGATATATTTGCATTATGAACACAGTGTTGCAAAAACTGCCTTCTAATGGACCTTCAAGATGGAGAGAAAAACATTCGATGGGAACTTTGATCGTTAAAAATATGAAACACCGCGAATAGTGCAGTCATTCTCTTTTCGTAGAAGTCTTTAGGGAAATTCAGAGACGTATTAAAACTGTAACTTCTAAATCGAAATGGAAAATTTAAAGCTGCATATCCACTCGAAGAATTCAGAGAACATAAAGGATAGATAGATATTCAACTGCTGTAATAAGTGGTTCCTTTTAGGGTTTGACTAAAAAGCGACTAATAACTCAAACTATTTACACATTTTGTAATTCTTTAAAATGGATACGATAGACAATTTAAAACAAAAAAAAAATTTTAAATAATGAAAATTAAGTGAACTACGGAGTGTCAAAGTGGACTCTGTATAACTTTGCACGTCTAAGTAGTGAACATGATTGCGACCGAGTCATTCATGCGAAAGTCAAATTGTTGTACCTTATTATTATCATTAGACTTAAAATATACTGCGTGGAACTGTATGGAAAAAATTGTAATATAAATTTGTGAAGTTATACAAGAAATATTAATTTTTTAAAATTTTCTCTGAAAAAATTCTATAAACAATGTTCAATAAAATTTCTTAGAGTTCTGCGATCTTAATTGATGAGTTTCATGATGCAGAAAAATGTGTTTTACAGGTACAGTTAAAATTTCAACTAAAAATATTGATCCTTTCTTCAATTATCATATTCATCATTTATAAAAGTATCGTCCACTTTTAAATTCCGTGGTTTATTTAATTTTCATTATTTCAGATGTTTTGCGATTTTCAAATGCATGTCAAATACACATTAAAGAATCATACATAAAACGTCTGAATAGTTTGATTTATTAATAGTAGTAAGAAAGTCATCGTTTTTGCTCTTCCAATCAATCCGAAAATTTATTTGCTATTTTAAGTAAAACATCATTAAGTAATTGGGTACATAACAATAAATGGGTTTTCTACTCTAGTAAATATATTGTATAAACTTCTAACAAAGTTTGAAATTGTTTGCCTTCATACTTCTTCCGCGAGAAGTTTCTAAAGAACGTCTCTTTCTCTCTGCTCGCCAATGAGAATACCCCCTTAAACAGCAGAATGTGTGTCACAGCAATATCGCAGAAGCACGAAGTCGATGAAGAACGGTAAGAAATTTATGCAAGTTATCAGAAAGTATCATCCCTCTTTATTACAGTCCAATTCAGCTCCCATTTGGAAGTGAAACTGATAGCTCGGGTTACGATCCAATCGCAATTCGAGGGTCCGCGACGTTGCTGGAATATGTTCAATTACAGTTGCAAATGGGTCGCGGGACTCGTGCTATTTTCGCATAATAAGTGCCCGATAAAAATTATTACGCGCGGGCATGGATTTGCTTGGCATTGCGTTTATTGATCGAGCCCAGGATGCCCCATAATAGTGACAAATATTCATAGGGACTGTTTCCAAGAAATCGTGGCTGGCCGGTCGTCCTCTTTAAACTCGCATGCGTTAACAAGCAAGTTACGGTCACTGAAACACGAGTCTGGTCAAATAATTCGATTCCGCGTAGAACGTCTGCCCTGATCCGCGGGAGGGTTGAAGCATTAGGTCCTCGAGAGACCCTTCTGATTTTGATAGATGAGTCTCGAATTCGTTCAGTACGCAGAAGCTCTTCAGTTTAAAAGTTTTCCCCGTCGGTCGGCGCGCTCCTGGTAATCGCAGTAAATTGAAACGCGAAATGTTATCAGACGTTTTGAAGAGTGATATTGTAGCGCTGATTGCGTCAGCGTAGATATTTCGAGGTGTTTCATCATCGCTCTGCTCCACAGCAAATATTGATTTCTTCGTGCGGTATGATTATTTTTCGAAACAATTTCGACTCGACCGAGTTCTACTCATTCCTGGTGGAACGCGTATCGAAATTTATTATAAAATCGAACGGAAAGGGAAATGTATCCGCGTTCGAAGCGTCGATTAAAATCTAGGAAGAATAGACGAGGAATATTTGGGTGGCATTCAGTGGTTGGTCAAACGAGGACACCGCCATAACAGTGCGAAATAATCATAGACGAAGTGCTCGAGAAGGTATTGGCAAGGGGGTTGGTGAAGATCGGTCGTTCGAAGAATTGGAAGAAGAGGCGAGAATGGTCTATGGAGGAGACAGGGGATCGGGATGATCGAATGAAAGGGGGAGAGGGATGAAGATGGTCGCGGGAACGGGTGGCCGAGGTCGGGGGATGTTTCTGTTAGTGATGGGATCAAACGTGATTCAAATGGTATCGATGGATTTTTACTGAATCGAATCGCTTAAATAGCAGCTTTAACATTTTTACGACATTCGAATAACATCTGCCTCTATTCCCGTCGTTTCTCTAGTAAATTTTCTTGCCCGAGAATTTCGATTCCCTCGGTAAATTGGTTGCTGTTATTAATGACGCAATAGTTAACAGTATCGGTAATAAAACTACATATTAAGGTATTGTACTTTTTATTCTAAATTTACGATGAAATACGGGAAATATAGTAAAAAGATCGTTCCAGTTTTTTAATTGATTCTGTTTTTCGTCAGAATCGTTTGTCGCTTTGCTAACTATGATACTTGAATTTAGGTCGAGTCGAGTGTCGTTAAAAATTCAGTATTATACTAAAGTTATAATTTTAAATTTCACTAATACAGTTTTCCTGAATTTTCAACTACCCTGCGTTGTATGAAAAGTTACACAGTTCCTGGTAAAAATTCTGCATTTACGTTATTGATTAAATTAGAAGGAATTCTAGTCTGGGATAAAACAGATCCTCCTATTATTATAAAGTTGATAGGAACCATCAATCAATTTGTCCCTTAAGGTTTAGCAGATAATCCTCCACAAGATTACTGTTATTATGGCCCATTAATTTTTCTAAAAAAGTGAATTGCACCGAAAAGGAATTATCTTGCCCGAAAATTAGTTTCGTTTCCCCCGGAACCAGCACAGCATGTACCATAATATCAGTATCAGTATTCCGAACAAACGTGGTTCTTGATTACACCAGCCAGTGATTAAAGAGCGGTTGCTGCATACCCCCGTCGTTGCGAAATTCGTTAAAAACTTCTCTACTTGCCGGAGCCCCCAGATCGATGAGGAATCGCGACGAAGAACCCGGATCGGGCCCATCACTATTCGCAAGGAGGGCAAGGAGGAAAGAAGGGAAATGTGAACGAGTTGGCGCGGGGGTGGCGAGAGGGGGTGCGACGGCGAAATTGCACGCGCAAGCGCCATTTTGCAAACATGGCCAGCCATCTTGCGATGCGTACGGTTCCAGCGGCGGGGTAGGGGCACGAATATAACCGTTCTTGGTATCGAGCTGCGCTTCAGTACCTACGGAGATAGAGACAGGCATAGAACGTCCTTTGACACCTCTGCGATCCGCTGCGCGTTCTTCTTTTTCTTCTCTCTTGTTTTTTTTAAATCTTTTTCGATTCTTTCTCGCTGTTCCACCATTTCGTAAATTCGCATCTTCTTCGTCTTCATTTGCGCCTTCTTTAATTAAGTATCCGGCCACGGGAAACGGTTCGGTGTGAAACGAAACGCATCGCGAGTTGCGCTTCGGCATCTCTCCGCACGGGGGAGAAAGATACCGAGAAGACCGGCATGTAACGTCTTCAGAAACTTTTTAAATCGCCGCGTTGCTTTTCTCTCTCTCTCTCTCTCTCTCTCTCGCTCGCTCGCTCGCTCTCGCTCTCTCTCTCCGACGTCTCCAACTCTTCCTCCTTATCCGCGCCTCTTTGATTAAGTAGGCTCGCTATAGGTATCGCTTAATTAGAAGTCCTCGTCTGGCGCCACTGAGGGGGCGGCGCGTCGGAATCCGCACGCTTCGGCTTCGAGGAGGCCGCTTTTGTCTGAAAGTTTCGGAACCGCGTCTTCCTACTTCCGATAGAGCCCCTCCGCATGGCCCGCGATTTTGTCTTCTATTTAACCTCGACTCGTAATCCAATTCGAACAGCCATTCGCCGTCCGAGGGCTGTTGCAACTTTGCGCCGCGACGGTTCTTTCGATGGACGGAAGTTATGCGGAGTTGTTCAAGGTTTCATCACGGTTAAACGCTGGGAAAGTTTCTTAACTGGAGTATAGTGTTTTGCGATTTTTATTGCCGTTGAAGTTTCGTTTGCCATTTTGGTTGGGTGATTTTCCGGTACGAAGGTCGCCGCGACCTGGTGTCGTGGTTTTCGTTGTAGCTTGAAGTTCCACAGATTTTTGGAGGTTTTGATTTCCCGTTTCAACTTCGTTGGAATCCTGTTTGAGCAACTATTCGGTGTTTAGGACTCTCCGAAATCCTGTTTAACCAGCTCCAGTGTTGGCAGACGCTTCGTCGAGCTTCTAAAGGTTTCCTTTTTATTTTTGAGATCGTAGGAGTTCCTTAATTAAGGTTTACTGGCTATCTTCCGGCTTCTATCTCTATTTAAACTTCAGTGTAATCTCGTTGAAGCCATTATTTGAAGTCTAAGGTTCGTTAGAGCTTGGCGTAATGATTTTCGCAGTGGGTGGAACATTTAGTCGGATTTTTAACGCTCTTTTAAATCTTTCTACAACAATTTCTGGTAGAATTTTTTAAAATCTTTTATGGTAGCTCGGTCATTTAACATTTCGCAACTTTGTTATCCACTTAATTTTTTCTATCCCTCGGGTCGATCATTTAATGCCTGAGAATAGCCATTAGTTGCTGGAAACGAATTGCACGTAAATTTTCGCACGGCTAACTTTACGTTAATAATTGCATAAAATTTCTCTCTGTGGCTGTTCATTTGTTAAAAGCGTTACAAAGGGTGCGCTGAAAACGAGGTCATCCACCTCGCGAAAAATCGATATGAAATATCGTACCGTGATTCTCGGTCTGACCAATGCTTGACGCGATTCATTTGTAACACCAACGAGCCTCATTTTTCAGTGGTTCGCACCGTGACGCGATCGCTAATTCTTCTTAGTGCGGCGCTGTGCTATTAAGTGGAACTTGACAAAATTCGCGTTTAAATGCATTTTAAAAATATCGGTAGTCACTTTAAATAAATTCCACGCAATGAAAAATTGGGAAATTCCTCTAAAATACGTAATTTCTTAAAAATTTTCAAAAATACATCGTCTTTTAACTTTTCAATGCCAAATATAATTATTTGTGATATTCAAAAGTATTTCATCAGCGTCGCATTTTCAGTGATATTGATTTTCCATTCGGCGCGAGTCTTTATGAAAACTGGTTCAAGTATTGCATCACATCGTCCTGAAATTGGTACTTAGATTCTGTTATGATTCAATTTTTTTTTTAAATAAATGAACTAATATGACATTTCTTCTTTTTTTTTTTTTTAAATTGGTCTACAAGTGGAAGCGTATATCAAAGTTTAGATTTTCGATTATTATTTCCGAACGAGTGGAAGGTGACGAGCGAATTTTATTCATAATTCGGTGTCAGATATCAATGGATCGGAAATGTCGGTCTAAATCCAAATTCTCGTTCGCTGAAGGCTGACACAGTTCGAGTTTTACGACGTTCTCTACCTGTTGCACGATGCCTTCATAGGAAATTACCTTACCGACATATTGAACATTGTCATTTCTGTCTATAGATGGTTAGCCAGTTCAGAAACGCGTCACCGTGGATTACTACGTTTATCGGCCTTTTTTACCACCTTTTCCTATCGTCATCGTCACCTACGGTAGGGACGTCAACCCTTTTGCTCTTTCAGCATAGTTGTCAGCGTGTAGTGCTCCGCGCGTCGAGCTTTATTATCGTTATCCTCCTTCTTTCGCTCACATCAGAATCGTTTAGAATCTTCCAAGCGTAAAGACTTCAAAAAGCAATTTTAGTCATTCAGTTCCTTGAATCAAAAATATGTAATATTGGGAGATCTTTTTGTTGAGGACCACTGTAAAAATCTATAATCCATGGATCTCAGTTTTTCAAATTCAGACAAACCAGAAATTTTTCTAGATTCTTCGCGCTTAATAAAATATTTAATTTCTTGCGGGATTTAATTTTTCTTCACATCCTGCACAAATCAAATTTCAATTTCCATGTTCCAAATTCCAAGAAAGCAGAAAGTAAGCTTCGAAGGATTTTCAGAAAGCGACCCTCGAAGAAGCCACGCCGAAGATTTTCAGGTGTGAAATCGAGAGAAGCCCCCGAGTTGTCGTGGTGGTCGTGGCAGGGAAAAGACCTGCTCGCGTCACTTTGTTTCACTCGTTTCGCCCTGATAAACGCGCAACGTGTCGAGGAAATTAATTCTGCTTCGTAGAAGGATACTAAGTGTCTACCTGTTGCACTAGCCTACCAGCCGAGACGAAGCGGCCTCGATCGTTTTTGGGGAATCATACAGGAGAGAGAGAGAGAGAGAGAGAGAGAGAGAGAGAGAGAGAGAGAGAGAGAGAGAGAGAGAGAGAGAGAGAGAAAGAGAGTGATGGAGGGAAGGAGAGAAGGGTGACGTCTAGAGGGGAGGGTGAAAAGGAGAGATGGCGGAGCAGAAAGCGGCAGCACTTGGCGAATGAAAAATTTTACGCGTCTACGCGTAGAAAGAAACGTATCGGTAAGCTGCTGGCTTCGCTACTTGTTGCTGGTCACCCAGAGATCCCTCGATTTCCGGTGTCGCCTGTTTCTCAGGTATGTGATTCATCTCGATATTCGAATTCCTTGAAACATAATTAAAACTTTAGAATCTGATTAATTTGCACTTTTTATTTTCATTTTATGAAATAGAACCAGAGCATTATTTTAAGGTATTGTGTATTAGACTATAATTAAAGGTTTATGGTATATTCATTCTTTTCAGAGTTCTTATAATTTAATTTCGTAATTTAAATACTTTTTTATTAATTGTATTATTTACTTACATTTAATTCTTTTTTTTTTATGTTTACATACTTAATAGCATTCTCTTTTTTAGTATACTTCTTCTCTTTCTTTTTTATATTTGCAAGACTTATATTAATTTAATTACTAGACTGCGAATTTCAGCGAATTTTATGCATTTATAGCAATACTAGGTATGCAAAAAATCTAGGAGATTTTTAACACATTTCGAAATATACGAAATACGTATGAAATAGAATTCAAATTACAATGTTTAGAAAATAGAACATATTGTTATTCATGTTTCAATTCCTTATTTACCTTTGTAAAAATTTGATTTTGCATATAAGTTCGCAGTCTATTAATTACATTATCTTTAGTAAAGAATTATTAGCTATTATTCCTATAACATCAAAATTTCGGAAAATTGTATTCTATTAAATCCTTTATCGAATTCTATTTTCCAGACTGAGCTTTTATAATATAGTCCAACTTCTTGCATCCTACTCTGCACTCGTTTAAATTCCTTTTTAATTACAATCCCTGAGCTGTGTTATCTTTCTGTAGCAGATCATCGATATTCTTTTGATATCGATATAAACATGAAGTCTGATATCGTTTCAATATCTTCGAGATTGTTTGTCCAAAGAAGCTTACTTTTTATTGAAAATAATTGTTTTCGTTTTGTTCTACACTTTTCCGAGATTTCCAGATTCATCAATTCTCTGTCATCCTTTTCATTTAGATTAAATGGGAAACACAATTTTATGTCGCACTTTCAAAGCTTTTTATGGCAATTTAAACTATTTACGATTTAAATATTTGCCTTTCCGTGCAAAAGTTGGAAATGTAATAAAGTCATTAAAAGTACCTCAAATCTGAAAACACGATAAAAACTAGCCTGCAATATTCAATTATGGGAAGATAGGAACTTTGACCAACTCTTTATTGTTTTATCTTTATTCTCCATTTTTTTACCTTGTTCGATGAATATCCTCTTAATATAGCAGTAAACCGTAATGCTTCAGGGGTTTAAAGTTCTGCTTTTGATAAATCTCACAGTTCTTGCTTTTACAGAACTACTGTTTTAATTTTTCGTGAAATTTTTATTTTTATTGAAAACAGATGTAAATATTGAATTTTAAAAAAATTGTATCACAAAATAGAAATTTATTCCTCCTACGTTCCTCTTAACAGTCTGAATTTATAAAAACATTAATTATTACCTCGCAATTATAAATACACACAGCGAAATTTTGATAGACTGTGAAGCAATAATAAAAATTTATTGTAACACTAATTTCTTCAGATTGTTTCTTTAAATTGAACTATTTATTATCTTAGATCAAGTACATACATAATTGGGTATCAGGGTTAAATAAGTATTTTAAAATTTCTTCAAATTTCCTAAAATAGGGTGGAAGCACTAGTAGTCGCCAACTTAAAGCTAAAAGAACAGTTACTGTTGTAAAATAGATGAAATATATGATAGTACATTAAAATTTAATTTATCACTAATATTTTTATTTGAAGTTCTAGAAAAGGCGTAATTAACGTTAAAAATAACGTGTCCGAGTCGTTTCAGTAGTCGATCATATAACCTAAATTATCGCATTTGTTTAATTTGTCAAGCTCAGAAGCAAGAATGTTGATACTTTTGAAATAGAACGCAGCCTCATTTTTCAATAAAAAATGTATACAGCTTAATTACATTAATTGTTTCTTCTCAAAGCTCGTTTTTGGGCGTCTCGTGTTTGAAACTAGCAATTGCACATGTAGAATCGAAACTTGTTTCGCTTTTTGTTGTTTTTTGAAGTTAGACATTTAAAATACAATATAAAATTATCATTTAATAAATGCTTTATTTAAATACTTAGTGGTTGACTTTTAGTGTATTCACAAAACTAAATCTCGAACCCAGTTTATCAATAAACTGTGAAAGGTCATGTTTGAGGTTGAACAGCGATTTTTCCACGAAGAAGAAATTTTTCCCTTCTTGATTTCTTCTCCGCAGAAAATCTGTAAGCCACACAAAGAAACTGTCCGACCCCAGGTACATTGGGTGCGCCGCAAATCCGAGCTTCTCAATTACAGAGCAAAATATCGCGTGCATCGATCATCGTCGTAGCTCGGCGAACGGTCGCGCGAGGGTCTCGTTTTCCCTTCTTCCTCGCGTCTCCCGAGTTTAATCGAGACCGAGGAGGCGAACAGACAGATCCGAGGGGATTCCGAGGTTCTCGGTTCTCAGGTGCATTTCCGCCGGGGGCGCGGTTTATCCGCGTTTCCTGCGTCAGACGCGAAGGCGAGGCGAAGAGCTTACTCATTTATTCGGTGAAAGGAGGGCCGCGACAGAATGATGCTGAAAAAATTCGAAATATCCGTCTCACTGAGTTATGCGCGGAGAGCAGAGGGTCTCACCTGTTGCGCGTTAATTCGACGGCAGGGAAAGAGGCAAGAGAGAGTGAGAGAGAGTGAGAGACTAGGGGTTGACGGACAGGGGCGACGAGGGAACGGAGAGGGAGGGAAGGGAAAGGAGATCGAGCCGCTTCTTTCGTGCAACATTTAAACAATTCTCTTCGACGCGACCATACGCGACCTGTTGCGCTGTTAATTTAATGAAAAATTCAGCCGAGTGCCGACAGACCCAGCGCCGCGACCTCCGCGCCCACGGAATTTCATGGGAGACGTGCGAGGAACGTCTTCAGGAATGTCTTTTAGGCGGACCTTATTCTTTGACTCGGGGCCCTCGAGGCGCCTTCAAGGATAGACGACCGACTCACTTTCCAAGATGAAGCTTTGACGCTATCCACTGTGCATTTGGAGAACCTGCTGTCTCGCATAGACTCCGCCGCATCCACCCCCTGGTTTTGTCCTGCACCTACCGCTGGTTTCATTTAATGGACCGCGGGGTTTTTAACCGTGTGCGAAGGGGAATGTGTGATATTAGACCGACCGAGTATTCCGAGTAATGCGAGAGAGTAGGTTCAAGGTGGACGGCACATGGGCGGGAATGCATTGACGTCTCTCATGCTTTGAGAAAATCGATCTGAGCAGGAATTTTCCTTTTTGAGCTTTTGTGTGCTTCATGGATTTAATAAGGGATTTTGAGAGAAAAGAAGGGAGTGTAATTAATACATTGATTCACATGCAATTCATTATTACTTATTGTTAGTGGGTAACCAATAGACTGCGAATGTTTATGCATTTATGGCGATTTTAAATGTACCAAAATGTGTAAAGATACGCATAAATGCAAAAATACATGAGATATCGAAAATAAATTTTATAATGTTTAGAAGCTAGAAGACATTTAGTTCAGTTGCTTTTGTATTTCTATGCCCTTAAGAACAGGGATTTATACCGGTATTTACCGTAAATCCCTACTTAAGAATATGAATTTGTCTAGTAATCAAATTGCTAGAGCCATCTACATACATTCGCTATTTATTATCAAATTGTTTCATAACGTCTTTATTTGATAATACAACTAATATAACTAATAAGGAAACATAATTGATATAAATGTTATTATACTGTTATTAAACTTATTATAAATTTAACTTGTTCAGTATATAGAAAATAATTTGCTTTTTGATTCATTTTGGAAATGAAAAAAAGTTGTTGACTATAAAATTTAGTTATTATAACACATTCTGCACTGAATTAATGAAGTTACATTTTTTAGTTGCAGACACCAATGGAAAATATAACGTATGCTTCTATGGTTGCTGATTGATTGGTACCTCTATGGGATTTCCAGAATGCAAATTTCCGAAGACAACAAAGCTGAAAATCGACATCACTATGATGGTGAGTTCAGAATTATTGACCTATAACTTGTTCTGATATTTCTTTCGGCGACAATTTTTAAACACATTGTAATTATGTTATAAAAAGTATTCACCTTGGCGTTTGGAGATAAAAGTGATAAAGCCTTTAGTTTCAAGCTCAAATTTTGAGACATTAAAGAAAAAAACAGAATCTATCAAAAGTAAACCCTTTAAATTAAAAAATTTCGTAAGATGGTGTAATTAACAATGAATTCATAGCACGAAAATCCACAGAAATTTAATGTTCAGAATTTTCAAAGAATAATAGACGAAATGGAACAACCATTACCTAATTTCTTCTACAAGAATTTAAATAATGTAAAGTTAAATGTTCAACACTTGTGCAAATGAAATATCTACTACTGAAAATACAAAATGTAATTTTTAGAAACACACGCAAAATGTTCATTTTCTTTACAAAATTTCTCAATGAACTGGTTCATAATACAGTATAAATTTTTCTAAGTATTCCAAAATTTTCTAAAATTTGTCGGAAGCGAATAAGATTATAAACACAAGTTTGAGCTGCTTTTACTGACAGACTGTGAGAAATATGTTTATCTACGAAGGATTAATATAGTCTTACGTAATTTTGACATGTTATTGAGTCTGATAAAGTGCCAAATACAAAACTCGTAGAAACGATTTTTCTCGGCGCTTCCGCCAGGCGTCTCGAATAGACGATAGAAGCGTCTTCCTCGTTGGCACGACGGCGAGAGAACAAAGCTGCATCGACCCCGTCAAAAGAGGCTTTGAACCAATTTGAAGGCGGCTCGATTTTATCCGGGGCCAGGTCGGTAGGCACTGCAAGCGAAGCCGCCGCAGGAATTTAATTTAACGAGCAATTTTTCCATCGACCTCGGCAACCTAGGAGAATAAAGTTTCGGGAAGAAAAGTCTTTTCCAGAGGCATTCGTGTCGGTATCGATCCATGTCGTTTTCCCACGTGTTACTTACTCCTCGACGATCTCCTTACTTACTATTTTTCACTTCGATCTACGTGATTAATGGATCGAATCTCGTTTCATCTCCGAGGAGGGTTAATTACCGGTTTAATGACTCGAGGCTACAACTACTTACACTTCCTCAATTTACAAAACACTATTTCCACCTTATACAGGGCGGTCCACCTAAACATAGCCACCTAAATATCTTCCTCAGTTGTGTTGACATACAAAAATGTCGATTACCGTTGTAATGAAATCAAAGGACGAATACATGTAGTTGCTTCAAGCTCATTTTTTCAGAGCTTCCAAGGTTATCGATATTTTGTTTGCGTATGAGAGTATTTAGATGGCTACTTTTAACTGAACCACCCCGTATAATTCTTTTTACTTTTCTTAAGCTGCGTATACACTAGCTAACAGTTCGTGATCACTGTTCGCAGACAATGTTTGCAAGCAAAAAATTTAAGAAGGTGTATACTCAAAATAATTGAAAGTTGTAATAAAACTGAATGAAAAGTAAAAATATAGTATCAGAGTATAATAATATAAAACATAGGTGATTCTCATATAATACGATAGTTACACCCCCGCTCAAAAGTATGTGGACACGAACTATTTTTATGAAATTTGTGATATATTATGTATACTGTTGTTGTTAGACGGTAAATTCTGTTACGTACATGTATGTAATGTATTCTAGTAATATTCTATTGTTTCCAAGTAATTGTATCCAACGTATCAACTCAAAATCAATTCCAATTTTATATTATTAGTATCATCGAAAAAATAAAATTCTATTGTTTCCAAGTAGCTGTATCCAACGTATCAATCCAAAATCAGTTCCAATTTTATATTATTAGTATCATCGAAAAAAATAAAATTTTATTGTTTTCAAGTAGTTGTATACAATGTTCTAGTAATACATTACATACATGTACGTAACAGAATTTAACAATAAAAACCGTCTAACAACAGTATACAAATTTCATAAAAATGGTTAGTGTCCACATACTTTTGAGCAGGGGTGTAGTTTCTGAATTTCAAGAAATAGTTGGGAATATTATATCAGTTTGAGGAAATACTCTTTTCATTTTTTGTAAGTGTAGCTGTAATAATTACAATGATTTTGACAGGGTGGTTTGTGCAATTTGCACACCTGGTGTAACTTCTAAAATATGCCTTATATGAAAAAAATGTTGTATAGCCTTAATTATATGATTTGGTGGGGTACATTAAGTAGTGTATACACTTTTTTGTAGGTGGCTGATTTTTTCATACAGTTTTTTCATACAACGCATACTTTAGAATTTAGAAGTTATTCAAGGTTTGCAAGATACGTGGACCACCCTGTGTATTTTATAATGGATAGACGGGATGATAGGCAGGTCAAAACATATTGGAAGGGATGTCACTGTTGATAGAATAGAATAATTAAAATAACTCCGACTCCGACTTCGACTCAGGAGTCGATATGTTTTTTTTCTGACTCTGACTTGATTCCGGTGATTATAAATTACTTCCAAACTCCGACTCCGACCCCACAGCCCCCGTTTTTAGCCTTTTTCTGGATTGTGCAGTGTACAATATGTAAAAATAGAATTATACTCCAAAATGCCTAATTTTAATTGATTAAAACCTTACTTTTTATGACACCGGGAAGCGGAGGAGGAAAGGGTCGCGGGTTATTTGAATGTTATAACAGAAATCACCACTACAAAAATGTTGAAAACACACTAACTTAGAATGTTAACTGGCCTATATTCTAAGTCTTCAGAATTTCTAAATTCTAAGTCGTTCTGTACAACAACAAAATATATGCTCAGTTCCACTGGAAAGAAAATTGCAACGTCCTCCGTTTTTGTAAAAACTGAAGTAGTTTTGAAATCAGCTTAGAAGCAGGATTTGACCCCGATTTGTAAGAAGGATTTAATTGAAAATTTCATCCATAAGAGCAACGTAACTCATAGGAGGAGCCCGATAGCGCGTCGCTATCGATTTAACTCAAACCTAACCCGGTTAACTTCGTTCGAGCCCCCGATTTACTCAGAGACGTCGTTTCTTTACGGCTAGGGGAGGCAAACGAAGGGCGATAAACTCGGCATTGCGATACCCCTGGACCGTTTTGAGCACATCGTATGCGGGAGAGAGGGGAGCGATTAAAGATGCGCGTTAGCCGGTCGTCGCTCGGCCGTTTAATGGTGGAACCCGTCGTGGAATTCATTAGGCGATTGTCTAATTAAGTTAATCGACTATGGGTCGTCTTGCCGTCGTAAAAGTCTAGTCGGGCGCCTCGACGCCGCCGTTCCACGCGTTACCATCGCCAAAATTGTTACTTTACTCGCGAGTAATGATGATAGAAGCCGCAGTTGGGGATTATTTTGGTGGGAGATAAGAAGTTCATTGCGCGTTTTATTTCCTCCGGTTGTTTATAACCCTGTGATTGATAAAGTCTGGAGAAACAACGAATGTTTCGTCTTCGGAGCTATTATAGTAAATTGAGGACCTGAAATACTTACAAAAGAGACTTTGCGTTGAAGTAATTTTTATTGCATTAGGCCAACGAATTCCAACCTGGGACTCGCCAAATGTTTTTTTGGGAGGTCGCCGTCGTTATTTTTCTTTGAACGCTTATTCAGTTTAATATGATTACATTATTATAATTTATATGGATATCATGAAAACAGTAAATGTTATATCGGCGACCTGCACGCCACTTTTCGTCGCTAAATCGATTGCAAAATTCAACGCCAAATCGACATTTGGTCGATTAACAATTAATAAACAATTTCTACCTTCTCGACACGAAGGGAATGTTTTCGTTTCTCGGTTACCTCAACTTTCCAAGTAAATCTATCTCTGCGAGACTCGAATAACACAGCCTGAATGCCGAAAACGAGTTTGTCCTTCCTTCCACAATTTTTAATTCACATTCGCGAGCACACTGGAGACTCACTCGAGAAACGACTCAGTCAACAGGTCGACTCTCCGCAGTCCCAGACCTCATTCTGCAAACCATATAAAATGCAGCGGAAAAAGGAGCCAAAACGCTAGGACCTCCGAAATCATACTACCTCGTTGATCGCGCAGCAATCGAAGCTTACCAACCGCAGACATAAATCTCGCCCGATCGCTGGGTCCATTTATCACGGTTGAAACCAAGGAAGCATTCGGAGTTCCGCGCGCATAACAAAAGGTCACGAAATTTCGGAAAATAGCGCACGCAGTTTCGCCCATTACACGCAACCATGGACGACAGTCGCGATCATCTAACGCCCGCCATAAACGCGCAACAATCATTGCGATTCCGCGGGCAAATGATCCGGTTGGAAACGGCTCCATAAATCCGCGGCCCATTGAAACCGTCCGCGGGGATGGACCATTCAGGGGGTTCGAATTTAAGCGATCGTTCCTAATTATATGTCGCGTTTAATTGGAAACTTTTAATTAAAATCCGTGGAAATCGAAAATCGAGGGGAAGGGCAGCCGCGTAACGGAACCCGAGCTATTAGAGAGGGTTGAAAGGGGGAGGGATGTTGGTGGATAATAAGGGCACGCAGGGCGCGTGAGGCACAGTCGGACTAACAACAATTGTAGCAGGTTTAATTCCGCCAGCTAGGCGATTTCTTCTTTTCTTTCGATCGCGTTGTCTGTTTCGTTTTCCCCCGTTTTCCATTCGAGCCGGCCAATCGACCCCGATTACATCGACCGTGCGAATGCGGGCTTACGCGCGATATTTCGTCGCGGAAATAATCCCCGTAGCGACGAGCTCGAATCTACTCGAGCCTCTCGTTCCCTCGCCGCTCTTTGTTCACGGAATTAGCGTTACGCCGCCGCGCCGCGCCGCGGCGTATCGCGCGAAACGCATCAATCGTCGACCAGAACGACCGCGCCTCGTATAATTTGTCGACCCCCTTTTGTCGCGGTTCTTTCGCCCGCCGACGAATGGCCAAAATCCGACCACTCGCCGCGCGCCGCCCCCGGGGATAAAGGGCTTTGCGACGAGCTTTCCTCGATCTGACCTCGCGACCCGGCCAGATTTTCGGTGCCGCTGAATGAGGTCTGGTATCGACGTTCGCGTTCCCCGTGAATAGTACTTTGTGATCGTTGATGAGGCTAATTATTACTACTTGTTGGAGCCCCGTATGTGCGCGCGGCTTGATGCAACTACGATCACTACAATGTAATTTGAATGATGTCTGCGTCACCGCGAAGTCGAGTCGAGTTTACTTTAAAACCGAGGGAAAAAGTATTGATCCCCACCGTCCGTATAAATTAGGATAGACAGAAGAAGGGAAGCGGGTTACGTAAATTTCAAGCTTCGATAAAATTGTCTCGATAAAGTCTTGTAAATGTCTGCGGGTTACGTAATAACTCTGGAACGGTGGGGGGGAAAAAAACAGTGACACGCATTTTCAATCGTATGCAAGAAACCGATACCCCAATGCAACAAAACCGCATGAAATGCACCGATGTGCACGCGAATAAACCGCATCGGACTAATTTATTGGACCACGTTGCTTTGCCCTCCTCGTCATCATAGTGAATGGGATTGGGGAGAGCGCTGTATAGATCGAGGTATTTAAATGGAAGCTTCTGCGCATAGAGAATTCACCTGCAAAAAAATTGCTGCACTCTTCCGGCGGGAATATTGGGAAAAAATTATCCTGGAAATTTTAGTTATGGCGGATTGCACTTTTAAAGGTTTTTAGACATTAATAGTTTTCATTTTGAATATGTGCAATTTCTCTCATTTACAAATTTTTAAAATTTGTAAATCTCTTTTATTTTTGGTTTAGGCAAAAGTCTATAAAAATTACTACTAGCCGTAGGATGACAAAATTTGAATCGCGTCTACAGACATGAAAATAAACATTAAACTATTGACAGTTTACAAAATTACACTGTTTAATTATCATTTTTTAAGAAGTCTATAGAAGAATTAAAAAAACAAGTTTTTAAAAATATTAAGCAAAACTCGAAATAATAAGATTTTTTTTTGGCCTTCGCTTTTCCTGCCCGCGGTGTTATTACGGAAAATGGATGAGTGTTTTTCTAGGGCTAATATTTAATTATTTTCTTGTTCCTTGAAATTAGACAATAGGGTGGTACTTATTTATTAAAGAAGAATTTTTTCGCATTTTTTTATAATGTATCCTGTCAATATATTCTTCTTTAGTTACATATTAAATGTTGCTATTATCCGTAACATTAAAGAAAAAGAATGTAATTTTCTCTTCGACAAATTACAATATTTAAACACGTTCATGTAACATTAACTACAGCATTTCACTGAAAGCAGACAGACGTTAACCACTTATTGTCCAATTATCCAATAACCAATTATCTAACGTATATTAAAGAGGTATTCCCGTTAATAAATAAATAAATAAACATTAGACTATTATTACAAAATACTCTTGTAATTCAACAACTTTTAAGAGTAGACCATTCACATTTATAAGAATCTATTTTGTAAATGATAATATTGGGCTAATAAAGTCGATTTTTTAATAGGAAGATATTTCTATCGAAATTTTTTAACACTTAGACTTCTAGTGACGTACATAGTACGTTTTTATATTTTTTTAAACATTTAACTTCTGCAGCGCTGTTTTACAGTACAAAATTGTGTTTAATAATTTTTGGAAGAAGGAAAAAATTTTAAATAAACCTGATTACCCAGAAGAAATATATCTTTCATAAAGCAAAAGCATAACTTCTCTGAAATAATGTTCAAATTCTGTAAGCACTGAAAATGTAAATGCAATAGCAAAATGTAATAGTAAACAAAAATATTATTGTTGTACTTAGTTTCTTTATTAACTTCCCGATTTATAGGAAAGTTATGTAATGACCCCGAAAATCGAAAATCGATTTTTTTGCAGATATCGATTTTTTTTTCATATTTCAAGATCACTGGGGTCATTTTAGCCTATTTTGAATATATATATGTATATATATGTATATATAGGGTGTCCCATTTC
Source organism: Perdita meconis (assembly GCA_030770465.2). Classification (NCBI taxonomy): domain Eukaryota; kingdom Metazoa; phylum Arthropoda; class Insecta; order Hymenoptera; family Andrenidae; genus Perdita; species Perdita meconis. The sequence goes on from JASKOS020000004.1 coordinate 21,149,802, forward strand.
AATCCGCCACCACGGATAACTTACACTATTTATACTCTAGTTTCTGGATTGATTGAGGATTCATTAAGAATTTTTAATATAGCAGATAGCAACGCCAAACAATCCAACTGGCAGATTTATAAAAAATTTAGTGTATCACTTTACCATTTAAAATATTAATAACCTGGTAGCAACCCCTAAAAGACTACAAAATGTAATAAAATTTGAACCATGCCTGTTTTTTAGTATACAGAATAAAATAACAGGATGCCGCAGCAGTCCAAAAGTTGAATTTTAAGAACATTTCTATTATACATAATGGTTTTCAGGGAACATTAAAAACATATGTGAGTACGGAAAAAGCTCTCAAAGGAAAATATTCAATCTCGAAGCTTGTTATTAATTCTATTCTATAATATTTTCAACGGGCAAGACTGTTTGGTATTCCGTTGTTGCCGCGTATCGCTCGCGAAATCGATAGAACGGGGAAATTTAAACGACCCCGAGCAAAATTTTTCGCAAAGTCATCTCCGTCGCAGATATTTACTCTAAAGCGAGAACCGAGTCGTTGTATTGGGGTGGTTGTTATTTCGCCGCACCTGGACCCGAGTTCTTGGAAAACATTTGGTAAGCATTATCGAGGTATAACATTGTTTGTCCATGTCCTTCCCTTAGGACACGATATACAAGGGCACGGGGAGCGTGTCCTGTGAAAACAAATCTGCCGCGATTTACCTTAGTGTCCTTGTGACCGGCTCCGCGCGGCGTTGCGAATGCATCTGGTTAGCGCGGCGCAAAGCGAAAACTACGTAGGTAATATCCCTTATCAGCGTGCTTGTAGTGTTTATATAGTGATATTAACACTAATTTACGTCGCAAATAATGGTTTCATATTTAATTTACTATGCTGAAATAAGGAGGTCGCTGGAATCTTCTAGATAATATAAATATTTAATTTATGTTGATCGTTGACACTATTTATAGTTAATCGTATCAAATAATATCAAAGTTATCATCCGAATTTTCTGTATAAATATTTGAAACAAATTGTTTATAAAATTGTATTTTGTTCCACGTTTTTGAATGTTCTGTATGCTTCAAAAAAGTTGTTCACAATCGTGCATTTTTTTTCTTTAAATAACTGTTCCAATTTTAATAAAAATATAAGAAAGTTGGTGTTAATATTTATAGTTTGTTTTGACTTGGTATTCTATAAAAATGTAATTGTTTACATTTATAATAAGCTGTTAATGATTGTAATTCTAATAAATCGTATTTTGAAGAAACGTAGCAGAGTTAAAGCGGAATGATATTAATAAAAATGTATAATCCGCGAGTGATAAATTTTCTACCTGGTTTCCATCACGTCGTAAATTATAGTCGGCAATAAATTACTCACAGGAATTCGTTTTCTGAGGAATAATTTATAATATAAGCATCGAACCACGTTTTCCATTTGTATTAAATATTTTAAACACTCGTATTGGCAGCGTGCAATACATTATTCGTGGACGTTAAACATTGAATCGGGAAAAGGAAACGGCCAATTCGATTGTGAATCCCGCTAGATTAGACTTTTCACGGAACACGAGAAAAATTGAGGCTCTAAGGGGTGGTTCGTGCCGGGGTGCAAGTGCTTCTGCCTTTACCGCATGTGTTTCGTCTTTCTCATGTGCGGTCGGGGAAAATTCGCTTCCATTTCACTGTATTCCGCCGAGCAGGAATGAAACACCTGCGGGCGAATCTGTGCGAGGAAAGATCGTTTCTCTGCTTCAATTTTATTTTCAAACATTCCGGTGTAAATACTAACGAAAAAGTTTATTATAACAATTTAAATACTTCTATGTTTCGCAGAGAGATCTTTTTATTCTATCCAGCTTAATCTCGAGTCTAAAATCAAGCTTGAACTAGCTAGTCCGTGGTGCTCGCTCGCTTCGCGAGCTCGCGGGTGGAGTCCGTGTTGCTCGCTCGCTTCGCGAGCTCGCGAGTGGAGTTATTGTAGCTCGCTCGCTACACTCGCTCACGAGTAGTGATGCCTGTAGCTATTCATGTTTATTTTGTGTGTGACCCTTTACGGGCCACGCAAAGAACTTCCCGATTTGCGAGTTGTAATTTATTATTACCATTATTAATTGTCACTAATTAGAAAATTATTCGTATTCGGAGAAATTTAATAGTTTTCTACTTATCAACATTGTTGCTATATGACGTCGCATTAAACGAACATCTATATATATAGGGAGAGTGTCCCATTTTAATCCACCACTACGGACAACTTAAGAAATATGCATTGGATCAAAAAACATCCTGAATAAAAGTTTGATGGTTTGGAGGGGGACATCTGACCCTGTTAAAAAATTTCATCCCTACCCCCTGGGGTATATATGTATGTATGTGTGTGCTGTGTATATGGATATTATGTATATTCATTTGTTTTCAATATGTAGTTATTGAGTATATATATATTTATACGTGTATAAATATACTCATATATATGTATTTATCACAATTATATCATTATAATTATATATTGTAATATATATATAGGCGAAAAATCGAGATAGGCGAAAAATCGAAATTTCGCGATTACAGCGCCACCTATCGCGAATGAAAAAAAATGTTTGAAATAAAACCTACATATTTTGTGGCGTGGAATCCGAATCTGCAATAAAAAGTAGGTGGTCCTATTTAAAATTTTAAAGTAACCCCCCCCCCAGGGGGGTAGGGGTGAAATTTTTTTGACAGGATCAGATGTCCCCCTCCAAACCATCAAACTTTTGTTCGGGATGGTTTTTGATCCGATGCATATTTCTTAAGTTAGCCGTGGTGGCGGATTAAAATGGGACACCCTGTATATATACATATATATATGTGTGTGTTTGTGTGTGTGTGTTATATAAATATGTATATATATTATTTCAGTTTAGTTATTCTCTCATAAATTTATATTCTCCCATTTAGATTGCGTTATTCTGTTACGTTTTCTTAAAAAAACTAAAAAACTACTGGACCGAATTAGAACAAAATCTATTCAGCTCTAAGTTACATTGATACACATCGATTGCATCATCGACCATTTTGATCTGACTATTAGTTTTTTAGAAAACGTTAACGAAAAATTTGATCACATACGTACGTACGTACGTACGTACGTACGTACGTACGTACGTACGCACACACACACACACACACACACGAACAATTTGTTAAAAATAGTCTAAAATTACTCCAATGACCTTGAAACATGGAGATCTGTTAAAAAATCGATTTTCCATTTTAGGGGCAAATACAATAACTTCCCTATAAATCGGGAAGTTAATTAATTTTCTAAAATACAGTTAACACGGTGGTCGCTCGTTAACTGATAACTCGCCCCGCGTTAATTGTCCGCTACAAATCCCGGCACGTATTTTCAATTTTCGCCGTGCCGAAACTTTTGTATACCGTGCCGAAACGACCGCCGGCCGAAATTAATTTCACAACCGCGGCTCCGCGCCGAACGTATACTATTAATTAATACAATTAGAAAGAAAAGAAACACGGTTCAGCGGACCGATGCATAATTAATTACCGTAAATCAGCTACGCTAACGGCCAGGGAAATGATAGTAGTAATAGTTGATTTGTGATCCCCGTTAATATTGATCCCGATAATAGACGAAGCTACTCGAACGTCAATTTCCATTCGGCCGGTTAGAATTAGCCACGTTTCGCGGAACCGCGCGAAACGGATCGATCGGCGGATCGGCGGGCGAACGAGAAACGCATCGAGCCTCTCTCCCTCGGTTCGCTGCGCTTTTTCGCAAGGGAATACCGTCGGATTTATTTATACGTTGCTCGTGCAAGCTCACATGCACACTCGGAAATAGCTGTAGAGATGATACGTTGCCATAGATTATATCGAGCGCAACGGATGTCGCCCGATAAATCATTATTGCGAGGGCCAATTATGATAATTGCAACGGTGGAACCGTCGATAATGTTATTTCGATGACCGGCGATGCATTAATGCACAGGAATATCGGCGCGCCGCGTGTTTTCCGCGGTATCGTCTCCGGTTTCGTTTTTAACGCTCGACTGTTTCGCTCCACGTCCAATTTTTATCTTCACGCGTCGGTTGTTTGTTTGAACAATTCTCGAGCGCGGCGCACTGCTACCCACTAAATTCTTCGATCTCTTTTTCCGGATCACCCGGTAACGTTTCCCTCAAATTGAAATACGCCATCCGTTCGTCACGAACCCGTAACTTTGCGATTATTCAAATATTAATAGATGTAACTGTGCCTCTGCATATTCATGGCTCGAAGAGGATCTCGTCTTTCCGCGAAACTGGAAGATTGAAAAACTCATACAGCTCGAAACCGTCGCGAAAACCGAATTACGAACGATTTCGCTCAACACGTGGTGATAAAGCGCAACACTTTGAAACGGGGTTAGCAGAAATGAGTCGTGTCGTGGGAAATGCAACGAAAAGAAGGATTAGAAAGCTCGCGGTGGAAACTTCAAAGAGTAGCAAAAACGTCCCAGTTTCCCTCACGCGTCGCTTTTCATTGACCTGAATTCCCCGGGTTTTCAGCCCGGGTATCTACTGCCCTCGTCTCCTTTCCTATCACCGAGGAAACTTTTTACTGCCTATTGTGCCTTTCATGTCTTGTCATTGCTATTATCGCAGTATTTTGTTTTTGTTTCTACCCCTTTCTTGCCTTTTTTTTTCAACCCACCCGCATATCCCTTGGCAGGTATCGTCGGTGTACTAACCGAGAAACTTCTTCCCCTCGTACGTCCTTCCCTTCACCGGCACGATGTCGCATCAGCGTGACATTATTTTGCGCGCTTATCTGACGTTATATTTCACTGCTTACCCCCCGATGTTTAACGTTTTGTTAAATCGTTCGGTATTCAGGTCGCGTGACGGATTCCTTCCCCTTCTCTGTCCGCGATGGAAGCGATAAAAGTTGCGCAGGAATTTCTCCTGCCTCTCTATACGCGGCGAATCATTTGTTGCGGGGTTGAAGGAAGACGTAGAGTGGAGTTAAAAAGTTTATCACGAGTTGCGCGAGTTATTCTGGTTTTTCTGTTACCCCGAGGTTTCATCGAAACTTGCCTCTAACCGAGAGTGTAATCTTTGGAGGGGGTGAAAAGGGACGACTGTGTTTGGGGAAGTTAGATGCGTGGGGTGAAATTTTATTTTCGAAGCTTCGATTTTGTAGGGTATGGGATAATAAAATATTTTGATGGTAAAGTGAATATTTGGTCGAAGAATCTGTTGTTACACGTGGAACATTTTAAATGGAATTTTTTAATTATTGCTTCTCTTTATTTATTAATTTTTGATCAATATTATCGCTATACATACATATAGCTCGTTTATTTACCTGGAAGCAATGTTATTTGTTATTTCAGTTAATTTCTTGCTTTACTTTTAACACTTGTACTACTGCTTCTTATTCAATTTTGTATATACTTATATTATTAGTGTTAATAGGTAGTTGTCATTTCCTGGATTTTGAAATGAAAAGAGGAATTGATAAAGTTCCTGAGCATTAAATTAGGACCACCCGTGAAAAATTTAACTTTTAGGAGTATAATGTTCCGATATACAAGTTACTTTCCCATTGATTACCAAAATTATTCATATCAGATCAGGCTCATACATTCTGTTTTTTAATAACATGAGAGAAAATGACATTTTTGAAGAGTTTGATTCGAAAATCAGACTTTTATGAGGAATTTTATATTTTCTAAAAAAAATTTTGTAGACTTCTATGTACTTATGGCACCTGCACGTAAATCCTTTAACAATTGATTCTAATTTAAATACAAATTTCAGTATTTATGGCAGTAATAATAGTGTTATATTTTCTAAAATATTGCGATTGATAGATTTTTGGTAGATTTGTAATTTGTATATTAATAATAAATTACTTTTTTTAAATTCTCGTGATAAAAGTTGAACATTTTCGGTGGTTTTAATTTAATGGCCAGGAACTGTATAAATATGATTATTCAAGAAATGCAGGTGCTTAATATTGACTGAAATTTCATAAAATTATTTTTTTAGACTTCTATCTATTAATGTTTAATCATTTGTTGAAGACTGTTCTAAATAATCATTTTACAGCAGACGTTACATTAACCCTTCGTAAACCACATGGGATAAATACAATTAAAAAATGCTGTAAATCCTGCCCTTTCTGGCTCCGTTGTTATAAAAAATGTAGCATTATTTTGAATTCAGTTCATATATTTGTAGTTGAATAATATTTAAAGTGAAAGTAATACCACAAGGTTTGGAATATACATAATTCTTATTCGCCTAGTTCACGGAGGGTTAAACAAAATAAAAAAGTAAATCACATTTTAAATGCAGAAGAATAACTTGTTTAATTATGGCGCTGATTACGGAGATATCCGAGGCGAAATACGATCCGCGATGGAATTTCGCCGTCACGGTGGATCGTGGTTACCCCGAGAAGATATACGATTGTCGTATTAAAAGGTTATCGGTGTTCGACCGAAGATCTCTCCGCCACGGGAAACGCGGCTTCGTCGATGAATCTCCCTAGTCGGACGTCATTGTATCGTGTTACGCGAATTCGACGCCAAAGTGAAGGAAAATACGTTTAACAGCCCGCTGGTTGCCTCCTTTTTTTTTTTTTTCTTAAGGCACTTTCTTCGGCGGCGCTCCTCCTCCGTTTCTCCGTCACGTTTCCGTCTGGCTGCCTCTTAAAAGTAGTTTCTCGTGAAAACAGCGATTCCGATTAGAATAAACGATCGAAGTGAAATGCGCTTGCTGAAATTCCGAATATACTGCCTTTTCCCGCTGGAAATCGATCTTGAAAAAATTATCCTTAGGTATACTTTTATGCTCTGTATTCATATTTTTGGTTTGGTGGAATGGGTTTTAGAAGCTTTCAAAGACGTTGCATGGTATTGCTTGTGATGTAATTTATTTATTGCTGGCTGGGGAATTTAGTTTATAAATAAGCAGAGAAGTTATTAAATGAGGGACGGAAATAATAAAAAGCTCTTGGAGGAAAATTGTTGGCTTGATCGGATTTTATCGGACTCTTTAATCCCTTAACGAGTAAGCTCGCGTTAACTCAACGTGCGCTTTAGTTTTTTTTAAAATCACTGTAAATTGTTGTTGGATAAAAATGACGAAGTATTGATTCTTTATCAGGTCGCTGGGAAATACTACCGTGTTCTAAAAAGTTAATAAAAAGAATCTTCAGTATTTAGTTTCTTAGATTTAGAATAATAGAAACAAACAGAAACAGAATACAAACAGAATACAAAATAGAAACAGAATAATAGAAACAAAAACTAATTAGGACCTGATTCATTAAAGTTATACTGTATTCTTCACAATTATCAGTTGTAGTTTATTTCTTCTCATTTCTATAACAAAAAAAAAAAAAAAAAAAAGAATTCGTCGGTCTCGTAACAATTATTTAAAGAAAAACAGTCCCTTCCTCCATTTCACACTGGTAGCTAAAAGCGAGAAACTGCAGTTGGTTTTTCTCAACGCACATTAAATCCACTTCACCCTTGCGTTTCTCCTCCCCAATGCAAAGCACCAAACCGCATAGAAACTCTGTCACCCGGCATATCGGCTCCACCTTCCAATAAAAATATCAAGCACACAGAGTGGCTAAATAACGTTCATCGAATTGCGTTTGAAGTCGTGCGTGGCATGGGGTGAAAGGCACGAGTGTCGCGAGGAATAGGGGTTGCGGGGATGGGAACGGGGCTGGGAATCGAGTTAAACCTTAATCAGGCATAAATGGTGGCGTAAACGTAACTTTTAACGGGCCAATAAAAAGGAGGAAATGAAAATCGTCGGGCGAGCGCGTGCAAGCATCGCTTGCCCGATAATAATGCTGGCGCGATGCGCGGAACGTTTCACTGGGACTACCCAGGGTTTATCGTCGCCGGCCCACGAAAACGTCGGTGACGCGGACGAATTTATCGATGCTACACGCCGATTAGAATTGTGCGGGCTCGGTCGACCGCGATTCACTTTTGCTTTTCGAAAATTCCCTGCCTCCATCGTTGACCCAGCTTTTCGGAGCTGAGCGCCGGTCGCTGGACCGAGGAACTGAGTATTCCATGACTATCGTAATGACTATCGTGCAATCAGGTGTTCGCGATTGTTGAGAGTAGTTTGGATCGAATGGACAGGTTTATCTTAAGTAACAGAAATAATGGAAAGCAATTTTGACTGCTCAGACAAATACATTGAAATTGTTTTAAGACCTGCAGTAATTTTTATTTTGAGTGAAGTTATCTTTCATCTATTTTTTAATTCTCTTGTAGTACTCCTTCTTGTTTCAATAGTCGTTCATTAGAAACTTTTGTAAGGATTATTTGACCTCCACTGTATTGCATACCTTGACAACAAAGACCAACCGTGAAACACATCGTATCAGACTGTAGGACGTAGGACCTCAGAAGAAACCAGAAACCAACTTCAAGTTTCTAACAGCATCAAAGAAATACTCAGAATGGAAGAAACCATCAAGAAAGCAATCGAATTTACATACAGACTGAGCCTTTTCTTTGAAATATAAGCCAATCACTGACCATGGTCGTTAATAACCAAGAAGCTGATACGACCTTAAACCCTTAATAATTAAAGAAGAAAGATTATTTGATGACGTGAAAGTCTTAATTGTAATAATTGAAATTGAATAAGTAATTAATTGTATTTCTCTATGAGTGATGATAGGTATTCGATTTCTTAAAATAAATTGTTGCTGTCGATGAGAAACTTCAGTGGAAAGAGAAAATGAATTTTATTCTTCTTACTATTATTATTAAAAAAAATTAATCGTACTCTGTGTAAATTTATCGACGTAACTGATGCACAACATGGCAGGGTTGTTGTTCTTCCTTTGAATTTTCGTTGGATATTTTTCATCCAAACTTTTTTCATTATTTGGACGTGTGGAATCCATCTCGAAAAATGTTCAATATTCCTGCTAACACGCTTTCATATCGGAAAACGTAAAATTAAAATTTCGGCTGTGTGTGTACAGTTTACATAGCATCCTGACAAATTACAAAATTGATTTCGTGGAATACGGAACAAGACACCAAAAAATTGGCAGCATTTTCTCCTCTCGCCTCTGTATCAGAAATAATTTCTTTCTTATAAAATGCAATTCTTTAACAATATCTTGTAGGTCTAATCCTATTAACTATTCGAATAATTAATTGAACCAGCTTTGCTAGGATTTGATAGTTTAAAGTTAGTATCCTCTGGATTACCGCCTCAGAACGGTGGCCAATTCGAAGGTTAGTCAGTATCTGTTAAAGTCGAGAGCCGGCGGATCGAAAAGCAGAGTGATCGACTGTCTGACTATCAGACAGAGGGGACCGATCGATCTTTCGGCGTCGCCGCTTTGCAAGTCGGGAACGCCGAGAGGGGATCGGAAAATACCGATGAATGTCGGATGGAATACTACGAGCTTCAAATATTCAGGTACGGTTATGATTTAGAGCTGTTTGCTGATTGATTTTTATTCCTTCTTGGAATCTTCGCGTGCAATACCTCCACCGTTTCATGGCCATCGATATTAAAGGCAGATACGCGCGAAATTGCTATAGACATCAGGCTACAAACAAAAACGGAAAATATAACAATTTAAGCTATCTTTCGTGATAACACTTTTAATAATTAAAACATACATAGTATCTATTCTGTCAATATTATTAACCCTTACTCCGTAAATGCTTTTACAGTTACCTCAAACCGTAAACCAGAGTCACTTATTCGCGATACGTGTTTGAGTGAATAATCCTAGAAAATTCACACATCATCCTTAAACCTTCTAAACTGAGTTTAGAATATAAAAATTAAGCCAATAGTTCGTTTATCTACATTATTATTGCAAATATAGAATGTGAAGAAACACACTTTTTCGCATTACGGAACAAGTGTTAATATTAACCCTGCTATTTTATTTTTTTGAATAAGAGATTCAATTTTAAAAGAAATATAAGAAAGTTAGTGTTAACATCTACAGTTTGTTGTGCCTTCACATTCTATCAAAATTTCATCGTCCACATTTGTAATTATGTGCTAATAATTAAAGTTCTAATCAAGCAGATTTTTAAAAAGTACGTATCAGGGTTAGCATATTTTTTTATTTCGTAAATGATACATTTTACCAAGAAAGTAACAGCAAAATTTTACCATTTGTAAGAAAAAGATTATATAGCTGATTTTGTATGGAACAAAAATTGATAAAAAAATATCTTGTACCTATTTTCTGAACACGGATTACATTTTTTGTAGTAATATTGCACTAATATCAACATTTCTTCCATTAGTATTTAAAGAGTATCCTCCTTAATTAACTGTCAATAAACAGGAACTTTAAACACTTTTTTTTGAAACTGCGGAAGTTCTAAAACCAAAAATTATACATCGATTTTCAAAACTCTTGTGGAATTTTATTCATAACCGAATTCTCTATGGAATCATCTATCATTATAACTTTTCGGCTTATCTTTTTTCTGTTATAATCATTTTTCTGCATACAAATACCTATTTTCTTCGTAGTTTGTAATTTAAACATTTATTATAACATGACATTTCAATAATTTGTCACGAACGTAGATGATTCCATACTAGTTTCTTTTACATAAAATCTTCAAAATGATCTTTTAAAATAATTCGATGGATTACCTTTAACTGAAAACGAATATCCATAAAAATACTTACTTTTTAGCAATATCCAATTTTTGAATAAAAATCTGCGTTTCTTTTTCAAACAAAAAGCTCGCTAATCCAAGATCCCCGACGTCAGCTATTTATAGGTTGAAATCAATACAGCTTCATTCGACTGTTTTATAAATCCCGGTCGTGTCCGTCGTGAATGCATTAAATACATTCTCTCCGGTTCGGCGGTCGGCGCAAGTTGTCGAGGCCGTTTCTTGATTCAATGGAAACTCGAAGTTTGGAAGGACGAGTGGACGCGATCGCGAGGCGCGTATCCTCCCGGACGGAGGAAAGTTTATCGGGTCATGAAGTGTGACTGGTAAATGAAACGAATAGAAAGGCGACGCGGCTGGCTCGCAGATAGCTGGCAGCGGATACAGCAGATAAGAAAAAAGTTGGAAGCGAGATATAAGTTTGGTGGAGATATAGGGGGCGGCGCTGTAAAGCGTGGCGGTATTACCGGGGGCATTCCGGTATCTGGGCAGGAGGGAAGCTCGAGGGAAAAACACAGAGGGTCATGCAGACAGATAGCACATTTTTTATTCCGGGCTCAAGCTGCACCGGCAAGAACTGATGGACCGTGGATTCGAACGATAGTTGATTGTAGCCCTGCGCATCCGGATGAAAATAAATCGTGGCCCTCTCTCTCTTCGCGATGGAACTTTCGCGCGTCAGGAGAAAATCCTTCGACGATATTCGAAGTGATATAGCTATTGCTTGTTGTAATTCGTCGATGGATTTTGTCTGTTTTCTATTTTCTACTTTATCCATGATTGCGATCTTCTTTCTCTCCGGTAGCGTAGAATAATTGATATACTTTTTTTATTAACGCAGGATTTTTTATTAATATAAAAATCTTCTAAAATAGAAATGTTGGATGATTGCGGAAATACGTGAACTGCGATTCTGATGTTCTCTAATTTCTGTTCCAAAATGCTTAGTAATTCTTTTGGAAACATATCTACTCGTAGATGATTGATATGTATTCTTTGATCTTTAGAAAGTTTTAATTATTTGGAATCTTTTACCCGAAAAATATTTTCTCTTTATAACGTTTCTATTTATGCAATATCTTCATCAGTGGTTATCTTATCACGCAAAACGGTAAGACACGAAGCCGTTATCTCAATGGTATACTTTAAAGTTCAGAAAGAAGGTTTCAAGGTGAAATTATCCGGGCACGAAATCAAAGTATTTCAAGACCGCCCCCGACTCGTACATTTCTGATTACGTGGGCCTGTGTAAACGTCGCAGTATGGCGGTTTACATGAATGCAAGCGTCAAAGATCTTTGAGAACTGTTGATATTACGGATGTTCCGAGTCTAATCGAGCTACTAGTTCAGACGTATGTTAAACATGCGGTCATTTACCAGCGTTATCATTAAGTCATACGAACAGCGAGTTTGGCAAAGTTCTATCACGTGGTATTAAAATATATGCAATACACGGGGTTATCCGTAATCACAAACATGAATCTTGAAATTCACATTTCACGCTATGTTTTAATAACAGTGAGGAAATACTTTTTAAAATAGATAAAATAGTAAAATTATAGAGCACAAAATGGATGTAAATGCATGTAGAACTTGTGCAAAGATCATAATCACAAGGTTGTTGTTAATAGTTATAAGTCGATGACATTCGATTAATAATAATTAGACTGCTGATGTTTATGCAAATTTATATTTTCAGTATTTCATGCGTTTTCGTACAGGGTGATCCTCTCGCTAGGGGACACAAAGTAATTGTCGCGGTCTAAACATCGCAGCGGTATCGTTGTTACTGAACAGAACCAAACCCTTGGTCATCGACTTTTTAATTGCCCAGGTTTGGGCCTTTTCAGTGACGACGTTACCGCTGCGATCCTTTAGGAAAAGAGCCTTCCTTTGTCTCCCCTAGCGAGAGGATCACCCTGTATCTTTATATCTGTGACTGTAAGGAAAAACGGCACAAGTCACATTTTCAAAAAAATTGAGTTTGTGTCTAGAAAGCAGTATTTATATTATTATCACAGAAAAAGTCTATGAAATTAATTTTTATCCTTCGAAAACGAAGTTTTAACAAATTTCAAGTCTATAGTACAATATTGGTGATCAAAACTTCCAACGCGAATATCTCGAGAAATGAAAACATATGACATGCAGCATTTTACCTTATAACCGCAGATATATTTTGGGAAATTTAAAATCGCTATAAATGCATAAGCATCCGTAGTCTGCTAATAATAAAAATGCATGTGGTTAGAGGTGATCCAACTAATTTAATTTATCGGCAGCTTACGATTTCCGCACAGTACGTAAAGTATAAATTATGCTTGTCTGATCACAGACAGGGGCATCTCTACTTAACTACAAAATCAAGGAACTGGCTCTGCCAAGGGACATCACTCAATTGTAATACACTGATTTTCATGCACTTTTCATATAATGTAGTACTAGAAAATATATTGGACGTGTTGTTTTGCATCGGCGGTAATTCATTCCGAAAGAATTAAAGCAGCCCCTAAAATTGGAATGGAACACCGTGCTATATCTCGAAAACTATTATTTCTAGAAAAAAAGTTTAAATGCAAAATTTATTTATTTTTCAATGTTGAAATTTGTTGCGAAAATTGGTTTTTCAAAAAAATTAAAAAAGGTGTTTTCCATTCCAACTTTATGGGAGGCTTAACTCCTTCAAAGTGAATTACCGCTGATACAAAAAAACACGTGTCAACTATTTTTTCGAGTACTATGATATATCAAGAGCGCATCAAAATCGACTTATTACAATTGAGTGATGTCCTTTCTTAGATACCTTTCTTATCCATGTTATAACTTCACGCTAACAGCTGGGATATATTGTATAAATTCCTTCGAGGAATGAAACCTAGTTTACATTGTATTATACAGTGTGTCTAAAATATAAACATCAAATCTCCAAGAGTTTTCAGAGATGTGCATGTTTAATTTAAAATCATGTATTATAAAACTCCCGCAGTAATTCAAGCATTACATCAAGCACAAACCACTCTAATTCGACCCAGACAGCACTCTGATCCATATGGTGCACTGCAGCTACAATTAAGTTTTCCTCATTTTTTATATCTTTTTTCCCCAATTTCCCTAAAATGTATCAAAAACGAAAAAAATCTCCACAGAACTGTTTCCTTAGTTTATCGATCCCCTACATGACCTCAAAGTTCTGACGTTTAATTCGAAAACACCTTGCCCTAAAACAGAAGTAGAAACCCTCCGTCCACAATTAGACGAGCGGAACAAAAGTAAAACACACGAGACCCTGATAAAATTTTCAAACTTCCTTTCTCCAGAGTCTCGATGTACAAAGAATGTGTACGAAACTTTCATCTCACTGTGACACGAAAAATCTCTATCTTCAAACCCTTATAAAATATTTTCTCTTAATTTCGCCGCAGAATCCTGAGTCACCCGAAAGGTGAACTCGCATAAACATCCTCGGGTTCGCTTGTAGTTAAGTGTCTCGTAGCGTAGAAAATCCGGTGCCACCGCAGTTGCGACGATTCTGACTGCATCGTGAGTCTCTCCACGGCGGAGCGAGGGAGAGAGCAAGAGATGGATGTCCAGGAAAGAGGTTCAACGCGCGGTTTCGGGCACCGTCGCTCTCCGCTGTCCGTTCTAATACTCTTTGTAGTCGATGGGGCACCCCCCGCCGGTTCAAAGGCGTGTGCGCGTCGCTTAAAACTTGCGCCGGACAAAGTCTGCAACTCGGATTTGAAGGCAGGACACGAGGTCGAACCAGAGAGGGAGCTTGCGGTGTCCCCGTGCCCGCGGTCGTTCCTCTTTAATTCGGGACGAAGCCTCTCGTCTTTGAAGTAGCCCCGTCTACTAACCGGGCGCAAGTAATCAGCCGTACAACCCCCTTGCCCCCTTACTCGCGTGTCTCCCCGATGCCCCGTGTACGATTCCTGTTTTGCCCTCGAATCCTTCCTTCCTCCGGCCGGAAACTTTTCTCCCGCAAGCTGGAAAAAGCTCCGGCCAACCGGCGGAACGAGGATGGAGAGAGAGAGAGAGAGGAGAGGCAGTGAACCGAGCCGAAGGAAACGGTCGCAGCTGGCGGCGTTAATGCCCCCGTCGTTCTTCCGTCTTGGGATTTTCCGCTTGTAACGAGATTAAATCGGGACCGTCGAGTCCTGGACAGGCTCTGGGACTCGCGGTTTTTCTATCGTACGATATTAATGGTTTCGATGCTACGGACGTTCCGCCAAATTATTGGCTCCGATCCTGACGCGAGCCTCGCCGAGGCGACCTCCGCGATCCTTGGACCTCGATAGCGCCCCGGCTACGTGTTTTGGGTTCTTTCGGGATGTGGGCGAACGTGGGCGGGCTCTTTGATCGATGAGAATTGGGGTGCATTTGTGACTGAGTTTCTTTTTGTCCTTGATGGGAATCCTCGTTAAGCCACTGCGGAAGGTTGGATAGGAGAGACCTCGGTCGCAGTATGTGCGCAATTGGCGAAGGAGTCTTCCCTGAGTGGAATCGGAAAATTGCGGTTTACCGAATGGGTTGACATGGCAGATTCATTCTGTGGACTGTATATAGGCGGTAGTTGACTGGAAACACTGAAAACGGTTTGTAAACGTTTTAGCGAAAATTTAATAATAATAATAATAATACTTTATTTAACGGGTCAAACAACCCTTTGGTACAATAGATTATTACATATACAAATAGCAATCTAGACAGTTATATTTAAATTTACACAATCAAAAGAAAGATTTGGAGTTAAAGGAAATGAGTTACCTTACAATTATATTTTTTTTTATATTTAGAAGTTTAACGTTTTTTTTTATTTAGAAAAAGAATTCATTATTATAAAAATATCACAAAAACAGAAGCATAATGGCTAGACTATGTATTTTTATACAGTTACAAGTTTAAATTTTCAAGAATCTATGAGGCTGTTGCACAAACGCCAAAATATACCAAATAGTAAAAATATAATACCAGTTGGAATATTTGGAAAATAAGGCACGGCATTATTCAAGTTTTACTTCTTGATTTCTTTTTGTAAACATTTGACTTTGCATAAAAATCCGCAGTTTAATTATGACGAACATTATAATGTCATAAGAACATTTTTTTGGAACATCTGCTGACTGAATTCTTTTCTCAACTAGCATTTTGCTTTGTTCCTTTTTTTTTTATCTTGACAATAAGCAATAGTTTTGTATTTGGTACTTTATGTTAAACTGCTCCAATATGTTCATATGTGTATATACAGTTTTTATAAGATTGCAGCTTACATTTCAAAAATCAATAATGTTTTAGAATAATACTATTTGTTGCATTTATCCAAACATTTTTTTCAGGGAGAATAAAGTTCTACATCTAAGTATTTAATTATTCTATTTTTTACTATTTACTATTTACTATTTATAAAGTACAAAAAAAGTACAGTAGAACCTCGATTATCCGTATCATAATTATCCCTAATTTATATTTCTATTTAACAACATTTCAAGCATTTCTCGAATCAAACGATTCCATAATCCAATACAGATTTGAATAAGTCTTCCAAAAATTTGTTTTCGAAAATCTCGAAAGTCTAGAAAAGTAAATAATTAGTCTTCGAATTTCGGTCACAAAATACGAAAAACTGTGCTTGGCTGTAAATGGCTATAAAATTACAAGGGTTGAAATGACTTCTAAATCCCGAAATAGTGCATTGCAAGCGAGAATCTCGGCGTAACCATCCGCACATCCTCGCAGCAAGCGGAAATGCCAGGCAAACAAGTTACAGCCTCTCCAATCCCAAACTTCGACACGCTTTAGAAGCACATCCACCCCCGGTGACCGTCAACAGAGGGGGAGCTCGCCCCGGAGGCGGTATGACGCGCGAGAAAAAACAAAGCCAGCAATCGTTCGGTGTCACCCTCCTCGGTTCCCGCATCCTTCAAGCGTTTCCCCGGGTCCCGCACGTCAGAAGTTGGCTTCCTCGAAGCCGCTCCTTCTCCCGCTGTTCATCGATCTTTCGACCCCCTGAATCAGGGCCGGTCTCTCGGGAGCAATTCTGACCTTTAGCGTCCGCGAACGACGACGACGGCGTCGGCGGCGGCGAAGTCGTCCGTGGGAGAAACGGCCAGGGCGACGGCCGCGACGGTGGGAAAAGAGAACGAAAGGGGTTGCGTCGAGCGGTGTTCCACTTTAATTTGAAACATCGTGTCGCACTCGTGCAACCACTCGAGCAAGTCTCGTGTCTATACCAGCGCGGTCCGAGCTCGAGGAGGGCCTCGACTCTGCGCCGATGGCGGCCACTTGTCTGATAGAACTGTGACCTTTTCCACTCGCGTGTCTCTCCTCGTCCCTTCTCCGCCGCTACGGCTTTGCCCCCGCCGCGGGGATTCGTGGATCCGCGGCGACGCGGAATTCCTTCGTTTCACTCCGTTGGCGAAGTTTTCGTAGCTAATTGCTGGCCACCTTTTTGCTCCTGGCTTCGCGGTGAATGGGGGACGAGGAATTGGGTCGGATCGCGGATTCGCGCCCGGTTTCGTGACTGTAATTGAATGTATCCGCCATGAAATTAAGAGTGTCATCGGCTTAGTGTCTTTTCAATTTGACGGGATAGATTTTTTTTTTTGCGATGATTCGTATTGAGAAAATGAAAAAATGGGATTAGATCGCGAATGAGTTAGAACATGATTTTGTAGGAGCATATAAAATGCTACTCATTTTCTATACAATTTATTTCTGCAGCTTTCTGTCACATTTAGTAACACGTTGGTTCACCTTTTTTATTATGTTTGTATTAAAGCAATTTTCCGTTATAGGAATTTTATAATGTTCGGGATTAATGAAAATGAAGTGGAACAAAGTCAGATAATTGTAGCAGATGAAGTAGAATATTACAATGAAGTTGTCGTTGCACTTTTTTGTATATTTGTCTGGTTGAATGGTTAAAGCTCATAATAAGGCATTTTATACAGTTCAATTTTTCCAGAAAAAAAAACATTTTTTACCTCAGTGATTGGTTCATCTAAAAGTTAACAGCTTTTGCGTGGTTTTAACAAAAAATTACACATTAAAATGGGATTAAGCAAATTTTCCTCCGTTAATTTGTGCAGAACTCGATCAATATATTTATCAAAAACTGCTTACTTTTACTTTGCGGTTTTGCTAAATCCTTGCTTTTATTTTTAAGGATAATTAATGATAGACGAGTTAGGACTTAGAATGAAAATTCTCCTCCAATAAAATGCAAGATCTGAGAAATATTCCATTTCATGATTACTACATCCTCTCATATCACTTTTCTGAATGCATTTCGTTTATGCATTTATGACGATTTTAAATGTGCTAAAATGCATCGGGAGTTGCATAAATGTAAAAAGGCATGAAATATCGAATATAAAATACATTTTATAACACTTAGAAGATAAAAGACACTTTTATTTAAGTTGGTTTTCATTTTCTATGCCTTTAAAAATATACATTTGCATAAACATTCGCAGTGTCTATTAATGACACTATATCGAGAATTGAGATGCATTTTTCTCTTCTTTTATAGTATCGCTAACTACAAACCTATTGCTGTTTAAAATACACTATATAAATATTCGGTTTTATTTATAAGCATTTTGGAACTTATATAGAACCTAAAAAATAAAAGTTATAGAACTTATTTAGAAGCTGAAATATTTAATATACAGGATGTGAGATTCTAGACGCAAAAATAAGACGAAATTGAAGAATACCAAAATTTTGGCAAGGCCTCTGCTCGTTATAAACGTTTAAAGTTTTGACAAAATATGCCTGGAAGTCGGCAAGCCGCCTTGTACCGTTGCCTGGTTTTCTGCTAGTCCTAGCATCTGGCCCCGATTTGAGCAGCGGTGGTTATACCCAGTGTGACAAAACTTGAAATCAACTGATTAAAATGAGTGATTACTTCTTTGGGTATAACCATCACTGTTTGAATCGTCGAACTTTAAGCGCTTATAAGTAAGAAATGAAAGCCTTACCGCAATTTTGGTATTCTTCATTTTCGTCTTACTTTAGCGTCTAAAATCATCCCTTACATTTTCTCCCACCTGTAGCCGAACACCCTGTATATAAGAACCGTAACCTAAACTGATATAATCTAAAATTTAGGTTCTTCATTATAGTTATTTATAATAAATGTTCTTCGCAACTGTTTCGATTAAAACTTTTATCTAACAGTTTGAAACAGTTATTTTCGGAATCGTTTTATACCCTGTTTAACCCTCCGTGATCATTCTGGGTCTTTTAAGGCACGAGCAAATATAGACTTTTCTTACAATTTCATTGCTATTAGAAAATCTTTTAACATTCAAATTTGAGTACTATTGGATCAAATAGTAGAGATCCTAGAAAGTGTCTCTGAATTTTTTCAGATTTTTTGGAAGCTTATAAGATACAAAAAAATGGTTCTAGGCATAAAATCTAGGGGGATGACGGAAGCAGTAAAAATAAGGGGGGGTCACGAAGGGTTAAAGATACTAGACATAAATTCCTCACAAAGGAACCTCTTATTTATTCAAGAAGTACCTAAAGCAAGATTCTCAAATACAGTTTAGTATTTTTGTAACACGTCCAATAGGCAAGAAAAAATGCACACTTCGAGGAAAGCAGCGCGTCGTCGTTACACCCTCGGACTCCCACTTAAGAACAATTATTACATCAATTAAAATTTTTCCAATTACTCGCGCGTAACTTTCGAAACTAAACTCATTATACCATAATAAACTGCGCCGCGATTTCGATTAAAGCCTCGCATTCGGAGCTCCAATCCGGCACGGCGCACGTCGCGTCCCCCGGTATTTCGATTCAAAGCCCTCCGTGCCGTAATTCGAAAATAGTCCGCAGTAGTTCGCGCAAAATGGCATCGCGAAGGGTTTAATTCATCGCGGAAACTTTCGGAGCCGGGTCCAACTTCTCGCCCGGAGGAGGCTGCAGCGAATGAATTGCAAATGAGCCTGAAAAAATGTCATTCACGAGCGAGTTGTCTTAATTATTTATATATACGGTTGATGTGGGGGGGGGGGGGAGAGGGAGAGTGGGAGTAGGGGGAGGGGGTTATAGAAGGGGTGGGAAATGTTCCATTAAACCAGACAGGCCTAGAAGCCCGAGCGTTATTCGACGGAGCATCTCCCGAGCAAGGCTCGAACTCAATTCACTCGGAATTCAAATTACGGCGTGCACCGTCGAAGACTCGACTCCTCCTCTTCCGTTACGTCCTTCCTACCCTCTACTGCATCCCTCTCTTCCCTGTCACCCCACCCGCGGTCCTTCTTCGACCCCCTTTATTTTCCTTCTCCTGCGCCGCTGCTCATTCCTGCGTGCGTCTGCGTCGGAATGCGTTGCAGCCGGGCGTCGATGCGCTTATGCAGTCTGGGAACAAAAGTGAGCGGACAGTAGCCCCATGTATAGGGTGATTCCAGAATGGTGTCGCCACTTTTCTTAGGGCGGTTTACAATTTCATAAAGAAGAACTTCGATTCTTCGCAAAGAGGAAAAATATGTTTCGTAACACTTTCGAGTTTTTGAGAGTAGAATAAAATTTGGAACATATCTTTTCCTTTCGAATTTTTAGAACTGCATGGAATTGTTTTTAGGACTTTCTCGGGAAATATAGAAAGTGGGACATGTGGTAGGAAACTTTGATATTTATGGACTTAGGTACCTAAAATAAAAAGTTTTGATATTTTGTCTCGTTGTGCCAAATCTCAATGAACAAATCTAACGAAATTATTTTACTTTGTTATCTACTCGAGTTTCACTTGGACTAAACTGTAAAATAAATGAGTTTAGGGAACTTCAGTGATAATTTTGTGGATTATGGCAATTTTGGAATATTAATTTGAAAATGACTTTTTGTTCTTATCGTTACAAAGTGAAGTATATACAATAGAACATCAGTAACATTAATATTAATTTCATAGTAATCCGTACTATTGACAGTTATGGTGATTCATTTTTGCTTCAAATCTAGACTTCAACACTCTCCATTAAAAATTAATCCACTTTACTTCTTTTACATTTAAAACTATTAACTTTAGTCAAAAGTTTAGTCAATTTCCAAAATATTAATAACGTTTCTTCTTATGATGAAAACCACTCAGAAGTATTGATCTTTTGTCATAAACTTGTTTGTTGGAATGAAAATTTTCCCATAAGAATACATGGTAAATTGAAGGTTAAATAATTTAAAACCTACCTATTTTTACTACTGCATAAAGATTCATTTCTTCAGTTTTCAAACATTTTCGCTTATTTTCTGTGTTACTGAAGTTCATCCTTAATAGACAATAAAAATGAAAATCTTCCGAAAATTGTAAAATGGATAAGTAAATCAATTTCGTTTGGAAATAATAGATTCCGGGTATGTGGTATTGACAAAAACAGGAAAATAATATTTGCTCCGATATCAGTTTTAAAGTATTGCTCGCACGTGCAGTACGTTTGATTGTACCCCGCGATCCTATGCCCGTTTATATATTTTTCGAACAAACACTAGTCACGATTTCGTGTTCATCCTTCCAATAACTCCGACGGTGGTCTTTTATATCGAGGCTGCTGTATAGCCCGCAGCTAGTGGAGCGAAAGCTATTGGGGCAAGCGATGAAGTCGAAGGAATCGATGTCTGTTTGGACAATGGTAATTGCACATTCCATGCAAGTTACCCGGAGTATGGATATTACGAAAATTTACAGACACGTACTGCCAAAATGATTATTAATAATACCTGCATACTTTGATAAAAATAAAATACAACTTCTGATGGATCTTCATTCTAACAAGGGGACGCTGTTAAATGCATTCCGCAGTTTTTAACAAATATTTTTTACATGTACGGAAAGAAGTACAAAGTCCTCTCCAAAACTTATAAGGCTTACTTCCTCTCAGGTTTCGAGATATAAATTTGTGGTTATAAAGCAAAACGCCTCATGTCACGTATTTTTGAGATTAAAGCGTTGATCACCAATACTGTACTATGGTCTTGCATTTTATTTAAACCTCGTTTTGGAAGGAACAATTTATTTCATAGACTTTTTCCAGGATAATAATATGAATTCTGCTTTCTAGATTTGAGTTAAGGCGCAAACTCAATTTTTTTGAAAATGTGACGTCGTTCTTCCTCCAAGCTGCAGAAATGGTAAAAAATGTAGTGTAACTTCTGCTTACATTCCAGTATTATTAGCAAAAAAATAATATAGTCATGAAGTGCAATGAATATTATTACTGTTGAACTATTATTGGGCAAAAGAGTTGTTTGATTCTTAAGCAAAAACGTTCAGCTTTTTAGCAATTTATTTTTCAAAAATGTGGTAGAGGTACTCCTTGCAATTTTCTGGGGTTGTTTCGAACACCTTTCCCTATACAGTGACTCATAAGTTTGTTCACATAAACTTCAAATGTCAATTAAACGTGAAATTCACAGTATTAATTTTCTTCTTTACTTTCAACTTTTTCTAATTTCCGTGGTTAATTGTTGTTCAGTTTCCATGGCTATTATTATGTAAAACGAACATAATTTTCAGAATTTAAACAAATTCAATATAGTCTTCAGTCTTCATGAACAAATTCGTGAATCTAAAAGCAGAGTTAATAATTTTCCAGAAACAGTCAAAAGGTGCAAAATGTTCAACGGCGAGTAAATTAATTTCAATGCTATGAAACCAGCTTACGGCTTAAGGCAACGAATTCGGTGCATGTAGATTTCAGTTAGATGCAGTCAAATCCGTACATGTAGACCCCAATTTGATGTGCAAAATCCGTACATGTAGATCTCGGTTCGGTGCAGGTATTAGTAGAAATAGGATTATTAGAGTATTAGTAAATTCCTTGAGAAAGAAACGATTTATGGAAGAATTATTCTGCACCTTTTTATTCTATACATTGTAAAGCATTCTATTTTTAAAAATTTGACTATTTGATGCAATCTGGGATTCAATATTATGTGTACAGCTCGTGGCTGTTAAATTAAGACCACCGAAAATGTTAAATTTTGATCACGAGAAATATTATTGTCAGATTGGAAATATTGAATGAACTTGAATAACAAAGGTAATTTACTATTAATACATTATATACTATTAATACATTATATAAAATCCTATCAATCGTCATATTTCAGAAAATACAACAGAATTATTAATGCCATAAATATTAAATTGTTCATCAGTCGACGTCAGGAAATCATTGGACATTCATATTAAAATTAGAATCAGTTGTTAGAGGATTTATATCCAGGCGCCATACCTGCATAGAAGTCTATATAATTGTTTCAAAAAATATAAAATTCTTCATAAAAGTCTGATTGTTTAATCGAACTCCGGAAACATTTAATTTTCTCTCGTTTATCCTTCATCCACAGATGAAAGACATAATTTATAAAAGTGATTTGATATTAATAATTCGAGCAGCTAATGGAAAATTTATAACTTGTATCGGAATATTATAGTCCTAAAAGTGAAATTTTTCGCTTGTGATCTCAATTTAATGGCCAGAGACGCATTAGTATTTTAATGCATTAGTTTTCAGAAAATTTTGTCCTAACACTAACTGCACTATTTTTTTGTATTTATAATATTATCGTCACTATCCAGACATTATCGCTATAAAAGGGAGACAAATGAAAATATTTATTGCATTCTGTGTAATAATATTATACACTGTATAAATGTCAATATTTAATTGGCATCCGTCAACCCAGAATATAAAGCATTCGCATTGTTCACCTACTTATCACACGAGTATTCCGTAACTACCAATGCAGCTCGTTAAATATGCTATAACATTATACAATTATTTTAAAGGCAGATAGAGTGGATTATCTTCCTCTTAGAATCCAATATAACAGAATACATGAATATTATAATTTGTGCATAGTCAGACTATATGTATATAGGATGACCATATACAAAGGGTCATTTTGAAGTTATGTAACTGCTTAGAATCTGAAACTTATCTACATCTAGACTAAATCGAATCAGTTCATGAAATTCGTCACAGCTTCATCGATTTTAGCAATACGACAATGAAATTCCGAGAGCATACACATAAAATAATGAGCAATTGAATTATACGTTTCGCGCAAAGAGGTCCTGAGTGTCCTGAGGTCGTTGCTGCATGCAACGGTAGAATTGCATTATAAATTGTTATCTATCCTGTCCGCGGCACACAGCATCGTTAAGAATGATTTACAACATCCTTTTTTACATACCCCGGGGAGCGCAATCAACGGGTTCCGCGGAATCGGAATTTGTTGGAACGCGGGCGGTCGGAAAATTCCCTATCGAAACTGGGTGCGACGTTTACTATGCCCGCAATAAAGTTTTAATCGACGATGATAATTTATGGGTTCGCCAAGGTGGCTCGGCCGAAAGAAGATCGGAAAGGGAGCGTGCTCGACGAGAAATTCGAGGGTCGATAATTCACAAGCGGAGTTCGTTTACGAGAAGTCGTCCATTAACCGCGGGGTAGTGCTTTTAATGTAAAGTGGGTAAAGTCGTAAAGCTCAAGCTCCATACGTAGATCAAGCGCTCCTCTCCTCCGCTTCGTTTCGCTCCTTTTACGATCCTCTGACCACCGTGCGCGCTGCCCCTGTCTCGAACGACCACCGCCAGAAAATCGTCTTTAACCGCTATAATGTGTGTTCTCCGCGACCCTTCGCCGTTCTATCGCGTTTCATTGTCGTCGGTACTTTGACTTTGCCTCGCTCCGGCTTCGGAAATTGATCTAAGTGGGGATGGATGCTCCTCGTTAGCATTTCCTTTGATGAATGTACTTTAACGAAGACGTACTCCGCGCACACCTGCAAATAATTACGCAAACTGTGTGATACGATAGGGACGAGGTTAATTCCTTCTGTAGAAACAAATGAAAACAACTTAAATTATTCGAGTGATTCAAGATCCGATTTTCCCTGGAAAGCTCCGACAGCTATTTCTTTCTGTCCATGAGCGTGTCCCCAGTTTCTAAAAGTGGCGACGTATGGGCTGGCCTCGCATGTCGTCGAAGTTTTTCTCAACAGGGGTGACTTTTGCAATCGACCGCCCCCACTTTCTCATTCATAAACATCTCCCTTTTGCGTCTTGAGACTTCAGAAAAATACTGCGACTATCTTAAGTTTTAAATAGTGCAAACAGTTGTGGTCAATAAAACTGTGCTGCTGCTTTGAAAAATAGTTGATCGAATATGAAGATACATTGCAAACTTTGTATCGTAGAACGTCGATTAACTGAACTCATATTTATAAAATAATATTATAATAATTACTAAATCATAGTTTTTGAGTTTAAGTAATTGAAATCCTAGATAATTAATCCTTTGCTTTATAATAACGTGTCACACTCCTAGCATAAAATATATTTAAAACATTAGAATAAGCGTTATTAAATTATTAAAAATTGTGAATAGGAATAAGATACAGCTACGTTTGAAAGTCAAAGATACATTGTATTCTCTTCAGAAATAATACCATAAATAATTAGTAATTTTAGGATTATATTTATTATTTGAAATAACTTACATATCCATTACCGAAGGAAAATCGTAGGACAAGGGGTTAAAAATGGGGATGATTGTAATTCGGATAATCGAGGTTTTACTGTAACTACACTAAATTATTTTAACGAAGTCTGATAATGGTTTTTCATAATCTATTACATTTTCAAAAAATTTGAATTTATACCTCAACCAGAAAGAAAATTTCATATTTGTGTCAGAGAAAAACTACATAAAAGAATGGTGTCCATTAAAATAGGACTATAAGAAAATTCAAATACATAAGACAGTATTGATGTTTAAAACTATAAACGCTAATATCTCGAAAATGGAAACATCTGACATAAGTCGTTTTATCTTACAACCACAAATATTTGTGGCATAGTGTAAGAAATACTAATGTGTATATTTCTGAAGTTGAGATATTAGTGACTTAAAATACTTATTAGATACTTAAAGATATGTTGAGAAATTAATGTTCAAATAATCCTTGACATAGAAATTTCTGTTCTTTCAAATTATTCCAATAAAAAAAAGAGGGAAGTTTGTGCTATTGTGTTTTTAAAAATGTTGGACCTTAAGAAAAATTAATTTTTTTAAATGAAAAATATTGACATTGATATATAGAAATGTCATTTCTACCTAGAATTTGAAATTGTGGTATTTGATATATGGAATATACAATTGTTTAGAAACCCAATACTGGGTTTAACTCAATTTGCAAAAATATGATATTGCACTTCTCGCACCAAGCCACAGATATTACTTCATCTCGCTGGCGTACCAATGTTTCACAAAAACATTGATGTGTTTGAAGCGGCGCAATTGCCTTGGTCACTGGTGTACATAACTAATAATTAAATAAATTTAGAATTTTTATGCCCAAAGGTTGCTTTATTGTAATAATTAGACAGCGGATCTTTATGCAAACTAAAGTTTTTGCTAGCACAAATAAAGAATTGGAACTTGAAAAATAGTATGTTTAATGTTCTAAATATTCTAACTTGAATAATATTATTGATATTTTGTATATTTTGACAAATGTTAAAAGTCTTGTAGATTTTTTGCATACTTAGCATTGCTATAAATGAATAAAATCCGCTGTCTAGTAATAATCAATGCGCTGTTACATTTTATGTTTAACGTAGACGCGTGTCCATACGCATGTCGTTTGGTTCCGGTCCCGCGGCCACAGATATATTACAAATCTAACCAATCACATGCGGTTGGAAGCGTTTAGGATTGGTTCTGTGCGCTTCCGCCTGCACACGATTGGTCAGATTGCCGATGTATTTGTAGCAGCGCAGCCAAAATCTATTGCGCCGAGGGTGTATATACGTAGACAGCTGTACATAGCGGGCGCGCATATACATAAATGCATGAATATGGAGCGCTGAAATGCGTGTAATGTTCAGTCATCGTGCCTAATATACGCATTATACTTGGTGCGCATATAGACCTTTACGACAGTCGCACAACGGATATGTAAACCTCTATGTAACCCTTTCAGGACTTGTTGGCAACAGTGATTCCATTACGAGAGGAATGGAACGGGAAGGAATATTTCTACGTCTTTGGTGAGTTTCAAGAATGTATGCATCAATTATTCAAATTTTGATCCCTCGAGTAGCTTTACAAGAATCGTAGAGTATTTATTAATCATAGAATTTGATGTTTTTGGATTCAATTCCTCTTGGATTCTCAAAAACGTGAAACACACTGGTTCGGTTATCAAATTCAAACATATTCCGCTTCGAGTTTCCCATGATATCACGAGGGGATGTTATTTAACGTAACGCAAGCTAATATTTAATTTCCTTTGCTTATTTAATTGAAATCGAAAAAGTATGATCCACTGGAAACGGAAAACATGAAAATTGATAAAACTTCGAATTCCCGCGAATATTTCAGTATGAACCTTCAAAGCGTTAGAACAATTTTCCTGCTTGTAAATACCTATAACATACGTGTTCAATAATAACTATCAAATTTCATATCGAGGTTTCCGAAATGTTATCAATTTTCAAAATTAAATTTCCTGAGTGGTTGCTAACAGGTACAACAAAAATTAATTCTTTTAACAATATCGCGAAATAAATTACCCACGTTCGGCAACGCGAGCTAATTAATGCCACCGAAATTTTACTGTTGCATCGATTCGGAGCATTCGAAAACCCAATAATTGAGCGGATGGGATTGAAATACGAGTTCGAACGCTCGTATTCGGGGGACTGTGAGATATTATAGCCGAGGGGCGAACGAAGTGACGATTTTAGTGGTCAAAGATTGTTGTCACGCATCGTCCGGCTGGAAACCATTCACCGTAAATGATACCGCGAAAACAGAAGACCGCTCGCCACAAATATTTAAATTAATCACGCGATTCCTCAAAAAGGAGAACAATTGGTGCGTTCGACAGATACACGACAATATCGTGCGATCGCTACGTGCCTTTGTTATACAAATTGATCATTGATCGGTTTGCATACGAATGCATAGCATCCTAAGACGATTGAGGAACAATTAATTGTCCGAATGTGCATACACGTGACTCGTGGTTGTAGCACGTGACTGCAACCATGAGGGTGAGTAACAGGAACGTCCGAGATAATTGCGAATGGAAATTACTTTCGAAATGTACGCAATGTACGCAAATGTAGGGGAGAAGTGCTATTAAAGGAACAATTTTCTTTAGCGTCTCATATTGATAATATCACTGAAGATATTTAAAACGTAATAAAAATATATTGCAAACTCAATTTTCAGAATGTATAAACAAAAATATAGCATTTCATTTAAAAGCAAACATACGATGACCTTGATATGACTGAAAAAAATTGAAGGTAAATAGTTTTTTTCCACAGTGACATTCTACATAAAAAATAGTGCTTGTTACAAAAAAAGTCTTGTTACATTTTTGTCTTATTATCTGCCGTTCAACAGTTATATCAAACGATACTTATTGTGAGACACTCTGTATACAAGAAATCCATGAAATATTTAAGTGATAAAATATAATAGTTTAGAATTAATTTGATGACTAAAAATGAGAACAATTGTTAAACTAATCAAAATGTGAAAAGACTTTATTAGAATAAACAAAATAAATACACTCTGTATTCCGTATGACTGATTGATCCATTTTTCGCAAATTTGTCATTGGAATGAATCTTCTTTACCGCTAACAAAGTTTTCTTTATAAACACAATAATTTGTTAACTAGTTTTAGAATCAGGAATTCAAATTTTACCGTTATAGTCATGAAATTAATGTTCCATTCAAGACTAGAAGTGAGCGTAATACATATTAAGATAATCTTAAAACAAAGAAAATAATCAATCAAACTCACCTCTTAAATATTTTTGATACAGTTGAATATAGTTGCTTTTAATGATGTAACAGTTTAACATTTAGTACATAACTTTATCTTGTAAAACGACAGAAAATCGAAGAAAATTTTACTTTTACATCCGAAAAATTTAAAATGAGAAGACACTAGCATTACTGTGCACAGAAAAATAACTTGCATGTGCAATGTGTTTAGAATACGAACAATATTTATTATGTTCAAAACCTATCCCTTTCATGGCATTTCCCTCTACATAGCTGTGAATGAATTTTTCTTAAGTTTCATCCTATGAATTCGATATTCAATACTGAACTTCATCGGTAACTGAAACTAACAGACAACCCTCATGGGGCAAATAGTATTTCCAATATTGAATTAAATTAAATTCCCTAGTTATTAACGCATTAGTGTATTCAGTAGTAATCAATTAATTGATCATGCACATTATGTATGGCGCATGCAATATAATCTCGGAAACCTGACTAACTAATTATTGATTCACGGTGATACAAAATTAGTGCAATAAGAGTCTGAATGAGTACAGAGATGGGAAATAGGTGAAAAAGCTTGTCAAGCTCTTTAATAATGAGTGGAGGTGCATTCTCATGCGCATGGCATTAATCTGACAGATATTGATAGACCGTGAGTTAAGGGTTGAATGGTGTGCATGCAGGTGTACACCACTGTGCAGCGTCCAAGAGATAATTAACTGTTCGTGTATGCGTTTTGCACGTGCATCACGTAACAGGTGCACGCGCCTTGGGATTAAGAGTTCGGCTTGGTTCGGGATCCTAAGAATCATGACAGTAATTAATTATGGAAGAATATCGGGCTTACTTTGCCTCCGTCAGCGACTGCAGCGCCATTAGAACCTCCTTCGCGTTCATAACTCGCCACAACTTTGTCATCCAAGGAGGAAAAAGAAAATCTTGTTTCTTGTTCAACGAACCTCTTAATAGGTTGCATAAAGTTGGAACACGGGTTATAAGTCAGCCGAAGAGAGTGAAAGTTCCTGAACTTAAAACCATAGTTTGCCGCGCGGCTCTAATTTATCCGAATTTAATACCATAATCTCCGTTTCACTGTACTAAATAGTTTTCAATCGATTCTCTTCGCATAGATGTTCATAAATATTAAAAGCAAACATACGCAGATTTATTTTATGGGATGTGTAAGAAATGTGTTTTCATTTAAAATATTGTCGAAGACTCATCGAAATCAATGTTGTTTCCTTTTCAACCCAGCTCTGATTTTCAATTTGCGTGTTGTTCGCGAATATCGCAATCTTTTCTCTTTTCGATGAAAGTAAATATGCTGAAGCAAGCAATGTATACGCGAATACTGTAATTAATTATTGCGAAAATTTCAATGACATCGTCGCCTACTGCAAGCATATACGCACTGGTTTGCACGAACAATTAATTATACCTCGTCGAATTACACTCTCGCGCACCTGTACCCACACAGCTCGCCCTTAGTCTGCGTTGCACCTACATGCATTATTCCACTCTGATCCCGGCAAACACCCGCCCACTCATCGACTATCTATATTTAATGAGCACGTGGAATCGCGCGTGATTTTATCGTGCCATAAGTACATTCACTTTTTACAATTTTTCTCGTCGCAGTTTGAATAATCTCATCCTTCTGTTCTTTGGAATCTAAAATATATTCATCTTGACAAAGAAGGAGAGAGTTGCCGATATCGTACCGATAGCCTAAATTGTACCTCCATCGATTTTTCTATCAGTGATGAATATAATCACTTGATCAATATGAAATACATGGGTAGTAAGAAGTAATATTATAAATATAAAATACATGAGTATAAATATTTCTCGTTTAAGTCTTATTTTATGCAAGCTACACATGTTTCAAAAAATTAGATAGATTAATGTATCTTTTTATCAATATATTTTAGTCAATTATAATCTAATAATATATTTTTAGTCTGTACTTTTATATTTTCCTAAAAGTAAAATTATTGTAGAATAGCATACATTAATTTTATATATAGCACGTTTATTAGAAAGGTTAAAGTAGTATTTATCAATAAATGAATAAATTTATTAAATCCTACCACGATTACGACTTACATATCGAACTAGTTTTTTAATTAGTTATTATTACTCATTCATCGTCTTAATAGTTACTGTTAAAATATATTTTAATATGTTACAAATTAATATCTATAAATACTTTTTTTTTAGATTAGATGCAATATGGTATTATATGTTATTCCCGTTCCCTATATTTATAATATACATTAATGAACACGATTCTTTTACTCGTTCTTATTTTTCTTATTTTCGTTCACAACTTTAACATTTTCAGAGGAAGTATATTTAGGAAATCGACAGCTATGATTTAAGAACCTGGTTGTTAAAATCGTACTAAATACGTTTAAAAAAAAATCTTATCCTTTTGTATACGTTTAAAAAAATGCTTATAAAAACGAACAAAAATAAATGAACACCAGGGGTGTGCGAGATCCCGATCGGGACGGGAATTTTTCTCGGGATTGGGAGGGAATCCGGAAAATATCCGGGATTCCCGTGAATTTTCGGGATCCCGAAACCATTCGGGATTCCCGAGAATTTCGAAATCCCGAAATTGTTCGGGATTCCCGAAAATATCTGTGATTCTTGACATTTTGAAGTTTCTCCATATTTCCAATAATTACGAGAATCCGAAAGCCATTGTGTTCTCGAAGATTACATATCTGATTAGTCGGAAAATTTTCAAGAATAACGACACTTTCGGGAATCCCAGATATTATTCTATATCCCGTACATTGTCGGGAATCCCGAACATTTTTGGGATCCCGTATATTCTCGGGAATCCCGAATCATCTCGGGATCCCGCACATACTCGAGAATCCCGAATATTCTCGGGAATCCTGGATATTCTCGGGAATCCCGGATATTTTACGGGAATCCCGGATATTTTACGGGAATCCCGAACATTTTCGGGAATACTGCACACCCCTGAATGAACACGTACTAGTGAATGAACATTATACACAAAAACAAATAAAATAAGTTATTAAAATAAGTACATGACTCAATATCGAATTTTTTCAATTCCTTATTTAATATTAAACATACTATTTTATAACTTATTTTACTTATTTTTGTGTATAACGTTCATTCACCGGTAACATATTCATTTATTAGTGTATTTACACTACGTAGTAACAGGTATCTTAAGCATCAAATTATAACATATATATTACACTACACTATATATATTACACTTAACAATAACTGATAAAAAAATTAATGTCATACAAAATATAACATAGAATTGCTTGAAGCGGTGTTATTTCGGTAATTCTCTCCTATTTATAATCTGAAATTAAAATACTTTATAATACTTTAAAATACTTTAAAATACTTAAAAATGCTTTAAAATACTCTCCTATTTATAATCTGAAATTAAAATTACCCATTAAATGGGTAAAATATTTTCAGTTTTTTTATTGCATCAAAATTATGGGTCAGAGTATCTTTAGAAATATTAAATTCTGCAAACTACCAAAGTATTAATACCGAATTTTTGTCAAAACAAAGCTTTCTATGGAAAATTTGTGTCACACATTTTCGATTCACGTGTGCACGAGAAATATTTTTCTGAACACCCTGTGCATGAGAACGGACAGTAGTAAGGTAGTCCTGTGATTATTAATCGGCCGTGTCCATCGGTTTACACACGCACGTGCGTGTAACACGTGACGCTAGGACGTAGAATAGTTGTCATTCTCGTCGGTCGCGTGACAGGTTATTTTCCTCTGGTCTCGTTCATAATTAACAATGGATTTGCGTCGGTTCGATAATAATTCCGAGGCTGACTTCTACACCCCCGTCGGTGGTGCCGGTTGAACGCGGAACGTGAGCTCGTTGCGCTTGAAAAATAATGTCAAACACGTCACTTAAAACGATTACATTTAACAATGCAAAGGGACCACGAACACCTAACAATTATTCTTTGTTCTGAATTAAAATAATATTATACGAGTATAAAACGTGACCCACGAACCGGTAATACCAATTAAATTATTCAAATAATAATTTCGGCTTTACAAAGACTGACTGACGTTAAAAAACGTGTTGCTGGAACATTCCCTTCTTTAAAACTGAATAAAACTATGAATAAGCTCTTTTGAAAACGGGGCTTTCAAAGAACAATGTTACCTCGACCCAGTCGTATCCTCAGAGGGTGGGGAAATAATTTTTCCGCCGCGTCCACGCGAAGAGATTCGCTTACAACGATAATTACATACATTGATAATAATGGCACCGCAATAATTAGAAATTAGTAGAGCCACGAAGCAATTATGACGGCGGTTGTGACACGGCCGGTTTCCACTGTCGTAATTCTCCCAAAATTAAAGTAAATTGTTTAAATGAGGAGAGGCACAGTGCGCGCTTTTATTCGCGTAATGTAATGAAATCCTTCGCGGTGTCCTGATATAAAGTCTGCCTCGTAATTTCGACGAAAAACAAAACATTCCCAGTTGCCGTAGGCCAGGCCCCATATACCGGTGCACGTTTCACCAAACGGGAATAAATTTCCCGGAATTTTTGCGGTTTACGGTCGTGCGCTCATACAATTTTTATTAATCCATCGAAAACTCACAACGCATATTGGTTCTGTCCGTTAAAAAAAAAATGGTATTAATGTTTCAAGCCAATATCTTCGGAAACGAAATTTATGAGACTCTTTTGAGAGTTGAAATGTATGAAATTATTATTTCAAATTCAGATAAATCAAAGTTGTGGAATAAATTGAAATTTAACTGAAGCAATTTTTCTGAAATTGAGGTCTTAGAATTTTATAATTATGTTTATTTAATCTGCGTTCCTTTAAAAATTTTGTTAGCAGAAACGCAGATCTAATTTCTTTACATTTTTGTCAAAATTAAAAGTGATACAAGAAACACGCGGGGATTAATAAATTTTGTATGTCCGGCTGCAACCTCATGAATATTATTTCGACTATAATATCCACTCCATCATATTGGAGACTGTCAAAATATTTGGCCCACTTTCGTGTCTCACTGACATCAACTTCCAGTTTGCGCTGATTCCACACGAATCCATCGTCGACGCTAAACCGAAACACTTTTAATCAGGCCACTGTTCTCCCGTGACACGCCGAAATTACGCTTCCATGTAAAATTACGCCGAAATGGCTTATTGTTACATAAATTCATGTGACGTCAACTCAGGTAAGCCGCTGCACCCCCTTCGTACAGGGGATCTTCGAATAAAATTCCTGTCGTAATTTTCGCGAAAGCGGGAGACGATGTTTTCATAAAGCACGAACGTGGAATCGCGCGTTTCGTTCTTTCTTCTCTCCTCCACTTTCTCCCGTGAAAATATAAATTCCGCGTAATTTCCGCGGATTAGTGCTACGTATCCGGTGCAAACTCGCAACTAGTATAACTTACGAGGAACGTGCCTCGCTCTACCAAGCAATTAACATGATCTATCGCGTAAATGTAATAACCGGTATGCGCTGGGCCTCGTCTTTCAACCGTTTCGTTCAGCCTCCTATGAATAAAACGGTCCTGGATATTGAGAAAGCGTTGGATTCTTTGAAGCTTTTGCTGAGGGGCCTTTCTCAGCTTCTTTATTGAAAGGATAATCTTTTGGAGGGACGAAGTCGAAGTTCGCAGCTTTTGAAGTGTGGAGGATTTGTTATATTCCACTTTAACTTTTGATAAGATTTATTTCTTGACCCTTTGATCCCAGCTAAAGATTCTTCTTTAGTTAATAATTATTGTTTTATTAATTCGCTTATGAGGAACATCAACCCCTTGATGCAACTTGAACTGTAGATTAACCCTTAAGTTGCCCCAATTTCAGTTTGAAAATTTCATTTAATATTGATTTTTTATAAATACTGAATTGATAAATAGAAATGAAGCTTGCCTTGTATGATTAGAAATATTATGATATAGTAAGAAATTACATAAATCTCTATAAGTTACATAGTTGTCACTCGAAGGTCCCGAAATATTGCCATGTATAGAGACTGTACTGTAGATTGTAGATTTTTTATACAAAATCAAATTTTTACAAACATAAATAAAGAATTGGAGCTTAAGTAACAGTGTATCATATTTTTCAAATAGTACAATTTGTATTATACATTTCATATTTGGTATCTTTTGGCATTTATTAACAGCCTCGTACATTTTCGCTTTTTTAGAATTGTCATAAATCCATAAAAATCCTAAGTTTAAGTCATTAGTTTATATTTGTGTAAAGCCAAAGCAGCCTGAAAAAATGAGAGACGACGCACAGTGGTGAAAAAACCGAAAAACGTGGCAATAAGTCCAAAAATAAATTTTTAGCTAGAATTCCGATGTTTATCGAAATTTATTTATTAGTTAACAGTTTAATTATTGGAAAATCAATCGCTTACGTTGTTGTTTCTTCCGCGGTATCAATAATCACCAATGTTCCATAGAAAGAAAGTTAATTGTTTCTGAAATTTTTTTTTTAACATAATATGTATAAATAAAAAGATTTGTATAGTGTATTATGTAATTAATTAATAATAAGATGAAAATAGTGCATACATTTAATCAGAAATATTTGGCTCTTTAAAGAATCTTATGACTTCTAATGGATAGTTGAGAAAAATCAATGAATTTTTTAGATAACTTCCGTCTCCTGCATCTTGGAGGGGGGCACTTCGGGGCAGAATTTTTTTCACAACGATGTAACTATGTATATGTATTTTCTAAATATACATACAGATCTACTTGATCTTACTTGATCCAGGGTCATTTCTAACAATTTTGAATTTTTGAGAAAAATCAATGAATTTTTTATTTTATTATGAAAAAATAATTCCAAGATAAGTTATTTACGTCTTGGAGTAACTTACGTACCGACAATTATTTTATTATTAATTCTTAAATGCACAAAAATTATTTTCAATTTTGACAGTTAAAACTAATATCTTCACTACGTGTATATTTTTATAGTTAGAACAGTTTTCTTTGACTAACATCATTCTATAGTTAAATTGTCAAGAAAATTGAGTTCAGAAAGTTTTTTCATAAATTTGACTTTTTTCCGCATTTTTCCGTTTTTTCACCACTGTGCGACGCGACATTAGCTGGCCGTATCTTAACCCTGAACTTAGCAGTATTTCATCTTCAGCCAATCGCAGATCTAGAATTTTTCACACTATCAAAAGCGTCTTGTGTATTCGATAATTATAAAATCCATTTCCCTCTAGTCCACATAAAAAGAGAAGGTTCAACATGTTCCCCAAATTCATTCAACTAAACTTTCAACAACATTCAAAGAACTGCGACACACAGTACGTGCAAAATAAATCGCGATCGAAAGTAGTCGCTTAGCGAGTTCGCTCGAAGCCACGGTTTCTGCAGAAAATCGTCGAACGCGTTAGCCGAACGCCTTCTTCCCCGTCGCATCATCCACCCCCATGCCGTGATAACTTCGACCAAGAAAATTTTCGCCGATGCGCGAGCGTGACGCAAGGGGAGACTCGCCGTAATGGCGGGGGGTGGAGAATTCGCCCAGAGCGGGGACTATTTCCGAAGCAGCCGGAATTTTTCACGATACATCGACGCAGGACGTCGCGCGAGACGTCGATGCACTTTACGGACGGCGAGGGCGCGAGGAAGGGCGAGGGAGTGAGCGGAGGAAGCGGAATGTTTGCGGCTCGGCCGCCAGAACAATCTCTCGCATTTTTCAGTAAACATTTCCGCTGGAGTGCTCGACCCCTGCCACCTTTGCTCTCTTTTCCTTCTGCCTTCCCTTTTGCCGGCCGCCCTCCTGCCGCCAGCCACCCACTCACCACCGCGCAGACCACCCCTTTAATTCCGCCTGTTGCAGCAAACTGAACTTCCCACTGTTTTGTCGCCCGCGCCGCGCCGCGCCGCGCCGCACCACGTCGCGTCGGCCTTTTCCACTCCGCGGCGAAGACGCTCTTCGGACTGGGAAAGTCCGGAGGTGACGTCTTTTGCTCGGCTGAGAGTCTGTGTGGACTCTTTCTCTGGGGTTCTGGATGATCGCCGACCTGGTTTCCGTGGGACTTGGAGAGAGTGGATGATTGGGTAATTTGAGAGAATTGGAGTTCATGTGGGACGTGGAAAATTTCCGAAAAACATACTAAGATAAAGGGGATTGTGAACATTTTTGAAGTATCAGTTCTATGTAGACTTAAAATAGCAGTTGTAATATCAAATCTGTGATTCTGTTTTATCTAATGGAATGAATGGGTTTTAACATTTTTTTTTAAGTCGAAATGAATGTGTGACTTTGAGAATTTATAAAATATTTTAGAAAATGTTAATATCTGTTAGAATAAGAAGGGCTGTTAAATTTGTAGGAATTATAGAGTCCTACCTAGTCTTCTAGATTTTAGACTATTAAAATTTTTGCAGACATAGATGAATGATTCGAGTTTGAAACAAAGTGCATCTTTGTTTTTAAATGGTGGAATATATACTCTACCTTTTATTTTGTATGTATTTCTGCATCTAAGCATATTCTTCTACATTATCGTATACATTTTTCATGAATCCATAAACATCTACAGTCTCATAATGTATATAAAGTTCCGCCGTCTAGTAATAAATTAATATGTGACTGTGACTTCGAAAATCTGCGAAGTCCTTACCAATTCCCGTATAATTGAGTGTATATAAAATACTTTCTTTCAATTGATGCATCACATTTCTTTATTGATTTCAATTTTTATTCATTAACAATTTCAACTCTATATTTTGAATTTGAAACAAATTCTAATCATTCACGAAATGCTATTTTCTAATAAGTTTTCGAATTCTAAAAGCTTTTTCTAATGTAATACAATATAAATCGTTCTACTTAATCATTTCTTCAAATAGTTTTATGTTCAAGAAAAACATAAAACACCTCAAACACAAAAACCAGAAACTTACAATCTACAACAGGAAGATTTCTTCTTTAACCACTTATTATCCCAAAATTAGAGACCCTCGCAAAAATGTAAATTACAAGCGCAATTAGAGAGCGAGCCAGTAAAAATGAAAGGACCACGTATTCAGGATAAAGCCAATATTTTTCATACTCGCGACGATATCAACGTGGAACGCGGCGAGAATTTCGTTATGGCTATCCAAGCTAGAGTCGGGATCGTAGAGCACGTGATATCTCTCCTTCGGGGGAAGGAAAAGCGCAAGGAAAAGGGGGTCAAGTTAGACGCGTGGGTGAAGCGAGGGAAGAGACGAGGCCGCAAGATTTATTTTCTTTTTTATTTTTTCCTTGAGACGTGCATTTCCGGGCGAAGGGAGGAAAGCAAGATTAATGAATATTCAGGAGCGGCGGAGTGGAGTCAGCCTGCAGGGCCAGTTCGACGGGAAAAAATGGAACGCTCGCGGCCCAGAGGAACCGGGGGGTTGAAAGGTGTAAGACAACGGCGGGGACGAAGGGAGGAAATCGGAACGAAACGGGAAGGATGCGTGTCCTGAGAGCCACAGCGAAAATATTCCGACGCTAACGCAATTAATTTACCTCGGAACTTTACATTTTAATATTCATCCCCTGACGCACCCCTCACCGGTCTCCCACTTCTATCCCTCCTCTTCTACTGGGTTTCTTTCATTTTCTTGCCCTTTAAGTCGGGTTCGTCGTTTTCTCCACGGGGTAGTCGCTCCTGTTTTATCTCCCATAGTCTTCGTTGGAGTTCTTGCACCCCGTGAGATCGCATTTTTGCGCTCGACGAGTCGCGAGAGTAAATCCAGGATTAAAAATGTTAGTTATGTCGTTTGGTATTAAACTATTATATGTAGATCTGCTAAATAGTTACAGAAATTAAACTGACATTGATATTTAGATCGATGGAATTGAAGGACAGTAGTAGAAATTGACCGATTTTAGACCTGACTTTCAATGAAAATTGTTTACACGATATACAGGAATACTACAGGTTTTAAGGAGGTTAAAATATACATAATGTATATGTATAATTACTAGACTGCGGATTTTATGCATTTATAGCAATTCTAAGTGTGCAAAACTTCTACAAGACTATTAATGTATTCCAAAATATACAAAATGTCAAAAATATCATTCAAGTTAGAACATTTAGAACATTGAACATACTGTTTTTTAAGTTCTTATTTTTTATTTGTGTCCGTGAAAATTTTATTTTGCATAAAGATCCGCAGTCGAATAATTACTTATCCGGAGAGTAAAGGGAATGTTATAAAGATTGCGCGTAAACTTTGAAACATCGCTGTTTATTAATTTCACTCATCTAACGTATTTTGTCGTTACCTTCTTCGAATAATCAGGCGGATGGAAAGTGGGTGTATGGGTTGTTGATTAATGCTCCCTCGTAGGAAAAATTTTATAATCTAACCTCGTAACATCAACCTTTTTGTTAATTTTCTACGTAACTATTTTGCTGATGAATCATTATCAAAAGGATTCAATAATTATTTCTTATAGATTTTTGTGCGCTGAGTACGAATCTACAAACCATTTGTCGCCATCATCCTCAGTTTTCGAGAAATTCGATTTTGAAAATAAATGCAATTTTTAAATTTTAGACAATTGTGTAAAAACCGTAATAGTTAATCGGTTGCTTCTTGAGTAAAATTATTCGATGAACTCTCTAAAATAAAATGATATAAATTATTATTGGATTATCAACATTTAAATATGTTTAAACAACGCTTAAAGGGGAAAGGACACTCGAAATGCCCCAATTTTGGCAGATATTTTTCAATTTATTAAAAAAAGTAAGGGTCTAGGAGAAAATCTGACCCCACCATGCGATGCAGCAGACGTCTATCCCTCGGAAAGCATCAATAAAAATGGTAGGTCACGTTTGATTTTCAATAGAAAAACGAAATAGTTTGGTAAAACGTACGGCGCCGGCAGTGGTACTCAACGGTACTATGCGGTGGGTCCGCAGTCCGCGTGTTCACTGCACTGCTGTTCCGCGTAACAGAACTCGTAACTCGCACCCTACTCCAATTTTGTATCTGTTATTTATTTACGATTTAAATTTAATAATCTAATAACTGTGCTACGTATTTAAATTAATAAACTTCGATGTGAAAAAATTCGTCTTCGTCCATGAATCTATACTGTTTTGTTGTACCACTTTCACATGAACGATTCCTTTGCATTAATACATGTGGGACTAATGCTACTTGTAAACACGTAGTTCTGACACCATACATATTCAAAGAAACGAAGTTCTAAATTAAACAAGATTTATTAGATCGTTAATAAATAACAAATACAAAATTGGAGCAGGGTGAGAGCCATTCCGTTACGCTGAGCAGCAATGAAGTGAACATACGGACTCACCCCATCGTATCGTTGAGTACCACTGCCGGCGCCGTACGTTTTACCAAACTATTTCGTTTCTCTATTGAAAATCAAACGTGACTTACCACTTTTATTGATGCCTTCCGAGTCAGATTTTCACCTAGACTCTTACTTTTTTTAATAAATTGAAAAATATCTGCCAAAATTGGTGCTTTTCGGGTGTCCTTTTCCCTTTGAGCGTTTAAACATATTTAAATGTTGATAATCCAATAATAATTAGTATCATTTTATTTGGAAGAGTTCATGAAATAATTTTACTCAAAAAGCAACCGATTAAATATTACGGTTTTTTTCGCAACAATTGTCCAAAGTTTAAAAATTGCATTTACTTTCAAAATCGAATTTCTCGAAAACTCAGGGTGATGGCGACACACGGTTTGCAGATTCATACTCAGTGCACAAAAATTTATAAGAAATGATTATTACTCGGTCCAAGAAATTCCGCGAACTTTGTCCACGTAAGACTGTGGTTCCTGGGCGCCAGAAAGAGCACGTGACTCCCTCGTGTCCCACATTTATTTAATTAGTCGAGTAACGGTGGTTGGAGAACACGGCATTGGACATTGCAGATAGATTGCTTGGCAGAACCCTCTGTGAAGCTGCTAATTAAACTCTGTACGAACTAACCTCTTGAACTTCGACTGCATGGCGAATGTTGATTTTAATGGCGACAAGTTTTGCCTCGTAGAAATTCCCTTGGAGAATCTATTTGCGACCCCTTGCCCTTTGCTTCTTCTCCGGTTTTCCTTGTAATTTTAGTTCTACTACTTTATTAATTTATCGGGGTCATTTATTTCTACAATCCAGAGTCTCTAACAGTTCTGTTTTTCTATTAAAAAAATTAATATCCGAGCAAAACTTTTAAACAAAACTTTATAATTACTTATTTTCAATTTCTCTCATACATGAATTCCAAGAATCCTATTAAACTTGTTAAAACTAGAAGCGCCTAAAATAGTAGAAAAGCGAGAAACGAAAATGCGTCATAGTGTCGCTGTCAATCTCAACCCTCCATGCAAATGTTGAAATATTCTCTCGACCCACAAATTCTCACGAACCCTCCGATATCAGTCGAAATAGCCTTCGTTTAGACAACCTCGCAGGCAACCCCTTTGACGGTATCATTCCTCTATCAGACAAACGGTTATCATCGTCTACGCCGCGTCGTTCCCGGTCTCAAAGATCGGGAATCAGCGATACCATGGAAATTCTGGTCTGTAATTTCCGAAGAGCAGAGTAATGCTTGCAAGGGCAGGAAGGACATAGGATTAAGTTAGAGACAGGATAGTGGAAATGGGACCCAACCGAGGGCAATAACGGCGAAAAAGGGTTCCGCAGAGGATCGTAGAAGCGAGCTGGAAGAATCAGAAACCTGGGAACGTTTCTGCGTCCGCGCGGAGCGATATTTTCAGACTGGCTATTAGTTGACATAGTTTCAAATTTTTGGTAGTTCGGAAGTTCGCTATATGGCGAAGGTATTCAATGTTGCATAGATAGTAGAGCTTAGCATAATTGGGGAGTTTCGAAATTTTTACAGATTCCGGGGTGAAATTAATTTGGATATTGGCGATGCTCGTTAATTCATGTCGCGGGAGGGATAAATCCGGGTGGAGTTGGGAAACTGGTGGGACACATAATCCTTCTTTTGGGATGATACTGTCGAGGTCAAAGTTAATACATTGATGATCAGGGGATTTGCGCGGAAGTTACTGCCTTTGGCTGAATATTTTTCGTTTCTGAACACGTTTGAATAATAACTCTTTGATTAATCCGGAGAACTGATAATCGTGATAATTAGAAGACTTAGTAACAAAGTTGATATAACTTGTTAATTAACTCGTCGAGTAAAAGCTCCTTTGCCAGGTCAACAGAATATATTCAGCATGAAAATTTAATAGAAATTTCGATAGAATTCATAGAAAATGATGTAGTATGGTATATACGTTTGGTTGATACAAAATTAGTGGAAACCAGGGCAGGGTGTAACAAAAAAAGTTTTTATAATTGTATCTCAAGAATGTTTTCTTCAATCATGAAATAATTTGCGTGACTTACTACTACTTGCATGTTTGTTTATCGCATTCGGTGTAAGTATGTGACCAAATCTTTGACACTCAGACATCTAGCTTCATCTTAAAGTAATCTGAACTTTTCTTACTATGATCTATTTTATTTATTTAAATACAAACATAAACATTTTTCAAAAATATAAATGAAAACACATCATTATTAAACCGTTTTTATCATGGAGGCATTCTTTAAATATTCAGCTAGGCTTGCAAATTAGTAATTATTAAAAATAAAATATTCATTGTAGCCTATTTTATCTAATTTGATACAACATTCGGAAATATCTACATTTTCACATATCTAGAGAATGCGTCATGGCATATTCAAAGCATTTGTTGCTGTACATTGATTCCTTATGGTGCATAATCCTGTGCAGTGCTTCTTCCATGCCGTTCGCATACCAAAAGTAACTAACATTTCAGCAAATAGCATGTTTGCTTTATCACCGCTTAAAGCAGGGTAAGCAGTACCATCTTTCATTTTGCCCCGAGCAGTTTGTGACAATTTACCCCGAGCTTAAATTTTAGCATTTCACGTCAACAAACGAAAAATTAAACATTAAATTACTGAAATGTGCAAATATTATAATAAACTGTAACTACCTTTATTTTTATTTTAATATTAATTGGAAATTTTAATAATGACGTTGTAGCCTTCGCGAGTCATCGACGTCGAAATCTCTTCGCGCACGGATAGGAACAATGCTGAGTAACTAATTTAACGGTGAGAGAAATTTACGTGACGCTAAGGCGATAAATTAAGTTAAATATAGCACCGATTCCGAACATCGGGTGGTTACCGATTTTGCTATAGACTCGCGAATGTGGGTTTTTCTGGAAAGGCGTGTCTGGTTTCAAGGGCTAATTAATGTTTCGTTTTTCTCTTGGAAACAACAAGGTTAGTTATATTCTCATCAATTGTGTTTGTACATTCGGGTAATTGTGGTGCGACGTAGGACGACGAGAAATAAAATTCGCTCGCGAATGAACACACTTATAATCATACAAATTTCACATACCATTGAAATGCGGAGAGACCACCTTTCTTTTATATACATAAAAATAATTAAAATGTAAGGATTCTAAACCTCCTAGACTGTAAAAGTCGCTGACGCCGCCGGGACACCGTGGATGGATCAACATCCAGGGGTGAATCGATGGCCGCTATTCTACGTCTCGCGATGCATCGCGGAGAATCTGAAAAATGCCCAGCCTGGTACGCGAACAGGGGAGGCATATCAGACCCCAACGATACGCGTATTTATAGCACAAACGGATTTGAGGTGATGCTTCAAAAAAGAAAGGAACGAGACCGATTCGTCACACTTTGTGATTTCCTCGCGTATGCATTATTTTATGAATGAATTTAAAATTTACACATAATAAAGAAGGCGGTGATCTCTCCGTTGCAAGATCCTGCGGAGACGAGGTCGCACACGCCGCGGAGCCCGCGATTCTGCCTCTGGTCGCGCTCACGCCGCGGGCTCTCTGTTTTGCTCCCGGTGCTTGAATTTTGATCTAAGTTAGATGTTCTTGGAACGTGACTCTATTTATTATTCTGATAATGTTATTGAAAGACGTATAAATGAATATTGAAAAACTGTAACTACGATTTGGATTCAAAGGAGAAAAGAGGCAGCAATCTGCCGAAGTACCAGGAGGAAAATCCACCGCGTGAGCGCAAACAAAGGCCCGAAACCACCGATGCGAGATCTCGAAGATCCTTCTAACCACGTGCGCGATTCTCGTCCCCGGACTCCTCAGGATTGCCTCTTCTTCGCACAACCACACTTTTCAACGATCACAATTAGAGTGATTATCCACCGGCTCGCATCGCGGTCCTCGGATCGGATCACGCGTGAATTGATGCGTGCGCAATCGAACGCTGGTGAGAGCTTTACGTCACCGTCTCGATACACATACGCTAGATCGATCGCGTGATCTTCCAATACTGTGTGCGTGACATCCTTACGCTTACCTATCACACCTGCGTACACTTATGGTGCCGTTCACAAAGTGACGGTGACAAAACCAATGCGTATTGATTCGTCTGCGACAAAGAAGCAAAGATTTAAACGGTTTCCAATAGCGATTAATGGAAATAAAAGTGCTAGGACAAAATTTACTTACAAGTCCCAAATAAACTTGGGATATAATGACACAATAGACACACGATGATTGAGTATTTCAATCAAACCGTCCGTTGCCAATATTCTCAAGCCGCTCACGCATGATATTAGCTTACTAGATTTTGAGTTCAGAAAATTCCAATTATGTTACAACTTACTCCGTGTTACAAACTGCCCCGGTTATCTTTAATTTCCGTTTAATTAGTTTCAATTATACACAAAATTCGTACGGTACTCGAATTATTAATTCTACGTGAATTCGAAAAGTCTTATTTGAAGTACCAATATTCAGGACCGTCGGAAACCAAAAGTGATCAAAGAGAAAGGCACACGCAGCAAAGGGAACAACCGCTTTATCTCCTTATCGCCCAACCTGCTTTTCCAATTTTTTCCTCGCTCGAACTTCGCTCCCCGGATAATTCTGTTTCCCACCGCATCAAGAATTTCTTCGTCCCGTGTCTTTAAAAGCACTTCTTGAGTGGAGTAAAAAAAGGGAGGAGGGAGGGAAGAAAAGAGGTTAAGGAGCTATTCTACTTCGGAGACTCGGAAAACAGGGGTATTCTTTAGATTCTAAAAGGAGAAAGCTCCTGAATGAAACGCTTCTA
The DNA here is from genome assembly GCA_030770465.2 of Perdita meconis. Classification (NCBI taxonomy): domain Eukaryota; kingdom Metazoa; phylum Arthropoda; class Insecta; order Hymenoptera; family Andrenidae; genus Perdita; species Perdita meconis. The sequence continues at coordinate 21,194,516 of JASKOS020000004.1, forward strand.
ACTTCTTCACACGTGTTTATTATATAATACATTAAAGCTTTTCTAAATGGTTTCTTTACGTTTATACAATGCATATACATATTTCTCAAAGAAATTACTATACAACCTCGATTATCCGATTCAATATTTGTAACATAAAATTATAACATTACTATCAGTAATCGTAGTTCAAATTTTGGTCCAAATCCTACTGTATTCTTATACCTAGTGCATTAAGGGGTAACACCACAGTAACCGGCCAAAAGTAGGTGGTTTTTTGGGAATATTTTTAAGCGAGAAAAAATAATGTATGTAAAATTCATTATACACGTCTTTAAGTACATACAACATTTTTATTCAGCACAAATATAGCGATATCACAATACGTTGAAAGTTGAAAGCGATTCGAAAAAACGCAATTTTTTATCTAAAACAAAAAACTTAATTTTCTCTTGTTAGTAAAGAGTAGATCTAGTGAACTAAATGCATAGGGGTTTTCGAAAATATTGGTTTTCCAATAATTACTTGAAGTTTAAAGTGAAAATTCATTTTTTTAAGGAAAAAGTGGTGGAAAATCACCTGTAACTCAAACAAATATTTCAAAAATCCCTATGTAGTTCACTAGATCTATTCTTTACTAATAAGCGAAAATTTAGTTTTTTATTTTAGGTAAAAAATCGACTACTTCTAGCCGAGGACCACTTCGTATGCGAATACGCTCCTTTCAATGGACTGTGACGTCGACATTTTGTGCCATATTTTTCCTTAAAAATTTTTTAGATGTACTTTAAGACATGTGAAAATCCCTTCAACGAATTTTACATACATTTGTTCCCCCCTAAAAAAATTCCCAAACAGCACTTACGTTTTGGTCGTTTACTGTACTTATTGTTAGTGTTACCTTTTAAATAAATGAAATCCCAGAAAAATAAAAATTTATTTATTCGGATAATTGAGGTTCTGCTGTATCTAACAAAGTACTGCGAAAAACTAAACTGCGAAAATTTGGAAAATGAAAAGTATAATTCAAAAACTCATATGGACAATAATTGGTGTAAGTGTAAGGGAATAACTTATTTTGTTAAAAAAGGTTACAATTTTATTGCTTCAATATTTATGCTAATTCCTATTGTCTCGACATTTGAGTTCCTTTAACAGAAGTGCATAAGGTCTGATCTTAACGCGGACAGTACTACTTGCAGTATATACAACACACAGTTGCTATTTGCATATGAAGGATTGTAACCTAGAACCCCTGCCCCTAATTTTTCAAATACATTTCTGCTTCCTCATCATCTTTTCGAATTCACATTATGTAAAAAATATTCCTCCATAGTGATGGGCTATTTTAACTAATTTTTGCCATCATTCTCTGACTTGTCTTCACCCTATATTACACATACTTAAAAATGTGAAATCAGTGCAGAAGTAAAAATGATATAATAATTCCAACTCTATTTTTCTGAACTTTTCCATCAAAAGAAATAATTCGATTAAAAAATTTGTCACTAAATCACACCAAAGTATAAAAAAAAAACATGATCAAACGCGCGTTTCATTTCTTTCCTAAGTATCAACAAATTGCAAGCATAAAAGCAGCGTCGACATAAACTTTCCAGTGCCTGGTATGCATAGGCGCAGTTAAAAGGATGAACTATGGCGAACGTTCGCGGCAAAAGTGTAAAAGGGGCATTATCAAAAGCGTTGTTCGCCGACAGTTTGATTCGACGGAAAATTGTATCCGCGGTGCAAACCTGGTTGCATGCACGGTTCCGTCATAATATAGATGACTCCGATGCGATTAGGAACGCAAGCTCGGAGAGGATGGCCCTTCAGAGGTGCTTACCATGCGTTCTCCGTCTCTGTCACGCTCTTCCGAGCTCGCTGGCAATATTCGAGCCCCGTCTACCTCGGTGTAAGCGTCCTTTCAGTCCTTCCCTGCGCCCCGCTGCAGGGCAGACCCTCTCTCGCCTCATTCGACGCCCTAAAGGACTCTGAGTGAGTATCTGCTACTTTTAGCACGGGGGCTCCGTGCATACATTTTTAATCGGTTCGACGTGCCTGACATCGTTTCGCGAATCGATCCGCCGCTCGAGATTCCGAGCGATAGAAGTTTCGAATCCGCGTGGTTTTTTTTTTTTTTATTTCGCGTCGCGGTGATTGACGATGGAATCGTAAATTGTGCGGCGGGATTACGATCGTTTTGTATTCGTCGGTTTTCAAGGATATTTCGCGTCCGTGTTGCCTCTGCTCCATATACAGGGTGTTCGGCAACGCGTGTCAGAAATTTTAAGGGATGGTTCTACACGCCAAAATAAGACAAAAATCAAGAGTAACGAAATCGCGGTAGCAGCTTTGTTTTTTAGTTATTAGCATTTTAAAAAGTGGGTGAACAGCGCCTGAAACATGGCAATTCCTAATTCAAAACACGGGCCCTCTCACTCAAACTTACATTCATTCGGTCAGCTCTACACACTCTGAATATTCCGTAAAATTTGACATGTACCATAGGGATTTAGGGATTGCCATGTTTCAGACGGTTTTCGCCCACTTTTTCAAATACTAATAACTAAAGAACCATCCCTTAAAATTTTTGACACACGTTGCCGAACACCCTGTATACAGGTGCATGGCACTCGTACCACACTAACAAGAGAACTTCTCCGCTCGGAACTTTCGCAACTTTTCCTGTTTGCGCAGTAAATTTGTATAGTCGATTTCTTTTCGCCGCGAATTGTGCGCGACCGTCGAGAAGCACGAAGAAACTCGAACCGCGCCAAGTTCTACTTAAAGTGTAGAGTGTTTTCCGCTCATAAATAACTGAATCGCGAACTCGCAACGCGAGAAACGTATAAATTCGTGATCCCAGAAGCGGCGAAAAAGTCACGTTCGTACCATAAACCTGGCCCACGTCGAGAACCTTAACAAATATTGCTTCACGATGTGAAACTGGCGCGCGAACTCGGCTCGTTAAACGGTTCCAATGATCTAAGGAACGAACGACGAGCCTAAAATACTGGTGCCCGGTGAAGTCCCGGAAAGAATTTCAACTTCCGCCTCGGCGCATCTCTCTTCTCCCACCATGCATTCGACAAAAGTAAATTCTCCCCCCAGGGGGCGTTACAAAAATCTCAGGAGCCTCGTTGAATTCCAAAGCAGGTCGGATCGGCTCTCGCGGTTTCATAAAAATTCCCCAGAAATTTCCGTCGCCCCCCTTTCTATGTTAACCACCGTCGCCGTCAGCTAAGCGCACCCCCTCTGAAGAAGGATACAAATTTTCGCGGCATTCATCGCCCGCTGATATGCTAATCAAATGCTAAACGCGACTAAACCACGGAAAAAAGATCCCCTCGACGTCTTCTCGCGTCTGTCGCTCGTCCAAACGCTTTCCGCTCGACGACCGGAAGATGAAAAGGGGTGTACACCCTGTTTCCCCTTTAAATACACCGTGACGAGCCGCGGGGGCCAACGAACGACGGGGTTAAAAGCGTTTGGCAAGTCGAACAATCTTGAAACGTCGCGCACTGCCTTCCACCTCCCCGTTCTCCCAGTGCGGTCGACATTCGCCACCCCCGCGACCGGCTTTTTTGGTATTACGCTGTAATATAGTCCCCGTTGGCAGAGGAGGACGCAGCAGGACGTAATAGCGTTCCTTGACTATTACTTATACCCCCCGCGACCATCGCTCGAATAAGATTCCCTCTTTCGTCATACTTCCTGCAGCTTTTCGTCTGCGCCTCCGTCCTCTGCGGCTATACCTCGGGTTCCTTATCCTTTGTGGTGTTCTTAGTGGTCGTGTTCTTCGTGCCATTTGCGACCGACTCGAGGGTTTTTATTTGCGCTAGATGAGGGGGCGTGAGGTGGTGGGAGATGAAAGTGATGGAACGGTGAAGGGTTGGGGATTTCTGGAGTCTAGGACTTTATTCTACGCAATTCTCTGATGCTGTCGTATGTGCCGCGTCCACAAAGCGGGCACCATTTTGTTATTATTTATTGAGGATTAAAGAGGAGTGGGACAAGCATGCGCTCCCGTAACTGGCTTGTTTGTTGCCGAACGACAATCATTTGTGCTGAGTTCTCAAGTAGAACATTTTCTCAGTTGTTTTCTTTGGAACCAAGGAGAATTGCTTACTGATTTGTTGTGACTCAAAGTAACAATTAATGTGGATGTACAGGTTGGTCTAATATAAATTAGCATTTGTTAAGTAATTTTTACTAATTGTTTTATTAGTATTAGGTAACCCATTCGCTGTGAATGACACCAAATGGCTAAATATTTGTGTGACAACGAAGTCATTTAATTTTGTATGCGGCAAATGAGTTAAAATTTTAGCATTACCTAAAATATCTTCTAAACTAAACTGCGAATGTTTATGCAAATTCGTATTTTTAAGGATATAAAATATATTTTATTTTCGATATTTCATGCATTTCCTTGCGTCTATGCATATCGTGATGCAGTGTACTAATAACTTCGACATACATAAGTCAATACTTTGTTTTATAGAAAATATCGAGCTGCATTAAGTAGTGTATAACAAAATACAGGGTGTCCCAAAAATGTCATATAAGCATAGGATAGTAAAGTTTTATTAAGAAGTTGTAAATTAAAATATAACTGAACAACTTCTGTTAATAAAATTTCTTCATATCTTCAAAAACAACAAAGATATTTAAGCACTAATTCTCATTGGATCACTTATATTGTAAAACTTTAAAAAAAATGATAAGCCAGTTTTGCAAATTTTGCATTCAAGTTTTTTAAGAGATTCGGATGGAATGTGAATTATCCACCTTATAGGCCCGACCTAGGGCTGATTACCTTCCCTGCTTGACTTGTTTCACTAAAAGCTATAACTCCAATCTATTACCATAATTAATGGCAGGAATAAAAAAGTAGCTAATATCTTTAACACTAAATTTTTGCATGAGTTAGAATCTGATACATCAATACACTAAAAGCTTGAAAGTCGATTTCGACTCTGTAAAAGTAATGTATCCATATCTATTATACATACTAAAACCACTATTTACCATTTTTCCTTTTAACTGTGCTTTCTTCTTTTCATTTTAATTAGTAGCATGCCCTGGCTATGTGTACGAGTTTTCTCATTACACTGCAAATAAGTAGCTTCTCCAGATTTCTTATGCTTCGTAAGTTTCGTTTCTTTATATTTTTCTGCTGTTTTTCTTACTTAAGATCCGTTTGTCCTTCATCTTCTTTTCCTTTCTTAAAAATTTCCCCTTCTTTCTTGTTCTTTGGTTCGTTTTTCTGTCTGTAAACATCCTATGCGTTTAATTTCCGCCCCCTAAGCTCGGCGACAACGGAGGAAGGGTCGCAGAAACGCGCGAAAATGGTAGTGGTAAACGATAACGACGAGTGTATCTTATAATTCTACAGCAGCGAACAAACTTGAATTTTGTCACTCAAGCGTTTTCCTCGAGTTTCCACGGCTCCTGCGTATCCTATCGACTGAACGCCGTAATTGCACCTTCGTTCCGACAG